>NW_004624733.1:16585700-16668423 GCF_000247695.1 Heterocephalus glaber | reverse complement strand
AATCATGTCTTGCATTATGGGCACAATCTCTGCTGTTATCTGAGAAATTATTTCTGATTTCAGTTTTTCCAGATCCTCTTTCATTGCCAGTTCAGGGAGTCCAGGTGCTTGAGTATCAATCAGAGTGTTCCATCACCTTTCCCTTCGGGGTTGCTTTAGGTGATCTGGAAGTCTGGTTTTGAGACTTGTTTATGTGTCTTCTCATTTCAGTGTGTGTGTGTGTGTGTTTGTGTGTGTGCTGCTGGTGCCCAAGAGGCTCACCTCCTCTGCTCTGGGGGCTGTGGTACGGCAACCTCAAAGGCTCAGCTGCTTCTCCCTCTTTCTTTTGCAATACTGGGGATTAAACCCAGTGACTTCACACTAATCTACATTCCACTTCCTTTTGTATTTTGAGACAAGGTCTCACTAAATCACTAAACTGTCCAGGCTAGGGTTGGACTCATAATCCTCCTGCCTCAGGCTCAGTGAGTTCTGGGATTACAAGAGTATGCCATCATGCCTGGACCTTCATTTAGGAGTGACATGGTATTGTTTTGGAGGGTAGAATCGGATATGTATGAGGAATTGGTAGGGTTTTAACATTGTTTTTTTAATTTAGGGTATTGTTCTTTTTAAGACAAAGAGATCTCAGATCATTCTTTCTTCCTAAACTCATGAAGAGACCTTCCTTCCTCCTTCCCTTCCCCTCTCCCTTCTCTGTTCATGTGGTATCTCCTTTGTGCTGAGCACTGTGCTAGGCACGGATGCACAGAAAGTCAATCCTAGCTACACAGAGGTTAGAGTCTACTGGGAACAGTGTCATGTAGACAGATTATCTCAAACCATTGTGGTACCCATTGGAAGCATGTACTAGGTAGCAACTGCTTAGGGGTCAGTGTGGGTTTTCTATTACTAGGAGTGATATAAGGCTTTCAGAGGGCAATGAAGTGTGAGCCAACCACAAAGAGCAGACAGACATGGTGGAAGAGTGTACCCTAGAAGTTACAGAATTAGCAGGACTAACAGTTGGCTATGGAATGGGTGACATGAGATGACACTAAAATGTCACTTATCATCAAAACTTGAATGGGACACACTTTGGGCAAAAGAAGGAAATGCCAATTCTGATGACCCCTGGGGATTCTTCAGCCTTGGTTTCCCAGCCCTTGCCCAGTATTTTAGATGTTTTCCTTTCTTCTCTTTCCCACTGACCTAAAATCACTACAACACCTACAACCAGAGCTGAGCCATGATGGTAATAAGTGGAATGATCCCTGGATGTTTCAGTTCCAGGATACTTTGGAGATCTATGGAGAAAAAAGCTCCAAAAGGAAGCAAATGCTTTTTTTGTCTTATTTGGGTGAAACTCTTTACAGACCCTCCACCACTGGAGACATGTTCTGCCTGTGCCATCTGCAAGGCAGACCAGCTCCCCCAGTGATCAGTTTCCTCCAAATTCCAGGAGCAGAGAGCTCTGTGTTTTCCCTATCCTGACTACATCTAGTCCTGTGACACAGCCAGGTTCTTTCCCCATCTTCAGTTGCATAGTTCAGATCTGTTTAGAGTAAACAGCCGTCTTTGTTTGCTCAAGATGGAAGGGTTTCCTGGGAAGCAGGATGTTCAGTTTTAAAGCTGGTAAAACCCCAAGAAGATGAGGACAAGGGGGTCTGCCTAGATCTGTTTGGACCTATGTTCCCCCTTGATGAAACGGTGTGTGTGTGTGAGTCAGTTTTCATCATCTGTGAGTGATGGATTTGTTATAGGGCCCTGGTCTGGGGAGTTGTGAGAGCAGTTGTAATGATCTGGGTCAGACCACTGTCCTAGATCTGGATCTGGGCCTGAAGGTTTACAGTAGCAGGTGGAGAGAGAAGGTGGACAAGAAATGAGAGAACCCAGGGAAAGGTGGGGCTAATGAGGCTGAGATGGGACCCACAAGAAAGGGCTGGGTTTCACGACAGTGAGCTATGATGCATAAAGATGGGCTGGAATCTACAAAGATGGACTGGGACTCATGAGGTTGGACTGGGACCCAATAGGATCGGCTGGGACCCACCAGGGTAGGCTGAGATCCACAAAAATGGACTGAACCCACAAGGACAATCCAGGCTCCCCAAAGACATGCTGAGATTCGCATCATTCTCATCCACCTCAGCATCCCACCAGACAGCCTGCAGAAGCTGGTACCTTTTGTTGTGAAGCAATTTATCCATCCAAGCCTCAGAGAAGCTGAATGAGGAGACTCAGAGGAAGCTGAGGATTCTGCTGTCTGACTGCTCCCACACTCTAAGAAGGTGGTCAATTGTGTATGTATAAGAGCTGTCACAGCACTCAGTCCCACACTTTCTTTTGAGCATGGACACAGCTCAGAAGCCATTCATGATCGCCTTCCAAGTCCCACACAATTTCTCTTGTGGCTCAGAATCATATATAGAAGAGAACTCTGAGGAAAACAATTCCAGCTTACCTAATTGATGTGGTTCAAGCTTGTCACCACTTAAAGAGATAGATGGAGATGGGGTGATTTCAAAAATAGCATTCTCTTTCCTTATGACCTGCAGCTGGTTTCTTTGGTATTTTCTTTTATTTAAAAATTTTTAGCATTTGGGTTTAATTGACAAATTATATATATTTGTGGTATACGATGTAATATTTTGATCTATGTATACATTGTGAAGTGATTAAATCAAGCTAATTAACACATATATCACTTCATATACTTATCTTTTTTGGTGATAGAAATATTTAAAATCTAACACTTTAGAAATTTTCACGTACACAGTAGATTACTATTGATTGTGATCACTGTGCTGTACAATAGATCACTAGAACTTGTTCTTCCTATCTAACTGAAATTGTATTTTTTGATCAACATTTCCACTCTTCTCTTTTACCCTCTATGACCACTCCCACTCAATGGCAACAAAATTCTATTCTACTTCTATGAGTTCGACTTCTTTAGATTCCTATGAAAGGGAGATTATGCAGTATTTCCGTATCTGGCTCATTTCACTTAGCACAATTCCCTCCAGTTTCATGTATGTTGTTGAAAATGACAAAATTTCCTTGTTTTTTAAAAGTTGAATGGAATTCCATCATACACACTACACTTTATCTATTTATTCATCTGTTGAAGAACAATTATGTTGATTCCCTATCTTGGCTGTTACAAATAGTCCTGTCCCAAACATGGGAGAGCAGATGTCTCTTTAACATACTTATTTTATTTCTTTTGGATGTATACCCAGTATTGGGATCAGTGGATCATATGGTAGACCTATTTTTCATCTTTTGAGAGTCCTCCATATTGCTGTCCATAATGGCCATGCTAATTTACATTTCCACCAACAGATACCAAGGTTCCTTTTCTTCTCTGTATTTCCAAGGGCAAATATCCTTCAGTACTATATGGCTCACAGAAAATATCACCATTACTACAACATTTTTCCTAATTATATGGTCTTGTTTGACACATGAAACATGTTAACTGTACTGTAGGAGGTTAACATTCCTAGCAGATGACTTTGCCTTTCCTCTTTCCTCCTTTCCTTCTTTCATTTTTTTTTTTTTGTGGTAGTGGGGCTTGAACCCAAGGTCTTCTCACTGAGCTACATCTCCCACCCTTTTTGTATTTTTTTTTTTGAGATAGAATTTCACTGATTTGCCAAGGTTGGGTTTGAACTTGCAATTCCCCTGCCTGAGTGTAGGGATTACAGGCATGTAGTACCACACTTAATTGAGAATTTGCTTCTTTCTTGGGATTGTTTTCATTTCGAAGAAGCCCTCTATTAGCCAGAAATGCTTCCAGTAGTTTCTCCACCACACCCACATTTCTGCCTGCGAAGCTCACTTGGAACTAATACCCTGACTAGCACTAGCTCTAAAATCTATCCTCAGTGCATTTGCAGCCTCAGTCACTTGTGTCCCTCTCTGTGGTCAGCGTTCTGCTCCAGGACACCGTTATGCCTCTCCTGGACACCTGGACACTTCCTACCTGCCTAGCCTTCCCCTGGTGGTCTTCCTCCCCATGCTTGATACCCTACGAAGGGTCCTCACTTCCCTGGGAATGAAATCCAGATTCCTTGCCTCCACTTGCAACATGTCCTCCTAGGACTCCCATTCCCCCCTCAGCCTCCTCTCCTCCTATGTGCCTCTTATGCTTTCATGAGTACTTTTCGCTCCTTACACATGTGGCACCTGCCCTTCCCTCCTGGAGTGCTCTTTCCCACCTTACTGCATCTGACTCGCTTCTCTCTTCTTTTTCTCTCAGCCTTCCCAAGTTACTCTCTGATTCACTGCCCCAGTTATTGCTGCCCTGGTCACATTATAGTCTTTACCTTCTTTCTTTTTTGTACTGGGGGTCGAACTCCAGTCCTTGCACTTGCACAGCAGGCGGCGAAACCACTGAGCTAAATCCCCGGCCCAGTCTGTACTTTCTTGTTCCTTTATGTCTTACCTGTTGTCTGTCCCCTTGCTGTAATGCCTGGCCTCAGCTGTCCCACTCATAGCATATGTTCCCTTGGGCAGCAACCAAGGATGGCTCTCTGTACACACTGCTTAAACTGGTGAGTAGAAAATGTGATGCGGTAGAGAAGCTGTGACAAACACTGCTAGTGATCAGAGGGAAAGTGTGTTAATGATTTTCTTGGTCAGCCACAAATGGGGTGCCTGCTGGCTCAGACCCCAAAGAGGAAAGATGAGATAAATATCACCCAACTGACATTTCAAATGAACATCAGTCATGTATAATTTTTTATGCCAACAATCGTGACAGGAATAGCAAAGGTTCATTGAGTGTTGACTATGCACTCACCTTTGTTTATGTAATAAGCAGCCACAGAATCTCAGGAGTGCACAGCTAAGACATCTGCAATTTGCCTGGGGTTTGGCTGACCTTGGCGGCTCCTGGCTGGATGAGTTCTGGGCTGCAGGTTGGGTCCTCATCTGTTTCATGTGATTAGTCTTGCTGGTTCCTGAGCTGAGACAGGACAACAAGAGGGCAATGGCAGCCCCACAGGTACACGGCAGACCTTCACTAGCTCCTCACTGGGTGGGGTGAGTGATTGTTAATCCAAAGCCCAGGGCGTGAAGGCTCCTCCATGTTCCCTGACCCTGTGGGAAAGATTTGGATGTAAAGTATTACCACAGGGGAATGGAGAAATGAGACCAGTGTTTCAGACTGTGTCAAGATTGTCATTTAATCATTCAAAATCCCCAGAAGGGTTAGTACTAACACATTATGTTACTATATTATATACTTTACTATGTACTATAAGCATATAAGTATAAATTTTACTTAATACTTAAGTACATAATATATGTAAGTGTTGTAGTGCTATATTATAAATAGTCTATATATTACATATTTATACTATATACAAAATATACTATATGATTATATATGATGTTATAATGATAAGTGTATGTTATATATCATACTATACTACTAACAATATAGAGTACATACAATACTATAAAATTATTGCAGAGCCGGGGATTTAGCTCAGTGGTTTCGCCACCTGCTGCACAAGTGCAAGGACCCGAGTTCGATCCCCGGTACCAAAAAAAAATTATTGCGATATTTTCCTACAAGTTCAAGGTGCAATCCTCATTTTTGTTGATAAAGACATTGAGACTTAAGAGTTGAAGAAACTGTCCAGGGTCACACAGTTGGTTAGAGCTTGAGTCTGCCCCAGCAGATGTGTCTCTAGGGTTTAATCACTGCCCCAGGCTGCCTCCCATCGTTCTGATAAAAGAAGCAAAATCCTTCTACATTCGGTGGTAGTATATGTTAGACTGCTAGTGTCCTTATATCTCAAATTCTGATTCTTTACCTAATTCTTGGGCATCTTTGGGCTTTCTTTGGTCTAAACTTTGCATAAAGCCCTCTCTTCTCATTAACACTACAGGGCATCATCTCCTTAGGGTTTCTAACACTTTTGGGAGTTAATGCCTGCTGATGACTTATCAGTAAATAACATAGTATGATGACAATATATATTATACTACATACTATACAGTATACTACAAATACACTGTGTAAGTACCTATTATACTTAATATATAAGTACATATTAATAAGTATTATATACTAAATACTATAAATATACCAGATAAGTATTATATATATTATATAATATATTATACACTATAAATATATTGCATTTTAAAGATCTCAACTCTAAATGTGCAGATTTTAGACACCAGGCAAGTTCATGGGAGAAGAGAAGGAAACAAGGAAGCTTTTGGGGATCTTCAAATCATTTTGAAATAGGAAGCTTACTTAACAGTCAAGATTTCTGTTGCATTTAGTTTCTGTTACTCTTGGGGGTCAGAAGTGAGAGAGAAAAAAGAGAATAAGAACCCTCAAGATTGATGCTGTGGGCCAATATACATAGATATGCACTTACATAAAGGCATTCCATACCACATGCAGGGCAAAGCCACTGCTGAGACTCTGCTTCAGTTATGATGGAACATTTCAGCTCCATCACTTGGCAAGTCCTATAACCAGAGGTCTTTCAACATAAGATGGGCTAGTGGGAAAGGGATCTGTCTGAAGGACTTAATGCCATGGGCTGTTCTGTGTGTATGTGTATTTGTGTGTTTATAGAAAATTCAATACTTAATTGCATGCTTGGCCTGCTCACCACTAATTTCTAAAAGAGACATTCCAAAGTTTTGGTTAGGTTCACTCATATCTCATAAAAACCATAACTTGACTGCGGGCACCCAGAATTAATCCTTTGTGGAGACAGAGGCAGCAGTCACCTGGGAGAGTTGGAGGTTCCAGAAGACCTAATGTGCTAAGAGTTATTGGCCATACCTAGCCTCCATTTGCTTTCCTCCCTCCTAAAGGGACCCAGAGTTTCCCAGCATGTGGTTTGAGTGACCCCACCCCTATCCTCAGATCCAGAGGCAGATTGGTTGAAGGCAGACAGTCTAATTCTAGTTACAGTATGTTAGTGTGAATGGATCCCAAAAGTGGAAACCCAGGAGTTTTTTGAAGTTTATGGAGGAAGACAGACTCTTTCCTCCTTGAGATATAAATAAGGAAGATGAATTCCGTTAGTTCTCATGTAACTGAGAGAAGCCATGGATGGAAACAGACTGGGAAGGTCCAGAAAGAGGTGGATGCAAAGAGTTGCTGAGGGGCATCGTGCAGCTGCTGGACCAGACCTTACCTGGATCCTGTTCCACCTCCAAAATCTTTAGTTTCCTCTAAAGGGTAATGTAAATTAGGTTTTCTGTTACTTGGAACTAAAATAACCTGTATGATTACACTCACCCAGTCAAAACATCATCCTTTGATGTTCTCTTCTGGTGTTGAAAATATCCACTAATAGAATCACTTCTTTGCAACAAATCATAATGCTCAAATGCCTCAGGAAGCACTTGAAAGGATTAACCTGCTGACAATTTTGATTTCTTACTTCTAAACATCTAGAACTGTGAGATAATACATTTCTATTGTTATAAGCCATCAAATTTGAGGTAATTTGTTATAGCAGCCCTAGGAATCTAAGACAAGGGGTAAGAATGATACAGGGAGATCTGGAAAAACAAAGCTATTGTACTAATCCAGATGAGAAATGAGGCCACCTTTATCTACAGTAGACATATTGACAAGGGCAAGATGTCATGCTGTCAAAGTGGGCTTTGTTGAATGTCTTAGTCCATTTTCTGTTGCTACAACAAAGTGCTGAGACAGTAATTTATGAAGAAAAGAAGTTTATTTTGGCCCATGGTTCTGAAGGCTGGGAAAATGCTGGCATCTGCTTAGGTTTTGGTGAGGACATACAGATGATGAAGGAGAAACATAAAGAGGAAGTAGGCATGTGTGAAGGAGCACCAGTACAAGTAGACTGTGGGGATTGCCAGGTTTGCTTTTAAAACAGCCCATTTTCATGAAAACTAATCAATTTCCATGAGAACTAACCTAGTCTCTTGAGAAAGATATTAACACGTTCGTAAGGATGTTGTCTCCATGACCTAATTACCTCTGAAAGGCCCCACCTCCCAGCACTTCTACTTTGGGAATCAAATTTCAACATGAGTATGGGAGGAACAAACTACTTCTAAAGTATAGCACTGAAGGATCAGATGTGGTCTATGAGAGAAAGGGAGGAGTCAAAGCAGACTTTAATAAGAGCTTTAGGTTGAGTAATGGAAGAATGGAATTGGCATCTTCTGAAACGAGAAAAACCAGGGGAACCTGGCTTATTGGGGAGGGCTTATAGGGAAGGTCAGGAGTTGAAGATGCCTGTCAGACACAAGTGGCAATGTCAAGTTGGTGGTTGGATACATGCACTTGTTACTTGAACTATACAGGGAGACATGGGCTCATAGATGGTACTGTACTTAAAACCAAGACTCTGGATGAGCACAGCAAGGAGCAAGAGTAGACACAAAGGTGGAAAAACAGGGATAGAGTTCTTGGTCCCACGTTATAAGGTTATATGTTATAAGGTCAGGGAGTGGGTCCTCCTGGTGGTTGGGTCAAAGATTAGAAGTACTGGTGGGTTTTAAATATTGTTATAATTGTGTTAATAAGGGACCTAAACTGGGGAGTGGGTAGTCTGTTAGGTGGGATTTCTTAGTGGAGTCAGCTCAGGCTTGCATAACAATACCAGAGACTGGGTGGCTTAAACAGTAGATATTTATTTCTGGGCTATGAAGTTCAAGGTCAAGCGGTCAGGAGGGTAGGTTTTATTCTTAGGCTTCTTCTCTTGACTTGTAGGTGGCTGCCATTTTGCTGTGTAATCATGTGACCTTTTTTGGGCCGTATCTTAGTTATTTTTATCATTGCTGAGACAAAATACCAGACACCCAAAGTTAAAGGAGGAAAGATTAATTTCACCTCATAGTTTGTAGAAGTTTCAGTCCATAATCAGCTGGGTCCAAGGCAAGGTGGCATGGCAGAGGGACATCGCAGAGGAGAAACAGTTTGTGGCAGGAAAAAGCATTCAAGCAATAAGCAACAAGAGACAGGGCTGGGGATTTAGCTCAGTGGTTCCACTGCCTGCCTCGAAAGCGCAAAGTCCCGAGTTTGATCCCAGTACAAAACAAACAAACAAACAAACAAACAATAAGAGACAAGCAGGGCCAGGGACCCCTTTCTGTCCCTTATCTCTTATCCAGGCTATGTGCCCTTAGGGTAGGTAGCACTCACACCCAGGGTGGAGCACCTTTAATCCTACCCAGAATTATGCCAAACAATCAGTGGGCTAATTTAGTAATCACACACCCTTGATCCCAGTATCACACATTCTAAATCCCCCCCATCTCTGAAAAGCCCCATCTAAAACCACATGAGGCTTTGGAGGGGACATCTAGACACAAGCCATAACAGGTAAGATCGGGGAGAAAGAAAGCTTTGTGGTGCATTTTAAAAATAAATTGGCACTACTGTCATCATGGGGCCCTCACTCTCATGCCTACCTTCCAAAAGCCTCACCTCTAAATACCATTATATTGGATGGACATGAAGATTTCAACAAATTGACCTTAAGGGCACAAATGTTCAGTCTGTAACATGTAGTTATTACCAATGACAAAGCCTAAGCATCCCACCAAAGGTGTGAGATGAAGATTGAGTGTCTTAGTCACTTTCTTATCCCATGGATAAGATACCCAATACATACAAATTAAAGGAAGAGATGTTTATTTTGGCTTATAGTTTTAATTCATGGTTGGCTGATTCCAAGGCAGAAACATTGTGGCAGAGGGGCATGGTAGAAAGCAGAGAAAAGGGAAGAGCTGGTGGAAAGAGTACACCCTCCCAGGTCATGCCTCCAGTGATCCACCTCCAAACAGTTCCCACCTTCTAACAGAACATTCAGCTATAGAACTCATCAATGAATGAATGCACTGATGAGCATAGCAACTGTATGATCTAATCACCTTCCACACACATGAGAATTTTAGAGTACATTTTAGATCTAAACTATAACATTTTGCCTCTGTCCCTCAAAAGACTCAGGTCCATCTCATAATGCAACATGTTTAGTCCACCTCTAAGAGTAGCCAAAGTCATAATGGTTTCAACATTGCTGAAAAGTCCAAGTCCAGAGTCTCCTTGGCGACTCAAGACAAATTCTTACCTGTGAGCCTCTGTAAAAATAAAAAAGTTAAACACTTCCAACATACAATGGCACAGGGTAAACATTTCCATTCCAAAAAGGAAAAAATAAGGAGGATAGAAAGAAATCAGACAAAAGCAAGATTGAAGCCTACAGGGCAAACATTAAATCCTGTAGCTCTGTGTCCAGTACTTAGGGCAGGTTTTGGTGAGATGTGCACTCCAAGGGGTTTGAGTGGCACTGTCCCATGGTATCAACAAAATACCCAACACCCACAAATTAAAGGAGGAGAAGTTTATTTTGGCCCATTGTTTTAGTCCATGGTTAGCTGGCTCCAAGGCAAAAGCAACATGGCAGAGGGATATGCAGAGAAAAATATATTTAACCCATAATAGTCAGGAAGCAGAGAGATGGGAGAAGGTGGGGACAAGAATATACCCTTCCAGGTTATGATTACAGTGATTTACCTCCAAGCAGGCCCCTTCTCCTAACAGTACATTCAGCTACTGAACTCATCAATGAGCAGATCCACTGATGAGCATAGTACTCCTTACATCAAATCACCTTCTACACACACATGGGAATTTTGGGGGACATTTTAGGCCTAATCCATAAAAATGAGGAAGTTGGAGGTGAGGACATTGAGAAACTAAGAGGAAAGGGAAAAACTATTTTCATGGAATCAAACCATTAAGCATTATGACAGGAGTAGCTTACGGAAAGAGTGACTTGAATGGGTGAACAGCACTGTCACTGCTAAGGGTGAGTGGGTGAAGTGGTTATGTGGCTGGACTCCCATGCCAACTCCCTGAGTTTGACTCTTTTTAAAAATTAATTTTTTAAATTGACAAAAATTGCATGTATTCATTATGTACAACATGATGTTTTGAAATATGTATACATTATGGAATGAGAAAATTGAGCTAATTAACATACATACTGCCTCACATGCTTATTTTTGTGATGGGAACACTTAAAATCTACCCTTAGTGATTTTCAAGATTGCAATACATTGTGATTAAATATAATCACCATGTGGTACAATAGAACTCTTAAACTTATTGCTCTTTGACCAACATCTCACCCCTTTCTACCCTCTAGACTCTGGTAACCACCATTCTACTCTCTGCTTCTATGAGTTTGACTTTTTAGATTCCATATATAAATGAGATCATACAGCATTTGTCTTTCTGTGCCTGGCTTATTTCACTTTGGCATAATGGCCTTCAGATCCATCCATATTTTTGCAAATGACAGGATTTCTTTCTCTTAAGGCTGAATACTATGTATGGATTACATTTTCTTTATTTATTCATCATATGGACACTTAGGTTGTTTGCCCAGCTTCAATATTGTGATTAATGCTGCCATAAACAGGGTTTCAGATGTTTCTTCCACATCTCTTGAATTTGAATCTTACCCAAGTGATGTTTGGTGAAAGTCTGCAACTCTTTGTGCTTTAGTTTCCTCATTTTTGAAATCAGGATAATAGTCATACCTCCCTCCTGGGGTTTTGTGAAATTTAAATAAATTGATGAGAAGAGAGTGCTTAAAACAGATAAAAGCACATTATGAGCATCCTACCAACACCACTATTACGGTGCCAAGATCAAGTTGGGGTAGGGGTGGGGCTGGGTGTATAGTTGAGTGGTATCAGGGTCCATGAGCCTTCTGAGGGAATTTGGTGTGATAAAAACTTGAGATTGGCTAGAAGGATGCCTCCTCCCTCTCTATTTGGAGAAACAAGGAGTTTATGAAAGTAAAGAACTGCCCGAACCAGGCAGCAGAGTCCTCAGGAGAAACTTGGGATTTGGTTAAGGGCAAGAAGGCAAAGGGCAGATAAGAGAAGAGGGTGAGGACAGAGCATTTTGTTAAGAATGGACAGTAAAGGCCATGGATCCATGGAGAGTCTGGGAGACTGGGGAGAAATAGTGAGCTGAAGTCACAGCAGGTGCTTAGAGATCTTTTGGGATGAAAGACCAGGTGATGGGCCACGGGCGGTGGCTGCAGCATGATGGAATTGGCCTTGAAGATGTCTTAGACCGTGAAGTGGAGATGAGTGCTGGGTGTGTGTGTGCACGTGTGTAGCAGTGGAAGAGCGGCTGTTCTGCCAAGAGCCTGCAGAGGTCTGTGAGTCCCTGCCTCAGAAAATGGATATTACTGTTGAGTCCTGCTGGGAAGAGCCTGTGCAGCTAAGCAGTGAGCAAGCCCCTAGAGTAGAGTCACAGGTGGCTGTGGAAGGACAAGGGATGGGAAGGGCTTGAGCTTGGACTGGTGGATTGATGGGAGCCTAATGTGCAATTTTAAAACTGCAAGACTTTATCCAGATAGATGCATGCTTTATAAAGATAAACGAGGATGAGGATGGACAATGGATACTGAACAGGGAGAAATTCAAGTTTAAGGGACTGTTGTAAGAAATGAGGCAGAAGATACTGAAGACCAGAAATCATCAGAGGCAGTGAAAGAATGAAAGGGGGAAAGATACGAAAAAAAATTTCAGAAGTACAGTCTATCTTCTGGAGACATTCAGAACTCCCTGAGAACATAGGGCCCAGTAAGGTCACTGGAACCCAAAGATGCTGATTGGAGATAAAGAAGTAGACAAAGATAGTAGAAACCTACTGCTGGATGAGGCTCCATCACTAACTAAGTTTCTACCTTTAATGACTCTCCTGAGTTTTCCAGTGACTCAGTTTCCCTAACTAATCTCATAAGCACAAGAATAGATTCAGCTTTTCCTGAAACTTCAGCCATGGAGAGTGACTGGATGGTGCATTGTCATGTGTCTGAACACTCCAAACAAACATGCATTCCCTTTGCACAGCGAGGGTCATTTCAATGTGCTTTCCCGGCCATTATCTCATCTAGTGCTTATGAGCCTGTCAGTCAACTGAGGCAAATGATGATGACAGTGAAGATGATGATGAAGATATCTAACATTTACAGTATGCTCATTCAATGCCACTCACTGTACTAAGCATCTTACTTGATTTCTTCAATAATCCCTTGAGGCACACAAATTTACTGTCTCCATTTAAAGATGAGAAAGCTGAAGCTTAGAAGGATTAAGCAAATTTCCTGAAAATATACACTTAGTAATGGCCTGGAACAAAGTTTTGAATTCAGGTAGTTAATTGACATAATCATCAATTAACCACTTCTGATGTGTATAAGCAAGGAATAAATAATGTCAGCATTTTTGCATTAGATTAGAGAAAGGCCAAATCTAATCTGTCAGTTGTTTTGTAAATGAAATTTTATTGGAAACTAAACCCATTCATTCATTTGGGTATTGTCTATAGCAGAAATGAGGAGCTGGCACAGTGAATTCATGACTGCCAAAGCCTACATGCTTACCACGGGCTTGTTGCCTAGTCCTGCACTAGACTATTCAAATTTTCCTATCCTCTTCCTCTTCTGCCTTTCACCTTCCTTCTCCTCCTTCTTTCTGCCTTAATTTCTCTCTTTCTCCAAGCCATAGAAGAATGATATATAAAATATGAAACAAAGGGAGATTGCTCGTAATGTAGCATTGTTTTCATGGATATTTTACCAATGCCAAGTTGAGAAAGAAAGAGCAGTATTAAAAGAGCGCCAGGTGAGTTTTGTGATAAGATCATTGTTAAAATCATGGCAAGGATAAAAAGTGACGCCTAATCCTCATAATGTATTTATTATCCATCCACTCTGGTCCAGGCACTATTATAAATGTTGATACTTTTGCTCACCTGTAAAGTGAAGGGGAGAAAATGACAGGAGTTAGGTTAAATTCCTACCCCTTTCAAATACATTCTAAACTGCTTTTCTGAGAAATGCCCTGTCTCTAAACAGAAGTAATATTTATACAAGTGTCATAGACAATTAAAGGTGCCCCTTTGAGGAGATCATTTTTATAAAGTGGATTTCTAGGACAAACAGGCAAGTAGTAGATCTTACAAAATGTGTTTGGGTTCTTTAGGTCATAGTGAGGGGAAAGAAAACTCTGTATTCTTTTTTGATATATTTGACAAAAACAAACCCAGCTAAAGTTCACCAGCAACAGTTGGGCATCCTATGTGAGGACTCAGATGAGGAGTTGCAGTGTTACCTCCTGACCACTAGGGGATGGCATCCTGTTTTGGCAGAGAAAGACTTGTGAGGGGCCTCTCTATGTATAGGGAAGTTTTACTCATCTGTCCTTCGCTTGATTTCAGCCAGGGTCTTATATGTGGTTTTTTCTTAAGATATTCAGCATCAAAGATTGTCTATGACACATTCATACAGTGCTGAATTGCTAAGTTCACCTCCATTCTGTTTGGTTTTGAGATCAAGAGGGTCTTTATGGTGAGCAAAAACCATTTCTTTTTTTCTAGTTTGTATCCTTCTGAAAAACACAGAAGTCCTTTTCAAGGAGCCTCCCTTACTCAGGGAGAAGACATATTTAATTATCTCTTGGATAAGCATTCTAAGTATCTTTCAAATGTACACTTTTTGTTTTTTATTAAGTTTATTGGTACTATTTAGAGGTACATAATGATCATATTCATCATAGGGAATTTATACCTGTACATAATATATCTTGATTCTTCTTTTTTCCCATTCCCTTCCCCTCCCTTCAGCCCACTTCCCCTCCTTATTTACAAAATTTTGTTTCCACTTTATCCTTCTTTTCTCATTTTTACCTTTCCCCGCCCTGCCAGATCCCATTCCTTTTGAACAATTTCTTCCCATCAAGTATCTTTCAAATATTAACTTGTTGGATGCTCAAAGTCACTGTATGAAACAGGTACTCTTATCAGACCCATTTTACAGATGACTAAACTGAGACACAGAACTTGCTGAGGGTCATGCACCTACCAAGTGTTTGGGCTTGGACTTGAATCCAGGCAATTGAGCTCCATAGCCCATTCCTTTAAATAGCATGTTCTGCTAGGCTGTGTCCCACGAGAGGGGCCAGATAAACAATGACATAGTTTCTAAAACATTTTAACCCGTTTTTCATTATATGTACATAACAGAAAATTTGGAAAGTAAAAGAAGAAAAAAGTTATCCACAATCTTAACCACTCCACCACAATTACAGCAAGCATTCTAGTGTTTTTGCTTTCATTTTTATATGCCTGTATGTGTCATTTCATATCTTTGTGCATGCAATTTGTATCCTGCTTTTCCACTTAACATACAATGTCCTAATGTTGTTGCATAATTTTCACAGCCACTGCTTTAAAGATTTCCAGAATGTGAGTCTGTGGTGACATAATAAAAGTTCTAGGGTAACTGTTAGATAAGAATGTCCCAAGAAGGAAGAGATCAGTACAGTTAAGGCCAGGATGCAAAGAAAGGATGCCCCAAGGGCCTCTGGCCCTGAACGATGACAGCAAAGTCCACCACCCTGATACTGTCGTGGTACTGTCACTCACATGGCACTGTGCTAGGAGGAGGCAGTTGGCAACCCAGTGCTGCATGGCATTTTGGAACTGAAAATAGCTCTATTAGGTGACAACATGTGGTGAAGACTTGGAATGGAGAGGCAGGGGCTTACTCTATGTTAGGATTGTAGATACTGCATGCGAGAGACTGCAGTTAGAAGGTGTAAGCAGCACCCTTCCATCTCCATTAGCTGTGTGATCACGGACACATCAGTTCATTTCTCTAAGTATGTTTTCTTAACTATCTTGTGGGAATAATAACAGGTCTCATAGAGGGTAATAGAAAAAAAATGAAATATATGGTGTGTGAGGAATACTTTTGGCTAAAAGTAAAGGCAAGCTTGATTTATAGCAGATCAAGCAATGAAAACTTTAACTAGCTCACATCACTTGAGGGCTTTCTCTGGGGGTGTTAACAACTCCAAGGGACAAGTGAACTAACTGGGATGAGAACAGGTGGATAAATATCCCCATATTTGAATGGGCCTGGGAAGAGGGATGCTCTATATGGATTCTGAAGATCCCCCAGAAGGACTGAGTTCCAGCTGTCTAAAACTATACTCCACCCATTACTTGCTCTTCTCTTTGTGTCTCACTTCTCCTTTTTGTGTTTCCTGGCATAACTTCTTAAACTACAGTTATCTCTTGGTATCCCACAGTTCCACAACTGTGGATCCAACTAACTATGGATAAAACATACTTTAAAAACCCCATCTCGAAATCTACAGTCTTTGTTTTCTTGTTATTATTCCCTAAATGATATAGTATAACAACTATTTACATAACATTTACATTTTATTAGGCACCATAATTCATCTATAAATGATTTAAAGTATACAGAGGAATATATGTAGGTTATTTGAAGACATTATACCATTTTATATAAAGGATTTGATTATTCATAGATTGTGGTATCCTTGGGGGTCCTGGAATCAATCTTTTGTGGATACTGAGGGACAACTAAACTTGTTGCTATGGACACCTGATTTTCACAAAATTTATGTGTGATTTTGGAGTTTATATTTGATGCTGGCACCAGTTAAGTCTTTTGGGACTATTGGAATGGAATGAATATATTTTGCATATTAAAACATTGAGGCCCTGATCTTCAATGTTATGGATTTTGGGAGGTGATTAGAGTTACATGACATCATAAAGATGAGGTCCTCAAGATGAAATTAATATGTTTAGGAGGAGGAGGAAGAGAAGGAGAAGAGATATCAGAGAGCATTTCTTCTTCTTCTTCTCCTCTCTGAAGGCAGTCATCTGCAAGCCAAGAACTAAATCTGTTGACACCTTGATATTAGACTTCCCAGACTCCAGAAATGTGTGAAATAAATTCCTAATGTTTAGGCCACTTAGAATGGGATCTCTAGGCTGATTAAGACAGTGTATCTAAGTCTCTGCCTGAAAATTTGATGACATTTTCCCACAGAAGGTGGAACCTGTGTCTTTTCCTCTTGAATCTAAGCTGAGACTCTCTTGCAATCAGTAAGGTGTATCAGAAGTGGTGCTTTGAGTGATATTCTGAAGAGTTCAAAATTGCTCTGAAACTTCCTACAGAAAGTGAAGCCCAATGTCCCTTCTCCTTGCATGTGGGCTGGACTTGGTGACTCACTCCTAGCAAACAGAATTAAGTGTAAGTGATGAGGTGTGACTTCAGAGGTTCTACAGTTTGGATCTTGAATGTCCCAAAAAGGCCTGGGTGTTGAGGGCGTGGCTGCCAACCTATGGTGCTACTGGAAGGTGGTGGAACTTTTAAGCGGTGGGGCCTCATGGGAAGAAGTTAGGTCATCAGGGGTGGGTCCTGGAAGGGGATATTGGAGACCCTGACCCTTCCTCCCCAGCCCTGCTACCCAGCCATGAGGTAAACATTGCCTCCTCCATCACATGCTTCTGCCATGATGTTCTGCCTCACCACAGACTCAGAACAATGGGCTAAGTGATCGTGGACTGGAACCTTTGAAACGGAGCCAAAATAAAATTTTCCTCCTTATAAACTGATTATCTCTGGTATTTTTTCACAGTGATAGAAAGCTAACACAAGAGGGCTAGGCCATGAGAGGCACAGCACTCTCCCCTGCCCTCGTTTCTTCTGGGAGAAGCTGACTGCCATGCTTTTAGGATACCCAGGCAACATCATGGAGATACCTATGAGGTGAGAAAGTGAGGCCAACAGAAACAATGAGGTACCTTGGAATCAGCTCTTCCAACACCTGCCAAACCTTCAGGAGGCTGCAGCCCTTGTGGATGCATTGGCTACAATCTCACAAGAAACCTTGAGTCAGCAGCAGCCTGCTAAGCCACTCCTGAACTCTTGACCCATTGATGCTGTAATATCATAAGGATTTGTTGTTTTAAGCTGTTAAACTTAGGGAGAATTTGCCATACTGCAATAGATAATTCACACACACAGTACCTTCCAAAGCTAGGTCTCAAAAGGGTATGAGTTTCTGCCAGATTCCTCTCCTTGATTCTGGGCCAAATTTGTACCCTCGAATCTTAGGGACTGGCTTGTAATCAGTACAGTCACAATGATACCTTAATTTCTGAGGCTGAATCAGAAAAGAACATGTAACTTCTGTGTAAAACTTTTTGGAAACTTATGGTAGGAGAAGTCAGGCACATTTTAAGATATTTGAATACCCCAAGACTTCCATGTATATGCTCTGGATGCTGACCATCCAGCCAAGCCTTCAGGTCAGTTGACATCTGACAGCACAAATAAAGACATGGATACAGAGACAGATAATATCGCCTTACAAGATACACCCTTAATGCTTTATACTAGGCAGGTGATTTTGGTGGGGGTAGGGAAGAGTTTAAATATCCAACTGTTTTTCTGATTAAAACATTTTTTGGTAATAGAAATTCATGCTTACTGTAAGATTCAGATGCTACAGAGAACAGTATGAAATGAAAGGTAAGTCCCCTTCCTTCTAATAGTGTTTTAGGCTGAATTGTGCCCCTTTACATTTGTATGTTGAAGTCTTAACCTTCAGATCTGCAGAACATAACCTTATTTGGAGTTAGTCTTTACAGAGATAATCCAGTTAAAATGAGGTCACTGGGGTGTGCCCTAATCCAACATGACTGATATTCTTATAAAAAGGGGAAATTTGGACACAGGCACAGAGGGAAAGTGATATGAAGAGACGTAGAAAGACAATGCTGTCTACAAGACAAGGAGGTCCTTCTCTTGTGGTTATCCAGAGGAGCCAGCCCTGCCCACCCCTTGACCCCACACTTTTAAACTCAAGAACTCTGAGAAAAAGTTTTGTTTTCTGAGTCATTCCACTTGTAGTACTTTATATCAATCCTAGTGCTGCAGTGTGAATCTTGAATGTCCTCCAGAGGCTCATGTGTTAAAAGATTAGTCACTGGTGCTTTTAGGAGTGGGAAAAAATTGGGTCTCTGAGGTGTGCCCTTGAAGGGCATATTGGAAATCCAGTCTCTTTCTCACTTTTTTCCCTTCTTGACCACATGAAGTAAGCAGCTTCCTCTGCCAAGTGCTCCTACTGTGATGTGTTGCCTTGCCACAGGCCCACAAGCATCAAGCTAATCATCCATGATCTGAAACCTCCAAAATATGAGCCAAAATAAACTTTCCTGTTTTTAATTTGATTATCTCAGGTATTTTGTTACGGAAGTGGAAAGCTGACTAACACATCTAGCAAACTAGTATAAGTAGTTTCTCACATGTCCCCCTGCTGCCAAAGTCTGCATATATCTACATATATGGAGGGGTATATGACTTTTTCTTACATAAATGGTCATTTAAAAATACTTTGCCATACTAGGATCTCTTCATTTTCTAAGGTAATCTTTTCATAGCAGCCTGTGTAAGTCTATTTAATTCTTCTCACAGCTGCATGGTGTCCTGTAGTTAGGAGAAAGTACACATTACTTAACAACTCTCCTATTCACGGACAAGTTGTGTATTTTCAATAATCCCCTGAGGTCATTTAGTGCCTGAGCCTTAAGTATGGCATGGTTGGTGAAGAATAAGCACAGAAAATATCTGAGATCCACAGACAGATACTGGCTCAGCACAGAACAGATGCCTATTTTATTTGCTCCTTGGTTAACACTTCCAATGACTCATCCTTTAGAGCTCAGCTGTGAGCCCCTCTTGGATTCTCAGAACACCTTCTTCTCTCATCCTTGCTCTTAGCACACTTGGAGTTTTCACCCTGGTCAGTGTGATTTCCCAAATCATGTCAATTTCCCTCTGAGCACAAATAACAGCAGACTTTCTAGTCCTGCTCTTGGGCTATGTCCCTGACACCTCACACATCATCTTGCATGATCAGAAGAGGCCCCCAAGAAGTATTTATCCAGTGAGGAAATCCTTGTAAACTGTAAGCCATCAGACCAATGCATGATAAAATTAATTCCCAGGTAAAGCAACTCCCCAGTGATAGAGGAACAATATCATATCAAAGCATGTGACCCTCCTTGAGATCAAAGGACTTGTAAGATCCGCTCTTCTGAGCACATTTCCATTTCCTGTTTGACCTTTGTCCCTTGCCTTCTAATGTCTTGGACAACTGAGAATTTGCAATAACAATCACCAGCAGCTTCCCATTGCTGGTTTGTCCTCTGTCCTGCATGGAATTGAATGAGAAGTACTGCTGAAAGAATGAGTTGAATGTTTATTTTAGAATAAACAACTGGTTATAGCAGCTAGGCAGGGCTTTTTGAGGTGGGCTTATATATTGGGGAAGTGGGGTCAAGAGCCCCTACATCAAGAATATATTCTGGGTATTAGGATACCGAATTTACTAGTCATGAGATGTGAGCAAGTTACCTAATAGGAATAAGAGAACAGTAACCATAACAGCTGCTAGCATTTATTGAGCACTTACTCTGTGCCAGGCACTGCATTTGGCATGTGCTAAGCAGCTTCACTCTTAAACAACTCTGCAAGATAAATACTATCCCTGCCTCCACTTTGCACATGAAAAGAAGCCAGGCTTAATTCTAGAGGCCAAGAGACAGTTCCACAGTCATGCAGCTCGTGAGTGGCAGGGACAGGTTTTCAACTTAGATGTACTCCATTCAAATTTCTTAACCATTCTATTATGCCTCTGGGGACCTCTGTTTCCTTTTCTGAAAAAGAAAAGAATCTCTGGGCTCCTCTGACTTTGCATTAGAATCTCTCTCTTCACAGAAGAAGAAGGGCCATCTGGAGCAAGTTGGCCAGGAACAAAGGATCATGTGTCTTCAAAGTGAATTAAGCCCATCTCTTAAACATTAAAAAACAAACTTGGTAGAACTCGACAAAGTTACAGTAATGATCACCAGTACAGTGATAACTGAATGACAGTAAAAATCAAAACCACTTCACATCCATTAGTATGTCTACTGTCAAAAAAAAGCAGAAGACAACAAGTGTTGGTGAGGATATGGACAACTGGAACACTAGGCACTACTGGTGGGAATGCAAAATGTTGCAGCTACTGTGGTAAATAAGATAGTGGTTCTTCAAAAATTAAAAACAGATTCCCAGATGATCCAATTATATATTTTTATATATACCCCAAATAGTTGAAAGCAGGGTCTTGAAAGATATTCATGCACCTACATTCTTAACAGTATTATTCACTAGTCAAGTGGTGGCCACACAAGTGCCCACTGACAGATAAGTAGATAAAAAAATGTGGACTATACATATAGTAGAATATTATTCAGCCTTAAAAAGGAAGGAAATTCTGACACATGCCACAACATGGATCAAACACTGGGATATTATTGTAAGTAAAATAAGCCATTCACAGAAGGACAAATACTGTATTATTCCACTTATATAGATACACAGAGAGTTCAAACTCATGGAATAGAAAGTGAAATGGTGGTTGCCAGGGTCTGGGGAGAGGGGTAGATGAGATACTACTAGGTTTGGAGTTTCAATTTTGCAAGACAGAAAGGTTCTGGAGGGTGGATGGTGGTAATGATTGCATAAAGCATTAATGTACTTAATGCTACTGATCTGTATACTTGAAAATGGTTAAGACAGTAAATTTTGTTACATGTGTTTAACCACAGTTTTTAAAAAGGATTTGAAAAAGAGTATCAATAAAGGCTGTAACTTCACTGGGACTAGCATTGCCAATGCAGAAAGCCACATATGCAGTGTTGGAGCATCAGGAGTGCTTCTGTGTGGGGGAAAGCGAATCTGGTCTTGGTGGCTTTCTTACTGAGTCCTGAGTTGGGCCTGTGGCCCAATCAGCTGTGACAGCTGAGCAGCAAAGCACTCTAGGGTCAAGGCTGCCCTCATGCCTTATGTGAGCCCTGTGACATCTGCCCTGCACATATCATTTCAGGAACATGAGGACTGCAAGTGGGGAGCCCTGACAGCTGGGAGTGGGGGTGGCCGGAAGAGGTGGATGTTCTTCAGATGGCCTCCAAGCAGCAGTTGATGGCATGTGGCCTGGTGCATGCATTAGTTCTATTGCTTTGGAATGCATTTGAGGGAAGAGGGCCCTCTGGGACAAGATCTTTATTTCCTTTTCTTAAAGGGGGATGATTGGGTTTGTTTTTAACTCTCTAAAGTTCAGAAATACTCTATTATATCTCCAAGTCTCAAGAGGTGGGGAAATGAAGTGGTGACATGCTCATTTCTTTTTCCCTAAGAAAAATGGAAGGTTAATCACTTGCTGAGAATATAATAAATGCATGTATAAATAAATACATGCTATGCAACATTTCTGACCAACAATGATGGACCTTGCCGCTGTGAAATATTTGGAATGTTTTGTTGGACTGACTCAATAAAATAGTGGAAGCCAGTAACAGAGATTCTAAAGGAGAAAAATGACCATTCTGTGCTTTTTCCTAACATCAAATTTAAGCATCAAAGATGAAAGGAGGAACAGAAATAACTACCTGATAGAGCTAACAAGTCTCTTTCAGTGGGGAAGGAAAAATCATTTCTCAGTTCATCTTCTGTTGCTATAACAGAATACCCAAGATTGAATAATTTGTAAAGAAAAGAAGTTTATTTAGATCATAGTTCTGGAGGTGTAAGAGCATAGTGCTGATGTCTGTTTGGCTTATAGTGAGGACCATGTGTTGCTCCCTGGTTGGTAAATGGAAGGGGAAACAGGCTTGTATAGAAAAGAGCACATGGAGAGACTCAAAGCAAGAGTTCGAGCTGAAGACACAAAACTTCCTTTGTGACAACCCACTCTTGCAGTAACTAATCTTAACCACAAGAGTGAGAATCCATTTCTGTGAGAAGGGCATAAATCATGCTTAATGACCTAATCACCTCTTAAAGTACCCACCACCTCTCCACATTGCTACACTGGGAACCAAGACTCAACCAAATGCCAATGAGATTTGGTGGCAACAAACCATATCAAAAACATTGTAGAACCCAAATTCAACTGGCTGAAGAAACAAAAAGAAATTTATTGGTTCATATACCTGATATGTTCAAGACAATATGGATCCAAATATTTGTTCAAGCACAGCTGGATCTAAACATTTGCACAAAGTCTTTAGACATCTGTCTCTTTCCACATTTAGCCCTGGCTTCTCTCTGTGTTTGTTTCTTTCCTGGGAAGTCTGTTTGTGGTGGCTCCAGTGGCTCCAGGTCTGTATCTCTCCATTAAGAGAGAGCTCTTCTTTCTCAGTAGTTCTTGTGGCCATCTAATGATTGGCACTTTGGGTCTGGCCTAGGTCACTTGTCCATCTCTGAATCATTTGTTGTGGTCAGAGAAAAGGAATATGCTGAATGGCCAAGGCAGGATCATAAGTCCATAGCTAGAGGCAGAGGGCAAGGAGAGCCTTTCTGGGCTATGGGGACTGACAGTGAGGGTGGGGTGGCTGCCAGAGGAGTCTGGGGGCTGGTACTAAAAGAAGAGGACAAAGATTCAAGGCAAGCAAGTAAATAGTTGCAAACCGAATGGTGCATGTGAAGGAAGGTAAAGCTGGGTCCTATTCTGGATTTTGAATTTTTTTCTTTCTTTGGTCTGTCTTCATTGCAAAATGTCAAAGGCTATTGAAGGAGTGGCTACTCTTCTGCATGGATTAGCACCCCAAAGGGCTGAGTGCTGGGAAAGGCAGCCAGGCTAAAAAAGGTACAGGATTCCTGCCTGTGAAGGAGCAGGGCAAGAGGCTGGGACTTTTAACTAGGAAAATAGAAATGTCTTGGTTTTTTTTGTACTGGGGATTGAACTCTGTACCTCCCGCTTGCAAGGCAGGTGGTGGAACCACTGAGCTAAATCCCCGGCCCTAATGTCTTATAAGTGGACAGATGGTTGTTTTTCCAACATCAACCTTCCTTTTCTCCCATTGAGTAATAGCAACAGTATGGCAAATTGACCCTCAGCTTGGAGATGCCCTGTTTGGTCTACAGCTAAGTCAATCCAAGAGGGTTCATTCCCCTTACCCCTGTGATTGGCTTACAGATAGGGAGCTCTGAGACTGTTCTGACTAACAGGTTGCAAGGAGAGGTTTGATAGAGGCTTCTGCGAAACTCAATCTGTGCCTTGATAAGGGGAGTTCAAGAAGGGATTCTGTTTTTACCCCCGCCCCATGAGTGAACAAGAAAGCCAGTAGCCTCATTAACTATTGGTAGTCATTCTGTGACTGAAGGACAACAAACCTTGGGAAAGGGAAAGAGTGATTGCCCCGTGACACTGCTGAGCCATCAGGACAATCCTCATTCTCAAACTCAGCCTCAAGATTTCCTATTAGTTGAGTCTATAAAATCTCCTTATTTTTAAATCTCCTGTGAATTGGCTTTTCTTTTCCTTGAACCTAAAGGCATTTGAGCTGGCATAACCTAATCTACAGAAAGATTAGATTTGTTTGTTAGAAAGCAGAATTAGAGCTAGGGAATGTGAATATTTCTCTCAATAACAGGAGCTGCCTTGCAGTGAGTATTCTGGCATTTGAAGCATCCAGGCCAAAGCTGAGGATGTCAAGGGGATTTCTAAGAAGAAAGATGTTGCTGCTGGCATCCATACACCATCAAGGTGAGAACTCATGGAGCACTTAAATGTGGGAACAGGCCTCTGAGGCAGGGAACTAATGGTGAATGCCCTTCTGTGCTGCAGCACAGCTTACAAAAAGGAAAAAAAGATAATCTCTTTAGTTTTTCTTGCACCATCTTCAAAATACATCAAGATTGTTGAAATACTTTCTCCAAAATCTCCCACAATTTAAGAAGGTAAATCAAACTGGTGCTAACTAAATGTGTAGTATAGCTAATGTGTCTGCTTTAGATCTAGTTGTGATGAAGTTGCATTGTATTCTTCACTTACTTTTATAATGCTTTATAAGAGAATGGGACATTTCATAAAATTCATGTGGTTGACGAGACAATGTTCATTTTATCTGACACACACATAAATTCCAACTCCATGGATTATTATAAAGGTTTATAGTTGTGATATATTTGCTTTCCTGACATATTAGGAGTCATATTCATGATTTAATTATTGCCAAACCTAGGGTCAAGAATGCATCTTAACTTTGTCAGGGCAATATTGTTCTTTTGGGAGAGAGGGGAGCCAATTTACCTTCATCATTCTGCTAAATTTGTAAGCACATTCTCTGTTCTAGGCTCCTTTCACAATTCTCTCTAGATCTGACATTTATAAATTTATTTAAGCATTTAGAAAAGCATTGAAGTTTCTAGCATATGCCATCTATATCCTCTGAGAAGCCATAATTTATCCTAAACTTCTATTTGATGAGCTTTCAGAACCTCACCTTGGGTGGGTTTCTTAGGGTTTTAAAGCACAGTCCTTGCCTGCCATTAGCTGTGCCATCCTCACTTCCCAGCAAATGCCATCTTCACTCTGCTTTGGATAAGTGGCTCATTTACTCTTTTCTGTTGATTATCAGAGCAACTTAATAGCATAGGTAGATCTAGCTAGACAAAAGCAGAAGCAGGGCCTGGGGTTTAGCTCAGTGGTTCTGCTGCCTGCCTGCCTCACAAGTGGAAGGTCCTGCGTTCAATCCTTGGTACCAAAAAAAAAAAAAAAAAAATTCAATCCTTGGTACCAAAAAAAAAAAAAAAAAAAGCAGAAGCAGAGATTTTGGAATGCATTGATGCTGCTCTAGTGACACAAAGGGGAATCATGGCTTAGAAGTTGAGCCCTTGATGCCCAGTCTAGTATGTGACTTTAGGCAACAAGATGAAGAATACAAAGGAGTATTATAGACCAGGTTCTGAGTTATTACTGAGTCAAGAAACATTCTTTTTTTTTTTTTTTGGTACTAAGGATTGAACTCAGGACCTTGTACTTGCCAAGCAGGTGTGGCGCCAGTGAGCTACATCCCTGGCCCCAAGACTCCTTATTTGAATGAGTAGAAGCAGCCTTTTAATTTCCAAATCAAATGACTTGTCACCAAGTGTAAGATTCTTATGCTTGTTTTGCAACCTGGAGGGTGGTAATGGGCAGGAAGAGCTAGACATGTTCTCAGATGTCTGGATAGTTGTTGTCATCCTACTTCATGTAGAATAGTTCATTGAGCCCCCAAACCTCACAGTTCTCCTATGAGCAGCCCTGAAATAGCTCTGTTTGTTTCCTTCTTAGTCCAAAGCCACAGATGAATGTCTGAAGTCTTTTCTTCTTGCCTAGTGCAAAGCGACCACAAGGGTTGCTAAGGTTTGTCCAAGGGGCAGGCGCACTGTGTACTCATGTTCCCACTGAAACACCCATTCCTGTTATGTGACTTAGAAGGGGACTTTTAACAACCTGAAAGCTTGTCCCTAGCCAGGAGCACTTGGTAGCAGAGAAGCCGAGGAATTAAGGGTTTCAGCAGTGTGTCTCCAATCCAGCCTTTGCTCTCCAGCCAACAGGAATTGTAGTGTGTGCAATTTTGTAGTTCTAACTTTTTGAAAGCATGGATTGCTAGTCCTTATTGAGGGGGGCTTTGGCCACATGTCCTCCTTCTAAGGCTCCTGGTCACCTTACAAGGCATCTTAGTCACTTTTCTGTCATTGGGATAAAATACCTAACACCTGCAACTTAGAGGAAAGCTTTATTTTGGCTCACAGGTTTAGTCTATGGTTGGCTGGCTCCAAGGCAGAAACAGGATGGCAGAGGGGTACAGCAGAGGAAAACATGCTCAACCCATGGCATCCAGGAGGCAGAAAGAGAAGTGAGGAGCCTGGGGCAAGAATAAACCCTTCCAGGACATTCCACAGTGACCTACCTCCAACCAAGCCCCACCTTTTAACAGCACATTCACCTCTGTACTCATCAATAGATGAATCCACTGATGAATATAGTGCTTCCATGAACTAATCACCTTCCAAACACATGAGATTTTGTTGGGGGAGGCATTTTAGATCTAAGCCATAGCACAAAGTCTTTGTCATCTCTCCTGTTGGACAGGTGAGGGAACTCATGCTCCAGGGAGGGAGATCCTTGGCTAGAGTGTCTTTGCTTTGTGTTGGCAGAAGTGGGATTCCCGCCCACTTGGAAATGCCACTTAGTGTCTATTGATTTGTAAACATGTAATTGGAGGTACTTCTAAAAAATATTGGAGAAAGTAGGAACATGTTTTCTATAAGCTTCCATGTGAACTTTCTTGCCTACATCAGCTGTTGTGACTTGATCATTCTCCCAGGTTCTGATGTTTCTTTAAGACAGGACATGTGCTCCTGCTCTCTCTCTCTCTTTTTTTTTTTGGTACCAGGGATTGAACTTGGGAACTTGTGCTTTCGAGGAAGGCACCAGAACCACTGAGCTAAATCCCCGGCTCTGCTCCTGTTCTCTTAACCAAGGCTCCATTGGCAGAATAGAAAGCAGTAGGCTCATGGGTCCCAGAGAGAGGTGCATTCCACAGGGCGGTGAAGGGTTGTTATCATTGAATCACATTTATTGAAGAGCCTTGGGCAGTGAGACTGAGGAAAATGTGTTGTCTCAGGAAAGGTTGAATTTAATTCAGTTGTCTCTCACTGTGTGAGAATAAATCTTGATGGCCTTCCTCCTTTTTCTGCATCTAACCATCCTTGTGTATATTGGCTAGTTTTACTTTATCATTTTCACCATTTCTCCCATGATTTTAGTGGTCATTTTAAATTTCTTCTCTTATAAATGATCAGTTTATGTTTTCTAGCACCATTTCTAAGCCTAGATAACTAACAAACGTCTCTCTCTGTCTCTCTCTGTCTCTCTCTCTCTCTTTTCTGGACCAGGGATTGAACTCAGGACCTTGTGCTTGTGAGGCAGGCACAGTGCCTCTGAACTAAATCCCCAGCCCCTGTATCTCTCTCTTTTTGAAAGACTTTGCCCACTTTCTGTCTCTGCCTTCCTTAATGCCCAGAAAACAGGTATTTTGAAAGAAAACTTCTAGCTGTACCTTCTTCTTGTCTCATGAGCTGGTATGGTTGGTTTTGAGTTCCTTACACATTTTCCATTATTGACAGTTTTCCCTGAAGCTCATAATGATGGACCTGGGAACTTTAGTAACCATGAGCTCCCTCTTCACTTAATAAGAGACTCTACCCATGCTTGGAATCTCAGGCTTACCCCGAACTATCCCTAGCTTCATGTACTCCATCTGTCCCCAACAGATGGGGGTCCCCAACCCCCCGGGCCATGGACCAGTACCAGTTCATCAGTGGCCTGTTAGGAAGCAGGATGTACAGCAGGAGGTGAACAATGGGCTAGCAAGCATAGCTTCATCTGTATCTACAGCTACTTCCTATCTCCTGTGAGATTAGCAGCAGCATTAGATGCTCAGAGTAGCATGTACCTTACTGTGGACTACATATGCGAGGGACTTATGCTGCCTGCTCCTTATGAGAATTTAATGCTTGATGATCTGAGGTGGAGCTGAGGTAGTGATGCTAGTGCTGGGGAGTGGCTGCCAATACAGTTTAACATTAGTATAGAGATTTGCCTGCACAGAGACCATAATAAATCAATTGCTTGCAGACTCATATTAAAACCCTGTCTGTGAGTAGCAAATGATAATTAAGGTGTATATGGTGGCAGGCTTTATAGTGACAAGTGAGTCGATGTACTTCAACTATACAACAGCACCTGTGGCAGGCACTTAGTCAGAATCTGACACTTATTTTAGTATGTTTGTGGCCTGCTCATTATTTTATTTACCATTTCCATCTGTATCTCTTCCCCACATTGTGGACTTGTCTCAGTCACAGTTTTGATAATTCCACAAGCTACCCCTATCAAAAAAAACCCAAACATCACTGGAGTGCTTCTTTGAAAAGGGTAAAAGACTCAATAAGGAAACATCAGAAGACTCTAAAACTGCCAACCAAAGGAAATCTGCATTGAAAAGAAAAATATCAAGAGTCTTACTTAAATTATGGGTTCATTACAACAGGTGATTCACATTCTGCAAGCTTGCTTTGCATAATGTGTAGTGACCGGCTATTCAAGGAAGCCATGACATTTTCAAAAGTGTTTTGCCACATGTAGACCAAGTACCCTGAATTAAAAGACAAGCCTTTGGAGTTCTTTTTAAAGAAAAAAATATGAACACAAGGAACAAAAGCAATTATTGAAGGCCACTACTGCATCCGATATGTCTGCACTGAGAGCATCATTCTTAGTGGCCAATCATACTGCTAAAGCTACAAAGTCCTTTACTATTGGTGAAGAACTGATTTTGCCTGCTGTTAAGGGCATTTGTCATGAATGTTTAGGAGAGGCTGCAGTTAAAAAAGTGACATGTGCTCCTCTTTTAACTAGCACCATAACTAGATGAATTGATAAAATAGTACAGGATATTGAGGGACAATTGTTAGAGAAGATTAATGAGGCACTGTGGTACATACATAATCCAGGTTGATAAGTCTACTGACATTGACACCAAAGAAACAATACTTTCTTTTGGTGATATGTTTTTCAAGAGAATGTGCATGAGAATATGTGTGATTTTGTTGCTGACCAATATCACAGGTGTAGAACTATTCAAGTCTTTGAATGAGTACATACCATGAAAACTGAATAGGTCATTTTTGTTGGTATATGCACAGATAGTGTGGTTGCCATCACTGGACAGATTTCTGATTTTATTACTCAGGTCGAAGAGGTCTCTTCTGAATGTGAGTCTGCACATGGTGTTATCCACAGAGATAATAGCTAATCAACAAAATCACAAGAACTTAACAACAGTTTACAGGCTATGATTAAAATTATGAGGCTGGGGATTTAGCTCAATGGTTCCATGGCCTGGCTCACAAGCACAAGGTCCTGAGTTCAATCCCCGATACAAAAAAAAATTATGAAGCACATTAAGTATATACCCTTAAATCACGAGTGTTCATGCAGATATCTGAGATGGAGGCAGAACACAGCTGTCTTCTCTTACGCATACAAGAGAGATAGCTTTGTAAAGACAGATCACTGGCCAAAGTTTTTGAGTTATGAGAGCCACTTGGAAGGTTTCTTTTAGAAAAATAATCACCACTGGCAGCACATTTCAATGGCATAGAATGGGTTACAAATCCTGTTTACTCATTGACATATTCAACCTACTTGATAAACTCAATCTATCACTTCAGGAGAGAATGACAACTGTGTTTAAGTCAATAGATAAAATGGATGCATTCTAAACCAAACTGTAGTTAAGGGGGTGATGAGTGGATGTTGGAATTTTTCACGCTTCAAACATTAACAGAGATTTTGAAAGAAACTGAATCAGGGCCTTCTTTCTCCCAGCTGGTGAATGACCACCTATCTCAGTTTTCAAAAGAGTCTGAGCATTACTTCCCAATTACAAAAGACCCCTGAACTGGGAAGGAATGGATCCATGACCCACTTGTAAATAAGCTAGGTAAATTGACTTTATCCATACTAAAAGAGGATCAACTGCTTGAAATGACAAATGATGGTGGCCTTAAAAATATGTTTGAGACAACTTTAAATCTCCATTCTGGTTTAAAGTCAATGCAGAATATCCTTGATTTCTATGAACTCATTGAAAAGCTTTCTTCCATTTCCAACATCCTATCTTTGAGAAGCAGGATTTTCTGCAGTGACACCAACCAAAACAAGATTACAGACTAGACTGGACATAAGCAACACACTTCAAGTGTCATTATCTCCCATCACTCCCAGATGGGACCATCTAGCTGCAGGAAAACAAGCTCAGGGCTTCCACTGATTCTGCATTATAGTGAGTTGTATAATTATTTGATTATATGATCATTACATTATACAATGTAATAATAATAGAAATAAAGAGCTCAATAAATGTAATGCACTTGCATCATCTTGAGACTATTGTGCACCCCTATCTGTGGAAAAATTATCTTCCGCAAAACTGGTCCCTGAGACCAAAAATTTGGGAGCTGATGCTTTAAACTCTCAGCACTTTTTAATCATTTTTATTCTTTAAAATATGACACATTTTTACATTTTCCTAGTCATAAAAGTAACACACATGTAACCATAGGAAACAAATAGATAATGCAAAAAAAAAAACCTAAAAGAAAATAAGAATTACTTAGGTTCTTAGTCTGTTTTCTACTGCTATAATAAGATACCTGAGGCTGAGTGATTTATAAATGAAGGTTGTTTGGGCTGGCTCACATTTGACAGAATTTGCTTGGTTTCTGAAGAGAGCCTCATGCTACATCAATCATATGGCAAAAGAATCAGAAAGATGAAGTGAGCATTCATAGAATCAATACATTTTTTGTCTTAGTCAGAGTGAGAGGAGTTGCTGGGCTTTCTATTTCTATTTCAGGTGGGAACACTGGCAACCAAACCTTAGCATGAGTTTTGGAGGAGCCAAACCATCTTTAAACCATAGCACCCAGGTAACAGCAGGCACTGACATTTGGGCAGGGGTATAGGAAAATACTCTTCTACATGTATTAGTCCAGCCTGTTTTCATGACCACTCCATGGGGGCAACATTGTTAAAATTCTCACTTTACATTAGAAGTGAATGATGTTCAAGGTGGTAGCAAAGATGTGTTTCAGATGTCAGCTGGAGCCCTGTGCCATCTGGGATCTTGTGAACTTGGCCATGGGTGTGTGAGTTGGGGTGTCCAAAGCTGAGTCCCAGAGCTTCACCTGCTCCTGTGTGGATCCCTATGGGTGGCCTGGGTCTCAGGGTGGGGTTTTGTCCCTCTCCATTGGATGTTTCCAGGAAACTGTAAGTTTCAGATGCCACCTGTGTTTTGTTTGAGAAGTCAGGTTTTAATCATGGGAGTGAAAAGAGGGAGAAGTAATAACCACAGCTGATGTTTATGGAGTGCTTACCATGTGCCAAAACCCATTCTGAGGGTGTGTGGGTATGAATTCATTTACTCTTCATACAGTAGCTTCTGCTGGAACCTCTAGATCATAAGTGAAAACACTTATGCACAGAGAGGCTGAGAGACTGGATGGAGTTTACATAGCTAGAAGGTGATGTGATCCAAGATCCGATGTGCTGGTTTCAGTATCTGATTTCAACTACTCCCTCTCCTGCCTGAATCCAGTGCTCAGTGATGAGGCAACCAAATCAAAAGCAGTGTTCTGGGGGGACAGTTTCCTCTGTAACAGGATTAGAATGAGGATCAAGAAAGAGCCTTTCAATCCTCTCTCCATCCTTGAACACAAGAGAGTCCCCAGTTGGGAGGTGAAGGTTGGCTGAGAGTGGAACAGGAAGGGCTGGCTGGGTGTCCAGCTAGACAGAAGGTCAGGGTCCAGAGATCATCAGGGAGCAGGCTGGGAGCTGAGATAATGCCCATAGGGGACTGTTGGCATTTTAGGGGTATACCATTGTCAGAGAATCCCCGAAAGCTTTGTCTAGTCACTCCAGCATGCAGTCTAATGGCCACCTGAGGATCATCCATTAGATGACACTTACTTGAGCTTGGAGACTTTTCCAAGTCCCATCTCCATCCTGTCCTGTGTGGACATACTTCATTCTTTCAAGATCTGCCATACCCGTACCACCCCTTGAGACAAGGGCAGCAGGGTTTTGAGATCCAGAGGGAAGGTGGCTGTGTATCCCAGTTGATGACCTTGGGTGGGAACAGACCACTGGTGAAACTCAGTTCCTTTTCTGATAGTAATGGGTCAAGTTGTCTGTCATTATCCTAACAGGCCATGGGAGATTAGAGAAAGGGGTGATCATGTGGATGGAAGCTGGGGAGACTCCTTGAAGAAAGAAAGATATGTCTCTAGAAAGACAAAGATGAATCAACCTGGAAGAGAAGGGAGGCAGGAGCACAACCAGGCAGAGGAGAAGGGGAAGAAGGAGTGTACGTTAAGCATCCAGCAGTATGGACTGAAAAGACTCGCCAGAAGTCAAGTTTTGGATGGTGCCAAGATTCAGCACTTCTTATGTTTAGGATGAGAATGTGATAAGAGTCAAGAAGTGTGGGGTGTGGAAGTCACATAGAATTAGGCTTAAATTCTAGTTTTGCCACTGACGAGCTGTATAATTTCTGACAAGCCACATACTCTTACCCCTATGCCAGGATCAATTTCTTCATCTGTGAAATGGAAATCTTGACACCTACACAAGGAAGCCACAATCAGAACTTGTGAGATAATAAATATACAGTGGGTAGAACAGTGCCTGGCCTGTACATAGCATTTGCTTAATAAATGGTATCTGCTACTGTCATTTGACAGAGAACCCTATTTCACAGGCAATAGAAATCTCCATGCACTGCTGCTTTGATTTATATTGACTTTGTGGAATGTCTCCAAGTAGAAATGAAAACACACTCTAGTCTTCAAAAAGACTAAAAGAGATTGGGAAAATCCTAGTGGACATTCATCTAGAGGAAAATTATGCAGTGGGCATACAGGAAGTTTTGGGATGTCATTCCCCTATTTGATTTGATTTGTTTTGGTTTGTTTTTCATGGGAAGCTGTGTTCATCTTGAGTAATTTGCCCAACAAACACTGGAAACATGTCTGTTCCTTCATATACAACAGTTAGGCTTCTGGCTTGTGTCTGTGGAGAGATTAGGATCCAGGAAGAGCTGTTTGTCTTGGTGTGGGGGTGGAATTTGCCCTGATCTGCCCCACGTTTTCTTCACTCAGCATAAGACTGGGAAATCAGGAGAAGCTGTTGGAAGCATGTACTGCTAAATTTCCACCTTTAACTGTTCTCAGTGACCACCACTTAACAGTTCTGAGTGGGAATTTGAGGAGCTAGTGATTCTAAAAAATGACACAGCTGCAGAAAGTTTCTTAGGTTTGAGGATGTCCTATAGCCAGAGGAGCTTTGAAAACTCTATAGTCAATCCAGTGTATGGTCTAATGGTCATTTGTGGGTCACTCATCAGAATCCCACTTATTTGAGCCTAGAGACTTTACCAAACATGTTAGTCAGCTTTCTGTTACTGTAACAAAATGCCTGAGATATGCCACCTGCCTTGCAAGCACAAGGACCCAAGTTTGATCCTGGGTACCAAAAAAACAAAACAACCCCCCCCCAAAACAAACAAACAAAAATGCTTGAGATAATAAACTTTTAAAAAGGAAAAGTTAATTTCTGTTCACTGTTTTGAAAGTTTTAGCCCATGACCAATTGGTCCTCTTGCTTTGCACCTGTGTCAACATATATATCATGGTGGGAACATTTGGTGGAGGAAGCCAGTTCACCTCATGTCTTGGTGCAAAAGAGAAAGGGAAGGACCAGGGTCCCAGATCCTTTTTAAGGACACACCAAAAACCAGAAGACCTCCCACTAGGCCCTACCTCTTAAAAGTTTCTATCATCTCCCAACATTATCACTCTGGGGACCAAGCCTTTAACACATGGGCCTTTGGGAGGCATTTCAGATCAAATGATTAGTATCAAGTCCCATCCAACTTCCCTGTATGGACACACTCTGCTTTTTCAGGTGAAATGATTAGTGACGAGGTGGCTTTAACTAATGGGTTTTTTTAATCTGAGTAATAAACATTCAAAGATTTTTAGGACTCACTGAATAACAAGCAATGTCATAATTAGATGGAAATTTAGCAGTCATTTGGTCCAAGCTTTCTCTTGTTTCCTTTCAACAAAGGTATAAATACAAAAATCTTCTATCTTCTAGGAAGCTTCCTATGTCCATTTTTTAATTCAAAATGAACCATGAAATTCCATAGACCCTAATTTCTACAGATAGGACTTAAAGACAAACCTGAGTTCTGCTTTCCTTGCCCTGTCCTAGTCTATCCCTCTCTTCCAGCTGGTTTTCACATCTGATGGATGGCACCCATGGCATGTGACAGTGGCACGCACACAGTGGGCATCCACTAAGTGTGGATGCTGACTGTAGAAAGCTGTTTCAGAAAGTCTTGTTTATTATTACTTTACTTCTTTATGTGAGTCCAAATGCTTTGCTACCTCTTTCCTGGTCCTCCTATGAAAGATACAAAATTGAGACTCTGTCATAAATGTTCAAGATCAACTAACATGGTTTTTCACTTCATTCATGAATGTATTACCTTCATAGTCTTGTTGGTTATTTTGAGCATGAATAGACTTTTATCGAATAGAGTTTTAAGATCACCTTTTAAACAAATCAAAGAAGATATTTTACTACTTTCATTTTAAAAGAAAGCTTTTAAGGCTCAATATGCTAGATATATATTTATATATAAAAACATACCTATCAATTTAAAATAAAATAAAATAAAACCAAATTTTCCATGGTTTTGCATTCCATTTGTGGTACATGTCTCACGTTTGGTACATACAGTTATGATTGAACTTCTTAATGATACAGATGGGAAAACTGAAGCTCAGTGATATGACATTGCTTGGTCAAGACCATACAGTCAGCCAGAAGCTAACCATGGACCTCAGTGTAGAATCCAGAATTCATTGGAATTATCAGTCTCTATAAGCAACCAAGTATTCATTCATTCATTCAATATCACAAAATGTTTGAAAAGCAAGCATAGTTCCAGGTGTTGTGCCAGATGCAAAATATACACTTGTTCTGGTGGACTCAGGATTTGATGGGGGAGACTGGAGTTTAAGGAGCCATCTGCATTGAGTTATGTGGCAAGAGCTGTGATAGAGGCAAGGTGCAAGGACTGTGGGAGAGAGAAGATCAAGGCTTGGAATCCATGCAGCTGAACCTCCATGCTTCCCCTTATCTAGGCTTAAAGAGATATTGTTCTCCCAGCAATAAATACCACTCAGGTGTCAAATTTCCTGGCCCACAAACCTGTCAAACTGGTTAAAAGAGAGATCACATCTAGTGTCCCTTGGACCAGAATCAAATCCCAGCTGTGCAAATCACTTGCCTGGTGACATAAATATGTTGTGTCATTCCTCAGGGCTTAGCTTTCTTATCTTTAAGATGAAGTTGACATGATCTGTTTGTGTCTTAGGGATGTAAGAAGAAAGTGGAGTCATTCATATAAAGTATTGAAAACAGTGCCTTTCCCATAATAAATACTCAAGACATGAGAACTATTACCTACCATTCTAGATGGATAGTTGCCTGCATGCCTACTACATCCCTTCTTCACACTGAATCATGGACAAGTTTTTTCTCTTTCCACCAATCTATCTGATATTGCAGAGTTCTGTTGTGGAGATCAAGAACAGTTCTTCATGTGGTCTAGGACCCACTGGGTGGGTCAGAGGTCTGTACATATCCCTTGCCAAAGGACTCACTTTCCTTGAACACACAGGTGTTAAGTCAACTGTTAAATACAATTTGAAGGATCACTCTTGTTAACAAAAATCAGCATAATAAACATGGTGGTTCCATGGTCTTTGGGTCAGCAACTGGAAGTTGAGCCAAGACTGTCTGACTTCATTTCTGGAGGCAAACATAGCTCCAGCATTACCCAAACTGGGCAATGAGGAATCTCTCATGTTCCTAACACTTTCAACAATGCCCCATTATGCACAGTGACTCATGAATGGGACCATGTCCATGGAACAGCATGTGTCTCTCTGCAGTGAGGACAGTGCCTTGCTGTATGTTTGAACTAATTTCTTAGGCTTGTCTCCACCATAGATTTTACTTGCCTTCTTTTATGATAGTTGCTGGAAACTTCTTGTATCAGAGAAAGCCAGAAAAGGAAAGGGCTATGATTTGTCTCACTGGGCAGCTGAACACTTTGGAGACTGAGCTTGGGAGAGAAATGGATCCAAAATGAATTAAAAATGAAGTCTTGGGTATCTTTGCAAATGATACTTACCTTAAGTGGCACATCAAAGAAGATATTCAAATTATGGGTAATTATTGTGATTGCTATTATCATAAGCTTTCTTTGACACATGGGCGAAAAGGCTGCAGAATATTTAAACAGTTCCTCAAACATGACAGAGTTAAGAAGACACTGTGAATTGTGTGCATTGGGAGCTGATTTACTTCTTATGTTGTTATTGTAATGAACTTGAGCAATTTTGTAGGGAATGAAAACTCTAAGAACACAGACTTGAGTTTTGACATTCTGATGGTGGAGAACTGCTGGCAGTGATGCCCTGGCCATTGCCTTTTCCTCCTGCCTGGCACTGAGGCCCTGGCTAGACTGAGCTGAAGCCATTTTGGAGGGTCTCATGGAGCAGTGTGGGCTCAGAGCCAGCCTTTGGACCTGTGCACCGTTGGAGGCACGGGAACACTTGCATGTCTATAGTGGGCTCAGTAGTGCAGCTTCACCTAGTGCCAACTACTTGTAGTCAGCAGAGACTCAGTTCCTCAGTAGGCCTTCTGGACTGCTCATGCCTTGAGTCCCTGTCTCTGATCTTTGCACAGGTTTCTGTTACTACTCTCATCAAGCACAGTTTTCTGTTACCTGTGTTGCTGTGTTGTAACAGTAAGGGTGAGAATTTAAATTCTTTGGGAAGGTCTTTGCTTACTGCTGTCTTCTCAACTAGATGGTGGGTTTCTGAGAGTAGGGACACACAGTAGTGCATCCCCAGCATGGAGAAAGAAAGCACTCAGGAAATGTTTACTGAAAGATCAAATGAATGAATGACACCCACAGGCAATTTTCTGTGTATGAGGCAAAGTAAGTTTTCAGGATGCCTGAAGCTCTTATAATAGGGGTCATGTAGGAATACATGTCTCATGATATTGTAACTAAAAGTCTCCCTTTAAAAATCACATCCGTTACCTGTTGTGATTCCATACAGCCTTTGCATGGATAAATTTATAGGATTCCTAGGTACCTGATTACAAGGGGAGTACACATGTTTGAGAAGCAATGGTTGAGTTAGAAGGAGCCAAGGCTATGGAGTACCATGAAATGAGGATGTCTATGAAAGAGAAGGGGACTGGGAAAGGAAAAGCAAGAGGCCAAACTTTCCTACTATTCTGAGGCTAAGAAATGGGGCAACCTTAGAACTATGAAGTCCCAAGTAAGCTCTTAGGCCTGTTTCTGGCTTCTTAGAACAGGGACAATACATTAACCCATCTTCTACTTACTTATGTGTTCATTCACTGAACCAAGTGACACTGTCCACCTGTAATATACCAGGATATAGTAACAGAATGAAGGCATTTCCTTCCCTCATGGAACTTCTAAGGTAGTTGGAGAAAAATTGATATTAAACAAATAAATCTATTATGATGCCATATAATTATCAGCTCCCTGAAGAAAACTGAAGCAGGAAAGGGAATGGAGAGAAATGGGAGTATTGTTTAATATTCTGGTTGGGGCAAGGGTGGGGATGGGTAGGTGAGGAAGACTATGAGGAGGAGACAGAAAAGCAGAGAATAGAGGAGGGAGTCCTCATAACTGGGCTGCTCATTGGTGAGAGACAAAAAGACTGAGTTCTAGTCTAGCTTCATTGTACTGGGCAAGATACAGATTTAAGCCAAAGAGATTCCTTTTGGAGATATAGGCTTGTGCCACATGAGGACTTTTTTGGTCAATGATGGACAATATACATGATGCTCAACTGTCTTAAAGATTGTGATGAAGTTGAAAAATTCCTGTCACCTAGTGATGTTGTAAACATCATAATGATTCAGTACAGTGCACTCCTTATGTGTTTGTGATGATGCTTGTATAAACAAATTTACTATGCATTCAGTTGTATAAAAGTATAGCACACACAGTTATGGACAGTACATAATACTTGACCTTAATAAGGAATGACTGTGTTACTTGTTTATTATTTACTATACTCTATCTTTGTTGTTATTTTAGAGAGTATTCCTCTTAATTATTTAAAAAGAAAGTTTTCTGTCAAACAGTGTGCCATGTTAAGTCAACAACAGCCTGAACCACCTTACCTTTACCATGCTTCTTGATCACATCATTCTCTTACACTTGATATAATCTCATGTTGTTTTGCTCACCATGGCCTCAAAAGCAATAGGATGTAACACATATAAACCACATAGCCTCGGTGTGTAGCCAGCTACACCATCTAGGTTTATGTAGATACACTTTGAGATGTTCACACTGCAGTCAAGTCACCCAATGACACATTTCTCAAAGTGTATCCTCATTAAGTGAGGCATGGCTGCAGTTCTTCTGAGCTAAACTGGGGGTTACCAATGGCTAGTTGATTCTGGGGAGCTGTTGGCCCTTTCCTTCAAGCTCCAAGTGTGTTTCCCTGAGCCCTGCCACAAGACCTTCTTAGGTATGTAGAGTTCGTAGGTTGAGTGTTTAGCACATGGCCAGCTGCTTTTCACTGGTATACAGGAGCATTGTAAAATCACTGGCATTTGTTTTGATCAGTTGCTATGTGTGTTTTACCAGATTTTTAACATTTTGACTCTTAATCCAGGTAAAATAGGAACTCTGGAGCCAGATGGCTTCAGTTCCAATTCCAGTTCTACCATTTACCAGTTGTGTGATGTTGGGCAAGTTACTGTCTATACTCTTTCCACATCTGTGAAATGGCAGTGTTAACACAGTCAGCTCATAGGGCCTTTGGAAGAACTGGACGAATTAAGCAGAGACACTTGAAGCAGTGCCCAGCATGTACCCTGTGTAGTTGTATGCTCTTCTGGCTGCCTGTGTCCCTCCCTCACTGCCTCTGTGACTTCTTGTGGAGAAGAAGCTTGTTCCATTTGGCTCTGACAATGGCTGTGTCAGTTGGCATAGGGTGGGACTCAATAGATGTTGGGTAGATAGTTGGATAAATGTATGAATCAGTTAGCTTGTTGTTAAACTTTGAGGGTGATGATGGAAAGTCTGGTGGATGGACAGGGATGATTTAAAAGAAGTAGAACATGGTACAAAAATCCTATTAAATCCCTGTCCTGCAGAAATGCCTGAGACTTGAAGGAGGAGGTGGCCTGGATCATCTCATGTGGGTTCCACATTGACCTTGATTGTCCATGGGTCAGTTGAGGTTCCTTACAACACCATCCATGTCCTACTCCTTTACCACTTTAGGAGGTAGTACTGTCATTGGTTCCATTTTACAGATGAGGAAACTTGAGGATGGAGAAGTGGTTTTCTTAAGGTCACAAACAGGACTGTTATTCCAGAGCCTTCATCCAAGGCTATGCTTCACTATTGGACCTTTTCCACCTGTCACTAATTAACAGTTTCTGCTGCATTGCTCTGGGCCAAGAACTCATTCTTTGGAAACTGTTCTATCATCAGAAATGAACGGAGACTTTGACAGGTGGATGTGCCCACCCTGAGTGCTAGGCATTCATGTCTCAGAGCCTTTACAGCAGCTTCTTCTCAGGAAAATTGTATCTCTTTCAGAGAAATTTGTCTAAGGTCAATCAATTCGCAGATGAGGAGAGATCTGGTATCTGGTGATGCACACCCTGAATTTGGAAATGTAATTTTAGGAGTGTGAAATTGTGTGGAAAAAAGGTGTGGGGAGGCCTCTGAGAACAGAGGAAATGTAATATTTCTTGAGTGTTTACAATACTCTGGGCACCCTGAATACGTTTTTTTTTTTTTAAACCGGAGATCGAACTCGGGTCCTTGCGCTTACGGGGCAAGTGGCGCAACCACTGAGCCAAATCCCCGGCTTGAATACTCTCTTAATAGTCTTCCACATTGTGAAGAGCATTTTATTATACAAATCTTGAAAGGAGAAGACTGACACATATATAGACAGTCCCAAGCTTACAAAAATTCAACTTACAATTTTTAACTTTTTGGTCATGTAAAAGCCATATGCATTCAGTAGAAGTGATAGTTCAAATTTTGAATTTTAGGTTTCTTTTTCCCCAGGACAGCGCTGTGCAGTAGGATGCTTTCTCCCCATGCTGGGCAATGGCAGTGAGCGGCAGTTCCCCATCTACCTCTGATTACAACGACCCAACACTCTTGTTATGCTGAGTTGCTATACTGTGATGTTCAGTAGATTGGGTGCATTTTCAGTGTACAGTTTTCAGCTTATGAGAGGCTTACCAAGGGATAGCCCCATTGTAAGTCAAAGAGCACCTGTATTGGTTTTCTGGCTTGCAGAAAGAGCTAGGTAACTAACAAGGGCTCCTCCAGAGATTTGAAATTGAGTCTTTCACTCTTCAGAGCCCTGTGCTTTGAATTGTCTATTTTTGGGATTGTGCATCTGGCTGTGACTTAAAATGAGATTCTTATACTATCTGTGTGAACAGGGCACAGTTACTTTAAATGTGAGCAAGTTCATGACCTTGACAGTTAGATAATTTGTTCATTTGGGGAAATTTCATTGCTAAAAATAATTCCAAGGCTATATACTTCAAGACATACTTGGATGTCCATGTTTATAATATTATTCTAGAGGGCCGGGGATTTAGCTCAGTGATTTCACTGCCTGCTGCACAAGTGCAAGGACCTGAGTTCGATCCCCAGTACCTCCCCCCCCCCCAAATTAGTCTAGAATAGCAAAAGGTAGAAACAAGCCAAGTGTCCATGGGTAGGTGAATGGATAAACAAAATCTGGTCTATACATACAATGAGATATTATTTAGTCTTATAAAGGAAGGACATTGTGACACATGGTGCAACATATATCAACCCTGAAGATATTATGCTAAGTAAAACAATCCAGACACAAAAGGACAAATACTGTATGAATACGTTTATATGAGGTATCTTGGGTAGTCAGATTCATAGATTCAAGAACCACCAGTGTGGTTGCCAGGGGCTGAGGGGAAAGGGGACAGGGGACTTGTACTTTAATGGATATGGAGTTTCAGTTTTACAAGATGAAAAGGTTTAGTGAGTGGATGGTGGTGATGATACCATAGTAATATACTTCATGCCTATGATGTGAGCACTTAAAAATGGCTTTGTGTATATTCTATCTTCCCTACATATGAGGGAGAGAGAGAGAGGAGGGGGGAAGAGAGAGAGAGAGAGGAGAGAGAGAGAGAGAGAGAGAGAGAACCTGCAGCATAGGAACAGTTTGATATTTTCTGATTGGAAGCATTTGAATTTGGCTTCAAGGAACTTAAAACCTTTTCAAAATTTACCAATGATGGGTGGGAAGGGAGGGTCAAGTGTGGTTCTACTGGGTACCTTGAGTACAGTCAGCAGTGCAGCAGTTCCTGGCTTCTGGACAGCTTTTGAGTTGAGAATCTTCCTCTCTCCTTCCTCCCCTTTTTGCTACCTATTTATCAAAAGTACTGTGCACCTTTCACTCGGGCAGATGCTGGATGTAATAATATGTGATCTGTAGCCAAATATACTTATAATTTCTCTTCTTTTAACTGTTTTTTTTTTTTTATCAGTATCAACACATTCTTAGTCTTGCTTGATATCATTTCATGCTCCATGATTTCCTATGCCATTTTTTTCTCAAGTGGAATAAAACCCACTGCTTTTGCTTTAATTTCCAATGCAGTACAAAGGCTGAGCTGAAGGCTCACACTGGGAGCATGGAGACCTTAGGTGGCTGGCCCTGGCCGGACCACTGAGAAGTACAGGTGGGAAGGGCTTGGAGAGTCTTTGGGCCTGAGAGTCAAGTGAATGTTTTCACATTTTTCTGAATCTGGCATCGTGGGAATTTGCCTGGCTTGTTTTATAGCAAGTGTCTGCCTTGGGTTCTGAGGGCTTGGAAAGACAGACAAAAGATTCTTCCCTTCCCTAAAATAGCCATGCATTTGTTTAAAGACTTGACACTGTTCAGAGGCTGGAATTTCCCTCAGTGTTTATTTTCACATCTGGGTGATGGTCTTTTGTCACCCGAAGACTTTTAATGAATAACTTCAGCGATCGCATTTAATGTTTCCCAGACGGGAGGGGGTGGTGCTGGGCTTTTCCTCTGAAGCTTTGCAGGGCAGGACTGACTTGGCTTCCTGGCTGGCCACTTGGAGCAACTCTGGTGGGGGAAGCAAACAGATATTTCTCCTCTTTCTGGAAAACCTGCTGCTGTGGGACTGTACATCCTAGGGCTCTCTTCCTCCGTGATGGGAAAGGTGGAATGAAATGAAGAAGATAGGCTCATTTTAACTTGTTCAAGGTGTTCTCGCTTGTAATCTCTGGTAGCCACTGGCAGAAACTACCCTCTGCTTTGACCGTCAGGCTGCTGTGCGCACTGTCAGGATTTCTGAGAGACAAGGCTGCCTGGAGTCACCTTTCCCAAGTGCAGCTCTGGAAGTTGTTGGCCACCAGGGATCTTTGGTTGGGTTTGTGTTCTCAGGGCCTCTCATACTAGCAGAGGCTAGTAGTGGTCAGTGTCTCCAGGACCACATAGATTAACAGTTCTTGCTCACTGTCATCCGGGTATACAGAGTCCTGCACAGCCTTTGCTCTATGTTCCTCTGTCTCCCTTTTGTCTCACACTCCATGTTCCAGCCACACCCCATGGCCTTTGTTGGGTATTTCCCTGTTGCCCCAGTCCAGTTTCATCCTTCACTTTTCTCAGCCCAGCTCCGTGCCACAGCAGTACGACTACTAGGGACACACTTCTCAGGATGTCCTGCCTTCCAGCTTCCTTCCTGCTGCTGGCTTCCTTCAGGCCACTGGTTTCCTGGTTTTTAGTTGCATTTGGCCAATGGCAGGGCCTGGAGGATGTCTGAGGATCAAAGGGGAGAGGTGAGGCGCTTATCCCTTAGCAGTGCTTTGAAAGTCTCAGGTCCTTTCGAGGTGGCCCTCTCTATATGATTTGCTTTTTTCTGCACTCAGGTAATTGCTGTGTCCCTTCATTCTTTGAGTCTAGGGGTGGCACAGTGCCCCACATGCCCTCACCCTAGTGTCCCCACCACGAGCTTTCTTGGCGGTGGTTTCTCTATAGCTTGCCCACACCTTAGTCTGTTTATTAAATCGTTTTTGAGTTCTCTTGAATAGTCCAACTGGAACTCAGACTGAGCTGTACTGTGTCACTTTCCACTCTTGTACCAGCACCTATGTTTCTTCTACCAAGAATTTCCTCGGTATCTGCTCTCATCCTTCCAAAATTCGGCTGAATTGTCACCTCTGTGTTCCCCAAAAGAGTTCATGATTGTTGCCGTGGCCTTCTTCCTCTCTTTCCGATGTCAATTTATTATCCTCATCTTAATCTCTTGCTGTTTGGGTCATATCCTATTTCTTTTCCTCTTCAAAATTTTGCAATGTTTAATTCCTTCAAGATCTGATTAAGTAACTGTCTAAAATGCCCATTTCAGTACCTGTCTAGGGGTAGAGGCTTAATAAATAGTAGCTACTACCAGATTACTTCACACTGAAGTGTGAATGCCTGTGTGGTTTAATACATTATACCTTTACACAGCACTTTGCATTTATAAGGAGCCCTTCAGAGTTAATATTCTCTATAGTTATTTTAATTTTTTTTTTTTGGTATGGGGGATCGAACTCGGGACCTTGAACTTTTGAGACAGGCACCAGAACCACTGAGCTAAATCCCCAGCCAAATAGTTATCTTAATTTGACAGAGTGGATTGTGTGTAGGGGGGAGCAGTGAGTCTTCTGTACTCCTCGTACTATATCAAGTGCAAGGCCTCCCTATCTGTAGGTGTAAGAAACAGAATCACTTCAGGTTAATCTCCAGCATGCAGAAGGTGCTTGGCAAAAAGAGACAGGTTGCTCAACAGTGGGCTGGGGGAACATGGTCTGTGGAAAAAGACAGATGTGACTGGACACAACTTCGCTTGGCTAATATGTGTGTCCAGTGCTATTGGAATGTGATTTTCTAAATTGTGACTGGCTGGCTTTCTTCTTTTTGTGGTTGAGTTTGTAATAACAGAGACTATGACTCTAGTTTTGCCAAAGTGGAAAAAAATGCCATCCAATGGATTTTTATAGTGGTTCTTAAACATTTAAAAAATATTATTAAAGATGGAACTCAATAAGTCTTTCACGTCCTGCTTTGGGGCTGATGAGCCAAGGCACAGACTTACAAGGCTTGGCGTGGGCAGCCAGGAGATGCTATACCTGGGAGTGCCAGCACTAGTTAAGTTGCTCTGTGCAATTTTGCCTAAAAATGGAGCTACCTATGCAAGTACCAAGCCAGAGTAATTTGATCATCTATGGCTTGGGACAGAGATCAAAGCAAAGCTCTTCACTCCTCATTAAGTTCAAGAAGCTGGGGAGCTTACTGTGTTCCAAGAAATCCAAATACATCCTTTCCTGACTCCAGAGGATCCAGCTTCCATCTTAGGTGGCAGAAAGGCAGGGACGAGTAGCACTATCTGCTGCAAACTGACCTCCTTCCTGCTCTGGAGAGAAGAGGGGCCAATGTGATATTTAGTTTTGGAAGTGAGAGGTCTGGGGACATCTTTTCTGGTAGGTCCTATAAGGTTCATACAGCCCCCTCACTGGCAGGATTCTTGGGAGGATCCAAAGTGATATTTGCTGAGTTAAGGGTGTGGATGCTGAGTATCCTAGGGTGGTTAGGACAGGAGGTATCTCAGGGGGATGATGTCCTCAAGTCAGCAAAATGGGAGGCCCCAGGATCTTTGAATTTGCTGCTGAGTCCTCCCAGCTTCTCAATTCATCCACATCCTAAATACTCCCTTTTTCTGAAAGCTGTCATGCAGGCTCTCTGAGGTCCCAAAAGCCTGGGAAGGGAGGGTTGGGTACTGGGCTGCAAATGGCATTTGTTTTGGTCATTAACTGCAGCCCAAGTTGACCTCCTTTCTGCTGCTCCCTCAGCTTCTCTAGTCTACATTGTGGGCTTCACTCCCCCATAGAGTCATGGCCTCTGTCATCCAGCAAGGCTGTGGTTACACAAACATTGTGTTGCTGAGTGGCTCAATTAGCATATGAATTAATTAAGAGCCTGGGCAGCTTGGATATTTCAATCTGCAGATGTCAGGCACATGAGTGAATAACAACTGGTGAGCTCCAGGACAGCTTAGCATTGTAGCCACAGTGTATGGTGCTTAGTCGGTGCTGAATAAATATCTGTCTATTGTCTGATTCTGAGATATCAGCTGTTTGATCTCTTCTACCTCCATGTTTCTTTTCCTGGCTTAGACTCAGTCTTGGAGGTCGCTTCAGTTGGTAGGTGACATGCTTGCTTCATATCTTCAGCCTCAGGTGCCCTTACTGTAATCCTAGCTACATGATTGGTGCCTATCTGGCTCAGGACCCTCGCTCTTCCTTGTAGTACACAGCAGGAAAGCTCTCTAAGTGACGCACTGGTTGAAATTCCCCTTGTTCAAAGAATGGCATGTCAATATGTTCCAGACATTAAAAAAAATGTTCAGGCCAAACATGTTGGGTAGAACAGCCAACTTCTGTAAAGAAAAAATAAAAGGCAGTTTAATGGGCAAAGATGTTCTGAGTAATTCTATGCTTGAGTGGCAGTCCAGATTGAGAAGCGGCTATTTTGACTCGCATTTTCAGGAATTGTGGGCTCTAAACTGATTTGTCATCAGAGTGTCTGTGTTATGTCATGAGGAGGGGGTTGGTGAGCTCATTGCATGGTGGGAGCTGATCAGTCCCACTTCCGCCCTCCCATGACACCATGCCCCCTCCCTGGCACATACACAGGTCATGCAGATTTAGTCACAGGTGAACATAAAGATTTGCCTTATCAGTGGTGAAATATGCCCAACTTTGGTCTTTCTTCTCCCCTTTCCTTATGCTAGAGGCTGGGATGCCTTCACCGGACAGCAATGACAGAACATCTGAGAAGGGTTTGTCCATTTGGAAGAAACAGGATGTCTGCTTATTTTTGTTTTTGGAAGAACATGATGCCTATCAAGCCTGAGGCAGCCAGGAGCATACTCTTTGGTGTCCCTGTACCCTCTTCCCTCCAGGGGCACAGGCCTGTACCTGGCCTCCTATTACTGTTTTAGGGAAGGTGTGTGGGGTACAGCAGACGCCGGCAGAGAGGGCAAAGATGCTACTGCTCCTAATGATGATGTTTGAAGAGCACTGTGTGACCTGGGAATGATCTCTTAACAATTTTGGGCCTCAGTTTTCCTTTTTTACATAATATAACACAGTTTTGATGCAGCCCCTAGGAGATCATGTTCAGAAAAAGGGTTTGTCCTTCCCAAGTCCCATTCCTTCCCAACTTCTGAGGGGCCATCTCTCACCTGTTGTTATTCCACAAACCTATTTTGCTCTCTTATTGCCAACTTTTATTTCTGTTCTATCTATGTTGATAATAACCAGAGGGGTATTTTCCTTAGTAAATCCCCTACATGGAAAAGGGGATTCTGGAAGTCAGGAAGTCTTTTAAATGCAAATGAATGTATCTCCAATGCTATTTCCCCTGATAATTCTTGTATCTCCTTCTCTTCCTTCAGTCTTCCTCCCAAGTCTTTTCTAAAAGTCTTGAATCTGTCATGGTGATAGAGGAGCCCTTATATAGATGACATCATTTAGCTTGCATTTCCTGTGGACATTATAATGTAATATTTTCCTTTTCATTAAAATAATTGTAGGCATCAATTTTTCTAATAAGTTTTTTAAAGAAGTTTTCAAAAAATATAGAAAAGGTGAAAGAATTTTGTAAGGAGCCTTTGTTTATCTATCACCCAGATTGTACATGCAAAAATATTTTATTCTGTTTGGCTCTATAGCATGTCTTTCCAGATAACCTTTCTTCTGTGAATTTTGGGGTGGATTTCAGAATAAATTGCAGACATCAGAACACCCCCACCTGCATATTCCAGTGGGAGTGTTGTCATCTAGAGTTCACCATTTGCTTACAGTCTTTTTTCTTTTGAATATACAATAAAATGTATGAATCTTAAATGCGCTCACTACTCACAGACATCAATTTAAAAATGTCATGTCTATTTGAGTCCCGTATTACCCTACTTCTCTACCTAACAGATAACTAATTAAGTAGTAACAGCCAGGTGGCCACTCTGTATCTCGCTTTGAAAGCTGGAGGCCTGGGCTTTATTCCTCAGTATGGAGAAGTAGCTGATATCCCACCATCATTTACCCATCCTGGCCATGGGTACAGCCCCACCCCAGCTGTCTGATGCTTCCAAACCTGGTGCACGAGGGAGGCTCAGTGCCACTCCTTAGTTCGCTCTGCTGCAGGTTGTCTCTGTTTAGCCACACCCAGAAATGTTGATACTGTTACCATGTGACAGTTCAATGACTTATGGACATCAGCCATCACACCAGCAGTTGGGTTGCTTCTCAGCTTCTGGAGAGCTTGTTCTCTTGTTTTTTCATGGGCATAACTGTAATTCAGTGGGATAAACATTATTGGTCCTATACCTATTTCTCAGGTTGGGATACTGAGACTTAGGGAGGGGAGGTCATGCAGCCTGGGTCTGGATTAAAGTTGCCGTGGCTTCACACACTGAACTCTTCCTGTGGCCTCATAGAATTTTCACCTGAGCCAATCCCCAGGCTATGACATAACAACTATACATATCACCAAATACTGCATGTGTCAAGATGACTTTCTTGGAAATTTGATTTGGGCACAATGTTAAGCTGGTTACAAGCATGAAGAGGACATAATTTTCTATTCATGTGACAGGGAATCATGTAGTTTTTAATCAACAGATTTGGACTCTGTCATATCTGAGTTGTGTGACTTCAAGAAAGTCATTTATCAAGCAAGAGCCAGTATGTTTTGTGTGCTTAATATATAATATGGTACATCCATATACTTATTTGACTCCTTCTTCCAATAGCTTACCACTGTTTTCAACTTTGCTGTGTAGATGAGGAAACTGAGGCACAGAGAGATGAAGTAACCTGTCCAAGGTCACACAGCTGAGAGACCCAGGAACTCAGGTTGTGGGACCTGATTTCCTAAGCACAGCGCTATGTCTGGCATTGGTGACCTGGGGACAACCAGGCCTTCCATATGGGTGTTAAGACTGGGGTAAAAATGCATAAAATTTTATCTGAAGAGAGAAATAGGCTATGGCTCAAGGCCCAAACATAGATGTTACAACTGGAAGCATCTGAGCCAAATTTGTCCACGTACTGTTCACTTTAGAGGTTTTTTTCCCCTTTTCATTTGGATTGTCAACACTTTAAAATTAAGAGCGTGCATATAACAGTTTCTTTTTCCAGCTTACTTTAAAATAATCTGAACATCTGGCCACAGGTCCCCACTTGGGCAGGAACAATTGGCTGGCAGCCGGCGCCTCACAGTCTTTACCATGGCCTTTCCCTTCCTGCTGCTCCTTATCCTGCTCACACTGTGGCGTTTCTGACACCAGGTCCAATCTGCTCACTGTTCTCCTGGCTCCTGAGCATCCCAGGAGCTCTGTAAACAGAGCACACTAAATGGTTCACCAGTACGTTCTTATTCCTGGAGGAAGCAACACACTGGGTCATTTTGTATCTATAAGATTCAGAGGTCAGGGTGTTCTCAGGAGTGTAAACTCATTTATGTCCATAGCAATTTTCAAAGGCATTTCTTTCCTGATATGTCACAGCCCAGTGGTTTTACAGAGCATGATGTTGTGGCGAGTGCTGGGCTGTGTATGGGGCCATCCTCTCTTTTTTCCCGTGCAATATACGTATCAGCTTTGCCTTCCTGATATTTTTGGCACAATCCTGTGCTGGTCCATTATTTCCTCATGGTTGCCCAGGGCATTCCAAAAGACCCCTCATCCCCCAACCAGTCATGCACCTTTCACTTCATTGTCCAGGGATCATATGTGAAGCTATGGTCACATTACCAGGGACAGGTAACAATAACGCAGCATCTCCCTGAGCAAGGCCAGCAGTGAGGTGATATCCTAGCATTTGAAAAATGTTAATTATTACATGTTTATTTTGTGAGTGCTAGAAAAGATATAGCTAGCATAGCAAATCAATGTTTTCAGGAAAATTATTGGTTAGGAGGAAGTGAGTCTTTTAATTTTTATTTTTGTTAGTATGTATTTGTAGTACATAATGTTACATTTATCATGGGGGGTTCATCCATGCATGTAACACATCTTAATTCTTTTTCTGTTCCCTACCCTTCCCATCTCTATGCTCCTTCCGTCTCTTCGTTGTCTTCCCATTTGCAAAAGCTTTATCTCCACTTTTCTTCCAATTCTCTTTTTTCACCCCTTTTCTCTCCCTCTCCTCCCTTCCCTCTCTCTCCATCGTTTGTTCCCCTTCCATTTGAAAAAGATCTCACTACTTCCTATTACTTATCTTGTATTTTGTTCTTTAGTTATATTTGGGGTTTCTCATATAAGAGAAACCATGTGCTATTAAGCTTGTGTGTCTGATTTATTTCACTGAATATTATAGTCTCAGGGTGTATCCGTTTACCTATGAATGACTCAGGTTTAAACTTCTTTATGTCAGAGTAGTACTCCATTGTGTATAAACACCACATTTTCTTTGTTTATTCATGTGTTGATGGGCATATAGGCTCTTTCCAAGATTTACTTATGAATTATGCTGCTATAAACATGTTACAAACTACAGTGATAAAAACAGCACAATTCTGTCACAAAAACAGACATGTTGATAAATGGAACAGAACAAAGGACAAAGAAATAATCCAGGAAATTCAGCTATTTGAGCTGCGAGAAAGCAGCAGAAAACATACACGGAAGGAAAGATAGCCTTTTTAATAAACAGAGCAGGGAAAATTAGAGATCCATATGCAAAAGACTGAGTCTAGACCCATATATCTCACCATGTACTAAACTAAGATTAAAATGACTGCTATTTTCTTTTAAAAAAAGAAGTTTTAAAAAACTCAGTTCAAAGAGAAGTAGTGAGTAAATACTACTGCAGACCAAGTACATGATGGGCACAATGACTGTTTGGGAGAACTGCATGGGGCCTCGACTCTGCTTTTCATCCCTGGGCATGTTCAGGGGTAGGAGACAGGGTTCCCCCTCCATTTCCCTTCCTTTTCCTGGGTCTAGAGAACCTCACCCTGGATGTGGGATGGGTTGGGGAGGGTGGGAAGCTTTGCTATTCCTAATCTTGGTTTCTGCTAATTCTACTGTGCTATCTATTCAAATAGGCCTTTCATTGGTCCTTAAGGTATCAGACTCTTGGGTCCCAAGGCAGGGAAAGACTCTCGTACAATGTTGGAGTAGAGGATAGAGAACATCCTTAATCCTACACAATTGAGACAGTCATCACAGGCTAACAGGAAATAACGGGAACAAAATGAAGCAACCAATCAAAATCCTCATTAGTAAATATTTAAAAAGAATAGCCCCCCAAACATGTACATAGCAACTGGTCACTCATCACTTAATGACAGAAATATGTTCTGAGAAACGCACTGTTAGGTCATTTTGTCCTTGTGTGAGCATCACAGAGTGCATTTACAAAACTGGATGGCCTAGGCCAGTGATGGTGAACCTTTTAGAGCTTTCAATGATAAGAGACAGCTGTGCCACTTGTGCCATTGTTTCACCACCGCTGGTCTAGGCCAATCATTCCACATAGCCTCTTGATGCAAGCAAAGGACATGGTGAATGCAAGAACCAGTATGCTGGTGTCACATTGCATACTGTTTTACAGTCAACCTTTTTTGCAAGTAGAAAAAGCACACTGTGAATTAATGATAAAAAGTATAGTATAGAAAACAGATAACTAGTAACAGTCTTTTCTTGTCATTATTACGCACCATGTATCACTGTATGTGTTCTACTTTTATACAGTGGCAGAGAAGTAGATTTACACCAGTGTCACCACAAACACACGAGAAATATATTGCACATATTACGATGGCTGTGATATTGCTAGGTGATAAAAATATTTCAGTTCCATTATTCTCTTCTGGAACCACTATGGTACATGTGGTCCATCATTTACCAATGAGTCCTTGTGTGATACATGATTGTATCTGTATGGACAACAGTGGTTGGAAAGAACCCAAGCACATATGTTGAATTGAGTACATGACCTTGGCCTGATTACTTCATCTCTCAAGCTTCAGTTTTCTTGTCTGTATGACGGAAATAAAATCTTGAAGTTTGTTGAAAGGAAAAAATGTGATACAGTGTGCAGAGTAGCATATATTAGTACTCAATAAATGGTGGCCAAGATGCTGATGAAGAGAAGGTAGGTAGGGGAGGGGCTGTGAGGTAGAATCTTTCCTTAGGTATTGATGCTGCCTTAGGGAGAAAGAGGAGTTGTAACTTGAAGTTTATGTTGGAGTTTTTGTCTTATGAGAACATCTTGACAGAGGGCTAGTTTGTTGGCAATTAACAGGCATGCCCTAGGGCCACCATTTTCTTATGCCTTTATTTGGACTGTGGGGACAGAGAACATTCTGTTCTTGATCTTAAATTAGGACTGTGGGAGTAGAGGGCAGCTCTGGGTGCTTGGCTGCTTTTTAAATTGGGTACAAGCCAAGGAGGAGCAGCCACAGCCCATTGGGTTATGTGCAGTAGGAGCCATTTTCCCACCTGGTTCCCATGCACAGGTAGACCTTGCTGAGGGCTCAGCAGAACATGCAGTGGGGGAGGAGCACAGAACACATTGACTTGAAGGGAAACCACTATGATTCTTGCCAATATATCATTAGCACAAAGGACCAAAATAGGCAGAGGAAACTAGCTTGACTTCTCCCAGAGAGAACTTCCTATTGAAAATGGATTCCTGTCTTTGGTGCATTTTGATTTAGCTTGCAAGTATTTTCATTGACTTTTGTAATCATTACAATTCCTAATTTCTATACTTGATGCTCTAACATCTGGAGCCTTGATGATCCTGGAGGGGCTGCCCAGCTCCTAGAGACAACAAAAGGCTAACTTACCTGAAAATGTGTCTGAGAAGGCAAACCAATCAATACAGCCCCCATGCCAACTGCCTCTTTCACTGTGCTCTTGTACTCTTGGCCACTAAGACTGTCCTAATCACCTCAGGGCCAAGTACCAGACAACTAGCGATAGGCCCTATATCCCAGAGCCTGCTACAAATATTCAAACTAAACAAAGCCTAGTTCTGTGTACCCACCTTGCCCCCCTATACCTGTGCACTAAAAACACAACAAAAGATTTCCATCGTGTTCTCCTTGTTTCAGTGTAGCATGTACGCTGTGCCTCCTGTTTCTAAGGAACTGTGAGCAATGACTTCTTCCTTTATTACAGACATTTTTGTGTCTGTGTGTCTTATCACATTCATCAAAACAAATCCTAGGTATTCTTTCAACAAGTTTGGTAATGGACATTCTTTGGATAGTTAGTATTCCAATAAGTACAGTCAAAGTATTGACTCACTGAGCTCAATGTCCCTGACTTCCTCATGGAAATAGCTCTTTATATAGAGATGACATATTGTCTTTCTTAGAAATCAGATAAACCAGGTCCAAAGCCTGGCTTTGACTATGAGCAGTAGGGAGAACTCAGATTCTTACTCAGTGACATAGGGGGAAGAATCCTTATGTACTGTGCTCATTATGAAGATTAAATAATCTAGAACATATTTTCTAGGGATGGGGATTTAGAGTCCTTGTTTCTGGAAGCTAAAATAACTGGACACTGCCTCAGTTGTAAGCCAGATTTCAGGGGTAAGGAAATCAACCATTTCAATGGAAATGTAGTAACTGGTAAAAGGCCAATTCTTTGGATATATATCTGACTTTTTTTTTCTGGTTTTTTTCCTCCATCACAATCAAAGAGGAGTTCTCAGCCTGTTTTCTAGAAATTCCAAAGTGGCATGAACAAAGGAAAGGGTAACCAAGACATACTTTGCTCCCCAAGAGAGATGTTTGGGAAGGGAGTGAATCTGAGAGCCTCAGTTTGGTAGCTTTGAGTTTTGAGCTAATTTCTAGGAAGTGGAAGTGGCTTGGGGGCTGTGATAGTTTGGATCTGGAATGCTCCCCAAAGTCTTATGTAGTAAAGGGTTGGTCACCAGCCTGTGGCACTTTTAGGAGGTGGGGCATACTGGAGGGGATATGGGGACCTTGACTCTTTCCTCTCTCTCTCCTTCCAGGTTGCCATGAAATGAGTGGCTTTGCTCCACCAAGTGTTCCATGGACTGAGTGACCATGGAATAAAACCTGATATCAATCTTTTGACATGCAAACAATTTGAACCTAGCACCTGATGCCAGTCTTCTAGCAAGAGATCAAGTGGGACTACGTGTATTAACTATCAAAGAAGAGAAAAAAATGGCAGCCATGGACTTTGCACCACTGCCCTCTTGTTCTTGCAGTGGTCCATTCTGCTTGCAGGATGCATCTTCTCTCTCTTTTTCCAAGCACCCTTTCTCCTTGAGCACCTCTTTGGCATTTCATTTTCCTCTTCTTCTTACTTTTACCCTTAATAAATGTTAATCTTCCACATTCACCAGTTGTTCCATCCAACTCATGAAACAGGACAATAAGAAACTGAAAAGTACAGCTGGTCCCTATCCAACCCGGTAACAAAACCATCATAAATCAGGGAATGTCTCTAATTCGAAGTCATTTTATCGCACATGTGAATGTGCATAAGTATCACCCCAATCAAGATATAGAGCTGCTCTGTTACCAGACAGCTCTTCCTGGGCTGCCCCTTGATGATCATACTCATCTATATCCATAACTCCTGGCAACTACTAATCTGCTTTCTGCCCCTTTAATTTTGTTATTTTGAGAATGTCATATAAATGAAATCAAACAGCATATGATCTTTTGAAATTGACTTATTTCACTCAGTCTATTGCTCTTGAAAGCCATCCAAGCTATAGGATTTAACAAATAACTCAATCCTTTTCATTGTTGCATAGTATTTCACAGTATAGATAGATGCAGTTTATTTAACCATCCACCTACTGAAGAACATTTTGATTGTTTTTAGTTTGAGGCGCTACAAAGCTTCTGTAAGCATTCATGTGAAAGTTTTTTGCATAGATGTAAACTTCCATGTCTCTGGGATAAATGCCCAGGAATGTGATTGCTGAATTATGTACAAACACATGCCTAGCTTTGAGAAAGTACCGTACTGTTTTCAAGAGTGGCTTTATCATTTTATATTCCTACCAACAATGTGTAACTATAGTTCTTTTACATCCTTACTAGCATTTGGCGGTGTTACTTTTTTTTTGCAGTACTGGAGATTGAACCCTGGGCACTCTAACACTGAGCTACATCTCAGCTTCTTTTTATTTTTAATTTTGAGACAGAGTCTTGCAGATTTGCACAGGCAGGATTCAAACTTGCAATTCTTCCTTGCTGTTGGGATTAAAGGAATATGCCACCACAGCTGGGTACTGTTTTTTATTTTTTTGTGTGTGTTGTAATAGGTGTCTAGTCATATCTCATAATGGTCTTAATTTACCTTTCTATAGTGTCCAGGTATGTTGAATAGCTTTTAAACTATTTATTTGCTACAGTATTTGCATATCTTCTTTATGGAATGTCTCTTCATGTTTTTATGTAGAATTTTGAAGATTTTTGGTTGGGTTTGCAATTTGGTAATAAGAATCTGTTGGGCTGGGGATTTAGCTCAGTGGTTCTGCCACCTGCCTTGCAAGTGCAAGGTCCTGAGTTCAATTCCTGGTACCAAAAAAAAAAATCTGTCATTGAGCTTAATTTGAAAGACAAGGAAAATAATGCAGTAAATCCCAGGTTTTAGTGTGGTTGTCTAAATAAAAAGCAGATGTTGTGTTTTACAATGTACTGTCTCTAAAGGAAAGTGGGGTACATTATATTATTTTGTAATGTATAATCTCCAAGGGGAGGTAGAGTGCAAAAACACTGATGAATATGGAATGGCATTGTAAGCACTTACTATTTAATAAATATCACCAGTGTAGTCTTAGGTCTTAAAGTTATTTAGTTCTTATAGTTAGCATAATTAGCAACAATAATGAATAGGTATTACTAAAGACTTACATGGGCCAGGCGATATTATATATGCTTTTTCTATGCATCATCTCTTTATTTAAATTTTCACAACAGCTCTTTAGGAAACTCCTTCATTCTAGATGACAAAATTGAGACTCAGGGAGTGAGATTTGGCCAAAGCCACATAGCTAGGGAGCTTTTAACCCAACAATGTTTGAGTTTTAAAGCCTGTGCTTCCTCTTGATGAGATACTTCATATTTAAACATCTTTTCTCTGTCTGGTCTCTCTGTTTTAGTCCTATTTTCTGCCAAAGGTGACCACTTCTGCTCTAGGCACCACCCACTGCCTTGAGCACTGGGATTCTGTCCACATCTCAGACAGTGCTATTGGTCCTAGCAAAGGCAATTTCCTTTGGAATCCAGGTGTGCACTAATGAATGAGCTGGCTTGTCCCTGGGCAGACATATTACCACCCTGCTCCCTCTGGTAGGCCCCTCTATATCCTTGCTTATGCACTCACCCCCAGATTCTTTTGGAATGAAACACTTCTAATTAGAAGCATTGCATTTGTATTTAACAGTCTGCACCAGCTAGGTCTTGCACTTGGAGAAGTTAGCTACTAGCAGGCCTTGGAAACCCTTCTGGTCACCAGAGATGGCAGCTGTGGGCAATTCTCCATCACTCTCTGTTGCTCTGTGTTGCTGGTCATCATCAATGTTACAAGCTCTGGCTGATAGTGGCTTTTGGCACCAGGACCCTTCGGTGTTACTAGTTTAGCACATGGTACCCCAGACAGAAATCATAAATGGGCAGGCAAATATGATCAGAAGAGACTTTATTAGAACTTATGCTGCAGCGCTTCTCATGGATCTGACCGAGGAGGGCTGCAGATAGGTGGGATCACCTGTGTTAGGTCCCTCACTGAAGCCTGTTGCAGCTCAGGGCTGGCCACAAGGCATTTGGGGTAGGTAAAGAATAAAAGTAAATTTGGGGCAGAGTTAGGTCCCTCTCTCTGTCTCAGTGCCTTGTTACAGTGGCCACAGAAAATCAATACACATGGTTTCCCTTCACTCAGTAAACATATCTTTAATGTACATCTTCCATAAAGAGTCAGGCATCCTTTTTCATATACCCAGTGCCTCAGTGGGGTGGGGGTCAGCAGGATGCTGTCTAAGGGGAGGAGCAGGGCCTGCTGTCTTGGGACCTTTGGGGTAGGGTGGCTATCACATGCTTGCAACATCTTCCTTACCACAAGAGTGCAGTTAAGCTTGGGCTCAGTACAGGGGTTGCTTGTACCACCATCTTGAGCCATCTTGCTATTAGTTTCACATCACCACAACCTCACTGGCTTAAAATAACACAGATTTATCCTTTACAGTTTGGGAAGACACAGATCTCATATTAGTCAAAATGTTAGTCTTCTGGGGGCTGTAGTGGAGAATCCACTTCCTTGTATTTCTTGCCTTCTAGTGATCACCAGCCTTCCTTGGCTTGTGGCCTCTTCTTTCATCTTCAAAGCACATCAATGCAACCTCTCCTTCTGTCACCCCATTATCTTCTCCTCTGATCCTGACTTCACGTGCCTTGCTCTTATAAAGACCCTTGTGATTAGACTAAGCCCACCTGGCTAATGCAGAATAATCTCTCCACCTCAAGATCCATGACTAATCATATATACAGAGTACTTCTTACTTTAGAAGGTAATATTTACATGTTCTAAGAATGAGGGTGTGACATCCTTTGGAGCCATTATTCAGTTTACCACATGTTTCCTTGGAGCAGGCAGTTGTGGATGCCCTGGGGATTTTTGTGGGGCCCTGACACACAGGCATCCTTGGAAGGCCAGGGATAGCACGTAATTAGGGCCAAAGTTTGCCCTGCTCTGTGTATATGAACACTACATTATTTAAGGGCCACCCAGAATCACTATTTGGCCATTCTTCAATGCATTTGGCCCCAAATGGGATATCTCATAGTCTTTCTTAAAAAGGTAGAAATTGGTCATGTACACATTTGTACACACATGAGCAAATGTGGAGTGTGAAATTTTGTAAAAAGCACTCAGTGCTTGCTGTAGGGCTCAGGGAGCCCAGTTTTAGCAACGTGTCTTAGAGGAATTCAGATACCTGTGACAGAAGAACTGTTGATTTTCCATGGTGCTATTTGCTGCTTTTTTCTTGAGAAGGCTCCTAACTTCTCTGGGGCTGAGTTGAACATTAGATTCAACACTTTAGGTAAGTCCATGTTGACCTGGACTGTGGTTAATGTTCTCCTGTGTATGTCCACAAGAGCATTAAACACAGCTGTTGGAGTTTGCAATTCTCTGAAAAAAGAAAAAGAGTTCAGGTTTTAGCAATTGCACCAGTTTTAAAGGTCTATCAGGGTCATTGGATGTAGATGGAGTCTTCTAGCACAACTCATAGAACAACTGAAATTCACAGTGAGTGAAGGAATGAAGGGAGGCAACATTGTGAACAGTGCATCTTTCTAAAGAGAAGGAAACATTGGAAGATGCCTGACGAGCGGACAGTGGGGACTCAAGCTATTTCTGAACTGTCATGATTGACAGTGTTAAGCTGGTTAGAGAATACCCAGGTAATCTTTGCTTATGAAACAGCCAGGAATTTTGGTTGAAAATGATAGAAGCACAACTTAGACTGGCTTAAGCCATGTCATAATCCACTAGTGGTGCCACAACAAAACACTACAGTCTGGGTGGGTAATTTAGAAAGAAGAGAAATTTATTTCTCACAGCTCTGGAGGCCAGAGAATCTAAGGTCAAGGCCCTGGCATTGGAAGCTGCTCTCTGTGCCAAAATGGTGCTTGTTGCTGTGTTCTCATTTGGTAGAAGGATGAAAGGGCAAGAGGTGCCTAAGCCAGTTCTCCTAGCACTTATACGATAAGACACTAACCTATTCATTTGCATACTGCTCTCATTTCTTAAATACTTCCTAAAAGACTCTGCCTCTTAATACACCACAATAGGGACTGGGTTTCAACATGAATTTTGAAGGGAACAGAAACTATAGCAAATGAAAAAAAAAAAAAGGGATTATTTTTTGACTCAAATGCTATCTTGAAGAGTCCATAGAGAGAGCTTGTTTCCCTCAGGGACAACTGGATCTGTAGGTCCAGATGTAACTTCAAGGGTTCCCCTCTCCCTGTCTCTTGGTGCTACCTCCCCATTAGCACCGTGATAATTCTGGGTTGGCATCTTATCAGCTAAGCAGGCTCAGTGGAAAGAGACAGTGTCTTTCCCAATAATGCCAACAGCAGTTGTTGGGCTGATTCTCATTGGCTTGGTTTGGGCCGTGCACTATCCTTAAACCAATTACCATGTGGCTAAAAGGTGGGGTGCTCTGATTGACTGCATCTTCATCCCATGGCCATTCTTGCATTCAAGACCAGAGGTCAGACCTACTAAAACACAGATCCTAAAAAAGGAGGAAGATTGGCTCCTCAAGAAAAGTTGGATGCTGTTAAAAGACGATACAGGAGCAGATGCCGATGAAGCAGAAATCACAGAATGTCTGTGGCAATTTACTACTTCAAAAGGACTTATTAAAAACCAACAATTTAGCTGTTCAATTGCTTCCTAGTAGAAGGGAATGAGCCTGTATGTGTGTGTGTGTGTGTGTGTGTGTGTGTGTGTGTGTATGTGTGTGTGTGGTGCTTTTATAAACCTTTTTTCAATGTAGGGGAACATATTCTATTAAACATCAAGTCAGTGGAGGGCTCTTTTGGTGAATAAAGTGGAGAACAAAGTCTTCATTTGGTCTAAAATAAATGCATTTGGGGATTCTTAAAGTTCAGTGCATTATCTTTCTCATACGATCTTTGGGGAACAAAATGAACAAAAATGCTAATCCACACATATAAATTGTGCCCAGGAATAATATCATTAAACAGAGAGACTACGGGAAGGCCCTTCTGTCCCTGGGCATCTGGGCTCTCAGGGCTTTCAGTAAGAATTGTTATGGCCAGTTGTTCTGGCCGTGGTCCAATGACGCTTGCTACTCTTCTCTCTCTCTCAAATTCTTCTCTAATTTCCTGTGGAATGCTTCCTTTTATCCTTTCCTTTTATCGTTTTGAAAATTTTAACATTATTTTTTCAGCCTGAATCGACTTCCTGGCTATTTATAAGAGCTGTGTGCCACCCAGAGGTGGTTAGGTTTTTCAAAGACAGAGGTGTTTGTTTTCTGTGCCCTGCTCTCTCTGGGTAACTTGAATGTAGAGGCAAAAGTGACCAGACCCAGAGTTTGACTCAAGTGCCATCATGTCTAGAGAATGGCAGTAGCAGTTAGAATGTTTTGCAACTAACAAAAACACCAACACCAAGCAAAACCCACAAAACCCCACAAAACATGAACAGAAACATAACTTAAGCTGGGTTAAATGTGATAAAATTTACTGGCTCATGGAACTTGAATGTCTAGAGATGGTAACACTTCAGGCACAATTTGATCAGGTTTGATTCTCTTTATTCACTGAGGTAATCTAGATACTTTGAACAGTGCCTAGAAAAATAACTATTTTTTCAGTGAGCAATTTTTTCAACTTTGCCTTTCTCTATGGATTGGGTTGGTGTCAGGCAGTATATAGCAATGGATGATGAGGTGATGCTTTTATGTCTGTCTCTCTTTCTCTTCTTTTCCTTCGCTTTTGTCTCTGCTACCCCTCTCTCAAGAGCACAATGCACACACTTGCATTATTGTCTAAATCCTCACAAAATAAACGAAGACTAAGTCTTTTAGCCTTTTAAAAGAGGAAAAACTGAGACCAGAACTCTGCGAGCATCTGTCTTGGAACAGCCCTTTCACTTTCCCAGGAAAGACCCCTGGCAGAAACATTTCTCCTTTAATTTTCCAGCCCCATACCTTCCGTTTACATTTCATATGAGCAGCTGCCTCCCAGCCAGCTGGATGGGAGTGAAATTCACTCACTCATCTGCTGGTCAATGTATTCTCAAACTGGCAGCCCAACCCTTTCAAATGATAACTGCTGTCAGTTTGTGAAAACAGAACACACGGCAGCTTGACCACTCCACTGGAAGACCCACGTATCTGTGCCCCCAGGGGGGAAGCACTGAGGTCCCCCCAGGTCTTCCTCAAGCCAGGCCTCTCAAGCAACACTGGTGAGCTCTTCCAACTCCAGCTGTTCTTGATGTCAGGCTTCCCTGCTATAGAGCATCCACCCCCAAAGTCACTGCACCTTTTCTAACATGACTAAATGCATCTTGATGGTGGGTTAACTAGATTTCCAGTTCTTTATTTCAAACATTTAATTGGTTTTGTTCTCTTATTTAAAGATGTCTGGGTCCCTGGGCTGAACTTCTTGATGGAGGAATAAGGGTGTTCCCAATTCTCCTCCTGTCTGCATGGATTGGAGATTAAGGAAACAGCCTGAGGACACTTTCAGGCTGGAAGGACTTCTGATTGACTTTGATGTAGACTAAAAGTGAGAAAGAGGCATAGGCAGAACCCAGTGAAAGTGACCTGGGTTGAACTTCCATAGGAACCCAGAATTAAAGGCAGTATGTGGCAGAACTTGCACAACTGCCAGAATTTTTTCAATGGGCCTGTCTTGCTGGGCTGATAATTCGTCAAGGCTGTCCAGAGATAATGTAAGAGAAAAGTTGGGGATTCTCCAGGATGGATATGGAACTTGTAATAGTAGTCTGGGCCAGGGGCTACAGACTCATAGGCAGATAGGGCTGGGGATTTAGCGCAGTGGTTCCACTGCCTGCCCTAAAAGCACAAGGACCCGAGTTCAACCCTTGGTGCCAAAAAAGAAAAGAAAAGAAAAAGACTTATAGGTAGGTGCCATTGAGGCATGCCATACCTCCTGACTCTTTGCAAACCCAAACAATAAGAAGACACCATTAGGAACTCTGTGTCCAAAGTAATTCCTTCTTTTCTATCCCATAATCAATTGTTACCCTTCCAGGTAAGATGAAACATTTGCAGATGAAACAAAGCCAGCATAGAAAGATAATTCTATAGATGAGAGAAAGAGAGCTGTGAGAGAGCTTCTGTTTAACCAATACTGAAGTGTAACAGAGACCAATGCCAAGACTCATATTTAGATCCATATTAGATCCTATATTGTGAAACAGTTCATGAATTGATCCACATCACTCTTCTACCTCCCTGGGAAAAAGGCCTGCCTTTAACTTCCTTCTTTCTGTTGTTTCTATCTCTTAGGGTCTTATTTTTCTTCCATAAAGGTTCCTTCAAATCTTCAGACCTGTAGTTCAGAACCTGTAGTTTCTACAGCTTTGTGGAAATGTTCCATGCTACTTTGAGCTGTGTCCTCTTATGATAATGCCTTCCAGCCCTCTGGGACCCACTTGGGTGACAGAATGGGAACTGCAGTCCCATTAGCCTCTAATAGGATTTGAAACCCCATGGACTGGGGGCCAGATAGAAGCCCCACTGGGCTTTGGGGTAGGCTTTACCCCTGAGCAGGAAGTGGTCACTGCATGCTGCAAGTCACTGGCTGTGGGATGAACTTTTGAGGCTTCTGTGGACCCTAATCTCATGGCTCCCTGTGCTCCATTGCTTACTTACCAGTCTTAGAGTGCTGGCACATCAGGGCTCTGCTCTCTGCAGGATGTTTTTTGTTCAATTGTTTGAAGATTTTTATCACAGCTAACAACTTTTATCAGGAGTATACTTATGGGTAGTTTGAAGATTGTTGGTTTTTTTATATTAAATTTTTTTCTCTCCTCCCCCTTCCCCCCAGCCTTCTGTGAATATTGAATATGGAACCAATTACCCTAGGTTGCAGTAATTACTTTTATATAACTAGAGATGGGAACTTGTGAATCAATTCCATACCCATTAGCAATGTATGCTTGAGCCAAGATATTTTTTCTTTTCTTTTTTTAACAGGACTGGACAATGTTGAATCTTTGAAAAAAAAAATCAACACTTTTTTTTTTTTAAGCTGACAGCACATTCCATCCACTCTTCAGTGTAGAACTAATGAAGATATAAGTGTAAGAAAACCTATAATTGAATCCAGCACGTAGCAAGCATAGTTGAACACAAAACACACCCAGCTGAAATCGCATGTGCTAGCGGGCTAATCCTCTGGGGCGGCCAGCACAAGGAAATATTTCTGGATTGTGTCTCAGACAGCCTTTTCTATCCATGTAGCCAAAGCAGAATAAGAAAGGCCCTTTTCTTGGGCAGAGGAGTTGGCTCTGTCAGGGAACACCCGTACTGCCTTTGATAAGGTTGCCCATGGGTTGGTTATTTAAAGGACAGGGATAGGAAAAATCTCTCTGAGAAGTGGAGGTGTTTGGAACTTTTGTTCCATTTCCCCTGCCAGTTTCTCAGCTCCCTGCATGGTGGCGGGAGGTGCTTTTGTCCTCCACCTAGGACTGGGGCGGTCCCTCAGGGACACGCCAAGACGTGTCTCTTGGTCTAGTCCTCCAGGGTTCAGGGCAAGCCCCATCAATCCTGCTGTTCAATTCCCTACATCTGGGGCCCCCTTTAATGTGAGGGTCCAAGTGGGAGGGAGACTAGAGTGAAAATGTGTTTTCCTTTTAAAATTCCTCATTGATGATTCATAGCCAGGTGTCCCTAGCACCCCAGCTGCTCTGTCTTCTTTGTTATTCCCTGGGGATGACCCCCGCTGATGCTCAGTCCTTAGCTCCCTGACTGGGGAGGGAAAGAGCAGAGTGGCCTCCAGAAGCCACTCTTCAAAACTGAGATGGCCAAAGGAAGCCATGGTGTGTGCTTAAGCAGGCCCCTCCAATCAGCAGATTGCAGCTGGATCCTTGGTTTATTGAGCATGCTGTCAAGCATGGCTGGAATTTGAGTGTCTCTGCGTCATTTCCACAGTACTCATCACTCCTACTGTCTCCTATTCCACAAAACATTTTATTTAGTTATTAAGGTTGTCTGCCTGGCACTATTTGAGTTTGGGCCCCCATGCAGCAGAGGTCAGGGGTGCCGTGCTCACATGTCGAGACTAGCAGATTTATGCAGTGACACCCACTCTCCAGCTGCCCCAAAGCCCCTCCACAGTGCCTTGGGCTGAGGGTGAGCTCAGCTGCATGGCTGCTTAATCCAGGACAAAGACATTCTGCCCCTTGCCGGTGAAAGGCAGCACGGCCCAGGAGAATAGACCCACGTGTTCTGCCCAGCCCTGTCCTCCATGTGGAGGTTCATGTTGGAGCTGAAGGGAAGGCCTTGGTGTCTGCTGAGCAGGCACCCCGCATCTAGACACCCAGCTCTTTCAGCTGTTGTGAGTCCTATTTGGAAGAACCATTCCAGGGACATTCCTTCTGTCTGGAGCAGGGACTTGGCCTGAACCTTGAACCTAAAAACCGGAACAAACTGCACCAGTTTTCTAAACCTTGAACCAAATCCAATCTTTTTTTATATCACTGAGAACCAAACCCGAGTTCTGGAGTTGATTGGGTTTGTTTCCCCAGCAGAGAGAAGTTGGGGAACAAGGCTGAGGTAGATCTGGACTGGTCCATGTCCTGAAGTGATTGGGGACTCATGAAGAGGACCTCAGTATGGTCCTTGGATTCAGGTAGCTTGTGGGCAGGAAGACACTAGAAGGCAGGGCAAGGTCTGCAGAGGTCATACTAGGTTATCTGCAGGTTGAAGTGGAAGTGGCAGGGGGGCCACATAGTGATTCTGCTTCTCTGTGTATGTGCTATCTAGCGTGTGAGGCCTTGTGCTCTGCCATCAGGCTTCAGTGATGACTGCAGATGTCAAAGGTGCACACAGCAGTGCAGGAACAGTAGGAACTTAATAAGATCAGGTATCACTGAATTTTTTCAAGACTTTAAAGAGTACAGTAGTCAGCCAATAGGAGTTTAATTAGTCCCTGCCACCACACTGAGGCAGACCCAAAAGAGGTGACGAAGGCATGGCCCTTGGTCTCAGTGCCCCTGGCACAGTTTGTGGGGTGACATTACACTGTACTGAGGAGAAATTGTCATGGTTCTCTGCAGTAGTGTGCCCCCTGAAATCATGTGCACTGGAACCTCAGAAAGTGACGTGCTTTGTAGGTATAATTAGTTAAGGATCTCAAGATACAGTAAGCCTGGATTTAGAGCGGGCTTTAAATCCAATGACTGGTGTTCTTTTAATGAGAGGAAACAGAGAGTCAAGGAGAAGAAGGCCATGTGAAGATGGAGGCACAAGCCAAGGAAAGCCAGGGGCCACCAGGGGCAGGGAGAGGCTAGGAAGGAACCTTCCTGGGAAGCTTTGAAGGAAGCATGGGCTGTTGATGACTGCAGACTTCTGATGCCCTGGACTATAGGGAAATAAATATCTGTCGTTTGAGGCCACTCCAGGACAGAAGTACAGAAGCCCCTGAGATGATGCAGGGCTTCGTCTTGCCATAGGTTCCCACCTTTTGGAGAAAAGGGCTTAATGTCTGCTGCATAATTAACCACAGCTATGTTGTGTGACCACACTACCCTGGTCACATGGACAGGGAAAAGTATCAACCCATGAGGTACCTGGTCACTCTGGATTGGGGGCCCTTCTACCACCATGTGCTTTGGAGGAAAGACACATGTCCCAGAGAAAGAGGCTGTTGGGAACTGAAGCAGAAGCTATGAGGTGGAAATCACAAGCAGGCAGATGTAGGAGAGCAGCAAGCCTCTGAGAGACAGAGAGAGAGAGAGAGAGAGAGAGAGAGAGAGAGAGAGAGAGAGAATGCTGTTGAATGCTGAATGTGAGCAGGAACATGGCCTGTCTGAGGCGACAGGCCCCTGACACAGACTGAGGTAGAAAGGAAACAGAGTTCAGTGGGAATTAACCAAAATGCCAGCAATAGCTAAGGACTGGGGCAGCTGTGAGGCAAGACATGGGTACAGAGAGGTTGCAAGGGATTCTGGAATGTCTGTTTTCTTTGTGTAAAAAACAAACAAACAAAGAAGCCCTCTGGATTTTGATAAGAAAATCAAGTTAGAGCTTACAAGCTATGTGCTTGTGTTCTTTAGACTTGCTTATATGTTTGAAGTATTTTATATTAAAACTTTATTTTGAAAAAAAAACTTGGAAAGAGGAATGTTGGACTTAAAAAGGGATGGTTTTCTATGTCAAGTAAGCCTTTAATAGCACATGGGATTTGCCCTGTGTAAATGGGAACTTGGGTGTTGAAATACATCTTGAATTTGAGTTACCATCTAAACACATCGTTAATATAAAGGTTGAAATTACTTTTTTCCCTTAAAGGAGCCAAATATTTAACCTATAGGCAGAGTGCAGATTCTTGAAGTATTTGACCCTGTGTGGAACTTTCTTCGTAGGATGATTCTGCTTTGGGACCTTCCTTGGTGTGATATTTTTAATTTTTTCCCTCCAGAGCCAGTTTATTTTTCAATATTGGTCCCCAGTGAATTAAAACAGGAGTACTTGTGCAATCATTGCCCATAGCAAGACTCTCCTTCCTTGAGGTTTGTAGCCAACATTGGGATTGTTTTCTGGTTCCAGAACAGCTCTACGTCACAAGAGGACACTGTACACTTAGCTCTTGTACATTGGAGTTGTGTAATTGTTCCCAGATCTTGGTCCCAGGGCTCTGCATGTACTTCTGGTCATATTCTATGGGCACTAGGGGTGAGGTAGGCCACTGAGTTCATGCTCAGCAACTTGGGCAAGCTCTAATTTGCTTCCAAGATGGTTGAGGTGCAGAGGAACACTATTTATGGATCCTTGAACCCCTTCATTATGTGTCAGTGCTGTTCAGATTTTTTGGGTGTCTATGGAGGTATATAATTACCCTTCCCTTGGCTATGAGCTTTCAGGTTATGGAGAGGCCACACACCCAAAGACCTCCTGCAACTAGCAGTGCCTTTCTGATTTCTTAGAGAAGTGTTTTGATGATCTCAGTTAGTCCTCTGGGACTTGACCTGGGCAACAACAAAGGACCCGAGGTGGGCTAAGTGTGACACAGGAAAGCTTCAGCAGCCAGAGATGGGCTTTCAGGTCTTGGGCTTGTCCCATCATTTGAATTAACCACCTTTTTTCATCTTTTGGCCACAAGAGTGTCCATGTCAAAATGCCACCACATAAATGAAAACTCTCCATGGTTAAAGCTGAAACAATTTGAAGAAGAAAACAAATAAATAATGCATTATAGCTCAAAGTATATATCCAGGAGTACAAACTGATATAGATAGATGATTGATAAATTAATAAATAGGAGAGAAGAGGCAAATCCCATTTGGAGAGCAATTCTAAATAATTTATGTAGCTACACATAGTAAAGGAAGTGGAACACAACATCTTATTCCACAGCACATTGTGTGACCATCACAGAATGGACTTAAACAAACCTAGGTGGGTTAGTCTATCTCATTGAGGCTATGTGGTACACACTATTGTATATGTGGTCTGTCACTGACTGAAGTTAGATGGCACATGACCATATTAGAGACATTCTTCCTCAAGGTGAGATCTTCCTTACAAATGTTCTGGGATGCTACCTTTTGCAACTTGCTTTGTAGGCTCTGTATGTCCCAGCTTTTTTATGCTGGGGGGAGCTTCAGGCTGTAGGTCCTTTTAGGTCAAGGTCCCCTGAAGAGCACCCTGTGTAGGAGAAGACCTGTATGGTGTGTTAGGGCTTTGCTGTCCCATGTGGTATCCCTGTGTGGCCGCTGAAGACTTCAAATGTGGCTGACTGAGAAGAGCAGGGAGCTCACAAAATACACCAGACTTTGTCGCCCTAATGCTGCTCTCAACAAAGGAATGTAAAATATCTCATTAATGATTTGATATTGGTTGTGTGTTGAATTGATAGTATTTGGATTTATTGGTTTAAATAAAATATAGAACCAATGTTAATTTCACCCATTTCTTTTTATTTTCTAAAAATACACCTACTAAGACTTTTAAAATTACAATCATCCCATCAGTATCCATTGGGCTGGGTTTCAGGACTCTAGCATATAGCAACATTTGAGGATGCTCAAGTCTCTTCCATAAAATGACATAGTATTTGCACATAACCTGTGCATATTCCTTCTATACACTTTCAATCATCACTGAAGTACTTATAATGCCCAATATAGTGTGAATTTCATGTAGTTATTACACTGTGTTTTTTAGGGAATAATGAACAAAAAAAAAGAGTTTGTATGTGTTTGGTGCTGATGTGATTTTTAAAAAATATTTTACATCTGGGATTTGTTGAATCCATGGATATAGTGTCTGTAGATCCCAAGGGCTGACTATAGGTGCCTTTTATTGGATTTCTACAGAACAGTGGTGTTCTGAAGGAAAGGGATTTGGGTCAATTGTGTAGTCTGGGAAATACCACTTACCTTTTCCTGGAGAATTATAGGGCACAGATGAACATCCAAGGCTCTGAGAGGTCCTGCAGGGAAGGATCTGTTTAACCCCGGGGCATGGTCAGGATAAGAAAGTGCAAATAGAAATATTCCATTGGCTTTTCTCATAACCCCCTTTTCCATGTTGCTCCACTCCTGTACAAACATCTTCATTCTCAGTGATGCCTTCTCTGATCACTCTCTCTAAAGCAATGCTCTCCTGCTAAGGACTCTCCATCATATATCATTTTGCTTTATATTTTTTCACATCCTTTCCTCCTGGCTAAAATTAATTATGTGCATCTGTCGGGGTCCTTGTAGGAAACAGGTGCCTCTGAAAATGGATGATTTGAGGAATTTAATGAAAGACTATTTATAAAGGTGGGGCAGGGTTGAGGGAAACAGTAAGGATCTGTTGGACTCCAGTGCTGAACTCATCTGAGAGCCAACATCATCCCTGACCTTGAAGGGGCAAGTGTAGGAGGAAGTCATCAGTACCCAGAAAGGGAAGCTGGGCAGAGGGGGCTTCGTGAGAGGAGCAGGGGGTGGGGTGCTCAGGTCAGGGGACACAGCCCACCGGCAGGAAGCCTGGAGGAAGGGTACTGGGGAGAATTAATACGAAAACCTCCCCGACCACAGTTCTGGATTTCATACCAGTCGTTCCCTGTCTAAATCCTTCAGATGTCAGAGGGGAAGAAAGTCTGCTCAAGTCATACATCTGGTCCACTGCTGATCTCCTCACACTAAAACAGCAGCTGCAAAAGTGCAGGGATGTTGTGGATTTGTTTCGTCCATATGTGCTTAATGCCTATTTGCTGAATAAGCAAACGAGCACGTCCTATTTGCTGTCATGGTTTGGAAATGATTGAGAGTGTCACCCAAGGGTTCATGTCTTGGAAGCATGGTCCTCAATGTGCAATACTGGTAAGTGATGGGACCTTTAAGAGGCGGAGCATAGAGGGAGGTAGTAAGGTTATTGGGACCCCCCCCCCCAGTGAATAACAGAGAATAAGGGAGTTCTTCTCAGAACTGGTTAATTATTGTTAGAGGGGTTGTTATAAAAGAGCAAGACTCCTCTCCCTACTGTCTGATTTTCTGTCTCACTCTGTTCTCTCTCTCTTATTCTATCTAGATGCCACCTCTAAATTGTGATGCAGCCTAGAAGGTCCTCACCAGAGGCCTAAGCAATGGGGCTGATCTTGGATTCTCAACTTTCAAAACTGTAAGTTAAATAAACCTATTTTCTTTGTAAAGTACCCAGGCTCAGGTATTTTGTTGAAGAAGTGAGAAATGGAGAAAGACAGTTGATTGTGTTCAAAACCAAAGGCCTTAGGGCATTGAGGTCTTAAGTGATAGTAATCTTATAGGTAATAGAGTTAATCTGTATGTCCCTTTTTTTTTTTTTTAGCAAACTCCTTATAGAAGTACAGCATACACATATAAAAGCACACAAACAATAAGATTATGTTTCAGTGAATTTCATAAATGAGCACATTCATGTAGCCAGCACTCAGATTAAAAAAAGAGACCATTTTGGAAACCAATAAGTCTCTCATTCTCAGTCAACATTTTCAACATCACTTTTTTGGAGTTTACCATAAAAAGTAGTTCTAGGCTGGGGATTTAGCTCAGTGGTTTCGCCGCCTGCTGCACAAGTGCAAGGACCCAAGTTCGATCCCCGGTACCAAAAAAAAAGTAGTTCTGTCTGGTTTTGAATTTTATATAGATAAAATCTACCATTGAACCACACCCCCAGGCCTATCCATTCTACTCTTGATAGACATCATTAATTAAATTTATTCTTAGATGTGTCCCTTGATTGCTTTAGGTCACTCGTTAGTGTTTGCATGTGTAGATGTCTTATGCATTATTTATAAGATTTATTCCTAGATAACATCACACAATATGTGATTTTGTGTTTGAATTCTTTTGCTCAATATTAGTTTGTGTGAGGGTTATAAATTATATTTGTATTGCTGTATATTATTAAAATATTTGAATATATTAATTGAGTTATTTATCCATTCTACTCTTTTTTATTTTATTATTTTGTAGTTTTGGGGATTGAACCTAGTGTTTTGCTCATGCTAAGCACTTGCTCTACCACTGAGTCACGTCCTCAGCCCTATCCATTCTACTCTTTTTTCTCTCTCCAATGTAATTTATGTCTACAAAGTGAACTATTAGCAAAGTCTTTGCCACATATATAGCATTTTTCTCCAGTGTAAACTCTTTTATGAATTTGAATACAGTGGTGAGAATTAAAAGCTTTTCCAGTTTATATACATACATAGGCATTCTCTGCACTGTGATTTCTTTCATGTATTTAAAAATGATTGGGTATACATAAGGCTTTTACATTTTGTTTACATACAAGAAGCTTCTCTCTAGTTCCTTCACTGCAATCAGAGTAGGTTTTCCCACATTGCATATGTTCATAGGGTTTCTCTCCAGGGATTGTTGTATATTTTTGAAAGGACTGGAAATTACTACCTGCTTTTCCATCTTTATAACATTTAGGTAGCTTCCCTTCAAATCCCTAATTCTCACATGTCTTGAGTGCACTTTGAGCTATGATGGGCACAATTAGTGATGAATGACCAACCAGGGCCCTTCTACAAACAAAGTTTTCAGCTGATTTTGTACCAAGTGGTTTTATGTTCACATTAGAATCTGAAGTACAAAAAAACATTTCTTCATTTTTAGGCCATAATTTTTACTGACAGCATTTCTCTACCTCTTCACTTCTAAGAGTTACCCTCCAAAATTTACATTCATCTTCAGTTTGCCAGTCATCCCAGTTTCTTTCTATAGCAGCCATGTTCCTAAAGGTATCCACATCACATCTGTGTAGAACTTCTTTGGGATGGGTCCAGAAAAGCTCACTCCTCCACAGTGAAGCTCACAGCCACATCTTCAAAGAATACTCCTTCCATTTGTTGTGTAAAGTCTCCCAGGGTCCCTACCATACAGTAAACAGCCAGTAGAAGTTGCAAAGCAAGGCGATTTAAGCCAGCTGGGTCCATGTGCTGAGGATCCTGACTTTGGCACGATCTTCATTTTACTCTTGATGGGTGTCATAATTAGATTTATTCCTAGATGTGACCCTTGATTGATTTAGGTCATTCATTAATGTTTGTATTTGTAGAGGCCTTGCATATTATTCATTAGATTTATTGCTAAATATTTTATATCTTTATGCTAAGATAATTTTTTGCTAAGTTTTTAGCTATTATGAATAATGCTCTCTAGGAATATTTTGTACATGACTTTTAGGGATGTATGTGTATATATGTATGAATAAATACACAATTTGAAATGGCATTCTGTCTCTTAGAGTAAGTATATGTGTGTATATTTATTTTTAGCCAATATTGCTAGTTTTCTAAAGTGGTTATGTGTCCACTGCAGTGAGTTAGAGTTCCAGTTGCACCATATTCCTGCAATTTCAAGTATTCAGAGATTTTCCATTGTACCCATTTTGTTGAATGTTACATTGGTGTTGATATTTTTACTGTGGTTTTAATTTGTATTTCTCTGATACCTAGTGAGGTTGGGCACATTTTTATATTGGCTATCTGTACATCCTCTTTTGAGAAGTGCTTATTCAAGTCTTCATTCTTCTATTGAATCATTTGCATTTTTCTTATTGATTTGTAGGGAAGATATCTTCCGTTTATGAGGCCTTCAGCCCATATATGTATTAAAATTTTCTTTTCACTGTATGATTTATCTTTTCAGTCTCTGAATGGTATTTTTAATAAGTAGGAGTTCCTAATTTTATAAGTCTAATTTATCAATTGTTTCTTGTATGGCTCATCTTTGTGTATTTGTATGTGTGTGGGTGGTTCTTTTTCTTTTTGAGAACTCTTTGAGTTCAAAGTCATGAAGAGCTTCCCCTATAATTTCTTCTAGAAGCTTTATAATTTTACTTTATTTTGCTTTTCACCATTAGATTTACAACCCATCTGGAACTGTGTGGTGTGAAGTGGGATCAAAATTCATTTTTCTTCTGTATGGACATTTAATTGACTTAGTACCATTTATTTAAAAAGACCATCCAACTGCAGCACTATCCCCCAATGTCACTTTTGTCATAAAACAGATGACTGTATAGTATTGGCCTTTTTATGTCCTCTTGTTGTATTTCATAAATCTACTTTCATATTCTCAACTATTAGCATACTATCTTTATAGTAGGGCTAGTTTTTTGATAATTGAAGACTTCAACTTTGTTCCTTCAAAGTTGTTTGAAATTTTCTCCCTTTGTATTTCCTTATAATCTTAACAATTGATTCATCAAGTTCCATAACATATTTTTAGGAATTTTATTTGAATTTTTGAATCTACAGTTAATTTGGGGATTAAATTAACATTTTTATAATATTGGAAATATGTATGACTCTCCATTTATTTAGATTTTCATTTCTTACATTAATATTTGTAATTCTTATGCTATTATAAAAATACTCTTTTAATGTTTTACTTGCCATATGGTTTTGCTGCTATAAAGAAATATAATTGGTGTTTATGTACAATTGGCTTTTTATCTAGTGACTTTTTGAAATTCATTTGTAACTGAAAGTAGTTTGTAAATTTTTTTGTGTTTATTGTGAACACAGTCATTTTGCAAATAATGATTTCCTTGTTGCTTTGAATATTGTATGATTTTTTCTTGACTTCTTTGCACCCTTTAAAACGTTAAATTCAATATTTAGCAGAAGTAGAAAAACAAGAATCTTTGCTCACTCTCATTCTCAGGCAGAAAGCTTTCAATATTTTGTCACTAAATACAATACTTGCTGGAGTTCTTTTTAGCACTCTGAATCAAGTAAAAGGGGTTCTTTTCTGTTTCTATGTATGAAGAGGTTTTATTTTTAACTTAAAAATTATAATTATATGATAAATTTCATCAGAAGCTATTTTTCATCTACTTCCATAATCAGATGATTTTTTTATTTTATTCTGATAATATGGTGAATTTTAGTAATTTTTTGACTATGAAACCAAGTTTCCATTTTTGGAACAAACCCAACTTGTTCATGATTTATTTTCCTCTTTGTCTTTCACTGAATGTACTTTTCTAGTTCAGTATTTTTGCATTTCTGTTCATAAGACTGATTAGTCTGTAATTTTTCTTCATGTCCTAATCAGTTTTTGGTGTCGAGGTTACAGTGACCTCATTAAACAAATTAGAAAATATTTTCTTTTTCCTAGTCCATGAAAATGTTTATATAAGATTGGTGTCATTTCTTCCATAAATATTTGGAAGAACTCAGTTGGAATTCATTTGGAGGAAAGCCATCTGTGCCTTAAGATTGCTTGTATAAATATTATTAACTATAAGTTCAATATCTTTAATAGATACAAGAGTGTTCCAGGTTTTCTATTTCTTCTTATGTCAGTTTTTGCTGGTTTTGTTTTGCTATTTAATTCTATAAATTTCAAATTTATTAACATTAATTTTTTTCAAAAAACATTATAATTATTTTTTGAACATGTGTAAGATATGAAGTGAGGTCTTCTTTTTCATTCAAATTGGCAATTTTGCCTTCTCTATTTTAAAATCAGATTTCTCGGAAACTCAACATTTTTATTATTCTTTTACAAGTGCCAACTTTGGGGCATGTTCATTTTCTTTCTTTCTTTTTTTTTTTGGTATCTGGAATCAAACTCAGATCCTTGCTCTTGTGAGGCAGGTGGTAGAACCACTGAGCTAAATTCCCAGCCCCCTGATTTTCTTTCTTAAAAGTATGTTTTATAGTTCATTAATTTCTAATATTAGTTTTTATTATTTCCTTCCCTCTATTTTCTTTAGATATAATTTTCTGTTTTCCTTCTTTTGGAGATAAATAACTAGATTATGTTTGTCCTTTATTATTTTAAAATATACATGTTTGGGGCTATATTTTTTTCTTTAAACGGTTTAATCACATTTCTCAAATTTTGATATGTCAGATTTTTACTGTCATTGATTAAGGATATTTTCTGATTTCCACTGAAACTTTTTTTCCCTTGACCTATTTAAAAATATATTGCTTAATTTTCAAGTATTTGGGAAATTTCTACTTATTTTGTTATTGATTTTCATCTTAATTCTTCTGTAGTCAGAGAAAATATTCCAAATTAATGTCAATCCTTTGAAATTTCTTTTATGGCCAGCATAAATGTCCCATGTACACTGGAATAGAATGTACAGTCTTTTAAGCATAATGTTTGATAATGTCATTGTATCAAATTTGTTAATTGTGTTGTTTAGATTTTATATATCCTTACTAATTTTTCCTGCTTATTATAGCTTTTATTGAGAGAAATATGTTAATGAATGTGTTAATCCATTATGAGTGGATTTACCTGTATTTCTTTTTTTTTGGTACTGGAAGTCGAACTTGGGTCCTTGCGCTTGGGAGGCAGGCGGCAGAACCATTGAGCTAAATCCCTGGACCCAGACCTGTATTTCTTTACAGTTCTGTCAAGTTATCTTATATATTTTGAGGCTATGTTTTTATGTATATATATGCATTGAGAATTTGAATGTCCTCTTGGGGGATTAACACTTTCATAATTAAGAAAATTTTATTTCAGCTTAATTATGTTTCTTGCCTTGAGTTTGCATTGCTACTAATACAGTTGAAGCAGTTTTCTTTTAGTGTTTGAATAGTACATCTTTATCATTTTAAATGCTTAACTACTCTATATTCTTATATTTAAGGTGTATCTCTATCTACCAGCATATGTTATGGTTTGGATCCAAAATGTCTCCCAAAGGCCACTTGATAGGCTTTTGAGAAGTGATTAGATCATGAAGGTGCTAATTTCATCCATGGGTTAATACATTGATGAGTTCATAGCTAAATGGACTGCAGGAGTGGAGCCTATTTGAATAGAGTTGGTCATGAAGGCATAACTTGGGGACTTTATCTTGACCCAGTCCCTTCCTCTTTCTCTCTTTCGTTCTGCCTATTGTCTACCACGGCATGAGCCACTTGGCTCAACCAAATGCTCTCTGCTTTGACTTTTGTGTTATCCTGGGTCCAGAAACAATGTAGCCAAGTGACCATGGAGTGAAACTTCTGAAACTCTGAGCCGAAATAAATGTTTCTCCTTTTAAATTGATTTTCTTAGGTATTTTGTCACAGTGATGGAAAGCTGATCAACACAGCATATGTTACATTTTGTATTTTAATCTGGCTTGTTAATAATAGAAATTTTTCCTGCTTCTGGGGATTGACCTCCCAGCCTATTCACTGAGCTACATTCCCGGCCATGTTAATTTATTTTAATTTTTAAATTTTGTTTTGAAATAGAGACTTGCTAAATCCTTAAGTTGCCCTGGCTGGACTCAACCTTGTGATCTTCCTTGCCTCAGCCTCCCAGAGTGCTGGAATTAAAGTTGTATATTACCAGATCCAGCTAATAATAGACTTTTAAGTGAACCACTTAATCCCTTTACATTTAATATAATTATTGATGTATTTGGACTTCTATTTGCTATATATGTGCTATTTGGCCAAACTGCTACACCATAAATGAAATGATCACTACCTATCACTGTCTTCATTTTCCTCCATCTTGTTCCTCTTTTTACTCCATTGGCTGCTTTTTATTTTAGTTTTTCTTTGCTGTGCCTCTCTCTTTCCTTGTACTGCTGAATGTTGGAGTGTCCTCATACTCTGTCCCCACAATTGCTTCTTTTCAACTTACCCCTTAGAGGTAATCTTGTTCATTCTGAAGGATTTAAGTAGGCTGCCAACTCCTAGTTGTATAGCTCCAACCTGGGCTTCTTCCCTGAACTCCAGATACCTGTAGCCAACATCAACATCATCATTTGGATGACAGCAGGCATCTGGAAACCCGTATTTCCAGTATCTCAAAACACTGAGGAGGGCTGGGGATTTAGCTGAATGGTTCTGGCACCTGCCTCAAATGTGTAAGGTCCTGAGTTCGATCCCCAGTACCCCCCAAACAAACAAACAAAAAATAAACACCAAGGTCACAGTAGCATGCCAGCCCCCATGTTGGTCATTCTGCAGTATTATTCCCATCTCCCAAAGCAGCAACTCCATTCTCTCACTTTTAGGCCAAACCTTGAGATTGTTCTTGACTCTTCTTTTTCCACTTACAGTTGACATTCCATCCTCCCAGATGGTTTGTTTCTGCTACCTTCAGGAACATCTTCAATCTGACCACTTTTCAACATCTCCTTTACTATCAGCTTGAGCCAACTCTGTCATTTCTCAACTGCTTTATTGCAGTAGCCTCCTAACTGGTTGAAATCTGGCTGCTACACAGCCTGTTTTCCACATAACTGCTGGAATGATCTTTAAAAAAAAAATAGCCACACCATACCAGTTCTATTCTTAAGACAAAAATGGCTTTCTATCTTCATCAGAGTAAAAGCTAAACTGTTTACCATGAGCTGTAGAGACCTAATTGATATAGTTCCATGATACCTTTCTGACCTCACTTAACTGTCTCAGCCAAACTGTTGTCCCTGGTGTTCCTCATAAATACAAAGCACACACTCACCTCAGGCTCTTTGCATGTTGTCCTCCCTCATATCTTTGTAAGACTCACTTGTTTCTTTCAGACCTGTGTTCTGATATCTATTTCTGTTTTATGCTGTTTAAAATATTAAAGTTCTTTCCTTCCATAGCCCTCAGCTACTTCACTCCTGATGTGGTATATATCTATTTGTTGATTTATTTACAATTTGTTTTCCTCTACATAAGCTCTGAGGCACAGAAACTTTGTTTATTCACCCATGTATCTTCAGAACCAAGGTCAATATACAGTATGGAGAAGGCCATTCATAAATATGTACTATATGAATGAATAAAATGCATTTTTATGACAATCCTGTGGAGTTTACAGTGCAGGTAATATTATCTGCTAACTGAAGAGGAAGCTGAGGCGCTAAGCCTTGTGGTGATTTATAGAATCACCACACAGATGTTAAGTGGTTTAGCTGAAACCCAAACAAATCTCTTTTTGCTCGGTTAAGGGATCATTCCACAGCAACACATATATCAGCCATGGTGGATTCTATACTGACAGCTAGTGATGACAAAAATTGGAAAGTGAAGGTCAGGCAGTCTTCTTTTCTCTGGTTTCTACATAGATCAGCAATGCCCCCCCAAATTAAAAATTAAAAATAAAATAGAGACAATACAATGTATGTGGTTTTCTTGTAGTTTGCCACACATAGAAAAGAAGTGGAAACTGAGTGACTGCGTTAGGAAGAAGTGAAGCCTGCAGATGAGGGTGGAAGGTCATAGACAATGAGTCATGAGCTGAGAGGTCTTTTCCAACACTAGGAAACATTCTAAGAACAAAAGAAAATTCATATATTCATTCAATGAATATTGGGTTACCTACACTGTACAAGACATGCTGTTACAGGCACTGAACAAAAATAGATAAACTTTTGCCCTTCTCCAGTGGAAAAAAAAATAAAGGTCTAAGTGAGTTACCACTGTATGGATGAATTTCAAAAGAACCTTAGGTTTGCTGAAGAGAGTACGTTTAGTCATTTATCGGATGACTGTGGAAAGGAAGGACTTGTACTCAGAGTTAGGAAGCTGTATGACATGTTGGAGACAGCTAGGTACACACATGCCAGGTCACAGAAGGAGGAGATTAGGAAAGGATATCAGTGGGAGATATGAGGAGAAGGGCTGGTATTTGGCTGATCTCATTTAAAAATGAGTAGAGTCTTCTAGCTATCTAGAGAAATCCATTCTTCCCTTGAGCTTGGTGGATAGACTACATTTCCTACCTTGCTTTGTAGTTAAATGTGATAGTATGACTGAGTTCTAACCAGTGTAATGTGAGTGGAAGTGATGAATATAATTTCATGTCTGACCCTTAAAATCTCTCTCATCTTGATACCTGGATTCACCCTGGGGAGTAGGTAGGGCAGAGGCCTCTTCTCAGGCAGGTGCTTATCCAAGCTCTCTTTCCTCATCTTTCTCCATCACTTTTTCTCAGCCCATGTATGCTGCTTCTTTTCTGGAGCCAAAAGTCTTGTTCTGCTATGCATTTCCGTCATTATACATTTTTCCGCATCGGCTATTTATGCCTCAGGTCTTTTCTGTGGCCCTTTAACTTGAAGGCTGTGAATTTTCCTTGAAACTTATAAACTAAGACTTAATTTTGTCATTGCTGGTCAGTACTGTTTGGCTACAAAGAATGCTAGCAATCCTATTGCCTTAACAGAAAGATCAAAGAGAGAAAAAAATCAAGGAAAAATATACATGCTACCATTTTACATATATATATTACTGCTCTGAGATTAAGAAAATATGGATCTATATACAAGTGTTGTTAAGGTTCAAGTTGTTACCTATCCTCTCAATGCATACTAACATAATAACAACATGTTAAGTGAAGTCCTCAAGTGTTTTACTAGTCAAAGACTTGAGAATTGCTCTTCTAATATCATGTCATGTGAGGAGAAAGGTGTGTACTTGTGCACATGTCAGTCATGCAGGGATCAGTTCATGTATAACTACAGAGCAGAGCCACATTTGCATGGGTAATTGCATAAAGTTGCATTTAAAAAGCTAAAATACTTTAAGAAATTAAAAAAAGCATTATGGTTTAAAAACAGAAAACCTTGCCCATTTAACAGGTCTATTCAAAATTAGTCAAATTACAATAAACTGTACATATTTAAAATCTATACTTTGATAGGCTTTGACAACGAATACACCCATGAAACTTCACAGCAAATCAAGATAATGAAATATGCACTACCCCTGAAGGTTTCTTACTCTTTGGTTTTTCAATTTTTGTTTTGCTTTTTTTTTGTGGACCAGAACCCTGTACATGCTAAGCTACACTCTACCACTTGGCTACACCCTAGCTCCTCAATCCTTTGGAATTCTACCTTTCTACTCCTCCCATCATTTCACACCTACCCCTCCCTCATCCTGAGGCAATCACTAATCTGCTTTCTGTCACCATAAATAAGCTTGTATTTTCTAATGTTGTATATAAATTTAATCTTACTATACATATCCTATTTTGTCTGGTTTTCTTCACTTGACATAATTATTTAGAAAATGATTTGTATTGTTCTATGTAGCAATAGTACATTTCTTTTTATTAACTCATTAGAACTCCACTGTATGAATATACTGCAATTGTTTATTCATTCACTTGTTGGGCTTTTTGGTTGTCTCCAGTGTTTGGCCATTACAAAAAAGTTTGCTATAACATTCATGTTCAAGTCATTGTACAGGTATAAACTTTCATTTTTCTTGAGAGGACACCTAAGAGTAGATTGGTTGGGTCATATGTTAGGTGTATATTTGATTTTTTAAGAACTATCAAATTATTTTCTAAAGTGGTTGTACCATTTTACATTCCCACCAGGAGTGTATAGAATTCCAGTTGTTCTGAATCCTTGTCAGTACTTGGTACTGTCAGTTCTTAAAGTTGAAGCTACTCTAATATGCGAGCAGTAGTATCTCCTTACGGTTTTAGTCTATATTTCCATAATAACTACCAATGTTAGACATCTTTTTATGTTATGATTAGTGATTAGTATAATTTCTTTGATAAATAGCTATTCAAATCTTTGCCCATTTATTGGGTTATTTTTAATTGAGTTTTTCTTATTGTTTAGTTTTAAATATTGTTTATATATTTTGAATAAAATGTGTGTGTGTGTGTGTGTGTGTGTGTTTCTGGAGATTGAATCCAAGGCCTTCACAGTGAGCTACGCCCTCAGCATTTAAAAATTTTTATTATTTGATTTTGAGACAAGATCTTGCTAAATTGTTAAGTTGCATAGCTTGAGCTCAAACTTGCAATTCTCAGTCTCCCAGAGTACTGGGATTGGAGGCATGTGCCACCATGTCCTCCAAGAGCCTCAGGGACCTTTTGAAAGGAACTGGATTATGAGGGTTTATAGCTGACTGCCTGTTAGGAGGTGGGATCTGACTGGAAGAGGTGGGTCACTGGTTGTGTGTTGTGGAAGGGTTCATTTACCGTCCTGGCTCCTCCCTTCCTGTCCCTCTGGGCATAAGTAGTTCTCTGCCATACCCCTCTTGTCATGCCACCCTGTTTTGATGCCAGTCAACTATGAATGTTTTAGTGAGCCAAAATAAAGCTCTCCTTCCTTAAATTTTGGGGTGTCAGGTATTTTGTCTCACCAACAAGGGAAATAACTAAGACAGCTAATATGGTGAATTATAATGATTCTATTTGAATGTGATGTTAGATTTAATTTGCTAATATTTTTGCTGAGGATTATTTCTTCTGTATTCACCAGCTATATATAGCTCTAGTTTTTTTAAATTGTAATGCCTTTGTCTGGTTTTGATATTGAGGTAATTCTGCCTTTATATAATGAATCAAGAAGTAGTCCTTCCTCTTTAGTTTATTTTGGAAGAAATTTTGTAGATTTGGTAATTTTTTTCCCCTGAAATAATGATAAATCTTGGTATCAGGAGAGTTTGAGCCTATCACGGAGCTTGCTTCTATGAAATCTCTGAACTAAAAATATAATTTTTAAATTAAATATATGGTTATTTTGGGTATGGGTATCCATTTATTCTCAAGCTTCAGTAGTTTACATCTTTCAAAAAAATTGTTCATTTCCTCTAAGTTGTTAAAAAACCCATAAAACATATAACCATGAATTTGTTAAAAATATTTTATTAACTTTTTCATGTCTGTAGACTCTATAGTGATGCCACCTGTTTCATTCTTAGTATTAATTTGTGTCTTCCCTACTTTTCCTGTTCAGCCTAACTAGATGTTTATTATTTTTACTTCTTCACAAAGAACAAACAAGTTGGTTACATTAATTTTATTTTATTTTTCCTGTTCTCTATCTAAACAAAAGATGCTCAACTTCATTATTTTCTTTTTTCTATTTACTTTGAATTTCATTTGTATTTTTAACTTTATATTTAATTAAGATAGAAATTGATGGTATTGATTTGAGACTTTTCTTCTTGGGCATTTAATACTATAAATTTCTACCTAAGTCCTGTTTTAGCTACACCCCCAGATTTTGATACGCTCTCTTTTCACTTTTTTTTCCAATTCAAAACACTAATTTTTAACTGATTTGTTCTTTAATTTATGAGTTATGTAGGATTATATCATTTTGTTTCCAAGTATTCAAGTTTCATTCTGTGATTTTTTTGTTTTTTTATTTTGTTTGGTTACTGGGGATCTAACTCCGGACCTTGTGCTTGCGAGGCAGGCGACGGAACCACTGAGCTAAATCCCCGGGCACCCCCTCTAATTTAACAAGGGGATACACTTCGTGTGAGTTGAATTCTTTTAAACTTCTTGAGACAGTATTCATAACCAAAAATATGACCTATATTAACTATTATGTATGCACTTGAAAAGAATGTGCATTCTACATTTTCTGGATTGAGTGTCCTCTAAATGTCTGTGAAGTCAAATTAGTTGATAATGTTGTTTAAGTCTGCTGTACCCTCACTGACTGTGTACTTCTATCACTTATTCAGAAAGGATATCGAAATCTCCAAGTGTAATTATGGATTTGTCTATTATTTCTTTTAATTCTATAATTTTTTTTCTGTTACCAGAAATTGAACTCAGGACCTTGAGCTTTCCATGCTGGCGCAGTGCAGCTGAGCTACATCCCTAGCCCTAATTCTATAATTTTTTTTGCTGAGCACATTTTGAAGTTTTGTTATTAGATATATGAATATTTAGAATTGTTAAGTCATTTTAATGAATTTCCCATATTATTATATTAAATGAGCTTTATTATCCTTGGTAATATTCTTTGCTCTCAAATCCATTTTGTCTGATGTTAATATAGCTACTCCACCTTAGTTTTGATTAATTTTGACATAGTATAACTTTTTCCATCCTTTTATTTTTAACTTATTTTTGTCTTTATATTTAAACTGGGTTTCTTGTGGGCAGCATATATTGGAATCTTGCTATTGTTTAAATGTGTGATGTCTGATCAGCCTTGTCTTTTAATGCAGATATTTTGTTCATTTTCCATTTAATGTGATTATTCATATAGTTAAGTTTAAATCTACCATCTTGCTATTGTTTTCTTTTGTGCTCTTTATTCCCATTCCTCACTTTTCCTGATGTCTTTTGGATTCTTTTTATTATTCATTTGTCTTCTTTATTAGCTATACTTGTTATGTGAGTGGCTGTACATAGTGGTATACCTCCTCACTCTATACCTTCAAGCAATATGATATTGCTTCATATGTAATACAAGAACTTCACTGCAGTATATTTCCATTTCTCTGGTCTGGCTTTATGCTCTTGTCACATATTTTACTAGTAGATATATTATAACCCCATCTATATAATTTTATTATTTCTATTTTTAAAGGACATAATTATTAAGAAAAACTCATATATTTATCCCCATATTTCCATTTTCAAGATTTTAAAATTTCTCTGTATAGAGTTATATTTCCATTTGATAGCATTTTTCTGCCACCAGAAAGAATTTCTGTAGTCTTTCTTATAGTGCAGATCTGGTGAAAAATTTTTCCAGCTTTAGCATGTCTTTATTTAGACTTGATGTTTGAAAGATATTCTCACCAGGTGTAGAATTTTAGTCAATTTTTTTCTCAGTACTTTGAAGATTTTTTTCTCTTATCTTCTAGTTTGAGTTATTTTGATTAGAAATGTTCTGTCATTCTTATCTTTGTTGTTCTATATATTGTGTGTCTTTTTTCCTCTGGTTGCTTTTGTTATATGTATCTTGATATAATTTTCTTCATTTTTTCTTTAATTTGAGGTTTCTTATGTTTTTTTATAGTTGTGTGTTTATAGTTTCTATCAAATTCAGGCAAATTTCTAAATTATTTTTCTCATATATTTTTTCTGTCTTCATTCACCTTCTTTAAAATTCACATTACACAAATTTTAGACTTCTTTAAGTTGTCCAAGTAAAAAAATCCTCTATGATTTAAAAAATATTGTTTCTATATGTATTACTTGATATAATTTCTATTGGTATATCTTCAAATTCACTAATCTTTTCTTT
>NW_004624733.1:16518371-16553202 GCF_000247695.1 Heterocephalus glaber | reverse complement strand
AAAAATAAGAACCAAGATGCATTATGTAAAGGTACAATTCCCAATGAGAAATGTAATTGTGTTGTATACCTACAATGTGCCAATAAAAGAATTTAATACAAAAAAAATCCATGTTCAGACACTGGTGCTACTTCCCAGAGTGGTAGGAATCCACTAGACTGTTTCAAGCAGATGGTGCCATGGCCCAATATTGGCTTCCAGATGATATATCCTGGCTTCTTCCACCTCCTCAGGAAATCATAGACGACATCTATCTGGGGCTTTAAGTGAGCCCAGATTTTAATCATGAATATCATAAGTGTCCCTGTCAGAAACTCAGCTTCACATATAAGTGTACTAAGTCATTCATTCATTCAAAGACATTAAATGGGCACCTCCCGTGTGCTGGGAAAATGGTTCTTTACAGATGTGAAGAGCCTGTGCATATATTTCCTCATTGACTAACCTAGATGAGAGTATGAGCATCAAGGAGACAGGAGTCTTGGTTGAGGGTACAGAGCTAGAGAGTTCGAAAAGTAGGATTTGGATCCAGCTCTTCCTTGCCAAACTTGGAGTTCTTTTCTTCACATCTAGTTGCTTTCTCTCCACATCCTGAGTAGGACCAGGGTTCCTCCCTTAGACTCTTGACTGGCTCTATGGGCATCTGATTTCCAGGAAGGGGGAATTTCACAGTAATGATGTGAGTGCTTTGCTTTGTGCACATTAATGGGAATTTATAAAACTCACCAGAAACTGTGGCTAAACACATGCTGTCTCTCTGCTTGAGTGTTGGCATCCAGAGCACCAAAGAGCTATGCCAACCACTTCCGATCCCTGTACCTCATGCACAGAGGACCCTGACAGCTACCTTGGTAGGCAGGGCCTCACTCCTCTATTTCAATATTCTCATGAGAAATTCCTTGCTAAACCATTCTGACCATCTCCACCTACTGTTTGCATTTATGTGCAACACCTGCTGTGCTTTTCTGGTGCCCAAAGCGGATGAAAACTCTTGGCCCATTGAAGTAGGAAGGAGGACTTGGAAGAAGTCTCCTGGAAGTGTGTTTGCCCTGGCCTGGGAAGATGGCTCTGAATATTTTCCGATGGAGGCCTTGGAAGTTGAAATTCCACAGAGTTGCACAGGAATAGTCAACAGCGGGCCCATGTCTTGTTGTTTCTGAACCTTTGACAAAATTAGGAGCAGCTGCTTCAGGCCAAGCAGGAATGCTTTATGATGTGCTGACACCTCCAGGAGATGTTATAGGGAGCACTGGGTGCCATCTGTGGAGAATGCAAGTTTATGACTTTCCTCTTTGCAGGCCCAGGAGTGCAGATGCCCCATGTACTTGCTGTGGAGAGCAAAAGGGGATCTATGAAGGGTCACCTTGGCTCGGGGCTCAGCCACTCCCAGACCCCATTCCTTGAGGTTTTGGCCTTCAAAGAAAAGACCAAATCTTCCCCTGGCAGCACACACTGCTTCTCTCTCCTGTTGCTGTGGCTGATAGATACTGCATAGTTACTTCCTATTGAAGGACCATGAGCCAATCCAGCCCTGCCACTTTTGAGTCCTTTGACCTGGGCAAGCCAGCTTGGTTTCTTCTCCTTTTAACTAGGGCTAATAGCTAGACCCTGTAGAATAGCAATCAAGCAGTAGCTGTTGTTGATTGTGAGCTTGAGTTATACCAGGCATTGTGCTAAACTGTTCCTGTGGATTCTTTCATTTAGCACTCACAAGATTCTTATCACATAGGTCCCATGTTACAGAAGGGCAAATGAGGACCATAGAGGTCAACAAAATTGCCCAAGTTCACACAGGCAGCAAGATTCAAACCCACTGGACTGCAGGACTGACCATTTTGTTAACAGTCTTCTGGATCATCTATTGAACTGTTGTATCAATGTTACTGTTTCTAGACCCCTAGAAAAAGGCCTGGCTTGAGTTGTAGCTCCATTCTCACTAGCTCCCTTGCCATATGCCCACTTTTGAGTAAATGAGATAGATGAGCAAACTATGATCTGGGCACTGTAGGTCAGAGCTGGCAGGAACTTAGTGGGTCCAACTCCTGCCGTGTTCCTGTGCCCAGGCTGGGGCTAGCTACTTCCACAAGTGGTTCATTCCCAGGCTTTCAACACTGCCCTGAGCAGCTGTCACTTTCTTTGGTTTGAACAGGAACCTGTAGGTGCCAAGTAGTATGACAATGAGGGATCTGATATGAGATATTCCTGGGCAAGTTAATTTGCACCTCTAAACCTCAGTTTCCTCATCTGCAGAAAGGGGTGATGATAGTTCAGTCTAGTGGGGTATAGAAAGCACTTAGCATATTATCTGGCATACAACAAGCACTCAGCAGGTGCTATCCATTATTGTCCTATGCTAAAGAGTGGAGACAGAGGTCAGAACAAGGGCGGGGGTCTAGTTCTTCATTCCAAAACTATTTTATTAAATAGAGGGCAAAAAATCAAACAAAGACACATATATAATTTTGCCCCAGAAGGCCTTCCCTGGCCTTTGTGTCCTTTGTTCTCTGTGTATCTATTTTGAACCTTCTTTTTAAATTTTTTTTTTTTTGGTACCTGGGATCGAACTCAGGACCTTGTGCTTGCGAGGCAGTTGCCAGAACCACTGAGCTAAATTCCCAGCCCTCTTTTTAAATATTTTTAATCTTTTCTCAGCTGAAGCACAAGTCCCTCTCCAGCCCTCCCCAAGAGAAATATGAGAGATTCAAAAGATGCAGTCCTTGTCTGTTTTCTGCTGAGGAAGGTGGAGCACTATACCTCAACAGCACAAACTGTCCTGTCCTCTAAGTGTCCTGGTCAGAGTTTCCTGTGTGTTACGTTTAAGGCACTAATTAGTTGTGCTTTTTTTCTGAGGCCTTAAAAATTCCTTAAATTTCCATGGGCTCATTTAAAATTATTTAAATAGTAAAATTCTTTTTTCATCAAACTTAAGGAAACTGAATGGTTCACAGCAATGTTCAAGAGCCAAACATTCTATGGGTGCTGAACTTTGTCCTTGTGGCCACACCACCAAGAATCCCACCCAAGAGGGCAGCAGAATTATATTGCCTGTGGGTGTCAGGCATCATTTATGATTGATGCTGTATCCATGTCTCCCTTCCTTGCTAACAGCACCTTGAACTTTTGTTCAGAGCAGCATGAACTGAATTCCCAGTGATGTGCTTACTTTCCCAGGTGCCCTTGCAACTAGAGCTGGTCATGTAGTATACTCTATCTAGACAATGAGACATGTGTCCATGCAAGAGCTGTGGGAGCTCTTTAGAAAAGATGCACTTTCTCCTTTCTTTCTACATTGAGTACAGACATGATGGATGGAATTATAGCCACCATCTTGAGAACAAGAAGGAAAGGTGAACAGAATCAAAGAGATATGGTCCTGACAGCATAGCCGGTGCTTACTACCTCCTGCTGTATGATAATGTGAGAAAATAAACTCTCTCCTGGCTATGGAGGAGGCCACTGTGGTATTATGGGAAAATGACTTTCAATCTATTAGATGTCAAATATGCTGAGTTCATAGTTTCACAACATGGAGGAATGAAGTTGTGAACCAAAGGAGGAAGTTAGGAGAGTTTTATTGGCAATAAGGAGAAGAAGAAGAGCTCCCGGATTTCCAGGGTGGGTCCTGAGCGGTTGGCTGCTGATGCTCTTTGTCAAGAAAATTTTGTACAACAAAATCACAATGTGGGTACAACATAGGTCAAACTACAATCAACCTATAGGATTACAAGTATAGTCACTTAGCTAATACCGATCCAATAGGGAAATGAGAAATGTAGCAAGGATACATGGAAAGAACAATGGCATTCCCAGGAAGGAATGGGAATATAGGTTTAGAAGTTCTGGTCACCCATCGATGTGTCTGATGCCTATCTGGGCCCACTATAATTTGAAGTTGCTGTTTATCTCTAGGGAGGCTGAAGGCCTGACTATTACGTCTCCATCCTAAGGCCTGGTTCTCTTCAGAGTAGCCTCCAGCCACAGTTCTGTGTCTTGTCTTCTGCACTCACTCCCTCAGGGGCCAGGTCCCGCTCTGGGTCCCTATTAATTTCTATCTAACTTAGCTGTCTCTAATATGTGGACTTGGATCGACAAGATGACTGACCTGGTCTGGGACAGGTACATGAAATAAGGTCCCTGTGAGGTAGGGGGAAACCCCCAGGTATGAACATTCCTACCTTGTCTGGGATCTTCCTGTCCCACAGGGGAAAAAATTGTTTTAGTAACTTTAATGGATTTTTTCCCATTACTTGCTGCCTAAGGTATTTCTAACTGAAAAGCAGAGTGCCACACAACCTTTGGACACTCAGGTAAAAAAACAAAACCAAAAAACCTGAGGAGCAACTTCTAGGCTGGATTTTTCTTCTTCTCTTAGTCTTTTTACTCTGTTGAGGTTACAGTTTGGTTCAGTGATCCCTTATAGACAGTAGTATGATAAGAAAATATAGAGCAGGAGGTCTAGATATGTCACAGTCAAGAAGAAAAGCTGTAGGAAGGGTCCATGTGTCATAAGTCCATAACCTTTTAGGAGAGGATGTCCTTTTAGCGGAGGATCCTTATCTCTCTCTCTTTTCCTGGGTTCCCATTCAGCTTTGTAAAATTATTCACTATTTCTGTGCCTTGGGTAAGCCATTTACTTGGCCTCAAAGTTTTCCCTCATCATTTTTCCACTTCCCATTTTGGTTTTTCCTTTAAGTCCCACCTAATGTCTTCTTCTGATAGGTCTTCTCTGGTCCCTCATGCCTCCCCATCGACACAGGAGGCACTGCTTCTTCTCCTAGGTCATCTCAGAGATCTACTCCATCTCTAGCCTTTTCTCATCCAACAAGTTTCTGTCCCTTGGCACACACCAAATGTGACATTATGATTCATTGCCAACTTATTTATTTCACCCTGGGTAGGAACCTTTGAGGGTGGGATCCCTTTATCTTGACCATGTACATTTTTTCTGAAGCCCAGTATGATATGTGGAAGGCAGCTACCAGAAATTGATCACTCAGGTCTAGTGCTTCTCAAAGTATATGCCTTGAAACACTAGTTTCCTGGGATGAGCTGAGGAATTGCACACCAAAATGATTCCATGGTCAATAGGTATGGGAGCTTCCAGACTGTATGAGGTCAGCCTCTTATTGCCAGGTTTCTCAGAGGGTCAACCACATTGTTAGTCATCATGAGGGGAATTCAGAGTGCAGAGTTTCTACAGTGGATTTGACCATGGATCACTTTCTCATAGAGACTCTTGAGGGACTAAAGTGTTGAGGAGTGCATTTTGAGAACCCTAAATCAGACAATGCCTTTATTTTAAAAGGAAAGGACAATCCAATGCCTTTCTAAAGATCTTCCAGCTAGCTGGAGGTATAGATGAGACCTAAGATTGAGAGCCTTTGAGGGCATACTGTAGGTGACCTCAGGGGTCAACAGGTAGATAATCAGGAAACTGTGGTTGAGAAGGCAGCACTCTGAGAGGTCAAGAAGACCTGAGCTCAGATCTAGATTTTTCACTTTCTGAGTCACCGTAAGCAAATACTTCATATACTCTCAGCTTCAGGGTTCTCATCTTTAAAATATGGTCAATAACATCTATCTCACATGGTGCTTGTGATGTCTGAAAGGCCTAACATGTATCAAAGGGTCAATGAATGGTTGCTATTGAGCCAAAAGCATTCTCCAGGCTTCCTGGGATATGAGGAAAGATCCTGCAGATATTGAAAGTAAACACTGAAGAAAAGTTAACATCACTTTGGTACACATGCCTTGGATGCATAGATATAGCTAGGAAAGCTTCCCAGATAAGAGTGAGAACTTCCAGGCCAGTATTACCTGTAGGACAAGACCCTGTTTCATTCTGAAATCTTCCTGGTGCATCTAGGAACTGATATAAGAACCAATGTTCCAACATCCTTTAGTCCTCACAACTGTCTTCCTTACCAATGCATGGCTATCCTTCTGTGATCCTTCTCATTCAGGATGGACGGATGTTAACTGGGCCTTCATATTCCTCTTCAATCTGCAATAACTGACCCCTTTTGCCCCTTTGCCTCTTTTCTCTTCACTTCCTCTGTATCTCTGCCTCTGTAACACTGGCCCCCCTTTACTTTCTGGCACACTCCCTGGGCTCCTCCCTTTGGTCTGGATGTCTTCCTTTCTTTTGTTCCACCTAGTCTAACTCTTCCTTCTGATCTCATCTCATCTCAAATGTCATGACCTTAAAGGAAGCCTTCTTCTAAACACCACCATGACCAATCGGTCCACTGTTATCCATGCATGTAACTTCCCCTGTTTTTACTTCACATTAAATATTATTTAAAATTATATATTTTATATATTAGTATATAATTATATTTTATTTATATAAATGTTTATATAATATAAGCAGTAAGTATTATTTATATAAATATATAATTACCTATAAATATATGACTATGTATTAACTTAAAAAATAGTGTTTATTTCTCATTCTAAAGGAGCTTCTTGTGGTTTGCTGACATTGTGTCCTTGTGGCCTAAGTGTTCCAGTAGGTGTTGATGAGATGCTAGGTGATTGGATTGTGGCATGATAAATGTTGTCTAGACAATGTCTCTGCATTCTTGGGGTGTCCATGAATTTTGTGCTTTTCTGAATGAGATCATTTCTTCATAAGCCGGGAAGGAAAGGACTGGGAGATTTTCCAAGCTGCTTTTTTTCCAGAAAGGATTGGAGTTTGAGCCTTGGTGTGGATGGCCAAGCAGAGGACCTCTGCACAAGACTCCCTCATCAACAAGAGCCTACATCTTTGTCATTCTATGAGGAACACTTCAGGGACCTCTAGGGGAAAAATTCTTCTAACTTTTAAGAGAGCATTTTCTGAATATCCAACACATTCTACTCTTTGGACACTGTAAATTTGAAAAGAACACAAATCTCCTGTTTTGCTCCCACTGTGAAGAATCTCATGTTGAAAGCAAAAGGCTCTCAGTTTGGGTATTATCCATACCCCGGAGTCTTTATCCCTTTTTATTCCCATCTTCCTTTGACTTGGATTTCTTACTGTACTTATTCTGAAGCATGTATAGTATATTACACTGTTATCCAAGTCAAATACTTTCTTCTCTAGTTTGACTATTTTAAAAATTGAGATTAAACTCACATAGCATAAAAGGATTCATTTAAAGTATACAATTCAGTGAGATTTAGTGTATTCACAATGCTGTGACAGCACCACCTCCACTCAGTGTTTTGAAGTACTTTCATCACTCCAAAGGAAAACCCGTTAATACTACTATGGTTTAATATGGTTTGTCTCCTCTGAAACTCATGTTGATAGAAGTAATTAGGTCATTGAGAAGTATTAATGCCTTTCTTATGAGAGTGTGTTTGTTCTCCTGAGAGAAACTTGTTACTAAGTACATCTACCTGTCGTATTTTGTCTCTGGCATACATACCCATTTGCTCTTCCATTTTTCTACCATGTACTGACACAGAATGAGACCCTCATTAGATGCAGCCACCTGATCTTGAACTTCCAGTCTTTAGAACTGTGATCTTAATAAACTTTCTTCTGTAAGTTATGCAGTCTCAGGTATTCTGTCATAGCAACATAAAATGTACTAAGACAAGCAGTCATTCCCCACTGCTCCTGCCCTAGCCCCTGGCAACCACCAGTCTTCTTTCTGTCTTTATAGATTTGTCTCTTCTGAGTATTTTATCTAGTTACAATTATATATTGCATGACCCTTTGTGTCTGGCTTCTTTCATTTCCATATTTCAAGGTTCATCCAAGTTGTAGCATGTGTTAGGTGTTTCATTCTTTTTTATGGTTTGTTTTGATGGATTGACTGATTCATAATGTAGTTCAGCAGACTCTGGGAACATCCAAGTCCCTCTCTGCCATGAGGGAGGAGGAAAAATCACTCCAGGTCCCTGCAGAGTACATAATAGAGAGGCTCCCACCCAGAAAACCAATGTGCCACGGATGGTCCAATATTACATTCCAGAGGTCTTGGGACCTGGGCCCAAGCTGCTTCTCTCCAGAGATACTCTCCCAGAATAGACAGAGGTGTCAGTCAGCATTAAAATAACCTTGGAAGAGATCCCCACACCAGAAAGATAGCCACAAACATAAGCGCCAAGGTACATGGTGGCAGGGAGGGGAGTTCTAAATTAAGTCTTGGGCTGTGAGTCCTATTGGCTTGAGTCTGGTAGGGCTGACTGGTCAGTTCTGCCCCTTTGGGGGCGCATCCCTGGTTTGGCAGGTGGTGGGTGAGAAGGGCCTTGGGAAGGCCAAGGTACAGAAGCTGCCAAGAAATGTGGTATGAATGCCAGCACCCAGGTGCTGCACCCCGCCAGAGACAGACTGAGTGGGGAGAAATGAAGGGAAGCAAGTGGACTTTAGCTTCTTGGATAGAGCTTAGAGAAGCAAATATAATGGCAACTCAACTCATGGCAAGGGCTCTGTTCATGTGTGGATTGATTATTGACATCAGTGATGATCAGAGAGATGGGAGTGGGACAGAGTTAGACGGAATTGACTGTAGAAATCACTCTTAGACCAGCTAATTTCTGTCTTCAGTACAACGTAATGTTCTTCTTTTTAAATCTCAATAATGAGATTTAAGTTTCATCCAAGTTGTAGCGTTTATATTTTTTGGCATTTGGGAGGCACTTGGGGCTACGATGAACTTGGATCAGGTCCAAGTTGTCACTTCTGGTTGTATCAACTTGGGGGACTTTCCTATGACTGTTGGTGTTTTCATCTGTGACACAGGAGTGAGAACATGGTTAACTCAAAGAGCTATTGCATGGGTGGAAATAAGTGTAGGTGACATGTCTGACATTTGAAGATGCTTCATAAAAGCTTTTTTTTTTCTCCTTTCCTAAATAGGGAAAGAGGAAATAGACTTGTGTCTGAAAACATCCCAACCTATCAGTGATGCAGCTATATTGTCAGGGGAAAATATACTGAAAAAGTAAATGCAGTGGAAAAGCGAATGACACCATAGATGTCTTGTAGTTGAGAAGAATTCAAGGCTTCAAATTGGAGGAGACCACTGAATCCTGGTGAGAAGCAATTAAAGAATAACCAGAAGCATTGTGTGAAGTGGCAAGCCCACCCTTGAAAGTCATTGCTGCTATCCTCTCTGAGCAGTCTCACCGGATGCCTATGTGGGAAATACCATTCCATCTGTTATGGCTTGTGTCTGGATGTCCCCCAAAGCCTCACGTAGTGAGAGGTGGAGCTTCTTCAAAGGTGGCTGGATCTAGAATGTATGATGCTGGCATTGAATCATGATGCAATGCTAGGATCCAGGGAACTAGCATTAAGGGTGTGAGTGCTACCTGCTCTAAGGAGCCTGGAAAAAATATAAGGGATAGAAAGAGCTGTGGTTGCCCCTTGTTGCTTTACTGCCTTCTGCCTGTTGTGAACTGTTTCTCTTCTGGATGCCTGTCTGCCATGCCACCCGTCCTTGGAGCCAGCTGACTGTAACTGAAACCTCTACAAACTGTAAGCCAAAATCAACCTTTCCTCCTTTTACTTTGAGTGTCGAGTATTTTGTCTCAGCAATGAGAAAGTAACTGAGACACCACCTCATCTTGCCACTGAGGGATCACATCCAAACGATTTCCTTCTGAGCTCCCTCTTCCATCCTACTGTGAAGACTGCCTGCACAGTAGCACTGTTTAATACTGTAAGTTAGCATCTGAGGGCTCCTTACTATAAGAAAGAACCTGTGCTAAGTTCTTTGTATTAAAAACCCCCCTTTTTCATTAAAACATCCCTGGAAAATAGGTTATATTAGTATCCCTAGCATGTAGAGGAGAGACATGAAACTCTGACAGAACATACTTACCGAAGTTTTCAAGGTTAAAAGGACAGATCTTTGACCCAAGCAGCCAATTTTCAGTCATTATTCAAAATCTCATATCCTTTACAAATCATACATTAGGTAAGGGGTTATATTAAAAATATATAGGGAACTCAAACAATTTGTTAGCAAGAAAACAAATAATCTGATTTAAAATGGGCAGAGGATTTCAATAGGCATTTCTCTACAAATGGTGAATGAATATGAAAAAATGCTCAATACCCTTAATCATCAGGTTAAAACACAATATGATATTATTTCATGATTATAATAGTGGCTTTTATAAAACAAAAAAAAGATAAGTGATGTTGGCGAGGATATGAAAAAAAAGGAACCCTGTACATTGCTGGTGGGAATGTAAATTTCTACAGCCATTATGGAAAAAATGTGGAGATTCCTCAAAAGAGTAAAAGTAGAGCTGCCTTTTGATCCAGCAATCCTATCCTGGGTACAGATCCAGAGGAAATAAAGTCAGCATGTTGAAGAGACATCTGCATTACCATGTTCATTGCAGCACTATTTACAATGCCAAGAAATGAGATCAACCTGAGGAACCATTGATGAAAGATGAATGAATAAGAAAACGGCTGTATATACAACATGCAGTACTAGTCAGCCTTTTAAAAACAGAAGGAAATCTTGTCATTTGTGACAACACAGTTGAGCCCAGAGGACATTATGCTTAGTGAAATAAACCAGACACCAAAATACAAATACTACTGTTATCTCACTTATATTGGGAATCTTAAAAAAGTCAAATTCACAGAAACAGTAGAATGATGGTTACCAGAGCTGGGGAGAAGGGATAGGAAGATATTGGAAACAAAAAAAAAAGAAAGAAGAATTCTATAGCCATCTGGCAGTTGCTTCAGCCCTCTTGCCTGCTGGGTGCAGGAGAAGGGAAATTGTGGTCAGTATGGGTCTCTTCTGGGAGAGGGTCCCAAAGATGTTGGGATATTGCTGGGCATATTTGCACTGAAGACCTGGATGATCTCATGAGACCAAAAGCTTTCCAGGGGCAACAGATAATAACAAACATTGCAAGCAGCAAAAGTGAGCAGCAGAGTAGGAAGACTAGGAGGAAAACAGCCTCCTGGAGAACTTCCGTTTCTCCACACAAGGTGGGGAGGACTGGCTTTGTGCAAGCTCAGCAGGTAAGGCACAGACATGACAGCGGCCAGAAAGGATGCTCGTTGTGTAGAGAGAGAGAACACGAGAGCAGAGGGCCTGGGAGGTGATATCATCAACTAGGAGACTCAAATCTAGGCTCAAATCTAGGATTCTTACTTAGATTTGAGAGCCAGGTTAGCCATGACTAGCTGGGTGACTGAGAAAGTCACCTTTCCTTTCAGGCTTACAGATTTCTTATTATAAAATGAGGATAATAAAAGTCAGTGGCCACTGTTATTATTCCCAGGATTGGAGAAATGCAGGCAAAAGTGCTTCCGCATAGCTATAAAGGTTTGCTCTCGCTGTTATTAGAAGTGATGAGCATCAATCTTAGCATTAGTTCGTATGAATCTAGGTTTTCTTTGAAGGGCCTTGCCAATCCATGGTGAAACACTAAAGTCTCACCCTCTTAGTTCAAGGCTTGGAATCAACTTTATTATTACTTTATTTTTGATTAACATGGATTAACTGTATGTATTAAAAGAATCCCGTGTGGTAGTTACATATATGCATACAGCATGCCCTCATTAAATCTCAACCTGCCTTTGTCTTCTCTGCCCCATTTCTAACCTTTACCAATCACTATTTTAAAATTTCTTATATTTTTTAGAATACAGGGTGAGGAAAGTTTGTGTGTGTGTGTGTGTGTGTGTGTGTGTGTGTGTGTGTGTGTGTTTCCAACACAGCTAAAGAATAAGCACTAAAGAGCAGATTCATATTAGATCCACATCAGGCCCAAAGAGGGAATTATTAACTGTTCCAAAAAAAGTCATCAGAGTACATGAGATCTGCCTTAGCTCTTGACAGAAGGAAAGAGAGAAAATCCAGGTAAAAAAGAGAGAAATCTTGACCCAGAGTCTTGGGAAATCTTGTCCTGCTCAAGGAACAAGAGGAAAGAGCTAGAAGCCAGGACCTTGGGAACAGTGGCAGCTGCCAAAGTGGTCCAAGCCAGAGCCTGGGCTCCTGAATCCTCCGCCATGCTTGGCTTCATTCTCTATCCTTCTAGTCCTACCTAGGCTTCATGTTCAAGTGCCTATGTGTGACAGGCTGTGTCTGCCCCCCGGGGACTGTGGAGGGGGAACACACGTATGAAGCAAGTGGAGAAGAACCAAGAAGCCAGGCAAGGACTCCATGCAAGGACTCAGGGAAGAAGCCGAGAGGATAACAGGCCCAGACCCCTGAGGGCCTACATAGTTGATGCTGCAAACTCTGCTAGGGTGACCTCCTTCAGTATGCAATGTCTCTGTGGCACTGGGCCATGGAAATCGAGGGTGGAGATAGTTCTTGGCATGGTACCTCATGGTCTGGTACATCTCATAATTTCCCTCAGAGGCCTCCCTGGGTATGCTGCCTGTTGTAGACAAGGATGTCCTTGGGGCCCCCATCTGCATGGCCTGCCTCTGACTTGCTTCCCCCAAAGTACGGCTGGATTTGCTCAGTGCCATCTGCACAATCTCACTGGCCACCCGCCCGCCATCTGTTTATAGGCTGTCAAACAGCTGGTGGGGTGAGGGGGACACTGTGTGACCATCCAGTGTACAATGTTGACTTTCTCTGATGAGAGAGACCCAGGGCCTTCACCTCGCTTGCCCTGGGATCCAGTCAAGCAGATGGACCCCAGGTCAGTGTCCACCATGAGCTTGGCCTATAGGGACAGTGATGATAGCAGTAATGTGGTGATTTATTAAGGGCTTGTTAGGTACCAGGGGCTGTGCAGACATCTCATTTAATCTTTGCAGCAACCCTTCAAGGGGCGGGGTTACAGAGAGGAAGTTGAGGCTCAGAGAAGTGTTGTAAATTGGGCTGCAGCCAAGTGACAGAGCTGGGAATTAGGTCCCCATCTGTCTGATGCCAGAAGCACAGGATCCTCTAAGCAGGAAAGAATTACCTTCTTCCAGAGTTCGAGGCCCTTCAGGGTCATGGACTGATCTTCCTTCCTGGCCCCAGGCCCTGCCTGCCCTCATAACCCAGCACTACCATGGCTGTCTGTGGGCCGTTCCTAGGCATGCTCTGACCTCCAAGCCTTTGTCTCTGCGGTTTTCTCCACACAGCTCTGGGAACCTCTCACAGGAATGTCCTCAGCTTGGTATCCTCAGGGCCCAGCACTGCAGATTTAATGATGGCACCGTTTTTTTCTAAATTTCCCCCAGTTTATTACCATTAGGCCATATTCCTGCTTTATCATGCTACTCCATGACTATCCACTCTTCATCAGCCCTACTCTAGAAACACTCAAGTTTAACTCTTGCTGTGGGTCTTCATTTCCTTTAAGCAAGTGCTCTGTTGCTGAGCTAATATCCCAGTGCAACACTTTTATTCTAAAAATACCTGCTCATTGTGAAAGATGTGCAGTGTATGAAGTGGAGCCCTCCTTCCCCCTCACATTCCTCCTCCACTACATCCTAAGCAGGCCCCAGAGGAAGCCTCTGTGGGTGCACAGTTTGCTGTGTATTCAGATGGTTGCATGTGCATGAAACATCTATGTATATGCAGTTTTTACACAAATGGGGTCAAACCACACCTTTGGTGGCTTTTGTCTGACCCTAGAATGTTCTCTGTTTTCCCTGCCTGCTCTGTATCCAGGTGGCTGGCTCCCATGGCCCCTGGCCCTTTGGTGCGTTAGCCAGTGGCAGATCTTCCAGAAAGTGGAAGGGCAGGAAGAGTAAGAGGCCAAGGTGTTTACTCCTCCCCCTTCCTGCTCCTATCTTACCTCCTGTGTAGTTCTCAAAGTGGCCCAATTCTGAAACTACAGACTCTGTTGGACCCTTCCACAGCTCCAACGCTCACTGAACTTTGACAACTATGTCCTTCCCTGATCCCTGAGGCCAAGGGTTAACTGGCTTCCTGCTGTCACAGTCTCCTGGATGCTTCACAGCCCCTGCTGCCTCCTTCCTCCTTGCCCCAGTGTGGTACCTGACCCTTTCAAGATGCCATTTTCACCTTTCTAGCTTTTGATAGAGTCCTCTGCTTGCTGCTGGAACTCTGTGCCACACATACCATTCTGCAATTTCCGTGTCCCTTAGTGCTATGTCATGAGCATCTTTCAAGATTAGTACCTACTAACCTTTTCTGAAAGTATGCAGGGTGCTTGTCTCTGGGAAAATTATAATTGATTTTCAGATCAAAAAGAAGATCACAGAGATAAATGTGTTGGTGATCACAATGGTGGCAAGGGCTCTGGAGAACATGACTGAGGGGCTTCGACAAGGCTGACCTGTCCAGAGTGGGCAGTCCTTCCTGTCCTTGGGAAGGATGGCTGGTCCCTGGTTGTAGGGGTGGACCATAGTCATGCCATCTGTGTGCCACTGGTGGATGCTTAGGTCTTGTCCACAACATCAAACAATGGTATGATAGACACTCTTCTATGTCCACATTTGCCTCTTGGTCCTTGTAGGGGATGTTCCAGATGTGGGACGGCTGGAAAGAAGTGTGAGCAGACTTGGAATCTGCATGATTCAGTGAATGATACTGCAGCCCCTGCAAGCAGCAGCCTCTACCTCTTTGTCCTCTCAGGAAGCAAGAAAGGCCTTTCTGGGAGCAAGGGCTTGGCAGGAGTCAAGTCCATCCGGGCTTGCTGGAATCAAAGCCTCATCACAGGCTTTCTCGTCTTATTCAAAGTGGCAGTAATGGGACTTGCCCACCATCACCTCCGCTGCCCACCACAACCATCTTTCTTCCAAGGAACCTTGGAGTTGATAGAGGAATGTTGCAACCAAATACCAGAGTAATTTTTTGAAGAATGTGATCCAAGAGAAAAGCCTGGAAGCAATTATTACTTCAACCTTCCCAGTGATTCAGTTTGAGTGAGTAAATGTTTAAAGAGTACCCATGTGGTGCTAGGTTCATGCTGGCACTGGGAAACATGAATGAATGAGATGCTGTCCCTAAGCCAAGATTACATTCTGGTGGGGGTAGGAGCAGAACAGGGCATTGATACAGTGGTTCCCATTTCTGTCAAGTGGCCTATCACATCAGAATAATCTGGGGTGTTTTCAGAACCCAGGTCCCTGGGCCTACTCTGGGGCCAGATCTGAATACCAGTATATCTGAGATTCTAGAGAATTAAAAGCTGCTTAGACAAATTGACCCAGGGTGGATTGTGAGCTGCAGTTATAATACATGTCTACACATGCATACAACATGGTTTCTTGTGTAATGTACAGGCAACAAACCTGCAAGGCCCAAGGGCTGAACTTGGCATTTTGTGTGGTCCATATTTCGGGCTTGCACACTAAAAAAATTAAATCAGTTTCTAGCTTCTGAAAAATCCAGATTTCATCTTTGCTATGGTTGAAATGTCCCTACCCACAAGTTATGAAATTTAATGCCCGTTGTGAAGTATTAAGAGGTGGAACTTTTGGGAGATGGTTGAGATTCAATGAGGTCATAAGGGTGGGACCCTAATTTGATGGAAGGCAGCTTTCTAAGGGGATGAGGCACTTAAGATAGGACATTCTCTCTTACCATGGAATGCCTGGTGCTGCCTCTAATTCTGTAGAGTCCCCTCCTGCAGAAGGGACATCAGTAGGTGTGCTGCTGCGTCTTGAACTTCCAAGCCTTTCAGAAGATGAAGCCAAATCAACCTTTACTCTTTATAAATTACTCAGCCTGTGATATTCAGTTATAGTCACAAAATGCTGATGAAGACAATCTCATTCAAAAACTTCTGATAAGCAGCTACAATTCTTGACCTGGCACATGGGGCATTCATTCTCCACCCTTACATAGTCCCCAGCATTCTCTAGTATTTCTTACTGCTGTCAATTGTCCTGTTGCCAGGGGATTAACACTACTCTTCTTCCTATAGCAGAATGCCAGGAAAATGAAATACTTCTTGTCTTCTTATCTATACCAAAAGTTAAAAAATAACCTGGGCTTGGTGGTACATCCATATAATCCCAGAACTCTGGGAGGCTGAGGTAGGAGGGTCACGAGCTGGAGCCCAGCCTACGAAATTTCATGACTTGGCAAGACCCTTTCTCCAGGACAAAAAAAAAAATCAGAGTTGGGGGTGTAACGCAGAGTGAAGGCCCTGGGTTTAATCCCCAGCACTGGAAACAAAAAGTTAAAAAGCATAAGACAGACCAAACAGTCTATGTTGCTTGGTTTTTTGTTTTCTTCCAATACTGAAGAACATATGTTTTAATGAAAGTGTTCGATAGGCACATAAAATGGCTCAAATGAATATGAGCCCATCCAATTTCCCTCATTTATTCATCCAGCCTGACCCCCAAGGACTGGTGCCAGGCATACTGATTGGGGAAGCGAGATGCAATAGCTTGGATCCTCAAGCTCCTTCACAATGCCACAGTGGACACAGTATTCAGTTTCTCTTAGATGCTCTGTAAATGATGGTTTTTCAACTGAGGGAAATTTGGCCTCCCTCTCAAGTGACATTCAGTGTCTTGGGGTCTTCTTTGTTGTCATAACAAGAGGGTTGGAGAGAGAAGATGCTGTTGGCATCTCATATGCAAAACCTACTGAGATGTGTGGGACAAACCCCCACAGCAAAGACTATTCCTGATTCCAATGGCAGAAGTGCTGAGGAACAAGAGGGAGCCCATCCTTTTTCTCTCTGACAGTCTAGAACATTACCCTTGGAGAATGAACACACACACACACACACACACACACACACGCACACACACACCATTTTCAGTTTGGAGGGCTGACAAAGCCTCAGGAACAGGTAGATTCTTGAAGGGTCAGTAGCATAGGCGGCAGGGAGAGGACACTGCAGTCCGTGGGAGCAGAGGCAAGTGTGGAGCCTGGTCGCAGTCATGGAATGGCGAGGGCCAGGTTTGTTGGGTGTGGACTGGTGTGGACTGGACCCAGCTCTTTGGGTCAGTGCTCTCACTGTAGGGGATACATGTGAATGAATGTGGCAGTTCACAAATACTGCCACTGTGTCTCCTTCCAAGACAAGATAGGATTGTACCTCCTGCCCAGGTAAAGTCAGGACTGACCATGTGAGTTGCTCTGGTCATGGCCATAGTGAGCAGAAGTGGTAAGTAGTCACGCTGGGTGGGTATGTTAAGGGCCAAGGTATGTTTGTGACATTCTGACCCCTCCTTCTGATGCAACATTAAAGATGGTGATTAATGACCAGCCTAGGACTCTGATCCACAATAATGAGTTGGGACCTTGCCAGGCCAGCACATATAAGTTTTGTGTTTTAAACTGCCAGAATTTGAGGATTGTATGTTACTGCAGCAGAATCTGAATATACTGATTGATTTAAATGGAAATTACTAGTGGTACCTAAGACAGTTGTAGGTAGTTCACAGGAATGACATAAAATTATACAATTTCCCTCACGGAGAACACGCTTCACTTTTTAATGATCTGGATTCCATCAAGGAATGTGTCTCAGTGTGGCACTAGATTGTCTTCACCACCTGTCCAAGAGGCTCCGTGCTGAGTGGGCACAGGCTGACTTCTGTAGTTAGCTAAAATTTCACAGGCTAATTTTAAATTGAATTTAATTTTAGGGTTGCCTTCCATTTATAGCAAAGGCTTATAGTTTTCCATTTGTGGCAGTGATATAAAATTTCAAATCTGTAAAAATTTTATGTCACAAAAGGTAAAGAAAGTGAGTCATTTTAAAGATTTTTCTAAAGCTACACAATTGGTACCTGTTTACAGCAAAAATCATAAAGACAGTTTCCAAGTGACTGAAAGTAAAGGGAATAGAGCTCATAGTAGATGGTAAAATCTATTACAGAAGTGAGCCAAAATCTATTACAGAGTGACATGTGTAAAGGCAACAGGTGTATCGACAACCACAGAAGCACAATATTTAATATCTTCAGGCATCCTTCTAACAATAGGATAAAAGCTGCAGTCACAAAAATTCAGAGAAGCATAGAATATAATCCTACATCCTCTACACCACCCAATGCCTCGTGCACAGTAGGTGCCCAATCAGTGTTTGTAGAACAAATGATCGGTTAGTAGGACTTGGTAAAATGTGTATATTCTCCAAGGCAGATGGGTACAGTGTTGGAAAACTGTGAGCCCTGATCAGCATTGTGACCAGCATCTGTGAGCTCATCTGAGAGGTCAGCAGAGAGCACATTAGGTCTGCAAACAGGCTGAGCAAAGGAAGGAAGAAGAGAGGCCATGAGCTGTGCATGCTGGCCAGGCAGCAGAAAGGGGGAGAGAAATCACAGAACTGTGTGTGTGTGTGTGTGTGTGTGTGTGTGTGTGCATGCGCGCGCGTGCGCATTGGGGAGTTATTGGTAAGGATGATAGAAAACAGACATCTCTGAGTTTTTAAGCTCTTTGTATGAGGTATGCAATGTAAACCACCCTCTCCTCCATGACTGAGCTTCCTGTCTGTATTTGCACAGCTCAGCACTGACTCAGCAAAGGAGAAAGGGAGACTGGAAATCCTGGTGAAGTTTGGGCTTTCCTGGACTATAAAATGTGAATGATGGGTAGTTATACCATAATCTGAAGAACCAATGAGGCTGTGGCTGCTTTCTTGGTTACACACGAGTGAGTGAATTACACACAAGGAAGTGAATAAATGAATAGATATGACTAATTCTCATGGCAGTGTGACATGCAGTGTCACTTCTGTTTCCACAAACAGTAGGTAGCAAATCTTTTTCCCCAAAAATGGCTGTACCAAGACATTCCATCTCCATTGCAACGTTCTTCTATAGTGTGACTGTGACTCCTTCTATGGAGAGGATGGTACCTATGTGCCCTCCCCTTACATATGTGGGACCTGCAATGGCCTTGACCAATAGCATATGATGAAGTAATCCTATGTCACATCCAAGGCTGTATCTTAAAGGGTAATGTAACTTCTCTTTGTTTTCTAGGATACTTGCACTTTGAGCCCTGGATTTCCACGTTGCTTTAGTTTGAATGAGATTTGTTCTTCTGAATTTATGTTGAAATTGGATTGCCATTGTGGCTGTGTTGGGAGGTGGAGCTTTTTAACAAGAGTTAGGTCATTAAGAGGAGTGAGGTCTTATTCTTGTGGGCCTAGTTACTGTGAGAGTAGGTTGTTATAAAGCAAGGCAACCCCTTATGTCTTTTATCTTCCATGCATGCCCAGTTGCCCTTCCACTTTTCCACTAGGAGTCTAAACAGCTCATGGCCCTCATCAACTCCAGAACTGTGGGCCAGAGTAAACTTTTCTCTTATAAATCATCCAGTCTCAGGTATTTTGTTACAGCAACAGAAAATAGACTAAGACACATGGATAGGATATAGCTACTCTGATGCTGACATGCTGTGAACAAGCCAAGCCACATGGAGGTGCAGGTACTGTAGTCAGCCAGCTTAGTCTTCCTGTTCTCCATTCTCCATCTGTCAAGGGGTATCAGGGCTTTGAGTCTCCCCGGGTGAGGTCCCAGACATCCAGAAGCCAACTCTGCAGTATGTTGTCTGAATCTCTCATCCAAGGGACACAGGAACATAATACTTGGTTGTTTGAAGTTGCTAAGTGTTGGGTGGTTTGCTATGCAGTAGTCAGTGACTGAAACATAGTACCTGGGTGTTCCTACCTCTAAGTCCTAGCCCACAGTAGAGGACTGTCACCAAGCAAGTGCTATATTGAGCAGTGGAGTAAATGAGTGAGGGGATAACTGAATAAATTAGCATGCATCTACTAAGCTGTGCTCACATGTCCATCTGGTTGCCTTCAGGAGTCCTGCCATTGTCTTGCTGTGTGTCACACAAATAGCCAGAGCCTCATAGCTTTCATGGCAGCTGGAGGCTCTGGAATTGTGAAAAAAAATGTCTTTTTCAGAAACCCTGATATTCTTTTCTCTTTGTCAAGCCAGTCTGGCTTGATTGGCAAATCTTGTAGAAATAATGAGATGGAATGCTAATGCAAGTGGGAAAAGGGAGGGGTGTACAGAATAGAAATATTTTTGTCAAGCTGTGTTGTAGCGAGGCATTTTCTACTGAAACAAAGTCCTGCATAGGACCTCTAAAAAGCCACTCTTAAAAGTGTACTAAAAAGGCTACCAGCTAACGTTACTCTCTAACTCACCACAGCCCCCACTCCTGCACCCAGCTGCCAAGGTTGGGGAAGAAATTGCTTCCAGTGAAGTCCACCTTCATTTCAGTCCTGGTCCTGGATGGAGGCAGTGTGTTGGTTAAGTGGTCTTTCAAGTGCTATCAGTGCCAGCTCCCTTTGATTTGCCCCAAGCTGCTTTGCAACTGGAGTTAAGAATCCTAACTGTGGAGGAGGAGTTGTAAAGAGCCAAGATAGCATTGCCTACCTGGACAGCTTTGGTGGGCAATGTCCAGTTTAGGCAGTTGTCTCCTGGCTGAGAAGGAATTGCTTTGCATTTTGGAGGCAGGACGCCAGCTCCTTTCACCAGGGCACACTTGCATCTTTAACAACAAATAGCACTGCTTCCTGGGGTTTTGCAGCCCTTGGAAGTTTCCCTGACATGTGATCCAGGAGTTGTTTGGAATACTTATTGACTGCATCCTGGCAGGAATATCTGAAGAAAGAGGCTAAATTTTGTTGTAGGGAAGAGATCTGTCAAGAAATCCACATGATAAATCAGCTATGAATGTGCTTGGTCAACTAGAGCCTTGGAAAGTGAGAGGCTCGTTTAGCTACTACGTTTTACTGGAAGATTATCCAGTAATTTTTCAGCTTCCGACAGCAGAGAAGTATGCAGCTAAATTCATTCCACACAACCTGAAACTTCAACCTGAAAAGGCTTCAGGCCGATTTATCCACGTGTATGCGGTGGTGCCATCTATGGGCGGGTTGTGGTGCTGCAGCCTAGCTCTACTAGATGCTGTTAAGGTCTAGAGAGAAAGCAGCATAATCAGCAGATGAAATGTGAAAGGGAAATTAAAAAATATTCTAAGAATATAAATATTTATTAATATAGCTTGACTTATAGGGAGGGAATAGAAACTTGGAATTGAAGACAGAAATTACATTGTGTATCAGAAGATGGAGAAAATTATCTTACAGAAAATTCTCAGAAAAAAATTGTGTGTGTAAGGAAAATAAATTCACTCATAGGTCCCTTAGGTTGGGAAGTCAGACCCCCAGAGGCTATGCTGTGGGATAAATAGGTGGGTGTAAACTTCCTACGCAGAAGGTGGGTCTTGTGAGTTGAGTATAGTTGACTTGGCTGTATTGCTTGATCTAACAGAAAGGACATAGAACGAATGTGGGAGAGGGTGGAAAAGGAACATTACCAATGAAACATGAGAGAGAGGGAATCTTGGTGACAGGCATGTTTGAGGAGGAATGGGGAAATTGTACTACAAGGAGTACAGGCAACATCTATCTGCTTTTCCCCTGTGGAAAGTCTGGATGGATTTCTTCATGAAAATGAGATAGAGATGAGAGTTCAAGTTGAGGTGGGATAGCATCTTGGAGTAGAAAGGGATTTCAAAAGGCCCACTAACCCATCCCCACTCACAGCAGAGGCTCATTCCCAGGTGTGAGCCATCTTGTTCAAAGGCATCGAGGTGTTGGGCTCATTTTTCAGGAGGTAGATGGGCCAGTGAGAAAATTCCAGGATTTGGTCTGCTTGTCTGATTCATAGGATTGTTAATGGTGAAGCAGCCACACTTTACAATAGGGAGGGAGAAGTGCAAGAGTAAAGTGGCACCAGTGACCAGGTATAGTGTTCTACTGGGTGTCAGGCACTTAACTTACATTATTCCAGTAGTGCCTCATGGGAAGGTCATTTCTCCTGTGGTGGGGGTAAAAAACCAAAGTCTTGTAAACCCAGTCAATTTGCCTGAACTTATAAAGATGGTCTGAGGAAGAAGAGGAGTCAGGATTTGAACTCAGGCCTCCTTGAGGTTTTCACTCCATCACCATGTATTTCTGGTTGGCTTTACTGGGAAGTCACTCTCTGACAACACTTGTGAGAAGACACTTGTCCTGCAGAGTGATGGGCTCTGAATCATGTCCAACTGTGGTCTCTGTACCTTACAAAGGACAATGAGAAGTTCCAAAGTGGTCAGCTAATTTGCAAAGGAGATGTCTGAGAAAAGCTAAGAATCATTGGGATGATTTCACTCAGAGAAGGCTAATTATGTAACGAGGCTTCAGGTTTATAAAAGATTTTTAGAGATGGTGGCCACCAGCTGTTCCTCATCTCTACTCTGGACAGGAGAGGAGGAAATTGGCTTCAGAAGCAGCCTGAGGGTGTCTATATGGAAGAATTTCCTGACCTTGGAATGGGTAAATACAGAAAAAAACAAAACAAAAGAAGAGCACGCCTTTCTCCTGAGGACAGCAAATGGAGACCAGAGCCATCTTGGTGTGTGGGCTTTGTGACAGCCAACATCTGCCTCACTAATCGGGCTCACTGGGTGTGGACCTCAGGATTTGCTCTGATGGAAGCAGTTAGGGTCGCAAGACATTGTTGTGGGACCCTTTGAGAATAATCTCTGACAGTGGCTCTGATGGTACTATGCCTCTACGTCAGTCTTCTTTTTAACTTTATTTTTTTAGTACATATTTGCCATGCATATTGATCACATTCATCATAGGGAATTTGTACCTGTACACAGTATATCTTACTTCAACAGGGACAATTAAAGAGATGATGTCCATGACAGTCTCATACCCCTCATCATCCCCAGCTTCACCAACACCAGGGCACGATGCATGAGTAAGTGCCAGGGCCACATGCCACTGGCTCTGTCCTGGATGGGTAGATTATTTCATTTCTGCAAGGCTCAGTTTCCTGGTCCCGAAAACTGGGCTAAGGGTACCTTAGGAGATACTTCACAAGAGTTCATTAAATCATCTATTTTCAGGTCTAGCAGAGTGCTTGGCACATGACACTGAATAAATTGTAGTCCACTGTCCTCACAGCCCATGTCTTTAAAATTTATGTGAGGTCTAAATAAACTCCATTTTTTTGAGAGTGAAGTAAGTGATGTTGAGTTGATGAGTTCTACAAGATTACTGTTGGCACTTGTGACAGAGCCAAAGGGTGCAACTTACATTTGTGGAATGGGGAACTGTGGATGGAGTCCATGTTCGTTGTGTCCATTGCCCTCATGGAGTACAGATCTTGGGCCTATCTGCTCTCAGTTCAAGTATTTCCAGACCAGAGTATCTAGGTTATTTAGAGCCTACCCTTGTTGTCCCCTGAGTCAGTCCATCTTGCCAATATTGTCTGGTCCCATCTGGCCCAGTCTAGGTCTCTAGCCCTTCTTAGATACAGTTTCTAAAGAGGTTCTAAATTGTCTTAGATCAGTTTGGTTTCTAAACTCAGCTCCTCTATTGACTTGTTTTGTGGCCTCAGATAAGTCACTTAATCTTCTTGAGCCTCAGTTTTCTCATCTGTGAAGTGAGAATGAAAATCACATAGCCCTCTGGTATGAATGGAATCAAACTCCGCAAAGCACCTGGCTGGAGACCTTCTATGCAGCTGCCAAATAATAACTAGAAATAGAGCGATGGTTGAGGGATCATTTCCAAATCTAGGCCACAGTGAAGCTATCTGGGAGTACAGATCGACACTGACTTACACTAGTTCCACTTATAATTTTTTGACCTTACAAGGATGTGAAACAATATGCTGATATGCCTTCTGTAGAAGCTGTCTTTTGAGCTTTGATCCTTGCTTGGGTTAGCGTGTGCAGCACAGTCCTCTCTGCTAGGCTGCAACAGTGACCTGTGCAATCATGGGAGGAAATAGCCGACTACAGTGCTCTGTACTGCTAAGCTAGAATGCATTTTATTTTAGGATATTTTCAATTTCACATGGGTTTAGTGTAGCCCCATCATAAGTTGAGGAGCTCCACAAGTCCATCAGAGTTGGAATTTATCAGACGGTCTGAACTAGCTTACAAAGGGCCCCTTTATCTTCTGCTCCCCATTTTTTTCTATTCACTGGAGAATAACTTCCTCCCCTGTGGAGGAAGCGCTAGACAGGAAGTACGGTCAGGAGCCTTCTTTGCTGCCCTTACAGTCATGGCTCCCTTTCTCTGGAGCAGCCAATCTGATTGGCTGGTGGTGGCATCAGGGGGTGGGATGCCTAGCTTCACTTACTATGTAAGTGCCACGCTCAGCTGCCAGCTGGCTTTGCTTTCTGCTTTAGGTCTCCATATCAAAGGTGCCTTCAGAGGTCCACACCTTCTCAACACAGTCTTCCAGGAGGCCAGTTTTGGGAGGTAATTAGATGGTGGCTTAGCCATTAATCAAGCTGGCATTTCTGCACTGTTGACACGTTGGGTGGGCTAATTCTTTGTTGCCTGTGGTTGGTATAGAATGTTCATCAGCATCCTTCTCTGTGCACTAGATGCCAGGAGCATGCCCTACCCGAGTCGTGACAAGCAAACACATCTCCAAACATGCCAAAAGGAAGGAGAGAAGGAGAGAGGAAGGGAGGGGGAAGAAGATGAGAAAGAGGAAGAGGATGATGAGGAAGAAGGGGAAGAGGGGTGGGAGGAAGAATAGGAGGAAGGGTAAACACCTGTGTGAGGGCCACTGAATTATGCTGAAACTTGGATCCGTGTTTAGGTAGTGGGCCTCCAGTTCTTTGTATTAGAACTCAAAAGAAAAAGAAATTTTTTACTCCCATCAACCCTTAAATTCTTAGACTGTGCTACCAGGTGTTTAAGTGAGAGGCTGTCTTTAGATTCTTCATAGTGAGAGAGAGAGAGAGAGAAAAGAAAAGGGGAGGTAAAGAGGGAAACCCAGACAGGAGGCGGCAGCAGCTGATCTTCGTGTAATTCCCAAGGGTGAGGGGTGTGCGAAGCAGAGGAAAGAGGTGGGCAGGGCCATGTGAGCTGCCCAGTGTCGGGCAAACAACTCTCTGGGGTGGAAGCGCTGGCAGGTAAATATTAGTAACCATCCTCACAGCAGCTCCTGGGCAACTGAAGCGCAGAAGGACACACAGCCCCTTGTACAGAAATCACAATTTTTTCTCCCTCCATCTCCCTTCCCAGCCAGTCATGCAGACTGCCCTGGCGCGTCCTCCCCTGGCCAGACCTTCTTCCCCGGGTCATGCACAGCTGCCAGCTGGCTCTGGCAGGTCCAGGCACTGCTCACCCCAGGCACTGGGACCTAGACTCATGGAGACCAGGGGGCGAAGGAAACGCACCTCCCCACTCTATGCCCTCGAGAATAATCACTGCCTTTTCAGAGGCCAGCTTTGCCTAGTGCCAAGGCAAGAGCTGTCTGTCTCGCCACCTTTCAGTTCTTGTTAAAAAGCAGAAGCCATGTCAGGGCCAGGCAGGGCCACAGGACAGAGAGGGCTTTCTTTGCAGTGCTGGATGAAATTCAGTGCTTTAATGAAAGCTCTTATTAGCCCCAGCTGGCGTTCCATTTTCCCTGAGCTGGAATAAAAAATTGCCTTGGTCATCCTTTCCCAGGCTAATTTCAAAAGTATAATTACCATTATCATAATTGATTAGTATTTATTTTGGTCATTAATAGTTATGTGTTCCCTTGTTACATGAGGATTAAATGGTCCAAGAATATTTAGGGCACGTGGCAGCTGTATTTGTTTTCCCTCATTCCACACAGCTCTCCACCCACCCACCCCACCCCTGTCTGTTCAGGGTAACCCCTTGATTTCATGATACCCAGAGATTCCCTCTCTGGTTTTTAATGTTCAAACTGCTATGTTATAGTGAGTGATCAGTCTGTGTGAAGATTTGGAGATTCAAAAAACCTATAAAGACAGTCCTGTCTCAGCTAGTAAGGTTTTTCTAAGGATCGAACCCAAGGCCTTGTACATGCTAGGCAAGCACCCTACCACTGAGCTACATTCCCAGTCCATGGCCAGGAAGAGGATAAGAGGGTGTCAGTGCTTCAGACTTTCACTGGAGGTAGAAGACAGGAAGAGGGGGTGGCAGAAAGGGATAATTTTAACAACAATGGAATTATTTTTCTTCTTCTTGAGCCCCTGGAAGGAGGCAGTTCCCAAGCATCAGTGAGAAGAGAATGGGTATCTTTTGCTTTCAAGACAGTTTAGGATCCACTTGCTTAGGATGGCCCAAGGATTATAATGTTCCAGATATTTAAAATATGAACTTAGTTGTCCATGTTGCCCAAGCTCTTAAGACTCCATCAATGAAAGTCCTAGAGGAGATTAGCCTAATTTATAACCACATTTTAGTTGGAGCAATTTTATTTCTACATCATCTCACCTGTTGGGACTGAGCTCCTGAAAGGCTCAGGAAGTTGCAGCAAGGAAGACAAAATGCAGGGTCTAAAAGCTGGAAATTGGGCTGGGGTTGCAGCTCAGTGGTAGAGCATTTGCCTAACATGTGTGAGGCCCTGGGTTCCTTCCCCAGTTCTGGGAGAAATAAAAGCTTGAGATTCCCAGAGGACAGGGTGTTATACCTCCTCTTGTCGGCTGTGGAAAGATAATGGGTCCAGGGGAGGAACATAAATCTGGTTAAACCAAATATAGGGTTCATTTTCCCATTTAGATCTTTGATCCTTTTTTTTTTTTTTTGTACCAGAAATCGAACTCGGGACCTTTTGCTTGCAAGGCAGGCCGTGGCATCACTGAGCTAAATCCCTGGCCCTCAGCCATCTACATTCTCAGTTTGGAGGAAAGAGATCCCCCAAGCTCACAGGTACTAATCAGAGCTCTTTCCTAGAAAATTTGAAGCCAGGACAATTAAAATACTCCTTGGTATTGGAAGGGAGGAGCATTTGTAGACAACTCTCCATCTGCCGTGTGGATGAAACCAGTCAGTCCTTGGTGGAGGCGGATTTAGTCAATAGTAGAGAGAAGATGGTTGCAGAAATGGAGAGAGAGTACTGGTGACATTTGAGATCCTGATTGTAGTCACTCCTGAAACCTGGAGCACAAACACTGAGAACAGCTAGATATGTTGTGCTCTGTAGCTCTAGGAAGTACCATTCACATTACCACGTGACAGTGACCCCAAGGGTTATGCAGTGTGCAGCCACATAACTGTGCATGATGACCCTGCCTGGTGACATCTCTGCGTTTTCGTCAGCTTACTTAGACATATTCTAATACTCTGTTATTAAACTCCCCTTTTTCTAAATGCAGTTGGAACTGAAGGTATGCCACTTGAGCCAGATGAGACCTAAGTAATAAAACGAGAATATTTATTTACACCGCAAATTAAAAAAAGATGTGTTTCTCCCTACCCCACCCCACTCCAGATTATTCTAGATAGATTCTAGGAAGTACCTGTCTTTTAGCTAATTTATTAGGCAGTCAGGGAATCAGGAATGGGGGTGAGGAAAAAGAGCATAAGCCAGTGTGCACCCTCAGCCTCAGCTACATACAGTGCTGGGGTGCTAGGCCCTGTGAAGTTGCCAGGCCATGTAGAGGGTTCATGAATGCGAGAAATTTCCGGAAGGCCTTTGGGCTGGCTGCATGGGAACAGCTGCACAGTTCCATAATGGTGTCAATGTCAACTCAGACTCAACATTTTCCAGGGGGAATGGGGCTGAGACGGAATGCTGTGCTTCAGCCAGCTCCAGAGGAGTGGGGGATGTGCCGAGAGAAGGAAGATCGCCAGGCAGAATAGCTGCACATTCAGACTCCAGGGGAAAAAGAGAATGAGGAAGAGACTTGATGAAGTTTAAAACTCAGTTCCTGCATCCAACCCCCTTCCCCCAAGGGCTTTCTAAGTCTCCCTAGTAAAAAACTTAATTTCAGGAATGAACAATAATGAAGGGATGCTTTTTAAAGAGGATGGGAGAGGGACATTGGCAGAGTTCTTAGTAAGAAGACAGAGGGCAGAGAATTCAAACAATCCCGAGGAATGTAAATAAGTGTTCTCCAAAGAGATGTGGTAGGGCGCAGTGGGATTAGTGTGGATTTTGAAATCAGCCTCATCTGGGTTCATGTCCTGACTCTGTGGGACTGTAGGGAGGCCACGTGAACTCTGTGAGCCTCAAGGATGGGGATAATAATACCTAATTGCATGTGGTAAAGCACCAAACACAATAAATATTAGTTAGGACAATAGAGCCACCCAGGAAAATAATGCAACGCCAGAGTGGGGGCCCTGTGATAATAAGAGCCACTGAATTTTGCTTTATTGCTCTTATTTTTTGCTCTTACTGTATTCCTTTATTTTGCAGTGCTGGTGATCAAATCCCAGGGCTCTTATTATATTTTTCAACACTGTTCTATGCCCTTATGTACATCTTTTCTAATGCAACTCAGTTTACCGGTTTCATTCCCAAGTCAGACATTTCCTGAGCTATGTAACATGGTGCACTGGACAGCAGAGAACATGGGCTTGAAGGTCTGCCACAGTGCATGCCAGCACTGTTCGAATTTTCACCTTGGCCCTGCCCTACTCCTCCTGGTATACTCTTTTGGATTTGGTTTACTATTGCTGTTTTTATTTTTCTCTCTTACTACCTGTTTGTATTAGCCATGCATCGCAGCATAACAAATTATAGTTGTTGTTTGATATGTGAAAAGGATTGGTTCTAGGATCCTGGAGAATACCAAAATCTGTGGATGCTCAAGTCCCTTTTATAAAATGCTTGAGGATTTGCATAGAAACTATAGACATCCTCCCGTATACTTTAAATCATCTTGAGATGACTTCTAATAACTAATATAATGCTAGGTAAGTAGTTGTATTGCAGCTGTGAGTGGTGGTGCATCCTTGTGATCCTAGCACTCTTGGAAGCTGAGGCAAAAGGATTGCTAGTTCAAGTTCTGCCTTAGCAAATTAGTGAAAGCCTGTTTTTTTCTTTTTTTTTTCTCCAGTGGTAACAGGGATTGAAATCAGGACTTTGTGCTTGCAAGGCAGGTGGCGGCACCACTGAGCTAAATCCCCAGCCCAGTAAAACCCTGTCTTGGAATAAAAGGCCTGAGGATGCAACTCAGTGTGAAGATCCTGGGTTCAATCTATGGTACCACCAAAATAGATAGATGGATAGATAGATGTACTGTATTGTTCAGGAAATAATGACAAGAAAAGGAAGTCTGTACATGTTCAATACAGATTCATTTTTTCCTCAAATATTTCTGATCTGAGGTGGTAGAATTCAAAGCTACAGAACCTGTGGATACAGAAGGCTGATGGTTTATCAAAACTTTTAGCTTAAAACAAGAAACACTTGCTATCCTATAGTTTCTGCCAGTCAGGAATTTCAGGGTATTTAAGCTGGGTGATTCTAGTCAGTGTGTCTCATGAGGCTGCCTTTAGAGGTCAGCCTGGGTTCCAGGCACTTGAAGACCTGATGGGGCTGAACTCCTGCTTCGATGTGAGCTCTGTCACACGGCTGCTGGCAGGAAGCCTCAGGCCTCCCCCAAACAGACCCTGCCACAACCTAGGGTGTCTTTACAGCGTGGAAGTGTCTCCTCAACAGCAAGGTGTGGAAGAGAGAGTGAGCAAGCAGAGTCACAGTCCCTTCCAGGACCTCATCTCCAAAGTCAGACACTGTCATCCCCACCACATTCTGCTCATCAGAAGTGAGTTTTGAAGTCCCGCTGACACTATGAGAGGTGCAGTTGTTGAAGAGAGGAGCACCAAAGGATCTGTGGGCATTTAAAACCCACTACAGCATCTAGGTCAGTCAGTCCTCCCATCCTGACTTCAGTTTCAGGACTTTAAGACTGATTTATCCAGTAGTCAACAGAATGATTAAGCAAGGGTTTCTTAACCTAGGCACTATTGATGCTTGGAGCTAAAGAACTCCTTATTGTGGGGCTGCCCTGTGTGTTGTATGATGTTTCGCAGCATCTCTGGCCTCCATCCATTAGACATCAGTAGTAGCTCCACCCCTAGTTGTGAGTATGAAAAATGCTTCCAGACATTGCCAAATGTCCCCAAGATATGTGGGTGGTGCTGGCAAAATTGCCCTTGACTGAGAACCACTGTGTTAAGAACCACTGACTCTGGAGTGACATCATAAAGCATTCTAACTATAATACAAACTTAAGGTATAGAGTTCAATGCACAAGGCTGTAGCTCATTTGGTCCAATTCGTTACTTTCGATCCTGTTCTGACTCTATTTTCTAATGAGGTTATACCTATGTAGAGCTCAACATGTTCTACGAGACTGATTCTTTCCTCGGTGTTCTTCCCCTACCTTTTCCCTTTCTCTAAGGATATGTTTTCATCTTTTTCATATTTATAGTGGACCCTTGACTTACAAACTCAATTCACTCCCAAGAGCTGGTTGTAACTCAGATCAGTCAATTGAAAGCTCAGGCTCCTCTACACAGCCTTCAAGGTCTCTCTCCTATATATAGGCAGATCTCAGTGTCCTTAGAGAGACATTGGCCCAGGATTTCTCAATTAGCTCCACACAGGAAAGGATGTTGTAATGTTCCTTCCAGAACTCTTTAATAGTTAAATCTTTACCTGAGACCATCTGGAAGCACCAGCAGCTGGCATTTGGGTCATAACTCAATACTTGTTTTGTAAATTAAAGCTAAGATTCCAGTCATAATCCAAGTTGTTCATATGTCAGGCCAGTCATAACTCAAGGGTCCACTCTACTACCTATCTCTAAATATATTTGGATCACTACTTTTTGCCTTTCCAGCCTTTCATATTGTCCATTAGCTTGCCACTGTAGCAGGTAAAGACTTATCAATGCTTCTTCCACTTCTATGCTAGCACTTCGCATCCCCTCACATAGTTTTGTGTTGCAATTTGTCTTAGAAAGTGCTTATTGTTTCTTACATATCTCTACATATGCCTGGAAGGATTGGGCTATGTACTAGTCTTTTGTTTTTCCTGGAATTAACAATTGCCTTTTTATTTTTGCTTCCCCTCATCAGTTTTCTATGTATTTATCATTAATTCAACCCCTAAATCACCTTTCTTGTATATTCTTCCTTGTAAATTCTCCCAATTTTACCTTCCTAAAAAAATCTAAGAGCATCTAACCTCCTCAATCTGGGCTGGTTGCTCTCTCCCTTGAGCACAGCTGTCAGCCTGGGGTAATCTTTCACATTTATTCTGAGACTTTCTCTCACCTCCCATTTCAGTATATTGTTCTGGGTTAATGTTGCTTCCCAAGAATTCATGTTCTTCCAGAACCTTGGAACGTGACCTTATTTGGAAGTAGACTATTGTAGATGTAATTAGTTAAGATGATGTTATACAATTGTAGGGTGCATCCTTAATTCAGTATGATTGGAATCCTTAATCTGGTATAATTGGAATCCTTATTGGAAGAGGAGAGAGACACAGAGAAGACATACACACAAGGAAGACATATGAAGGCCTCGAGGAAGACAGTCATGTGATACAGAGGGGGAGATCAGAGTTCTGCTGCCACAACCCCAGAAACACCTGGGCCCAGTGAGAGCCAGAAGACAGGGAAACATGGCCTTGCTGCTACCATGATTTCAGAGTTTTTGCCTTAAGGAATGAGAGATAGTATGTTTTTGTTGTTTTAAACTACCTTATTTGTAATAAAGTAGTCCCCCCAAAAAACTGATTCTCAATTTGACTTAACCACTGTGTAGTTTTAGTTACCTATGGTCAACCATAGTCTGAAAATATGAAAGGAAAATTTCCAGGAATAAATAATTCATACATTTTTAAATTGTACACCATTCTGAGTAGCATGATGAAATCTTCACTATTACTCTCTCATATCCAGGCTCTGTCTTGCCCAAGATGTTAAACATTCTTTTGCCTGGTGTGTCCACACTGTATATGCTACTCACCCATTAGTAATTTAGTAGCTGTCTTGGTTATCAGATCCACTGTCTTAGTACCTCAGTGCTTGTGATCACACAAACCTTTGTGTGACTTAATAATGACAGAAGCAGAAGAGTAGTGATGCTGACAATTCAGAGATGCAAAGAGAAGTCATAAAGTGGTTCTTTTAAGTGAAAAGGTGGAAGTTCTTTACTTAAGAAGGAAGAAACAACAGAATATATTGAGGTTTCTTATATCTAATATATATAGAATGTCTTAAAATCTGTCTTGGGCCAGGGATTTAGCTCAGTGGTGCTGCTGCCTGCCTCGCAAGTACAAGGTCCCGAGTTTGATCCCCAGCACCAAATAAATAAATAAATAAATAAATAAATAAATAAATAAAATTCTTTCTTAATTTACTCATTCATTTGGTAGAGCATAGTTTCTAGTGGCTTCCTGGCAAAAACATGGAGAAGTTAAATGATATTTTTAGTGTTTATATGTTTGAATTACTTTTTATTCTTTGCTTACACATTAGTGACAATTGATCTATACATAGAATTCTAGGTTGGAAATAATTTTCCTTTAAAGTTTGAAGTCACTGCACAATTTTCAAAATTAGTTTGCTTGTTTGTTTCTCTTCCTGTGTGTTGTTGAAAATTCTACATTCTAGAAGTCTTTCTAATTCTTAATCCTTTGCACATTGTTTTCTTTCTTTCTGCCCACCAAAAACTTGATGGAGAATTTTCTTTATCCAGAGTTTTTGGAAATTTCATAATAATGTATCTTAGTGTATTTTCATCCGTTGTGATATGATCTTGAAGCTCCTTTTCAATCTGGAGATTCATATGCTTCAACTTTAGAAAACATTATTGTATTTTTTTCTTGATGAATCTCCCCTCCTCCCTATTTTTAATATTTTTTATTTTTGTTAGTCTTATTATTTGTATGTTGATCTTCTTGGGCTGGTCATCTAATTATTTTCTATTTTTTCTCCATTTCTTTGTCTTTCTGACTTTCTGAAAATTTTCATCAATTTAAAGCTTTTGGTAAAGTTTTTGTTTCTATTTTCATACCTTTAAATAACAGTTTTTGTTCCGTAAATGTTCTTGTTTTATAGCATTCTAGTCTTGTTTCATGGAGGCAGTGTCTTCTTAAATTTTTTAACCCCTCAAAGGTTAGTGAAGGATCATTTGGGCAAGTTTTTTTCTCTTAGCATAAATTCTAGTTGCTCTTGTTTGTGGTTTTCTATGGCTTTCCTAATAGGAACTTTTCTTGGTTGTCTATTTGCCTATGGTTGTCTGAAGAGGGGGAGCTTCTTGATCTTGGGTTTTATTTGGGGTGCTATGATGTGTGAGTTTGAAAAGACCCCTATGTCAATATCTTCAGCTTTTTCTATCCAGAATTGTTAGATTTGGCAGAGCTGATTATAAAAAAATGTTGGAATCATCCTGGATACCTCTCTTTCCCTCAGACTTCCCATTTAATTTACTGGCAAACCTATAGCTGTAACTTTAAAACATATCCAGAAGCCAACCCTGTCTCATCACCTACTGCAACAGCCCAATTCAAGCCAACAGCGTTCCTCCTGTAGATGCATTTGGGAGCCTCCTTCCTGGGCTCTGCTTCACCTCTTTCCATGACTACCTTCTCTACAATAGCCAGAGCTGTGCAGGATACATGATGTGAGTCTCTACAGACTACATGTAGCTCTCCATCTCACCCAGAGAAAATGCCAGTGTTCTAACTGCAGGCCCTCGCTACATTCTCACTCTTGATCACTGCTCTTCCCCGCTCTGATCTCTTGTTTTCCCTTCTGGAACCTTTAGCCCTCTCCTTTCCTGTCATGGAAACTCTTCCTGTAGTTTTCTACACATGTCAATCTTGTGCCTCCTGTGATCTCTGCTCATCAAAGCAGGTGTTCCTGATCACCCTAAATAGAATAGACCCCCACATTGTCTTTTGACTATATGAATTGTAAACCAATAAATAACCAACCCCTTCTCTACACCCAACCCAACTAATCTAGCCTGCATCCTCAGATGTGATGCAAGGAGATAGGAAGGATGGTGAAGTCCCTAAGAAAAGCATCTAAGAGGAATATGATTCCTTTTGTTGTAAAAAAATATTATGGTCAATAATTGAGTGCACCCCACTTTCTATCTTTGGTCATTTAAAGTACCATGAGAACTGCAGAGGAAGTACCAATGAGGATCACAACCCCAGGAAACCCAGCAGAATGAATCCATTGGGTGTAACAAGAAATTAATTGTACAATATCCTAGGAAAAGACAATGAGGATCACAACCTCAGGAAGCACAGCAGAATGAATCCATCGGGCGTGACAAGAAATTAAATGGAAAGGGGGAGAATTGAACAAAAAGAAAAAGTCATGACAATGATAAGCCACTATGTATCAGTTATAACCATCAATGTTAATGGTCTCAGTTCACCAATCAAAAGAAATAGACTGGCAGAATGGGTCAAGAAGCAAGATCCAACAATATGCTCCATATAAGAAACACACTTAACTCAAAAAGAAACTCATAGACTGAAAGTTAAAGGTTAGAAAAAAATATTCCATGTGTCAGGAACCCGAAGAAAAGCAGGAGTAGCTATCCTCTTTGCAGATCAAGCGGATTTCAAAACAACTCTGAATAGGAGAGACAAAGAAGGACACTACATCATTGTAAAGGGAACAATCCAACAGGAAGAGATGACAATCATAAATATCTATGCACCAAACACTAGTGCGCCCAACTATATAAAGCAAATACTAATGGACATGAAAAGTCATATACGCACTAATACAATAGTAGTGGGAGACCTCAATACCCCACTGTTGAAATAGATCAACTAGACAAAAAATAAGTAATGAAATACTAGAAATCAACCAAACTCTTGAACAAATGAACTTAACAGATGTTTACAGAGTCTTCCACCCCACAAAATCAGAATACACATTCTTTTCAGATGCACACGGGTTGTTCTCCAAAATAGACTACATACTTGCTCATAGAACATGTTTAAGTAAGTGCAAAGGAATTGAAATTATCCCCTGTATATTATCAGACCATAGTGCGATGAAATTGGAGATCAATAGCAAAAGAAACTCAGAAAATTTCATAAACACATGGAAATTCAACAACACACTTCTGAATAACCAATGGGTCACAGAGGAAATTAAAGAAGAAATCAGACAGTTCCTTCAATTAAATGACAATGACAATACAAC
>NW_004624733.1:16458518-16514887 GCF_000247695.1 Heterocephalus glaber | reverse complement strand
ATATTTTTAAAAAATAAAGTACTATGACAGAAAATTTAGTTGTTTTCTTTTTTTGGTACCGGGAATCGAACTTGGGTCCTTGCGCTTGCGCAGCAGGTAGTGAAACCACTGAGCTAAATCCCTGGCTCAACAATTTAGTTTTTTGATGAGATAGATCAAAAACTTCAGTGGATCACCATTATATAGCCACTTGTCCAAAGAGCTAAGATCTTGAGAAATTTCGTCTTTCACAAAAGCAAGTGTACAAAAAAATACAACTCTTAATTGATTGAAGAAATTTCAAAATTTTAATGTGGATATCCATAGTCAACATTGCAGTAATGCGCTTTTGCTAACTACAAAATTTTTGACTTTGGTTAGTGGAAGGATGAAGTTGCCAGTTGTTCAGGTGGGCAAGATAGGAGGGAAATCAGATTTTGGAGAGATCAAGAATTCAGCTTTTGGGCTGGGGATTTAGCCCAGTGGTTCCACCGCCTGCCTCGTAAGCACAAGGTCCCAAGTTCGATCCCCGGTACCAAAAAAAAAAAAAATGAATTCAGCTTTGGCTTTGACAAATTTGAGTTGCCCATTAGAGAGCCAAGAGGGGGTGCTGAGTGAATTGTGGATCAAGGAAATGGAGCTTTCAAAAACGCTAAATGTAAACGGAGCCCTTCCAGTGTGCAAAACTCATCTGTGTGCTTTGAACATATTGATTTCTTCCATTGCTTCTGTGATCTGATAATCAATTATTATTACCATGTTTGGATGCAAAAACAAAGACACAGAAGTTTAGATTACTCACCTACAGCCAAATGGATCTTAAGCATTGGAGCTAACCTCCAAATTGGGCCATATAGCCCCAAAGCCTCCTGTTCACTGTGCCCTCTGTGTCCCTCTTGTTCGGTGTATTCCCTGAGAATCTTTCAGGCTTGTTGTGGACCCCAGGAACCTGAGTGGTGAAGCATCACCTCTTGAGTCCAGGGCAAAGCAGGTAGAAGATTTGGGCTGTTGTTAAAATGTGGCTTCTGGGGCCAATCAGAGTAGATCTGGGTTTGAATCTCTGTCATTTACTAACCCTGAGGGATGTAGCTGCACCTCTCAGCCTCAATTCTTTCTTTTGTGAAATTAGGTACCTACTACAATGGGTCATGATAAGGATGAAATGAAGTGATGTGTGTGAATAAATGTTACCATGATTGTTGTTATTAAAGACCAAAGGTTGCAGTGTCTGCTGCTCAGATTCTTATCTACCAGCAGTCCCCCCAAGGCATTGTGTAGGGAGGGAAGTGGGACTCCCACAAAAGACCTTGGCATCTACTATATTAGAGTGGAGCTTGACGAATCTTTGGGAACAGGTGTTTTTCTTTCACAAATCAGGAATAGTTCAAGGCATTGTCCAAATCCCATGATGCCAGGATCCATTGTGGCCAATGAAATCACTTGATCCTTCTGGCCCAGTGCTCTCTTTCCTTCATCTTCACCACTGTAGGACCTCAGGGATGAGGGTTACAGCGGGGTTGTCTGGGCTGGAAATTGGACTCATAAAGAAGCTTCCTGTGTCTGAGGCCACCTTGAACTCCTACTTGGAAGGAGCTAGGATGTAGCTTTAGTTGGCCCACATCACCACACACATGCAGACAGCCCAGGAATGTTTCCTTAGATGAGGCACCCTCTGATTTATAGGAATGAAGAGTCGCCTTTAATTCCTGGGTCCAGAAGGATCCCAAATGAATTTAGAACAAGTGAAGACTCTCAGTTCAGAGGGACACCGAAAAAAGCAACCAATAATTACAGTTTGGGAGCCATGAAGTAGCCCAAATAGACCAAGGCCTGTCTGTATGAGACCAAAGAAAGAATTTTGTTTACCAATTTCTCGTTTATGCTCCACCTACTTCCAAAAAGAATTTGACGGTGGCTGATAGGGGAAATAAACAAGAATCCTAGACATGAGTCTTTTCCCACTGGTAAAACTTCTGAGATAGATCTGACAAAGTGGGTTATTTTGCCAAGAAGAAAAGGAGGCAGAGCCTGAAACCAAATAAACCATGGAGAAACTCACTACTCATACACACAATGTATAGTCATCCTTACGATCTTTGAAGGATTGGTTGCAGGACCACTGTGGATACCCACTTCCTTCGATGAGCAGCTCCCTTTTATAAAACAGGGTAGTGTTTACATAAAACCTACACACAAATGCCTATATACTTTCAATCATTTCTAGATTACTGATAATTTTTAATACAATGTAAATCCTATGCAAAGAATTGTTATGATGTATTTTTTAGGGACTAATCTCAAGAAAAAAGTCTGTTCATGTTCAGTATAATGCAGTTGTTTTCTGAATATTTTCCATCCACAGTTGGTTAAACTCACAGATGAGAACTTGTGGATGTAGAGAGATGACTGTACCTCAAAAATGGAAAGAATTCCAAATACTTCTTTTTCAAGCATCATCAAGAAATAGAATTTTCATCAAATGTTGTCATATTTAAATTACTAATTCCTATCTGTTCTGAGCATTGAAGTAGAATCAGAATTCTTAATACAAACGTTCCTGGGCAGAGAACAAAAAAATGTGGTTCTCATTGGGTTAGTTGGTCTAGGAGTGGATGTTGTTTTTTGTGGAAGAGTTGAGCGTCTAGATTGTTGGGACTGGCAGGGTAAGGAAGACTGGGCTGGGGCATAGGTCATGGTAGACTGACTGCAGAGGGGGAATGTGGAGAGAAGAAAAGGTGGGAGAGTGTACGACAGGAAGAAATGAACATTTGTTGAGCATCTATTTTATTTTAGGCCTTTTACACGTTCTCTCTACAACAACTCTGTGAGATAGGGATTATTATTCCTAATTGTACTAAGGAAAAAACTGAGGCTTAGAGAGGTGTAGGGCTAGGCCTGAGTCCCATAGCTAGAAATGACACAAGTTCTGATTTGTTCACTTCATGACACAGCATTGACCGATTAAAAAGCATAGAGAGGGTTAAACTCCTTGGTTGTTGGGGTTTTTTTGGTACCGGGGATTGAACTCGGGTCCTTGTGCTTGCGCAGTAGGTGGCGGAGCCACTGAGCTAAATCCCCAGCCCTAAACTCCTTGGTTATTGTGGCACCTTGGAAGTCCAGATCCAGGAAGCTTTAGGGATTGTCTTAGTCCAACCTTCTCCTTTGACGGATGAGAAAGCAGAAGCCCAGGGTCCAAGGAACCCTGCCCACTGGGCAATATCGGCTGCTCAGCTGGAAGCTCATCTCTAAATCGAGAGCCCTACTGTTTTCTAACAACCTCCCAGCTTCAGATGGCTGGATGGCTGCTGTGACACCCCCTTACCAAAGCTCCCTACAATTCTCCCAGCCCGCAACTGTTTTCAAAAATGGAAAATTTTGGCAGCCACACCTGCTGGGAAGTGGAGTCTATTTTGTGCTGGAAGTCTCTATATTTACCATACTTGCCCTTGGTGGTCTATGTCAGACAGTGTTCTTAAGGATCTAGAGACCAACAGGCCAAATTCTGTTACAACCAGTGCTCAAAGAGAGTAGCTGTGCTCATGTGTCAAGCATTTCCAAGCATAAGTGGCCTGGGGTTTGGGAATATTTTTGACATAGTGTGCCTTTTGTTGCCTATGGGATTAGATATCTAGGTAAATAGAAGCATGAATTCCAGGGCAAACACAGACTTTCCTATAGCATATGCAAGTAAATTAAAATTAACATCACTTTTACTAGTGTTCTGTTGATGAGCCCTGCCAAATTTAGGCAGCTGGGATATTAGAAAATAACTTGTTTAAAATATGCTACTGTGGCACACACAAAATAGGGTTAAACCAAGGGCATGTGACAAGTTCTTGGGAGATGGGGGAGACAGCAACAGTAAATGTAAGTGTTCAGAATTACACAGCCAATGGGCACATAACAGTAGCCAAGAGAGCCACCATTGTGTGTGTGTGTGTGTGTGTGTGTGTGTGTGTATGTGTGTTTTCTTTATTTTGAGCAATTTTCCTCAACACTTATTATTTGATGGGAGATTGCAGACTGGCTGGGTTCAACTCTCACCCTTGCTATTAGCCAATTGTATGGTTTAAGGCTATTTATTTACCCTCTCTGTGCTCTGCTTTCCTTGTCTAGAAAGTGGGGATATTAGTGGTCTCCATGCTTATGGCCGGGTTGTGAGAGCTAGAGGAGATTCTCCTTCTGAGACCTTTGGAACAGGAAGCACTCAATAAATATTAGCAATTCCTATGGACTCTTAATTTTGTCAATACACCATGCTCAGTTCCTAGGATTCCTTTAGCGAATGTGTGCTCTGGGCTCACAGAGGTTGGACACACTTCCTGAAGCTAGGTGGCTACTTTAGGACACAGCTGGGATTCAACATAGACCTTTCTATCTGGAAAACGAAATGTAGTGAAGAACCAGAGCTGGCTCCTGCTCCAGTTCAGGCAAGTGATGGGAGGAGGGCAGGTGCTTTGGGCAGCACCCCCCACCCCACCTGCTGCATGTCCTGAGGTTAGTATGGAACAGACAGTGAGAAGAGAAACCTTCAGTGTGGTAAAGTTGGTTGGCTTAGGTGGAATTCCAAGTCAGGAGAGAAGTACCCTGAGGTTAGGAAAACACATTTATGTGCTCATTTGACTTCATGAAGCCCTCCAGCCCAGTCCATGAGTCTCACTGTCAGACCCAGTGGCTCCTCCTCTCTCCCCCTCTCCCTTCAAAAAAGACTCAACCGAAAAAGAGAACTATAGGCCAATCTCACTAATGAACATAGATGCAAAAATCCTTAATAAGGTACTGGCAAATAGAATGCAGAAGATCATCAAGAAGATCATACACCCTGAAAAAATGGGATTCTCTTTCCTCTCCTCCTGCTCCCCCTCCTTTTCCTCCCCCTCCCACCTCCCCTTCTTCTTCCTCTTCCTCCTTCTCCTTCCTATTCTTCTTTTGTGGTGCTGGTGATGAGCTCAGGACCTCATACTTCCTGCACTATTGTTCTACCACTGAGCTGCATCCTCAGCTCTTTTTATTGATTCAATTTTTATTCTGAGGCAAGATTTTACTAATTTACCTGGGCTGGCCTCAGACTTGCAATTCTCCTTCGTCAGCCTCCTGAGTTGCTGGGATTACAGGTGTGGGTCACCACATCTAACTCTGTGGCTTCTTCTTATAGCAAAAATTTCATCAAATCGCCTTTAACATCCTACAAGTAAGCGTCACATATCTACACACAGAAATCTCTCCTCTGGATTAATATAGTGTCCTACTTGTGATAGAAAAGACAAGATGGATATATTTATTATAAATAATATGTATGCCAATGCCTAGACATGACACGACCACATTAGAAGATATATTTGCAGTGATCATATATGTACAACAAGCTATAGTGAATGAATTTCGATTTAAAAGGAGGGAGATACAAATCAGTTGAAGATTGCTGAAAGTTTTCTTCTACAGTTAATGGTTTGAGCTAAGAGTCAATGAAATATGTATGTCTATATAAAACAGAATCCACTGGAACGTAGACCAATTCAAGCATGTGATAGGGGTTATTCATGTACCTTGAGCAGCTTTGTTCTCAGTGACTTTTTTTCTAAATGGTCCTTCAAATCTTGACAGTTCCAATAAAATTTACACAGGAGGAGAGAAAGGAAGCCTTCTCCATTGTTGGCGGGAGTGCAGACTGGTGCAACCACTGTGGAATTCCATATGGAGATGCCTCAAAGAACTAGCACTAGAGGTCCCATGTGACCCAGCTATTCCCCTGCTGGGGATCTTCCCCAAAGAATTAAAAGAATCATACCACAGCGATATATGTGCACCCATGTTTATAGCAGCACAGTTTGTAATAGCTAAGGTTTGGAAACAGCCCAAGTGCCCGTCGACTGGAAACTGGATAAAGAAGATGTGGGTTTGTTTTTTTTTTATAAAATGAAGTACTACTCAGCCATAAAGAACGAGAAACTAGAGTCATTTATAGCTAAATGGATGCATATTGAGGCCATACTCTTAAGTGAAATTAATAGGACACACATGTGTAAATACCAAATAGTATCTCTAGTGTGAGAAACTGAAAGTGAAAATAGGGATGAAAATGATTAAAATGAATAATTGATAATTTGAAATAGAAAAAGGTCCAAAGGTGGAGGGGTGGTGGGAGGGGAAGGGGAAAGGGAAGAAAGGAAAGGAAAAATTACGAGAAAGAAAAAAAAAATGGAAACAAAGTCTATGTAAATAGGGAAGGGTGGTGGGGGTGAAGGGTGCATAGGTAATGGGGGAAAAATAAGAACTAAGATACATCATGTTCAGGCACAAACACCCAATGATAAATGTAAATGTATTGTATACCTAAAATGTACCAATTAATATATAAATAAAAAAAATTTACACAGGAGTTACATTCTGGGAAACTCAGTGTATCTTAAACTTGGAAAATGACTGTGATTAAGTATAAAGGTCTGGGTTGGGCTCTAGGTCCTGTCACTATAAACAGGTTTCTCACTTGCATGGGTGTTGATAGATCATTCTGAAGGTGTGAAGGAGATTAATTGCAACAAACTAAGAAAGATAAAATTATAATGCTTCTGGAAGAGTGCAAAGAAATAGGCAAAGATTACTTAGACAACAACAAGCTTATTAATCAGAAAGGCATTTTTTGTTTTGTTTTCTTATTTTTTATTAGTGCATATTAATTATACAGAATAGTGGGTTTCATTATGGTGTATTTATTCATATATATATATATGCTCTGATCTCATCCACCTCATCATCTCTGTTATCTTCTATTCCTCCAACCACCTTCTTCTTCTATAATAATTTTTCTTCTATTTTCATATCATCTTTCGACCCCTAGATTCTGCCTGTGAGAGAAAATGTGATCATCATCTCTCTGAGTCTGGTTTATTTCACTTAATATTTTGATCTCCAGTTCCATCTATTTTCCTGAAAATGACATATTTTTGTTCTTCTTTATGTTTGAATATTACTCCACTAGTATATATATATATAGTGTATATATATGCATATGTATATCACATTTTCTTTATCCATTCATCCATTGATGAGCATCTAGCTTCCATAACTTAGCTACTGTGAACTGTGTCACTATAAACGTAGGTGTGCAGGAATCCCTATAGTATGCTAACTTTGATTCTTCTGGGTGTATACCAGGAAATGGAATACTTGGGTTGTATGGTAGTTCTACAGTATTTTTAGTTTTTAAAGGAAACTCCATACTGATTTCAACAGTGGTTGTGCTAATTTACATTCCTGCTAACAGTGTAGCAGGGTTCCTTTTACCCCTGCATCCTCATGGGCATTTATTGTTTTTGCATTCTTGATAACTATCCTGACTAGGTTGAGATGGAATCTCAGTGTAGTTTTGATTTGAATTTCCTTGACATCCAAAGATGTTTAACTTTTAAAAAATTAACTATTGGTTATTTTTACGTCTTTTGAGAAGCATCTATTTAATTCATTTGCCATTCATTGATTGTGTTATTTGCTTTTTTGGGTGTTATTTGAGTACTTTATATATTTTGGCTATTAATCCTCCATCAGATGAATAGCTGGAAAAGATTTTTCTCCCATTCTGTAAGCTTTCTCTGTGCTCTGTTGTTTCCTTTACTATATAAAAGGTTTTAATTTGATGTTGATGTGATCTCATTGATTTTCTCTTTCTGTTATTTCCTGAACTACTGTTTTTAGGAAGTTATTGGTCGTCCCTATGTCTTAAAGTTGTTTGCCCTATGTTTTCTTGTAGCATTTTCAAAATTTCAGGTCTTACATTTAGGTATTTGATCCACTTAAATTGATTTTTGTACAGGATGAGAGATAAAGGATCTAGTTTCATTCTTTTACATATGGACATCCAGTTTTCCTAGCACCATTTATAGGACAAGCTGTTTTTTCTCCAACATACATTTTGGACATCTTTGTTGAGAATTAGACAATTCTCTATAGCTGTGTTGGTCCATTTCTGTGTCCTCTATTGTATGACACTGATCTGTGTGCCTGTTTTTATATACCATGCCATTTTTGTTACTATGGCTCTGCAGTATATTTTGAAATCAAATATTATGATATGTCAAGCATTGCTCTATTTGCTTAGGACTGATTTCACTACTCTGGATCTCATGTATTTCCATAAAATTTTAGAAAGGTTTTTTTCTAGCTCTGTGAAGAATATCATTGGTATTTGGATGGAGATTGCATTGCATTTGCAGATTGCTTTTAGTAATCTGACCAGTTTAACTATATCAATTCTGGTGATTCATAAACATAGGAAGTATTTCCATCTTCTAGTTTCTTCTTAAACTTCTTTCTTTGGTGTTTTGTAGCATTCATTGTTTAGGTCTTTTGCCTCCTTGGTCAGGATTATTTGCCTCATCAAACAACCTTTGTGAGAGTAAAAGGCAAGTTACAAAGAATGTAAGAATGTAAACCATATGTTTCTCAAAGAAGTCATAGCCAGATATAGAAAAAGTTACCAAGGTAAGAAAAAAGGTAACTCCACAGAAGATTCTCCAGGAGTCTTGAAGGATCTCCAAGTGAGCATACAGTGAGACCATAGCCTGTTCTCCAAAATGGCTACAGTGAAACTGACAGACAATACTAAATGTTGGCAAGGAAGTAGAGCACCAGGAACTCTTCCTGCTCTGCAGGAGGGAATGTCAAATGATAGTACTTTGGAAAATTCCTTCCAGTAGCTACCAAGGCTGCACACATTCTGGTTCCATGTTCCAACTATTCATTCTTAGGTATATGCACAGCAGAAGAATGTAAATCCACAAATCAAGAAATGTATGTGAGCATGTGTTGGGAGCACTGTGTTGTAGATTATTATAGCTAGGCCTAACTTGCCACTTTTTGTGGATGAGACAGGGCCTCACATAAAACAAAAAACATATTTTTGTGTGTGTGTGTGTGGATAAGACAGGGAGGAAAACAGGCAATAAGAGGGTTGGGTGGAATAAGGCCTGGCTAAAAAAAAGACTTTTTTTGTTTATTTGTTAAAAAAACTATTAAACATGATGTTTTATAGACTTTAGCTATTTTTCAGGCTTTGGTTATAGACTAATCCTTTTGTAAAATATATTTAAAATTTTTTTATCACTATAAATAAACACGTTATAGTTGTCTGGTAGTTTTTTTTAATAAAAAAAAGAGCCCCACCTGGCCCCACCTTTTTTGTCTTCATTTTTAAAAAAATGTCTTGCTATCATTTTTTACTTTATAAACCCTTTAGCCACCCTCCCAAATTGCCGAAAAACCATCAAGCATGATGTCCTGCAGACCTTAGCTACTCTCCTGGCTCCAGTTCCAGACCAGGCCCTTTTACCTCCCCCTGTGCTTCCCTTATCTCTACCACTATAAATAAACGCACTACAGTTGCCTGGTACTTTTTCTTCCATCCAAAAAAAGATCCCCACCTGGCCCCACCTTTTTTCTTTGTCTTTTTTTTTCTTAATCTCCCACCATCATTTCTCAGTCCATAAACCCTTCAGCCACACAGGCCAGGACAAACATGTCCAAGGCAGCACTGTTCATAACAGCTCCAAACTGAAATGACCCACGTGTCCATCAAGAATCACATGCAGCAATGTGGAACATTTCACACATATGATAGTGAGTGAGAGAAGCCAGACACAAAAGGGTACATTCAGCATGAGTCTGTGTATGGGAGCTTCCAAAATGGGCAAAACAAATTCCTACTGTGTGAAGATAGGTCTCTGTTAGCCAAGACACGGCAGGAGAATTCTGTTCTTCCAGGACTGGGCATTGATCCCAAAGCCTTTGTTCTAGCAACTCCAGCCCCCATCTAGAAGTTCTTGACTGTCTCCTACTCCCTCTTGCCTTCACTAGCAAGTTTATTTTTAGTAGTGGGAATTGAACCCAGGACCTTTTCTTTCTTTCCCTCTTTCTTTCCTTCCTCCCTTTCCTCCTTGTCTCTTTCTTTCTTTCTTTCTTTCTTTCTTTCTTTCTTTCTTTCTTTCTTTCTTTCTTTGTTTCGATAAAGAGTCTCTCTACATCACTAAGTTGTCCAGGCTGGGCTCAAACTTTCGATCCTCCTGCCTCAGCATCCCAGAGTTCTGGGATTATAGCCGTGTGCCACTATGCCTGGCTAGCAACTTAACAGCTAATATATCTGTCCCTCAATGTCCTGGCTGATGATCATCAGCCCTACCTGAACGCCGTACAGAAGGAGAGCAGGGGAAGCCGTCTTTGAGCCTCTCACAGCCTAAAGCCACCCGGCAGTGTATGTGTCTCCCCTGTCAGAGGCCGTACAAAGCACCTGAAGTTGGACAAGAACTCATGAAACTGAACATTCTGGCTGAAAGCATGGGCTGCAATAACTAGGAGCCCATCCTACATGGAGAGATTAGGAAAGAGGCGTCTCAGCCAGAAGCAGCCCAGGGAGGGATAGGCTCTCAGTTAAGATTAAGCTCAGTTGCTATGAGACAGTACCTAAAAGAGCAGCAGCATGTATGTCATAGTGCTGATTTTTCTCTCATTTAAAACAGTCCTGCAAGTAGTTCAGAGATGGTGGCTCCACAGTCACTGGGGCACTGGGTTTCTTCACTATTACTATTTTACCTTCCTTAGCCTTCACTTCCATTCTCTAATTTGCCTCATGGTCCAAGATGGCTGTTGGAGCTCCAGCTATCTCTTACACTGGCTGTAGAATGAAGGAAAGCAGTAAGGGCATAGAGATAATCCATTTAGCTGTTCCCCTGTTAAAGAGCATCCTTGGCCTTGCCTGATGGAGACAGGAGAAGTAATTCTAGGAGATTGTGGAAAGGGTATAGAGAAACAATCTTCTGGGCAATCAGATCTGGAGGAGGCATTTTGCAGAGAACAGTGGAGGAAAATGGAGTCTCTTCAGCAATCAATAGTTAAAGTACTCTGTGATTTAAAACAGGGTTGTGAGCTACTGCTGATCCCCAGAATCCTCTGTGATTAGAGGAAGAGCTCTGTGTCCACAAAGCAACCCAGGGAGACTGCAGAGGGCAGTGGTTAGTTCAGGGGAGTCTGGATGCTTGAGAGAAAGCAAATCCAGCCAGGCAAGGAGAGAGAGCATTCCTGGCTGCACCTGCCCAGGGCCCCTGCTCCTTGCAACAAGGGTCTGCTGAGCATCCCAGCTCACTGCCATGTGATGCTTGTGTTTGGGGTTCCAACCATGCTGTGACATTGACAGTCGGGACATGGGGCACTCTCCCCCAGGGTGGCAGCTTCACAACAGAGCTGTGTCTCTAAGTTTACCCCACGTAAAAGCAAGCTCAGTCAGTGGTGTGGGTTCTGGGGTTTTTCTCCGTGGGGCTGAGGCATTCTGGAGCCTCTTGAAAGCCTGTTATCTGGGTTCTTGCGATGGCTGAAGCAGAAGATGCTTTTCTATCTGGGTTTCTACATGCAGGGAACAAGGTGCTGGTGTTCAGCTCTGTCCTTGCAAATGCAGACCTAGGCAGGAGGATAAAAGGAACCTTGAGGACTGGAGAGATCGAGTCATGCTAACAAGCCGTGAAATAGAGCGAGTCCCGACAAACTGCCTTCCTCATAGCTGGGCTCAAATTTGGAGTCCTGGGGCTTCTGCAAATACGTAGGCTGGAACATGGCCCTAGGGGAAGGTCCAGACTGGCCATGCCAGCCACCTTCACTCCTTGCGCTGCTCTGCCACATGCTGTGAGGAGCCCCTACACAATCTGTGAGACCCAAGCTTCTCCTTACTTTCCACACCTTGGCCCAGGGGCACACAATCCTGCAGCACATCCTACTCACAGTCCCTGGAGGTAGGCCTGAGCCTCTGGGGGTCTAGCTCTGCCCCTCGAAAACTCTGGATCCATTTATATCTGGGATGATCTGGGGCCATTTGTCCATCCAGGATGTGCCCTCCACTAATCCTGGAGGTGCAGGGCTGGGTGGGGTCATGGACAGGGAGGTCATGGGAAGCCTGCTCCAAACCAGGCTCAGTTGCCACCCATATGTCCCTCACCCACTGCACTCCTTTAAACACTCATCCTGTAGACTCTGCTGTCCTGTGTTCCTTCTCTTTCCCCCAGGCTGTGTGCCTGTGCTGTGTTTCCGAGTGGTGGGCTGTAGATTCTGACCTTGAACCCCAGTGGGTACTGGCTTTTGTAAACTGGTCAGGACAGGGCCACTTCCATATCCAGGGCTGAAACTTGGACCACCTACAGCTCAGAGGGACACAGTGTGGGAAGACCCCAGAATCCACGGAGGTAGACAGATTTGGGTTTGGGGAGCATCTCTTACCCGGTTCCTGGGTAACCTGGCACTCTCAATTCTGAGAACTGTTTACTTGCATGCCTTTCTCCTTAAGATTGCCAAGGAGATTAAAAGGGAGTAAACCCCATGGGCTCCTGGCCCAAAGGCCCTCAGTCCCTTCTCCCGTGTCTTCTGTGTTTAGGTTTTCCTGAGTATTCTCCATTATAACTCATAGTATGTTTGATCATCTAGGCACTGTTCTAAGTACCTCATACGTGTAAAATCTTTTAACATTTACCATGACTCTTATACGGAGAAACACTTATTTAGCTCTTACTGCATGTCAGGTGTTCTGAGGAGGGTTTTGTTCGACAGAAGCATGCCCCTCATTGTCAAAGCATTCTAGGAAGCCATTACTGTCTCCATTTTCCAAACAAGGAAACTAAGGCATAGAAACATTTAGGGATGGGTCAGGTCACTCAGCCAGGACTGAACTCAAGAATCTGCCTCTTTTTTCCACAGTGGCTGTAACAATGACACAGAGGCACGGCAACATATTACATAACTTCAAAAAAAAAAATCTGTTCCCAGAAAACCTTACAACCTCAAGGGTTTTTCTTAAAAAATGGCACTTGACCAGAAAATGTGATTAATGGCAGCTGGCTCAGCGTCCGGGTGTCTGGAGAATGCAGGCTTTCCTGTGGGGCTCAGGGGCAAAGCCAGACGCCTGCAGGGCCAGGTAGGTGACAAAACCCAGTGAGGTGGCTCAGGAAGGGCCAAGTAGAGACATGGGGAGCTGGAGAGGGCACATGCCATCCACCAGGAGCACTGGCTGGCCCCACGGAGCCAGAGAGGTGTTGTCTTGTGAGAGTGCTGGTGTCTTCCACCCCATTTCATAAGGAAAGACAAAAATCTGGATTTTAGGTGAACCTTCCCCATCTTAAAGCACTCTCGCTTTTCACTCTTGGTTCAGCTTTTCGGGCACGAGGAAGGCAGCACAGAAGACATCTACTTAGAACAGGACAGGCCAGTCCACTGTCATCCTGAGTCCTCCCGGAGCCGGGGGTCTGTATTGTTTGACTGCATTGTATTTCCCCAGAGCCAGTCGATGGAATTAATTATTGAATTTCGTGAGTATCTATGGCATCTTCAAGCCAACAGCCAACAAGTTAAAAGAGAGAAGAGGGCAGACAATTGCACTGGATTCCAGAGACCCCAGGCTCGCTCCACTGGGTTGAGCCCGTGTGCTGCTGCCCGCTAGGAAGAAGGTTAGGCCCTTTGACTCCAGCTCCCGACTCTGCAGAATTGCGAGGCGCAGACAGGAGGGGGTCGCGAGCGCCCTCTAGTGGCCGGAGTTGGGCAAAGCGGGACGCCGGCCACTTGGGGCCCGCGGAAATCTCTGCTGATAGCAGCTCCTCCCCGGAGCAGCCCTAGGACCAGATCCCGATGAAGGCTGGGGAAATGAACTTCCTGGGAGCCACGAAGGCTCCCGGTACAGCTACCCTGCAATTCGAGAGCCATTGGAAATATTAACAATAGCAATAACTGCAATATCATATTAATATGTAGAATGACAAGATTTAACGTCACTAGAGATTTCGCTCCCTGATTCTATTTAATAGCGAAGACCCGGGACACTCCAGTAACGCATGACTGCATCCACGGAACAATATTCAGATAACACCAGCGCATATAACTCAACTGTTACGGCCTTTTCGGAACTTTCATTTTGAAATGATTTCAATTTTAGTGAAACATCACGAGAACAAAGCAAAGACCTTCCGTACACCTTTCATCATTTGTGAATATTTTGCCACGTTTGCTTTATCAATTTTGCGTTGTCTCTTGAAACCTGTGTTATTATTTTTAAAATCGAGTCATTTGAGACCTGAGGCTTCTTTAACAGCAAATAACCCAGTTATAAGAACAGTCATCCTGACATGCTCCAGGGTGGTTTCCAAAACTGGGGAATTAGCAAGGATGGAATACTATTGCCTCTTCTGCGGACCTTACTTGACTCTCGCAGTTGCCTCACTAATAATGTCCTTGTCTCAGTCCATTCTGTGTTGCTGTAACAGAATGGTAGAGAATCCTTTGTTCTTTATGAAGGACAGAGATTTCTTACCGTTCTGGAGGCTGAGAAGTCCAGGGTCAAGGATGTGGCATCTGACAGGGCCATTTGGTTGTGTAATCCCTGGCAGAATGTGCATGGACGTAAGTGTCGGAGAGCAAATTCGCTTTAGAACAAACCTGCCCTCAAGATTAGGAACCCACTGCTGAGAAAAGGACATTATCACCTCTTGAAGGTCCCACTTCTCAGCACTGTTGCATTGTGGACAAAGTTTTCAATTCTGAACTTTGAAAGATACATTTCACAGTGTGGTTCTTTAGCATTTGTAGTGGATTTCTACTATATAACATTAATATATGAATGTCTTTTCTTTTCCCAGAAGTTGCTCTCCCTGCCATAGTGAGTCTTCCATAGGAGTCAGTTTCTTCTGCAGAAGCAGGCCTCCCGCTTAGCAATTCACCTTAGGAGCTCCGGGTTCAAGTTCTTCACTGACCCTTCCAGGGAGGACTCCAGCCCTGTTCTACCTGGAAGGAAACTGGCTCTCACCTGGAGGTTGAACTCTGCCCTGTGGCTTCAGGTCACCTGAGCTACCTTGCTAAGAACTGAACAGCAACCCCCATCCCACCCCGCTCCTCACCTCTGCTTTTCCCATTCAACAAACTTAGGTGCCAGGCCTGTTCCTAGGCCCTGGGGGCTCAAGGGGAAAGCTGTAGTAGCTGCTCCCAGAACTCCCCAGGCTCGTGTAGGGAAGCGGAGGGTGACGACACCTGTAGTGATGGAATCCACGCCACCAAGTCCTCTGTTGGCCCCTGGTTGTGGGCCACATGTCCATGCCACCACACCTGGGTCCCCCCATATACTTTAAGTCGTGAGTTATAATACCTCATCCTAGGTGAGTTATAATACCTCAACCTGTGACAAAGAAATGTAGTATGGGGCCAGGGATTTAGCTCAGTGGTGCCTCCGCCTGCCTCACAAGTGCAAGGTCCCGAGTTCGATCCCTGTACCAAAAATAAAAATTAAAAAAAAATATATAGTATATAAAATTTTTAAAAATAATTATAGTAAAAGACACATTGCTACCAATCTCCCTTAAAATAACTCCTCTTCACTTTGAACACACTTATTCTATCTTTCTTGCCCCATCCTGAAGCAGTTCTGGAAGTCTTCTTTCACGTCTTTCTTTGTGCAATTGTGGCTACCCTGGTGTCCTGATTCATTTCAAAGTGTTTACCTTCTGTGGTCATTTTGACTTTGAGGAAGAGTCAGAGGTTGCACAGTGCCAGATCCAGTGACTAAGGTGGGAGAGAACACACTATAATGTTTTTATGTGCCTGCCTCTCCTTTGGATAGTACTTAGCAGCAGAATTCACCAGTATTTTTTGTCTCACCTCATAAAGCCACATGTAAATGCTTTGCGATAGCTATTGTACTGTATTGACTGGGTAATAACAAGGGAGGACAAGCCTCTACATGTTCAGTATAAACACATTTTCCCCCTGAATGTTCCTGATCCATGGTTGGTTGAAGCTGCAGGTGCAGAGCCTGATATGGAGAACAAGCGTAATACAGAGCACCCAGTGGGTCTCTTGGCCTCTTGAGCCTCCTGCCCAGTGCTGGGACACTGAGGGCAGGTAGTGTGGAGCAGGCTGCAAACCCCGCATCCTCAGACCAGTGTGAACTCAAGGAGCCCTGGCCAGCAGCTGAGCTGCCCCCCATCTCTGAATCTTAGAGGAGAATGGGGAATGAAAAGGAAAGGGCAGGAAGACCAGAAGGGGCAGTGTGCATACCTCCCCTCATCCCTTTTTTCAGTTTTCCATGCTTGGTGAGACACTTTCCAGCTTTCATGCTCCCTGGCACTGCAAGGAAGGTGGCTATGAAGATCTGCTCTCAGAGGGGACCACATCTGAGGGATTTGCCTACACGGGACAGGATTCTCAGGCCTGACTTGGTCCCGGTGCAGCTTTGGAGAAAATTGACAGCTGGTGTCCTCAGAGCTGGCTTTGCTGTCTGATGCTCACTAGGAAGAATTTATTAGATTCCCAAAGACTATGAGTGAGGTGTCCCTACTTCGTGGAGTCAGTGAAGAAACAGTACTGCTCGGCATGCACCTTGTCCTTCGACTTTTCATTCATGCCACACACCCTTCGGACGTGCTGCTGGAGCTAGGGATACAGGAATGAAAAGGTACAAGATGGGTGTGGTGGCCCATGCCTATAATCCCAGCACTCTGGGAGGATGAGGCATGGCAATTTAGGAACTTAGCAAGACTCTGTCTCTCATACATACACACACAGAGGCACAAATGCTCCTCAGGGGCTGGTGGGGAGGACTAGTAGGTCCAATACAGAGTGACAAGTGATGGTAGATTTGGACTGGGGTTGCAGAGGTGACTCACATGGGGGCCCCTTACCCAGCCTGGGGTGGGAGAGGCTTCTGATTAGGTTTTTAGGGCAACTGTAGCAAGTCACTATTAATTTAGTGGCTTAAAGCAGCCATGTCCAACCCATGGCCCACAGGCCACATGAGGCCCTGACAGCTGTAATGTGGGCCCACGAGGTTGTAAAGTTTTAGCACACTTCTCAGTTATACAGTGCTGGAGTGTAGACTGCATAGGTGACACTGGAGCACCAAGTCAGGGACAGCAGCACAGTGCTGACTCTGCCCCAGGCTCCTGCCATGCAGTTAGGCCAGCAGAAGCCCAAGGCATCAGACGCTGCCTGCGCTTGTGTAACTAACTTGGCAAGTAAAACACAGCAATTAGCAAAAATAGTATGTCAACTTCCCTACACGTGTGAGTGGTGTGAAGATGGGCATTTATTATTGTTAGACATGTAAGTGTTCTCATTTAATTATTAAACTTGGGTTTATTGTAAAATAATGCCATAAGTTAAAATATAACATTGCATAGCTCAAAACAACTTAAATTCACTCTCTTAACGTTTCAGAGGTGAGAAGTGTGAAATCAGCCTCACTGGCTGAAGTGGAGGTTTCAGGGCTCGGTCCCTTCTGGAGGCCCTAGGGGAAAATCCCTCTCCTTGCCTTTTCCAGCCTCTCCAGGCCGCCTGTCTATGTTTCGTGTCTCACGGCCCTTTCTTTGCTCTCAAACTGCATGACTTCATTCTCTGTTTCTGTCACCCCAGATTTTCTGCTCAAGGGTCACATGGCCCTCCACCCCCCTCTTTAAGGACCCTTGTGATGACATCGGAGCTCACTAGATAACCCAGGGTGATTTTTCCATCTCAGGAGCCCTCACCACACCTGCAGAGTCCCTTCTGTCACAGAAGGTAGCACCCCTGTGTTCCAGGGACCAGAGCATGGACTTCCTGGGCCAGGCACGGTCTAGCCTAGCATGGCCTCCTAGAGCAGAGGGTTGGCGGCACTCGGGAGAGGTGTGAGGCTGCTCCGGAGTGAGAGGCAGACACAAGCAGGAAATGTGGAAAAACGCGGTGTGGCCATCCAAGGGCAGAAGGAGCAGGAAAGGACGACAGGGCCAGAACTCCCAGCCCAAAGGGAAAGGTGTCCCCGAAGCCAGGGCTCCGACGTGACAGACAACTCTGACGGAGAAGAAAATGAAGAGGCAATCTGCAAAGGGGGATGGGGTGAACCTGGGGTGAAGGAGGGTGAGAGGTAAAGGGCCACCACCCCTCTGATTCCCCAAAGAGGAAGCCTGGATGTGGGTATCAGAACCCAGAGAGGGTGGCCATGTGCAGAAGTCTGCAGAAAGGGACAACACAGCAGCCCACAGTGACCTGGCAGGGAAGGCGCTGGGATACCAAATGTCCACATCTGCCTTGCTCCTGTTCCCTGGTGGCCTGCTGATGCTGACCACGGCTGGACCTCACTTGAAGTCAGAAAGCAAGGGTGACTGTCCTGGTGGGCACTGCAGGGAGCAGGAGGGGGTGGGGGACAGGGACCCAGCACAGGCACCATGCAGGCGCTGGCACTGCTTGGCCATGTTTGGGGAAGACCAGTCCCGCCACAATACACTGGAGAGAGGGCAGGGAGGCCAGGTCATTCCACATGATCCGGAAGCGCATTTAGAAGTTCACCTGCACTCATGGCAGGGGCGGTTTCTGTGCCACAGAGGTGTCTGGGGTTGTCTTAGAGCTAGCTGTGGCTGCTGGGATAAAGTGATCCCGATACTGCCATTACACACTGCACTGAGCGGCTCCCTTCCAGGGTCAAACCAACAGGGTGATCCTGGAAGCTTTGGTTCCAAACAACATGCATTGCCCTCGGGGTGTCTGAGCAGAAGGGGAGTTTACCGCAGGATATAGCAGGGGCCTGCAACTCCTGAGCAGCCCAGGAAGGAGTGTAAGAAGCTCAGCCTGAGATCACAACCAAATTCGGGACTGCAGAGTAGCCCCAGAGAGCAGCACTGCTGCCAGCCCCAGGAAGAGGCACTGCCAGTGAGCCAGATGCCCTCTGCCGCCTGGCCCCCGGATGCAGCCCACGGGACAGGCCTCATCTCAGACCCCAAACTCTGAGTCCATGTCTGGGGTGGGTGTGGCGTGGCACACTCTGAATCTTCATTTCTGGGAAACAGAGGTTTAGGCTCCTCTGGAGAGTCAGGGACTCAGAGGAGGGAATTCCTTACAGGGAGGAAGATGTTTCAAAGCACTGGACAAGAGAAGAGAGGACAGATACTATGGACAAATGAGGGATAAATCACTGTACCTTTATTCTGGGCTGTCACTCTGTCCTCTACAAGGGCAGATGGCATTCATGTTAGGGGCTTCTGTCATTAGGAGGAAAGATGGGGCTGGGGCCTCCTGTACATAGATGCTTTCGGTCGCCTCCCCAGGGCCACAGGTGCCTCGAGGTACACATTAGGTCTGGGCTGTGAAGAGCTGTGATGAAGCTGGCACATTTGAGCTCTGTCTGACCACACGGGCTGCTAGGAGTGGTAGATTTGGAAGCATTGATTCATTTCTCCCTTTGGCCTCTGGAGGTGCTTAAGACATAACGTAACCAATGCCCTATTCCCGGACATTTAGATGTGCCTAAATTTTTACATGATTGCATTATTCACACATTCATTCCCGGTGGCCCTCTCCTAGCCCTATCCACGCTGTTCCTTAGGGCAGAAATAGCATAGCAGCAGCAAGGCACAGGCACATTTGGTATCTATTATCAGAGAGATTGCTCCCCTTTTCCTGTTCACCAGCTGCGTCTGAGAAAACCTCTTGTCCCCTCTGACCACCCCGGTCACTATCATTAAAGTTTGTGTTTGTGTGAGTAACAGACGGGGAGATAATGTGTGTACCAAATGGAACTGACCAAGGCCTAATATCCCATAATATTAGAGCACCTACAAATCAAGACAATAAACATTCCTCTGGGAAAAGTGGAGTAAAAAATATAAACAGAGAGTTCACAGAAGAAAAAAATGCAGACGGGCTCCTACACATACAAAGAGATGCCTGTGCTCCCCGGGACTCAGGCAGGCCAACTCAGACCGCAGTGAAACGGAGCCCGAGGCAGATGTGCACACCTCTGCAGCTCGCCCGCCACCCCCAAATCACAGCCCTGCGCCTCCACCAGCGCCGACTTCTCCCCCACACCTCTGTGGGCAGCCAGGGATGGTGGGCCAGTAACACACAACTGCTTGGAATGGAAATGTTTCAGTCTCCTGACCGCTAAATGTTGCAGAATTTTTTGAAATGTAACCTGTGCTCACAGTGTCTCTGGGTCCCTACCCTTCAGGACAGTCCTCTCTCGCTGGTTCTCAAAGGTCCCCACTGGAGCACAGACACAGCCCAAATATGCATAAAAAAGGGGGTGGTGATAAAGTCAAGGTGGCCTTTCTCTCCTGGAGACCATGATGTCCTGATTAAAATGCAGCATAGCGGAAGAATGAGTAAGCATCTGTGCTCAAAAGCCAGGTGGGGGCCGGGGATTTAGCTCAGTGGTTTCACCACCTGCTGCGCAAGCGCAAGGACCCGAGTTCAAGCCCTGGTACAAAAGAAAAAGCCGGGTGGCCTGGGTTTAAATATCAGCGTTGCCGTTTACGTGCTGTGCTGTGTGATCTTGGACAATTTGCTTAACGTCTCTGTGCTACGGTTTCTCTCTCTGCAGCCTGGGAGATGACCATAGCTTTTACCTCAGAGGGTCATGTGAAGAGGAGAGGAACTTAATATCTATCATACAGCAATCCTCACATTTTATTAAATTAAAAAAAAACAATTCCCAGAAATGTTTATCTTTCTGCATATCGGGATGGCATTTGTGTAAAGAATTCTGTCGACAAATCCAAATCATTCACGCAAACACATATGTGTGTACACACAGAAATTCTGGGAGGATCCACAGCACTAGAGGAAAGCAAGTGGAATGGCGACTTAGAGAAGGAAATTCACACTTAACCCTGAATGTTGGGACTCTGTCATTTGTGCAACTGAAAAAAAAAATCACTATAAGCGAAACATCTGCCCATTCCATCCTGGGCCCGCCTTTTTGCTCCGTTAATCTTTGATGTCCCCAAGGTGATTTAGTTTAAAGATGAAAACACTTCCCTGGAGCCTGGTCTTCGGAGCACTAAATGTCATTTGGGGCGCAGTCTGTCTCTAAGCGCTGTCAGTTTTAGGGCCCTCCGGTCCGGCTCGCCCAGGCGAACTCCTCCTGTCCGCTCAGAGCGCGCCCTCTGGTGGTCAAAACTCACAGTGCGCTCGCGAAGCTGTGCTGATTCTCAGTCCCGGAAGCCTGGGGCTGGGCTCCGCGTTTGACTCTGTGCCTGACGCTGGTGGCGGTGCCAGCTTTCTGTCTTGTGTAGGGGAAGACACCTTCCTCTCTATTATTTGTACGTTGTTCCTACCCAAGGTTGCCAGATTCAGTGACCAAAAGCACAGGATGCCCAGTTATATTTGAATTTTAGATAAATCAAATTTTTAGTATGAATATGTTGTATGGAATAATATACTATGTACGAAATATACTTATGGTAAAATAAATAAATACATTCAAAAAAGCATTTATAGTTTCTCTGAAATTCAAGTTCGCCCGGGTGTCCTGTGTCTTATTGGTCCTGCCTTGGGAGCAGCCTCTTTGGGATGAAGGGCAGGAGGGAGGAGAGGGGAAAGGACGGGACAAGGTCTGGGGAGTGCGGGGTGGACAGGGGTGGCATCCAGGTGAGTCTCTGACTGTGGGGGTCCAGAATGGCCCCTGGTCTGCTGCAGGGGAAGTTACAGGTTCCTTGCTCTAGGACAGTGCTGCTGAATCTGATGCCTGGATTGAATCCCAGGAGGTTCTGATGTCATTGGTTTGAGGGTGAGGGGAGGCACTGGAATTTAAAAAGCCTTCAGGCAACTCAAATGTGTAGCTATGCCTGAAATCCATTACTGTATGAAATTTGGCTCTTTAGAGGGTTGAGTGTGTGTGTGTGTGTGTGTGCACGTGTGTGTGTGCGCGCGGGCTCACATGCACCTGTGTATGTCCCAGATGACTTTGGTTTGTATATTCTCAAGGTCAGTAGTCTGGTCCTCCTTCCAAAATGGACCCTTTCCAAAATGCTTCTAGATCCCCCCAGGGCTTATATTTTACTCATCACCCCCAGCTCCGATTTCCTGTTCACACTGAGCACTCCATCTCATTCCTGTCTTCCTCCTGAGACTATCTTTCTTTCTGTCCATGTCAACTTAATGATGGTCTTTCAATGACCAGCAGCACACAGCTGTTAAGCTTAGCAATGTTTCCGGAAGGTCTGTGGTTAACTGGGGTATCTTCCCCCAAGTAAATTATTCTTCCCTGAAGGTCTGGGCAGGGGGGAGGGGGCTCCTGCTCTCAGGTGTTTCTCTCTGGTCCTTTTCTTCCTCCAACTCTTTCTGCTTCTTTTTTAGTTCTACCACCCTCAACTATCTTGCCTCCTCCAAAACACAAACAATGAAAGAAACAAACAAAACTCAGAAACAAATCCTCTTTGTTCCCCAGACAGTGTGCAGCTTCTGGCTCAATTTCAAATCATTGCTCCTTTCTTGATCAGAATAATTCAACACTTTATTTCCTATACATCTCCCATGCGCCCAGGTATTTGTAAATAATTGAGTGATTTTGCACTTTTCCCAGACAAGTCAACTCCCACTGTGGCCAATATTTTTAAAATAGCATTTCTCCTTCCTTCTATGTGTGTAAGCCTCAAGGATCTTAGAGAGTTATTCTAACAGCCAGAGGGCCTTGCTGACTTTGGTGCAAATATCCTGGTCAAAGAACAGAGGTCCTTGGATGAAACAAGATAGTTGGAGGGTCAGGGGTTCCTCAGTCCTGGAGGAAGACAGCTGGTGTCTCGGCAGATGTTCCTAAAGACCTGGGTTTTGTTCACATCTGTTTCATGGGCATGAGCAAGAGAGGAGGGCAGAGGGGGGAAAGAGAACAAAGGAGATTGAAGAGTGACATAAAACCATACAGGGCCCCCTGAAGATGGTCTCTGGGCCCTGGGAAAGGACTGAGAGAAAAAGAGGAGGACAAGGAGTCTTTGTGAATATAAGGACCTCGGATTCAGTGGATAGTCCACCCTCCCTCAACTCCCAGAATCCCTAGGGAGGCAGACACAGCCAGCCTTGGCCAAGCTGCCTAGGAAGCCAATCCCAATGTCCAGGCATTTCCCTTTGTTCCCACAAGGTCAACTGCAGTTGCCTCTAGGATTCCACAAGGTGCTACACAGTCCAGAAAACCTGACTACCCAATTCTTCCCACCCAGCCAGTGTCTCTTTCCCTACTTCCTTTCCTCCTTCTTCCATATCTCCACCACTACCAAAGGAAGATTTGTCTCAAAAGTTCAGCATGAAACTTTATTCAATTTACTCATCAGATTGGCTAAAAGTAGATGGCTGATGGCTTTTCTCAACATGGTGTCAATTGAGATCATCTGGCGATAATTAACTTATGGAGGGTTGGTTTGGTCTGGAGAATCCAAGACAACTTTCCTTTATGTCTGGTGACTTTGAGTGGTGGGGGCTGGCTGGAAAGCAGGGCTCGCTTGGGACCATAAGTCAGAGAGCCTCAACAAGGCCTGTCCCATACAGCAGTGGTAGTGAGCAGTGAACCCCTCACCCACGGTTTCACTTTCCCGGGTTTCAGTTATCTGAAGTCAACTCATAGTCCAAAACATTAAATGCAAAATTCCAGAAATAAATAATTCACATCTTTTAAAATTGCATATGATTCTGAGTAGTGTGATGAAATCTCTTCTTCCAAAGTGGAATTTTAAAGGATGATTAATGTCAATATTTTTATAGATAATTAAATTGCTAAATCATCAGGAATTTTTTTCCCATAAATTTTCTACACAAGGGGAATTTACTGTCAAAATTCAACATCTATATGTTAATTGAAAAAAAGAAGATTGCATTAATACAGCATGAATTTTATTTTTAAATGTGTTTAGATCCCCCCTTGTTCCAAAAATGATTTAAGATACATCATTTTATGTTGTTCCAGAAATAATTTAGCCATTTTACATAAACACATATTACATGAAAAAAGTTTATACAGCATTCAAGACAAAAGAAAATTAACAAGAAAGAAAATGGAATGAAAAAACATCCAGATTGGAACAGAAGCAGGACTACACCCCCACCCCCCGCAGATGGAAGAAACCTCAAGAATCTGCTAAAAATAATTAAAATTCATAGAGGAGCTCAGAAAGGTTGTAGGATATAAAATTAACATTAAAAAATCAATTATCTTTTGAAAAAGCACTAATGAACAAATCCAAAATGAAATTAAGAAGCCAATTGTATTTATAACTATAGCATCAAAAATAATAAAATATTAAGAAAAAATAATAAAAGAAGTACAAAACTTACACTCTGAAAACTACAAAACATTGTTGAATGAAGTTAAAGAGGCCTTAAATGGAAAGCCATCTCATGTTCATTAGCTGAAAAGTTAATGCTGTGAAAATAGTATCATGGATTTAACTGTGTTCCTCCAAAATATACTAAAGTCCTAATCCTCAGTACTTGTGAATGTGACCATATTAAAAGTAAGGTTTTTGCAGGTGATTAAGTGAAGGTGAACTCATGAACATGAGCCCTAACCCAAGATGACTGGTGGAACCGGAAGTGACGGAGGAAGAACACCATGTGAGATGAAGGCCGAGATTGTGGTGATGGCTCCATAAGCCAAAGAACATCAAATGATTCCCAGAAAGCCACCAGAAGAAAAAGAAAGGCATTGAACAGAATCTCCTTCATAGTCCTTGGGAGGAAGCAACCCTACCAACTCCCTGAACTGAGACTTCTGGCCTCCATAACTGCAGACAGTAATATTTTGTTGTTTAAGCCACCCCAGTTTGTCATACTTTTTATGGGTGCCCGTAAAACCTAATACAGATGGTAATAATCCCAAAAGGGATCTACAGATTTAACATAACTTCTATCAAAATGCAGGTGGCTTCTTTGCAGAATTTAACAAGTTAATCCTAAAAATCATATAGAAATTCAAGGGACTTCAAGCAATCCTGAAAAAGAATAAGGTTGGAGAAGTCAAGTTTCCTTATTTAAAAAACTGGACCATAGCGCTATTGGAATAAAAGGATACTCTTGTAAGGACAGATCAATGGAACAATTTTGAGACTCCAGAAATAAATCCTTGCATTTACAATCAATTGATTTTTGATAAGATTCGTAAGAAAATTGAATGTGGAAAGAATAATCTTTTCAACAAATGTTGTTAGCTGGATAGCCACATGCAAAAAGAATGAAGTTGTTCCTACCTCTCACCATATATAAAGAATTCAAAATGTAGCAGAGCTCAAAACGAAGGAGGTAAAGCTATGAAACTCAGAAGAAAATACAGGTGTAAATGTTTGTGATTTTGGATTAGGCAATGGTTTCTTAAGATAAGACATCAAAAAGTACAATCAACAATATCAAAAATAGATGAACAAGACATCAAGATGAAACTTTTGTGCATCAAAGGAAAACAAACAGAAAGTGAAAAGATAAAGCATAGAATTGATAATTTAAAATAGGAAAAAAGGTCCAAAGACGAAGGAGTGAAGGGAGGGGAAGGGGAAAGGAAAAGAGGGAAAGGAAAAACTATGAGAAAAGAAAAAAAAAATGGAAATGAAATCTATGTAAATAGGGAAGGGTGGAGGGGGTGAGGGCACACAGGTAATGGGGGGAAAAAATAAGAACCAAGATACATCATGTACAGGTACAAACACCCAATGATAAATGTAAACAAATTGTATACCTAAAGTGTACCAATAAAAGAACTAAAAAAACAAATAAACAAAAAAAAACCACAAGAAAATTAGGAATGGATCAAAACTAAAACAACAAAATGACAGGAATTAGTACATAAAAAAAAAAGAATGGGACAAAAATTTTGCAAGTCATGTATCTTTCAGAGACTAGTATCCAAAATACAGGGTAGCATTTCTTGAATTAACTGCCCAGTTATCTCAACTATATCATGAGTCCTCACTGGACATGTCCCAGAATCTTGAAATGATATATTCAGCAGTCTTCCAAACAATGGTAAAAAAGTTTTCATTCTTTTGCTCTGAGCAGACTGTTTGAGACAAAGAGAAGAGTTACAAAACCACAGCAAAATAGTCCGTGCTGGGAGTGTCTCTCCTCCTTATTCTGTTTTTTTTTTTTTTTTTTTTGAAAGAGTGGCCAGCTTTGAGGTATGTGCCCAGACCTCCTGAAGAGAAGTACTCAAGAACATCCTTCCCAGCCAATGCCTGAACGTGACCTGGTCAGGGCAAACTGGGCCCTTGGGATGTGTAAGTGGGTCCCAGCTCTGGAGCAAAGCCACCAAGAATTTTTCCACTCTGTGATGGGAGGAAAAATTCTTCTAGGTGGGGCTGTTTAATGAAAGGCAAAAGCAATTTGGAAAAAGAAGATTTGGTGATGAAATCACAAAATTATTTTTACTGCAAAGGGCTGGCATCTAATAAAATGTACAATGCCAGAGTTTGTCTGGACCCCCAGGATACTTTACTGGCATGTAAGTGTCTTCCCTTTGATAATGGAAATCGCTTGCTGGGAATATTTCAGGTTCAGTGAGGGCATGGACAAGGCCACACAGTCTGCCAATACAGTGTTACTTAAAGCCTGAAATTTGTTCCCAAGGGGAGACTGAGATTTCCATTTGTTAGACTCACATCACCATCCTTCGTCAATGCTGTCCTGATCATGAGTTTCAGCCCACACGGACCAGCACACAAGCTGCAGGAGAAACTGTATTTTGGGTCATTCCTTCCTTGACCTATCTGGAGACAGATGCACAGGTCTAAGGGTGTTTCTTGCTGTCACATGTCCTGAGCATGCATTCATTTAAACTAGCCAGAAAATATTCCCTGGTTGCTGTCTTTGGACAGGTTTGGGGACAAGCAAAATCTTTGAATCCTGTATTGAGAAAAAGTATCTGGAAAAGTGGACCTGACAGTTCCTGCCTAGTAAGTACTGGACACTCACTTGCAGAAGGTGGCTCTGGCCCTGTTCCTGATGCGTATGCAGGATTCCTGGCCTTGTGTACAGATAGGCACATGGTGCAAAGGCAACTGGGTCAGAATCCTAGATCTACCACTTACTTGCTATTTGGCCTTGGCCAGTCCAACATAAACTCTCCCCCTACCAGTTTTTATAATTGTAGATGAAGATGACATGACATTCTGTACAGGTGTCTAAAAAATAACAGATTTCAGAAAACAGAGATAGTGAATCATGACAAATATGTCTCCTCTTCTGACACATTACTCTTGCGCTTGATTCTTAAAAAAATAGGCTGTTCCACATTTTCATGACTTTCTTTGAAGCAGTATTTCTGCAGACTATTTATTTGGCTTTTAAAAGATTCCCAAATTTCCCACAAATCCAAACATGGTACGCGAACAATAGTTTTTCTTTGGATTTTTACTCTTTTTTTTTTTTTTTTTGTACCGGGGATCGAACTTGCAACCTTGTGCTTGCGAGGCAGGCGGCAGAACCACCAAGCTAAGTCCCCAGCCCTGGATTTTTACTTTTTAAAAAGCATTTGAAGCATTTTACTTAGTGACAGATCTCTAAGGGCCTGCAGCCTATGGACATTCTGGTATACCTGTGTGCTTATGTACTGTGGATATATTACAATGTTGGCAAATTGGAACAGCTCAAAAATGTCTACAGTATTACAGAGGAGCTTTTCAGCTGGACAGATGCACCCATTTCATGAGGAACCAATAAAACCTATACTGATAGTGTGGGGTAAGAATCTTGCCATCTCTTTTTTCTAATTCATCACTTGAGCCCTCTCTTCTTCAAACACTATTATTATAAAGTTTAATATCTTGGTTTGAGTTTTCAAAAACCCTGGGACCTTAGCCCTATTTTGCAAATAGCAGATGCAGAGAACTGGCCCTCAGCCTTCTGTTGTGCTTGCTTTCTTCTCTGTTGAATGCCAGCCCTGCAGAGATGTATACTGCTTTGGCGAGGCCCTTGCTCTTGTGTGTGTCTCTGTGGTGTGTTTCAGCAGTGGGTCCCATGCTTGTGCTCCAACAATAGCTCACTTGGTTCATGTTCAGACAATAGTCCTCCAGACAAGACCCTGTGCAGCTTCCAGCTTCAGCTATGGTGGCTCTGGGGTCACCACCTCCACCAGCTCACAGGGGTTGAACCTGAAACCTTCCCTGCCTTGACACCCATGTGCTTCTTGGCAAGTGCTCTGGAATGAATGTGCCCCTGACCTTCAGTGTGATTGCAGTTAGAGACAAGGCCTTTACAGAAGTAATTAAGGTGAAACGAGGTCATAAAGTAGGGTTCTGAAGGATCAGAAAGATCAGCGCCCTTGTAAGAAGACACAGGGAACTCGCATTATCTCCTCTCTCCACCAGGTGTGCACAGCAAGAAGGTGGCTATCTGCAAGCTGGGAAGAACATCTTCAGAACTGACCATCTTTATCAACCTTGTTCTTGGACTCCTCATTATTTTCAGGGCACTGTGAGAAATAAATGTCCAGTTTACACCCACGGTCCATGGTACTTTGTTATGGAAGCTTAAGCCAACTAAGCCAAGAATCTCTGCAGAGCTCTTTGTGCCATTCCCTATAACAGTCTTTGATTAGTGTCACCCTGGGCCTGCCTGAGAGCATCACTGGGGAGAGAATGTGGGGTTCTGAATTAGCAGTTAGTGGGGAGGACACGGGGTCAGGTGGTACATCGAGAGGAGGCTGCCATCCTCAGGCAGATTATTTACTCTCTTGCTGCCTCACTGCTTTTGCTTGGAAAATGGGGATAATGATAGAACTCATCTTGGAGGATAGTTGTGAGGGTTTAATGAGTTAGTCCATGTGACTGGCTAGAATAATGCTTGGCCGTGGCTGCTGAGAGTTGTATAAAACTCTGCCCCTCTGAGTGCATTCAAAATCTCACACATGAGCAGCAGAGATTTAGGTCAACTGCACTCAAGATTTGGTCCAAAATATGGAATCAACCCATATGCCTATCAGCTGATGAATGGATAAAGAAAACGTGATATACACAGTGGAGTACTACTCAGCCATGAAAGAATGAAAGCCAGTCACTTGCCGTAACATGGATGGAACTAGAAGTCATTAAACTGAGTGAAACAAGCCAGCTTTGGGAAGACAAGTATCACATGTTTTCTCTCATTTATGGAAACCAGTAAGTCAACTTTGCAGAAGTATGGAAAGGAATAGCGGTCCCTGGAGACAGAGAAGAGGACCAAAAAGAAACTAAGGGTGACTTGTAGGGACTGGGAAGAGTGCTGAGAGAGAGAAGGGGTAAAAATAGAAGCAGGGAGGATGGACATGACCAAGGCACACTGTATGCATGTATATGGAAATATCACAGTGATCCCATTAATTTGTACAATTAATATGTTAATGATTATAACAATTATTACTAAAATGCAAAGAGGAAAAAAAAGATTTAGGAAATGGACAAAGGCTAGATTTCCATTTTTCTCCCTGTGATGAAAATGATGTAAAGATCTTCCGGCAGGTTCTATCCCCCATATTCTCTCTGGCCATCCTCCTGCCAGGCTGACTGTCTGGTCCCTCCTACTGTAACCTCTAGTATTTCTTCTCTGGCTCCTACTTCCTGTCTAGTTCCCACCCTCCTTCCTTCTCCTGAGGATCAGACACTGTCCCCCACTCTCGCCTCCTTGTCTATCACTTAGTCATTTGCTTTTCTACGTGCAAACATTATTGGGGTCTGTCCCTCCATTCCAATCTTTCAAAAAATATTTTTCTCCAGGAAATAAAATGTTCTCTCTCAGAAGACAAAAGCAAGGTCATGGTGTGCTTTCATTTCTGTATTTGCTTCCCTCAGTTGAAATGAGTCTCCTAAAGGCAGAGTTGACACCTTAGCAGTGACAGGAGGGCCTGACTCCCAGAGGTTCGGAGGACCTGCAAGGTGGTGGTGGTGGGGATGAATGAGTCGTAGGTGCTGCCTTGGTTCTCTGCTGGGTCTCTCAGCCAGACCAGCAGATCCTCCCCCTGCCCTCGTGGTGGGACAGCTCCCAGGTCACTCTACACTCAACCGTGCTCTGAGCTCCCTCCTGGGAATGACATTTTCTAACCCACTAGTCACTTCAATTTTTATCTTCACTCCAGGGATTCTGAGAAGCTCTGCTCTGTGCTTTTCCCCAGCAACAGAGAATATTCACAGCTCTACATTTAAAATTCCCCACTTTCTGCTGTTTCACCTTAAACAGGAAGCAAAGCTTTGACATGTGTCAAAACTCACTGGGGACACTCTCTACCTCTCAAGGTTCACGGCTGAGCCTTGATGCCAATCTCATGTAAAACAAAATATAAATTAAGAGTTTGTATGAATGGGTCCCAGTCCAAGCAGCCAGGGAGTGATGTGCTTATTACTTTGATCAGATATGAGCTTAGACAAATCTATAACTTCAAAATTCTACATAACCACGACTTGTTCCAAAACCAGACAGACTGCTCTAGAGTTGAGTTATAAATTCTTATATTTCATCAATTCCACCAGCAATTATTCTATACCTATTTTGTCCCAGAAAATCTTGTAAGATGTCACAAATACAAACTCCTGTGTCTGCTCTCAGCCCTGAGATTGGGGACTGTTGTAACCCTGTGTTACATATGGGAGCAGAGAGAGCACTCACTCATGAATACCTGGCTTGCAGAGAGTGGTCAGGATTATGACGTTAAGTTGCGTGGCTCCAGGATCCATGCTCTCAACACCCATGCCATGCTTTTAGAAGGTCAAGAAGCCTAACAAGTAATCTGTCTACCCGAGTGTCCATTCACTGGCCAAACTGCGGGACTGGCACTACTGTGCCAGGCCCAAGGAACACTGGCCAAGCAGTGGAGGAGGTTTCTGGGTGCCTCAGTGGCCCCATCCTGTGGTCCTCACCCTGGCAGCAGAGCAGAGTGGATACTGGCACTCCACATCAGCCCTGCCTCTTGAAAGTGAAGTGACCCTGCAGTGTTACTTAAACTCTACTCTGTGTTTCTTTTTCTTTTGGGTGACTGTTTTTATTGTGCAGCACACATATCATTTAAGAGATGTAGTTTCCAAATATCACTGGTGAAAGCTGAAATCCATTATCATTTGCTCACAGAAATGAAGCCCATCATGCTGTGTGCTTGGAGAAAAGAGGTTTAAACTAGAATCTGCATAATCCCAGGTAGAAGCAGCAGCAGCAGTAAGGGGGAGAAAAAGTGTCATCTTTGATATGCAAACCATGGAGAAGAGCAGCATATATCAGAGATCAGGCCATCTGAATGCACAGCATCCAAGAATATATTTAAATAAGTCCACACATGGTAATGAATCCATCCAATGGCCTGATGATCACTTGTAAAATGCTTAAGTTCCGCCCCCTCCCCCCGCCACAATTCCACAGGTAATAAAATAAGGCTGTAGCTCCTTCTGTTTTCCTTTGGAATGAAATGTCAGATAAAAATGAAAGCCCCTACCTTTAATGCTATCCAAAAATATCTTCCTCTGAGAATACTTCTGTCACACATTGTTTCTTTTAAATAAATTTCAAATATTACTCATATGTCTATATGAAAACTTATTTCAAGTGTTAAGTAAATAAGAGGGGGACAATAAGAATGAGTGAACACTGCCCTAGGTGACCAGAAGAATGATCTATAAATCCAGAACCTGTTCAAGAAAAGAACAGAGGAGGAATTTTTCTCAAAGAATCCATTACCTCTAACTATAACTCATTTTCAACTCGTCACTTTAACTCAGTAAATGGATAACACGCACTAAAATAATAAATAGGAAGATTATGTAAAAACCAGGGAAACAGTCTACAAAATACAAATAGAAAAGAAACCTGAAATGTGTCTGTACTATTACTGCAACTATGAGAAATTATTTCTACCTATATAAAAAGTTCAAAAAAGACCATATTATTCACAGATAGGATGATAGTGGTTATTTTTGTGTAGAAAAATGGTAGACGTTAAGAACAGATTTTTTTCTTTTATTTATATGCTATTTATAATATTTTTACAAGGACCATGCATTGCTTTTTAAATTTAATTCAAATTCATAAAAGTGTAAAGATTCAAATTTTTAAAGGTTTGATGGTTCAAATTTTAAACTTTTTATTTTAAAGGTCCAAGATGCTGATGACTCTTGACAAAGCTCAAGACACATCACCCCAAAATATAACTATAGAAGAACAGGTGATGTCACCCACAAATGTGACCTTTTGACATAAGGAGTATTTTTGAGCTGCTTATTTTGAAGAACTACAGGTGCAGGAGTAGCTCTGAAAAGTTCCCCTTTTGTAGAAAAGTATGCAAATATAAAGGAAATCTCCACTTGTAAGAGCTTCTCTCTTGATGAATGGCAACTAATGCCATCATTCAGAGAACAACGTTATTTAAGCCTGCAGCCTAAGACAACTCTTTGAAGACTACTCTAGAGATTATTCATTTCTCTGGGATATCTCCCACGTGTATAGGAGGTATTCATGTTATTAAACTTCTGTTTGTTTTTCTTTTTTTTTTCTTAAATTCTTTTATTGGTACATTGTAGGTATACAACACAATTACATTTCTCATTGGGAATTTGTACCTTTACATGATGGATCTTGGTTCTTATTTTTTCCCCATTCCTAGCCCTCCCTTCACCCCCTCCACCCTTCCCTATTTACAAAGACTTTATTTCCATTTTTTCCATTTCTCATCATTTTTCCTTTCCCTTCTTTCCTTTCCCCTGCCCCTCCCACTACCCCTACCCCTTTGGACCTTTTCTTCCTATTTTGCATTATCAATTATTCATTCTAATCAATGGTACATTTTAGGTATACAATATAATGACATTCATCATTGGAAATTTGCACCTTTACATAGTCTCTCTTGGTTCCCATCTTTCACCCTTGCCCAGCCCTCCCTTCAACCCCTCCATTCCTCCCTATTTACAAAGATTTTGTTCCTATTTTTCCATTTTCTCATATTAATTCCATTCCCTTCTTTCCCTTCCCCTACCCCTCCCACTTCCCCTTCCCCTTTGCCCCTTTTCTTCCTATTTCACATTATCTATTATACATTTTAGTCCTTATTTAAACTTTCAGTTTCTCACACCAGAGAAACTAATCAGTATTTACACATGTGTGTCCTATGTATTTCACTTAAGAGTATCGCCTCAATGTGCATCCACTTAGCTATAAATGTCTCTAATTTCTCATTTTTTATGGCTGAGCAGTACTCCATTTTATAAAAAAACCCCACATTTTCTTTATCCAGTCTCCAGTTGTTGGGCATTTGGGCTGTTTCCAAGTTTTAGCTATTACAAACTGTGCTGCTATGAACATGGGTGCACATACATCACTGTGGTATGATTCTTTTAATTCTTTGGGGAAGATACTCAGCAGTGGAATAGCTGGGTCACATGGGACTTCCAGTCCTAGTTCTGTGAGGTATCTCCATACTGATTTCCACAGTGGTTGCACCAGTCTACACTCCCACCAGCAGTGGAGGAGGGTTCCTCTTTCCCCATAGCCTGCAGTGTTACTTAAGCTCTAGTCTGTGTTTCTTCATTTAAAAACAAGAATGAATGAGGATGCTGACTCCATCTGGCGCTGGTTGTGAGGGTGAAATGTGTGAGTGTGCAAAGCAGTCGGCAGAGTACTGATAGGGCTTAATCTATATCCTTTAGAGGAATGTTCCCCTCTTGAATTTGTTTCTGCATCCACTTGTAGAGTAATTCAAAAAACATGCTTTATTGTCAGCTGTGTCCATGGGTTCCACATCCTTGGATTCAACCAAATATGGAGAGAAAATATTTTGAAAAAAAGACTTCTGTACAGACTTATTCTTCTCATGATTCCCTAAACAATTTAATGGAACTTCTTACACAGCATTTACATTTGTTATCATGAGTCTTCTAGAGATGGTCAAGTGTACGGGAGGATGTATAGGTTATACATAAATACTATGTCCTTTTATACAGAGGGCTTGAGGATCCTCAGATTTTGTTGCCCAAGGGGATCCTGGAACCAGTCCCCTGTGGTGTCGATGGACAACTGTGTTTGATGAAGGTGCTAGAGTATGTGCTTGGTTCAGGCAAAAGAGGGTGAGGTAAGCAGCTCCAGGGTTGGCTCCAGGACAGGTAGAGGTCATTTCCAGTGGAGCAGGAATTAAAGCTGAGGTTGGGAGCCCTGTCTCCTACCAGCCCCATCACATGGGGCTGGCATTTCCTCTCCTGAAGTGTCTGTCCTGTGTGTGATGGCCCTGTCACACTGGGAGGTGAGGGTCCCAGGGTCAATGCTGCCCTTGTGATGTCACCAGGGCAAGGCAAGCCAGGGAACACCAGAAGGTGGGTGCTTCTCTGGGAAGGTCACAGCAGAGTTGGAAGGGCTAAGAGCCAAGGCAGGGTGACAGTAGACGGAAGCCTGGGATGCAGTCTGCATGCCCTCTGTCTTCAGTGCTCTGCTGCTGCTGTGCTTGGCCAAGGGTGTTCTGTGCCCACCCTGTCCCTGCCCTCTGCTGTTGTCTCCACTAAAGCAGGCGGCCACCCTCCAATTGACCTCCTGCAAGGTGGCAGCCTCCAGGGCCACCAGGGAGCGGGTATTTACTTATGCTGTCTCAGTCCTGTTTATAGCCGTGGCACTGATGAGATACACTCTGCAGCCAGACCTGGGTGGCTGGCCCACAAACATAGCTAGTGGGCCACATTCAGCCCAAAAGCTGGGGACACAAGTCAGGTGAGATACGAGGGAGGTCAGGCCCAAGCGGGGTTCAGGCTGAGTGTGAAATCAGCAGTCAGAGGACAGAGCTCATATTTTCCTGTGTGTCAGACTGTGCTAAAGGCTTCATGTGCATTGTCTCAGTAAGGAGGAGGAAACAGGCTTTGAGCTAATTGCTCCAGGCTGTTCAGTTATCTTTTTGGGAAGTGTGGATTTTTGAGCACGGATCTCTCTGAAGATTTACTCTATCCCCTCTTTGGCTATTTTGCTTTCCTGGATAAAATTTGTGCCAGTAGCCTCTGTTTAAAGGTTCTCTATAATCCTCCAAGCAATCCATTTTACAGATGAGGAAACTGAGGTTCAGAGAAGACCAGACCAGTGACTTATGTATGGTAGGAAGTGACAGAGCTGGGACGTCTCCCCCCGCTCCTCCAACTTGGAAGGAGCCTGGCTGGCAGACTAAGTAGCTCTCTTTTGATGGGAGCCTTTCTGGTATGGAAAAACTGCAAGTGTTCTCCTGACCTACTGCACAGGGAGAGAGTGGTGCTCTGGCAGTGTTGCATGGTGCACATTCTGTTGGTGTACAAGAGAAAGGTGGCCTCCCAGGCCCACCTCTGCCCTGGGCTCAGCCAGCTCTAGTTCAGTGGTAACTGCCCTGTGGTGACAGATGACTCCTGGCTGTGCATCTGACTGACATTACCTCATCACTTTCTGCAGTGGCTCTGTGAGGTACATACTGCTGCCACCTCCTTATACAGATGAGGAAATGGAGCTCAGAAAGTCAAAAGGACTTCACCGAGGTCACCTGGCTGCTGTGAGGTCCATTTGGAACATAAGCTCAGGGGGGTTTCACTCCAGGGCTCAGACCAGCAGTCGCTGACTCTGTGCCTCCTGTTGACATTCCTGATGACAATTGCAGGTCCTTCCTGTCCCGTCGCCTGTGTCCAGGAAAACCTCACCAGCAGGTGAGTCTGGCTTCAACCTCCTTTTCACCCAGGTCTTCTGTCTCTTCTCCCTCCCGCTCCCAGGGAAAATCCTTACCCCACACTTTGCATCTCCCTTTTCCCTTCCTCGCACATCTTTTTGATCCTGCTGTGCTTCCCTGAGGGATGCAGTCCATGGCCTGAGCCAGGCTGCTGTGACCTCCTGCAGGGGACAGGCAGTTACTCTGCCTCTGCTATCCTCAGGTTGGCTGGCAACATTGGCCAGGTCCCTTCACGGGGCTGGGTTGTTTTCTCTTCTGTAAAACGAGGGGACACTGGCTGTTCTGCATTCAGAGGTATTGTGATGGTCCAATGAGTGGTCCACAACTTCTAGTCCTGCTGCTGTTGCTGTAAGCAATGATCATATTTAACGAGAGAGCAGTTACCATGTGCCCTGCCCATGCCTGTTCTCTGCGGACACCTGTTCACTTACAATGGAGAGAGGAGACGTAAGTGATGCTGCTGCTTCCTCTCCTACCCCCATTCCCTATTCTATTCCACTCTGTCCTATTCTACCCAATCCTATCCCCTCCCATCCCATCCTATTCCACCCTCTCCCATCCTACCCTAGCTCATTCCTCTCCTGTTCTCTCAGAGCCTAGCCCTGAGAGGAGCTACATGCCTTTTGGCCCTTAGAACAAGACAAGCTACAGGGGAAGAGATACAGGCTGAGGGGGTGACCCTGTCTCTAGAGAAGTGGCTGTGTCACCTCTCACGAGTGGGTGGACCACTTGTACAATCAGTGCCTTCAGGAGGGCACTTAAGACCAGTCCTCTAGGCAACCGATGGGCACCACATGGCTCCTCTGTCCAGCTCAGCCACTCTCGACAGGTTTAGGGGAAGCCTGCTCCTGCCTGCCCCACACTGTCCACCCCACCACCCCACCCCGGTACTTCTCTGGGGAGAATCCCATTAAGGGCACCCTGTCTTCCTCCAGGAAATGAGCCTTGGTGGGATGAGTTGCTCCCAAGGCCCTGTTGGTCTTCAGGACTAGCAGTCTCCACTTGTAGGTCTACTATCCTTGGTCACAGCCTTTCTCTGACCATTTCATGAGGCTGGAGAGGGCCTCCTCTCCTGGGGAAAACCCCACATGGCTCTCTCTCCCCGTGGAGGAGGCCAGTACATAGAACAAAGCCTCTCCTCCACTCTGGAAAGCCTTCTCTGTCTCATGCTGTCCCTCTGCTTCCTGCCTGATGCTCCCAGACTCAGTGTGGCTCCATCTGGGACAGAGAATCATGAACCTCCCTTAGGATCCATATTTCTCATTCTCTTCTGCCCAGGTAGGAGAGGACTTGCATCTCACCAGAGTGATGGATTCCAAGACTGGGGCTTAAGCACAGGAAATAGGTAGAGCTGGCTTCTTAGACCTGGCTGTGGTTCAAGGCCATGTCATCCTAGAATGGCACAGGCAAATATAGCACCCTGTGTGGTCCCTCCTGTCTCCCTGGAGCTGTCAGGGTTTGAGGCCAAAGCCTTGGTGGATAACAAAGGATCACTTTACTAGTGTCAACTGTGCAAACATTTTCCTTTGGGACTTGTGGGGAGATGGGAGGCTGGGCCAAGGCAGGAGAGAAGTGGTCTTGGGTCTCCGGGTCAACTGGGACCCATTTTATAACTGCAAACCACAAGATGTTCCCAGCAGAGACTTAATGAGGAAAAGTGGAATGACATAGCACAATACTCCTTTTATGGGAACTTCATTCAATAATGTTCCCTGTGTTTTCATGCCCCTAGATCCAAGCATTTTGGAGAGATTTGTGCTTAGAATGGAAACCAGTAAAATCCTAGCTTATTAACAACTTATGGAATATAAATATAGTTCTGTTGGTTTCCACAGGTCATGAAAATGGCTGCGTGGACTTTGACCAAGCTTGGTGAGCATGTTTGAGATGGTCTTTAGTGGTGTGTGGGGAAGGAGCTGTGGGGAAGGCATCAGAGATGGACAGAGTTGTCCCAGAGATGACGCTGTGCCCCAAGCCAGGGTATGTCGAGCAGACAGAGGTAAGGGTGAGGACTAAAAGACAGCATGAAAAAAGGAAAAAAATAACTAGGACATTCAGGCTCTAAAGCCTGCTTTCTTTATGCTCTGTCACAATTCCCAGGAGGTGGCTCTATTATTTCCTCTGGTAGCCAACCCTTAGGTCACTGAGCCACCTACTCCACAGGACAGGGGGCTGTCTCTTGTCTTAACTCATAGCTTCAGCTGTTTCATCTCTTCATTGTCACCACCCCTGGGCCAGTGCCTTCTCAGGAAGCAGTTATCAGTTCATATCATGTGACCTTAAAGTAGGAATCAGGTCAGAGGTTTACAAATAGTCACACATGTCTTAATGGAGATGTCCTGAGGAATATTTTTTTAGGCAATTTCATCACTGTGTGAAAATCATAGAATTGTACACTTGTGCACTGCACAAATGATGTTTCAGTCAGCCATAGACAGCAGATGCCACAGTGTTCCCAGAAGACTAGACTGCCTAGTGATGTGGTAGCTGTCTTAGTCTGTGCAAGAATATTCTAGGACTTTCACACGATGACAAAATCAGACAACAGTACAGTTCTCAGAATGTATGCTGCCATTGTACCTCACATCTAGGCTATGTAGAATACATATACACATAGCATAGCTCATTGTTCCTGAGGCTGTGATGAACAAAACAACATGAGTTTAAATCAAACATAAGAGAAAATGAGGTGTGGAAGCTGCTGCCAGGGTGATAGGGCATACTGTTTGAGGGTGTACAATTAAAAATGACCATAGGATACTCTATTATAACAGTAAAATATAGTGAATACATGGTCATTTATTATCAAGTATTAGGTACTATGGATAATTGTATGTGCTCCACCTTTACATACCTGGCAGTGCAAGTAGGTGTGTTTACATCAGTAACCCAACAGCAGGTGAGGAATGCATTGCTGTTATGGCTAAAACATCACCAGGAGATGGGGATCTTTCAGTTTCATTGTCACCTTTTGGAAGCATTATTGTATGAGGTCTGACATACACAGTGAATGTTTAAATTACCAAAACCCCCCACATTACACTAAAAGACACATTGCCGTTAGTTCACCTCAAAACACTCCCATATAGTTTCAAACATGCTTATTCCATCATCTTGCCACTGTCTGAAGCAGTTCTAGAAGTCCTCTCTCTTGTCTTTAAAGGGTATGATTAAAAATTACTGTCAATGCTGATGCTGCGCGTCATCCAACAGAAATGCAGGCTCGTAAAAACATGACATTGTGTCCTCATCCACCTTATTCACTGGGCCTGACATGGTGCAACTACTGGCTCTTCCCCAAAGTCAAAATGACCATGAAAGGTAAACAATTTGAACCAATTCAAGGCATTGAGGCAGCCACAACAGAGAAACTGGACACGAAAGAGGACTCCCCAAACTGCTTTAGGAAGTGGCAAGAATGATGGGATAAGTGCGTTCAAAGCAAGAGGAACTATTTTGAGGATTAATTACAATATGTTTTTTTATTGTAATAAATTTTAAAACAATTTTTAATATTTACTATATTTTTGTCACATCCATATATACAATCTGTTATTGACCAAAATGCCCTTATGTGGTGCCTGACTGCAGTTATTAGTTACTAAATGGGGTTGGTCAAAGGAGGTGTAGACCAGTAGGGAGACCTCTCTGTGGGTTTGGGGAGATAGCAGTGAGAGGAGACTGGTTCTGTGTAGAGGGAATTGCTCTAATGTAACTGTACTGAGGATGATGGAAGACTACTGGAAAGAGGTACTGTTATAGAAAGGAACTAGAGTGAACCCTGAGAGGACCCAGGAGCAGTGGCATGTCTAGCACTCAGAAATGATTTTTAAATACCAATGAAAGGAATCAGAACTCTTTGGAGAAACAGCAAATTCTAAGGAAGGTATAAGGTGAGCCTGTAACACCTGTTGTCCCAGAAAGTAAGGACAGGCTTAAAGAGAGATGGAGAAATGTAAAACAACACCTAAGCCAGCTAGAAGGACTGCTCACTGGCCAAATCTGAACTAACATAAGCAACAAAGATGAAACAGTAGATTCCACTGGATAAATAGGAATCTGTGGATCCATACAGATAGAAATAAGTGAACAAATAAATGAGGACAACAAAAGGAATTAGTGCTTAATAGGTGGTAGGTGGAAGAAATAATGAAATTATAAACTACTTGGTCACCATCATGGTGATACTTAACCCAACCAAGAACCAAGAAACATCAATGGATGTGAGGTAACCACAAAGTCTTAACATACCTCCCCACACAGTGCTGCTTAATTACAAAACGACAAAAGAATTATCTGGCAGACATTACCTAAATCCAGTGACCAAAGTTAACAACAGGGACGAACTAAAATCATGCACCTGATCAGATGTGCTAAGAACACAGCCCCACTTCTATGGTATTCCTGCCAAGCTGCAGAATCTGAATTGAAACACAAGGGACTGTCAGACAAGCCCATCTTGATAGATCTACCAAAGATCGCCTGGCCTGTAGTTGTCAAAACTTCTCCAGGAACTAGATGAAAGAGGATAAAAACAATGTGACAACCAGGTGCAACTTTTCATTAAAAATTATCATTTTGCTAGAAAGGATATAATAGGGCTTCTGGAAAAACTTAAATGAGACCTGAGGATTAGATGGTAGTAATGTATTAATGCTAATTTCCTGACGTTTTCCTGAGGCTATGGTGGAGACCACCCTTGTGGTAGGAATTACATATTTATGCACTTGGAGGTGATGAAGCACTGAGTCATCAACTGCTCTAGTAGCTGAGTTATTTTTATGAATCTTACAACTTTTCTCTAAGTTTGAAATGAAATTTCAAAGGAAAAAGAAAAGTTTTAAAAAAGTTATGGAAAATCTACAAAGTTTAGAGCAAATCTACAAAGTTTAGTTTAGGGATGTGGTTAAAAGCCAGGCTTTGCAAAAATGCAATCTACACGCACAATGGAATATTCTTCAACTTTAAAAACACAGGGCATCTGACACATGCTACAACACAGGTGACTCTTGAGGGCATTCTGGTAACTGAAATAAGCCAGTCAGGAAAGGAGAAATAGTGTATGGTTCTACTTATATGAAGTACCTAGGGTAGTCCACCTCATAGACAGATAGTAGGATGGTAGTTGCCAGAGGCTGGAGGAGGACAGAATGAAGAGATAGTATTTAACAAGGTCAGGAGATGGAGGGTGGTGATGTTTATACAACAACAGGATTGCCCTTAATACTACCAAACTATACACTGAAAGATGGTAACTTTTATGTTATGTGCATTTTACCACGATTTTTTTCAAAATCAGGGGGAGGAAAGCTAGGCTTTGGAGTGACTCATGGCCTGGACTCTGAGTTCTGACAATTGCCACTGAATGATCTTAGGCAAGGGCTTGTTTCCTTCTGCCAGGGGCCACAATGGTGTTGGCTTCACCGTGCAGAGATCTTGAGGGAAAATCGTTAGGTGTGGTGGCTGCACTGGAAGCAATGCAAGCACTCTATATAGGTTTACTCCTGTTCTTATCATTAACTCTATTTCAATGCAAGCTTGGTATTATCTTCCCATGCCCCTTCCCACCCCTAGGAACTGCAGGCTTCACAGCTTGCTGTCTTTTCTCTGGAACTTTCTCTGGGAACACTTAAGGGAGAGGGAGCATTTCTCAGCTAAATACACGTATAAACTCTTACATGCTTGTCTATGCATAGATTTTCTTTGGAGAGAAAAATATGAAACCAGTAACAGTGATTGCTTGTGGAGAATGGATGTGGGAAACTGAAGGAATACTGTGCTCTTTGAATATATTCCTACATATAAACATTACTATTTAAATAATTTGATTAATCAAATTATCAAAGACCCTCCACTTCTTCCTCTCTCTCACTCCAGTCCCCTACCACCTTGCACTATTCTCCAGATGTCCATCTAAAACTGCTCTTGCCTTTGTTGAGAAATTCAACCCATTTCTCCTTATCTTCCTGTCTGTTTTATGCCTTTTTGACATATGACACATCATTGCCCTTAGCCTCAGGGAAACCAGTAAAATGTATCCATGATAAAGGAAAGGGCCATGTCTGTGTTGACCAGTTCTGTAGACCTATGGCAAAGATCATTGCCTGGCATACTCGCAAGGGCTGTGTATATATGTATTTGGAATGAACAAATCATGAAACAAAAAAGCAAACTCAAAACAAAACCCAATGACCAGCATTAAAACAAAAGTAAGCACTGGAATAACACTGACAAATTCTCAAGAGGTATCTTGATCTCCACAAAGCCAGAAATAAAAGCAGAGGTCATTATTTTCAAACAAAGCAGTCCTAGGGGTGATATTTTACTATCCTGCAAAAACACTGAAGAAACTAAGAAAACTTCATTGTTCACACAAGCAGTCAGTATTAGTTTTCAAAAATTGCATGTGAACCTATAATTATTTTAAAAAGTGTAATTTAAATGAAACAGTACAAACCCGATCTGTTGGCTGAAGAAGAAAAATCTACCAATTGGAGAATCATTAAGGCCCAAATTAATCAATGAAATTAGGTGGCTGGTAAGTTGCAAGTTGCAAAGATGCAAATGAGCCAACCTAAGGAAAGGTACATTACTATGCATACTGTGCAGCAGTAACTCAGGGCAAATCATATACCTAATAGACTTGTGGCTATAAGAGGCTGGAAAACAATGTTAATAATATGTTGCAGTTGTATTTGGCAAGTTCTTAAAAGAAAGACATGAGCTCAGAAAAAGTTTTCCATTTTCTGAGCAGAAATTTAAAAAAAAAGAGAGAGACAAAATCCAGATACTCAGAGATTTGTGAGTAAACTGATCTTGGGCCTGAAACAGCAAGAAACAAATGAAGAAAATACTTGTGACCAAGGCCTCCATGCAATAATTAGATTAAGGATATGAAGTTCCAAAGCTTTACGGCTGAACACAGTGGCTCAGGGACCGTGTAAGACTTTCTGTTTTTTGCACAAAATCCTCGGTTTAAGTTATGCTCCAGGTTTAAATCAAGGTCTGAGAGTACAGATGCAAAAGAAATAATGCAAAAGATTTGAAAACAAGTCACAAAAAAGAACTGTATGCGTGGTTTCTGGCCCATTTTGCTGATTTTAATTAATCAGGTAAAACTTCTACTACAGCTTTGGGAGTCATTCTGACCAAAGCAAAACAAAAGACAACCCATGTACCCAGGTTCCAAAAGTCTTTGTTCAAAATTTAAAATGACTCTTGGGTCTCTCATGCATTGAGGAAACTATCAACCTCCATGGCAGAGATGCTCCCTTATCTCACTGGGTATGGCCAGGACCATGGAAAAAGACTGGAAATTGAAGAACCTGCAGAGCATGAAGCAAAAAGCCACAGAGAAGAATGGGGCAGGGAGGCCTTAAGAACAGGACTGGTTCTAAATAAGGAACACCTGCCCTAACCAGGGTATGTGGCTTCAGAGTGTCTAGGATGATTTTGGCATTGCTGCAGGCCAGGAACTACAATTTCCTTCTTTCCTTTTCCTGTTTTGTATTATGCTAATAAATCATTTTTTTAGATCTTAGGTCTAATGGGGGAGAAGCTGCCTAAGCCCTAATGTACAGCCCTCCTGAGCGTCAAATTGGGTGTGGGACTAGGTCGTATTTTTGGCCAATGGGTCATGAGTGTAAATGACACAATTGCTGGAAGGCCAAATAATTTAATCCCTCATGTGAGCCCTGCCAATGTTCTCTTGGCCCGCTGTGCTCTTGTAGAAGAGGTTGGGAGTTAAGAGAACTGGGATAAAGGACTAAGGGAGCCAGTGTGCTAAATGCTGCATGAAGAGCAGTTACTAGTGCTCCTGGATCATAGCCATTTTGTAACAAGTAAGCTCCCCTACAGAATCACACCCAGACACTGGAATGCTGCCATAAGAATGCAGCATAAACTGCATTGTTCAGCTCCACTGATCATTGTTAGGTTCTCCCATCCTCAGCTGATTACTCTCATTGACAAAATTTTAAGTGACACATATTGACCAGGCTACATTGCCAAGCTCTCTAATGGCATCAGCCCTGGGAGAGACTGTCACTTGGGGCAGACTAGAGACTTCTATGAACACTGTCTGTTGGCTGGCTTGGCCTGCATCCTACTTGCACTTTGTACCCACCCCTATGTCCTGCCAGTTTCACTCATCCTTCCATAGGTTTAACCTGGACACCCAGAGGGGGAGGTTAGAGAGGAGTTCAGTCTCAAAGATTCTAGACTCAAACTTAATGGAGATGAGAACCTAGTCTTTATGAGTATGGAAATCAAAGTCTAGAAAATCCGGCCCTATAACTAGAGATGTTTTTGAATAATCTGAAGTGGAATACAGCTATGATACTCTAAGGCAAGTATCCCCAACTCAGATGTCCACAGGAGCCAGCAGGGTGTTGGGAGTTAGTGAAGTCAGCCCGTGGCATTTGGATGTCTCACATGTTGGTCAGAGTGGCAGGTTTCTCTTTAGCTCTAGCTGATTGTTATCTGGTGGAAACACAAGGTAAGAATGGCCTGACCTTAACATTTTTCTTTAGAAGCCAGGACTACAGATCTATATGGAAATCTTTTAAAACAAATTTTTAAAATCTCCATTTTAAAACATTGCTAATTAACTGAAAATAAAACAGACAACTCCATGACTAGTGGAACATGAATACAGGCCACAGCTGGTTTATAAACTGACCTGTGATATACATTTGACTCGGGGGCACAGGGACTGGCTAGAACCAAAAATGTGTGCTGAGATACAGTAGGAGGCCATGCTGAGTAAATGGTGGCCTAGATTTGGAATGAAGGGTGCACCCCAGAGGACTCACAAGTCTGCACAGAAAAAACAGGGAGGCAGAGTGGCAAAAGGTGGTAGAGGGGAGGGGTAGGAAGTATAGGCCAAGTATAGAAATCCTTGCTTCTCAACACAGTTGTTATGAGTAGGTTTCTTTGCCTGTCTTGATTTCTTCATACATAAAACTGAGACTAAATCCTGACAGGGTCATGAAAATTAAATGAACTTATACATAAGAAAAATGCCTGGACTTGGGAGGCATTTAAAACAGCTTTTTAAAAAGGTTTCCTAAAATGAAAATGAGTTTTAGTGTGCATGAAAGTTACCTGGAGGGCTTGCTGGACCCCCAACCCAAGCGCAGGCCCTTGGAAGGTCCCTGAGTAAGGAAGATACTTGATGAGAGCACTGCTTCAGGAAGGGTGGCCAAATGGCAGTTTGGAGCCTGACGTCAAGACTGGTGAGGTCTCCAGTGGTGTGACCAGTTTGAAGGGAGCAGTGTTTACTACCATGTGGCCTTGGAGCCCAGCCCAACCCTGGTGACAAGATCATAAAAGCTGACCTCCTGGCTCCTTAGATGACAGGGCACATGTCAGTGCCAATGAAAGCTTAGCTATGCCAGCTCTTCTGTCTGCTTCCCTCCCCTGTCCTCAGCACCCTGAGGTCAGCTGAGGGAGGCAGGCCTGGCCCCTTACTGGTGCTCCCCTAAACACTATTTTCAAACCCAAACCTTAGAACCAGCCTCTAGACCTATGTCAGACCTTGGCCTTTGCTGGGTCCCCACCTATTTCTCTCCTAGGTCTTTAACAGCTAATGAAAGTCTTCTGCAGAGTTCCAGGCAATGCACTGAGCCACTTTAGCAAGCTCAACTTCAGAAGACTGCTTCTATCTTTTGAAACCTTAGGAAGGTTAAGCTATATGCAAGCATATTTTTAACTAGTTTCAAGATGATGTTGATGCTGTTTGGTTGGGGAGTTTGTATGGAGCCATCATGGCAACTGGTATGATGCATCTAGATGTCCCCCCTAAAGCCTCATGCAGTCATAGGTGGGGCTTTTTTCAGAGGTGGCTGGATCTAGGATGTGTGATACTGGGATTAAGGATATGTGACTACTAAAATAGTTCACTTATTGGCTTGGCACCTGCCCTAATCACGGTAGCTTAAAAGGGCCAGAAAGAAGCTATTGTTGATTGTCCCTTGCTTGCTTTTGCTATCTTCTGCCTGCAATGAACTATTTCTCCTCTGTGATGCCCCTCTCTCATGCCACCCTGCCTTGGAGCCAGCCGATTATGGATTGAAACCTCTAAAGACTGTGAACGTTAATAAACCTTTCCTCCTTTAACTTCTGGTGTAGGGTATTTTGTCTCAGCAATGAGAGAAAAGTAACTAAGACAGTAGTAGACGTTTTATTCAATTGATAACACTAGTGATATGGAATGCATGGGAAGCCCCATCTTGACTCTAGTAAACAGGAGCTAGGACAAAATGACAAAAAAGGGCTAAAATCATCCCTGAAAGCTACAGATCTCACTAAGAACCCAGAATTCAAACTCATCCTAGGTTGAGATGGTGGGTTGGCAATGCTGGTGAAACATTAACCTGGAAACCAGAAACAGGCCAGCAACAATGGTCTCCAGTAGCAACTGTAGAAGCTGGTCCAGGCAAAAGATCCGGGCTTTCAAAATGGGACAGTGCACCCTCCCTCCTCTCCAACCGATTCCCATCCTCAATGAGGATGGCGTTCCCATGACAGCTCTAAGGCTTGGATGGCTTTCCAGGGCGTATAACATCTGTTCTTGTCCTGTAGATGCCACTGTGCTCCACTGGGCCACACAGGGTAGTAGGGATTCTAACCACAGAGGGAGAGAAGCCTAACTAGCTTGAGGTCAGTGACAGACTCCTTTCTTGCTTAGGAGTGAACAGTTAGGGTACTTAAGGAATGAAGTATTTTTGGTGGCCTAAAGTTCCTTAGGGAGGGACTTTATTTTATCCCAGAACATAAACACTTTTTCTAGGTTCTGCACAACTAAACCAATACCCAAAGCATGAGGCCTCAGTTGAGGGTGCAAATACATTTGGCTGGCAACCAGCTATTTGAGAAGCTAGAGACTGGCTTTCTTGTCTGCAGCGGTTCTACTGCTTTTGGTCTTGACTAATACCTTTTGCTCCTGCCAATATATAAGCACTTTCCCCCTTTCACTTGACTTGGCCGAGAGCCAAAAAGCTAGTTCTTTCGTCAACAGCAGTGACATGTCTACAGTTCCCTTCCTAGTCTGATAATGTTCTGTCTCATTTTTTTTTTCAAATAAAATCTTTAGCCTAGGTGACTTTTAGTGGATATAACATGATGATAAAGCAACTGGTATCTTGCCATATTTAAGTCTATGAAAATAAGGTTGCTTCTCATCAGATGGTCCAGGCTTTAGTAATAGGAAAAAAAAGCAGACAACTTAAGACAAGCTAACAACTGCCTGTTCAAAAATATACAAAATGTAGTCAGTTGAGCATTTGTGTGCAGAACAGACATTTTCTCTTGAGCTTACCGATTTTGACCTTTTTCTGGTTGAATCAAGATCAATGTTGGAGACAAGCGGCTGGGAAGGTCATTCGGAAGTAGCTGTGCAGAGATCTCCCTCCCGGGAAGCAGTGTTCTAGTAAGGGTCTATGGTCTTGGAGAAGACATTCCCGTCAGTCTGAGAAGTTTCTTTGCAAAACACAGGACTGGTAGAGCTAGCAGTGTTTACTAGTAGCAGTGTGAAGAAGACTGGAGGGTCTTCTTGGGACTGAGAATTCTAGGTGTTGAATCTTGTAACTGAAAAGGCCAGCCACCTGCTTCAGCTGGAAACAGAATTATGTCCACTAAGAGATGGGAAACTGACAACTCTTCAGATGTAACTGCCACCTGCCCTGAACTGTGGCCAGTTTCAAATGATACCCCATGCTACAAAAAGATCTTGCTACATTCTTGGCAGTGCAGTCATAATTTAGGGGTATTTAAGGTTATGGAGCAAGTAGAACATTCATTTTAACAGGGAACCATATTAAATGGTCAAAAATGATCAGATTAGGGCTGGGGGTGTAGCTTATTAACTCAGGGGAGAGGACGTACTTATTAACATGTGCAAGTACCATCAACAAAAAAATGAGATGAGCAATATCCAGTAGTAGGCTCATCTAAAAACCCAGAATTCATGGTCTTAAGTAATCTGACACCATCAAAGGGTTGCTGTACAAAGTGGGTTCCAAGGCCCAGTGGCACAACATAACCCATCAGCTCGCTAGAAACACAGATGTGCAGGTCCCACCCTAGAACTTCTAAACCAGAATATGAACTTCCCAAGATCCTCGAGGACACTGCTGCACACCCCAGGCTGAGAAACACTGACAGGAATGTACTGCCCCCAAGTGACTAGCATCAGTAATGGTTCAGGAAGGAAAGATATCACCTGTTCCTGACTAGCTACATTTGCCAGCTTCAAAGTAGTCACAGCCCTAATTGCTGCCAGTCATGTGTTATGCAAAACAATGGCAGAGGAAAAGGGTGCCCCTTCACAGAACCAGGATCTAACATTCAACTGAAGCTGCAAAGTAGGAGTATCAAATGATTTTATTATAAAACACTTTATTGATCATTCACTTTTCTAAAAATTCAACCGTGAGAACAGAAAGCTTCTAATACTCACTAGCCCTCGCAGGACAGAAAGATGCCTAGACAAAGAGCCTGAAAGTGGTTTTCTTTATATCTAATGTCTGGCTTCCTCATCACTCCATGGCTGTATGTTTTGTCACCCCTGACAAGGGAAAGGAAACTGGCTAGAAGAGTCATATACAAGAAAGTCATAACAATTTTAAGGCTATCAGTGTTATCAGCTTGTACATTCTAACTTGTACATTTTTAACTCTGAGACACAATATCAAGTAAGCACTGTCAAATACCTACTCCCACCTAAATGTACTATTATTCTTTGAAGTTACCTTTGGGACTGACTATGTTCTTTCATTATAGTTTCTGTTTATCTGAGAGTGCAAACTCTAAAGCCCATGTGTAGTCTCCATGTTCAAGCATAAAAGTTCATTTCAGGACCACATTAGGTTACTGTAGTGTTTATAATTCTGTAGTGTCTACTGAATGTAACACCATTGGACAGGCTGGTCAGGTGGTGGCACAAGGCAGGGGCACATGAACAACTTTCTCACTGCCAGACTTGATGCCTGTTCAATTTGGACACTGCGCTACGGTCAAAGCAGAGATCTTGAAATCAGTGGTGACCCTGGCCGACTGAAGTGGTACTCTTAAAGAACAGGAATCCATTTCTTCACCATTAAATAAATGGAGCTTTCAAAAGGTTTCAGGCCTGTTCTAAAAAGAAAAGATAATCATATCAAAATGCTGCTTTTTAAGATAATACGCACTTAATTTTACATTCCTAAAGGAATTTACAGGTTAACTAGAAAGACTTACAAATGAATGTTTCATACTCCATAATGGACTCAAGGTCCTTCTCCCAAGAGAAAGGCAATCCCACACTTGAGTGAGTGTCCACAATAACCCCGCTGCTCTTGCATCCTCCACTGACACTCCAAAGGCCCAGTCATTTCACCTCACTTATCTGCTTTATTAGAAATAACAGACATCTCAAAGAATCTTAAGAGAACACCAAGAGTAGAATGTGGGGCTAGGATATTCCCCAAGAGCTGTCAACAATGGCTAAGAAAAAAGTCCAATATTCATATATACTGTCTTCCAAAATCTGCAAAAAGCATTCATTTGTGTATCTACTGCTGATTTCCAAAATGAAATTTAATTAATAAAGAAGGGAGAACAGCAGATTCTCATAGTGACAGAGTGGTAAACTAGAAACCTTACTAAATACACGGAAATATCAGAGCTCAAAGTAGACTGTGAATCCCACTTAGTATACCACTTTAGAATGCACTGCTTGATTTTATACTAAAATTGCAAACTCACATCCTGTGGAGAGACTCATTTAAGCAATTTTAGAAAATGAAGACTTTCATGTGAATTTCCCTGGCATACCCCAATCATCCCAGCTGGACCCTAATGAAGCGTCTATGCACAGCTTAAACGCTTAGCTCTAGTCACACAGAGTATCATACTCAGTGATGCAGGAAAATACGACCAATTAGTTCTCAGCGAGATGTGACTCCTAACAGGAGGTGAAGCCCCTCTGCAGTAAGCACTTTCCTGAAAAGATATGAAATATGACCCCCAATTACAGCTTATCTCTTTTCTACCCATTTTATATATCTATAAGTGAGAGACAAACGCTCCCAGACAAAAGATGGGACATCAGACCTTAGGAGGTATCTTGGGACAGAGCTGGAGGGTCCTGGCTTTCAGGCTCTGGAGGTGGTGCCGGCACAGCTTCTTTTTTCTTGGCTGCCAGGAACTCATGAATTGCTCGTTCTATCTGTGGCCTGAAGATGTGGTTTAGTTTTGGATCCACCACCTGAGATATAATCCTGTCCACTCCTGCTTCCAACATGCCTGACCTTGTGGAGACAAGACAGATCACTCTGTTACTTAGTTCCTTAGAGTCATCTGCAGCCCCAACAAGCCCCAAGTGTCATGTGAGAGTCCAGTAAAAATCCACCTGTTAACTTTCTAGGGAGTTCTTTTAAAGGTCAGTCTACTTACCCCATGGAGTTTAGGTCATTGTAATTTCTCTTCTGAGGGGAAACTCACAACTAGGAGCTTCTTATTATTCCTAACCCAGTCTTATCCACTACTACCTCAGCTTTGTACAAATGAACCAAATAAAAATGGGCAGACTGCCCCAAAGATAAAGAACAAGTGACAACATAGAAGGAAAGAACCTGATATGTGCAGTTGAAAACCTTAATTGTACTGTCAAAGCCAACCATCCTGGATTTGACTCCATTCCCTTCAATACTTATTCTCTTATAATTCAAAGCAGAAAAAACCTCTGGCAGCAACTCTGTCACTATCCTCAAACCATATACAACATAGATCAGTCAGGGTGAAGCATTTTCATCACCAGAAATTCAACAAGGCTTCCAGTGATGGGCACTATTTACAAAACACAATAGGCAACTTGCAAGCAATGGTTCTATGGGGTTAAAATACATCCCTGAGTGCTTTCTCAAGTAGAGCAAAATATAGTCAAAATCTACCAATGTTTGCATTCAAATACTTGGAGTATGAAATCCATTCTTGAGAGCCGGGCCTCATTACCTCACTGCCTTTAGCTGGTTCTCAACATTGCCACACTGAAGCCAAGCTTCCGACACAACGATATCCAAACCATAGCACCACTTTATCACACGAGCTGTTTCAGGTCAGCACTGCCACAGTTACCTATATCACCACAAGGGACCCTTTGTGCCATCACTTTCATATCACCCCTCCCTCACCATTCCTAACCCCTGGCAATCACAAATTTGCTCTCCATCTCTGTTAGTTCATAAATGTTGTAAAGGGAATCATGCACTGGGTATCTTTTTAATATTGGCCTTTTGTCACTCACCATACTTTTCCGACATTTCCATTTTGAAAAACACAGGTTTCACAAGCTTTCGGATATTCAGTTTAAAAAAAAAAAAATCTGCACAGATCAAAGAAAGCTGACCTCAGGACACCAGATTCCACACCAGTGCCCAGTAACACTGAAGTCACCTGGATGAGCTCTCTGTAGCACTTTATTAGCAAAGATTTGGTTTGTTACTGTGAAGGTCAACACCTTAAAAGAGCATGTCTTCCCAAAAGCGGCCCTTACACTTTAAAGGTGGCCAGGATGGACTCTCACAATTTATAGAACTCACGTTCACTTGTGAGAATAAACATTAAGCTCCTCCAGTCTAAAATCCAAACACCATTATCCTGGTATAAAGCTCACATGCTCAGATTGCACCAAAAACTTTAAAGAACAGGGAATAAGTCTCACAATTTGGAAGATACTCCAATGCACCCAGAAGATATGCAGAAGTAGGAGGCCTCCTAAGCCTGGATAAACTAGCAAGAATTTCAGTGGAGTACTTTTCTTTTTTTTTTGGTACTGGGGATCGAACTTGGGACCTTGCGCTTGCGAGGCAGGCAGCGGAACCACTGAGCTAAATCCCCGGTCCTGGAGTGCTTTTCTTTAACCTTGATTATAATACAGGAGCAGACTACTGCACTTGATATAAAGTATCATCACCCTGAGTAAATAGTGGCTCAGATCAGCCTCCCTGGGCACTGTCCTTTTGATTACTGCTTTTTCAAAAGCTCTAATCCTGCTTACTTACTGAACCACACTCTGTCTCAGACCATTTCGCAATTGGTTCTTGTTCATTGTAGGATTCCATTCCTGCTTGTCCAGATGTGTTGACACAAAATTATCCACTTTCTGCCTCAGGTTTTGGTAAGCTGGCTAAAATATTAAAAAGAGATAATGTCAGCTGTTACATGCATCAAAGTTTTTGGACTTAGCCACTCAGAACACTATTTTTTACAGAAACATGTATTTTCACGTGATCTTAGCCAAAAGCCTGAGAAACAACAGAAACATGTATTTTCATATCTAAATGCACTTCCACATAACTGGGGCGCTCACCATGTGGCAGGGCAGCCATGAGTCACTGGTGTCACAAGTACCCACCTTACAGTAGGTGGCGCAATGCTGTATGTTTTATTTGTATGATTCCGTTTACTTTTCCAGCAACTGTTTGAGGAGGGTTTTATTAGCATTCTCCTGCCCCCATTTTAGACAGTACACTTTTAGGCTTAGAAAGAGAAACAATTTGCTCACGTGGCTGGAATGTGGCCAAGCCAAAGTTAGACCCAGGCTGTTTCTGAATGACAGGAACTGGGTTGCAGGCCTGGATCCACCACTCACTCACTGCCTGACTTTCAACAAGTCACCCAACCACTGAGTTTCCATTGTAACATGGAAATGCTCCTGCTCCACTTACGTCATGGGGGTGTTCTCAGCAACAAACTCAGCAAAGTTTCCTGCATAAAATGAAGGACCACCCAAACCTCAGTGTGATTCAAGAATACAGACTAACATCAAAGTCCATGGAACCTTGTCAAAGGGTATGGGGAAACAACATGTTAGTCTATAAAAGAGCTCATGAGGCACTTACTGGTCTCAAATGTTCTAGACCCAACTACGATTAGGAGAGCAAAATTAGAAAGTTACTCAGCAAACCCAAGGAATCCATGGTCTGAGCCTCCAAGAGTGTGTGCTGCTCCATCTTTCCTATTTTAGGCAGAGAACACTTCTTCACTCCACTGATGCAGAGTGTAGCAATGAGAAGCTGGGGCCAGTGGAATGTTGGAGATCAGAGGCTTTAAATGTGGTTATGCTTCTTGTTTGGCTCTTGTGTTCTGGTGACCCTTTAAGAGGGCATGTCTCGGGCACCAGAGTCTGCTCCTATGGCCTGGGGCTTAGGGTGGACACATGTGCAACAAGCCTAATTCCCAACCTACAGCCTTGGCCCTGCACCACGGCATCAAGCCTATCTAGATCAGCTGAATTTAGTTGACCTGCATCCCTCATAGAACGAGAACAGATGCTTGTTATAAACCAAGACCTGGTTTGTTATATAGCATAACTGTGGCTGTTTGCTAACAATTAGGGAAATGAAACTGAGAGAGGAACCTGGGGGCCTCAAGTGACTCTTCCAAAAGGCCAAGAGAGCAAACACATAAGGACTCTTCACTAAACCTGGAAAGTGGAAAGCAGGAGATGAAGGAGGTGGAATAAAATTCACAAACTCCCAGGTACTATCTGCCTAGCAGCTCTTTTTTTCCTGGTAACCATCTTCTCCTCTTCACAAGGGTAGTAGGTGCTGTGTCCTGCTCAGACAATGCAGATATTCTCTAGGATTTCCTGAAGTAGAGGGAGAAGTCTCCCTCTAGAGGAAGAAGCTGCAGGATGTAATCAAGGGTTACTAGTCATGAAATGAGTGATGTCACTCCGAGGACAGCAAAATAAAGAACAAAGATGAAAGAGTGCCAGCGGGGAATCCCTGGTTCCAAATGCATCTCTTCCCTTTTGGCATAGTTTGTTCATTTAATTCCTCCTTGCTCAGAAGAGTTAGATTTGTCATTTGTAACCATGAACCCTGACACTATATCCTCTCTCAAAATAACTAACTTGTTTTGAGAGAATAAACTTTACAAAGGACAGGGACTGTCCCCACCAAACCTTAACAAACCCTGACAATACAGAATAATCCTTTCCACTCAGTTCAATTAACCTAATGTGCCTATTAACATTTTACTACACTACCTAACTCTCCCTCTATTCACCTATCAGCTTGTTCTATTCATATTTTGGATGAACTGCAAAGAAAATTACCGACATCATCAGTTTGCTTTCTTCTAAACACTCCAGCAATCTGTGGTGGGGTTTAAGAATCTGCATTTTTATTAAGTTCTGAGGGGACATGATGTTGCTAATCAAAAGACCATACTTTGTAAACCACTGGACTACAGCAACAAGGATGAAAACACCCTGGTGGCTACCAGAAGAAACAGCTAAGGAGGTGTAAGTGGGAAAGGCCTCAATGGCTCCCATCCCCTTTTCAATACTCCTTGCTTCTTTTTAAAAAAATCACATGTATATCTTTATTGCATGAGTGGAGAACGTCTGATGGGAAGTTGAGAACATCCAGTACTAGGAAAGGTGGAAAGCTCTGTCAACGCTTTTCTATATAAAGAAAATTATAACTTTGTTTTAAAAAGAGCACTTCTACTTGGGTTTTTCATCTTGGAGGAGTGTAATAACATACACCACTTACTACATATAAATTATTTGGTTTACACGTCAATTTTCCTTTCCTAGAAGCTGTAGGGATGGGCTTCTAGCACATTACAGGTCAATATACATTTAGTGAATAAATAGAGTAAGTCTTTCCTTACCTGTACAGTCTAATTTTAAGCTCACAATCTTGCTATCAGGCAGGCATAAGCTTTTCACTGCAGGGTCAGAGAAAAGAAATTACTACCCTGGAGGAGCCCAGTCAGTAACAGAGCTTTGGAAACCTACAACCTTAGTCTTCTTGGAGGAATTTTGAAAAGGGAGAAAGTGAATATCCCAGCAACTACTACTATATATGCCTGACACTAAACACACACAATTTTATTAAATCCAAACACCCTTGGCAAGTAAGTAGAACAGCATTTTACTTGGAATGTGTGTGTGTGGCCTATAGCATTAAGATTAAAAAAAAGCACCAACTCTCTTCTACTTAGTCATGGGATACAAAATAAGGGTGCTAGTTCTACAACTTAACCTCATACTTGCTGCAAATCACTAGGCTGGAAAAAAGGGACAAATAACTATTACGTAAAATGCTGATGACTGCATTGAAACCATTCTGTATTTAAGGTCAGGTCCTTTGTGGTGAACAAAGAATGAGTGAAAATTCTAAAGCATTTCTGTGTGCTTAACTGGCTTCCTCTATTGTTTTGTTTTTTGAGACAGGGTCTCCCTATGTAGTTCAGGCTGGCCCCAAACTCTCAGCGATCCTCCTGCTTTGGCCTCCCTAGTGCTGAGATTACAGGTGTGAGCCATCACGACCGGCTTTCCTCTACTGTTCTTAACACATAGCGGGTTTTTTGGGGGGGAGGGACTTAAAGGAATTCCATTTTGGGAAAGATAGGGTGTAGGCTCTGAAATCCATATTGAATCCTCAAGTCTTGAGAAGCGACTGGGTTAAAACTACAGCTAACAATCGAAGGGCAGAGAGAACCCACATGCACCTCCCTCAGAAACCTCTCGGTACTCTACTGCCCCAGGCGGCTTAACGTGTTACTGCTGGTACTTTCACACGCTTACACCATCTTTTGTTTTACTCTCAGCTTTGAAAAAATCAAAACAGCCACCTGGACGGAGTGAAGTCCAGCTCGGCTCCCCTCCGCCCGGGCGGCCCCAGTTACCTTGGTGTCTACGTCGGCCAGGCAGTCCCGGCGGAAGCTGTCAAACAAGCCCCGGCTCTTGAGCTGCTCCACGATGAGAGCGATGAGCTGGGGGTCGCCGGGAGGAAGCGAGGCAGGATTAATAGGGCCGCCGGCCCCGCTAGCCCCAGTCCCTCCTGTCGCTGTCCCCGCTGAGGCCTGGCCCGCTGCTCCGCCGCCCACCGCGCCCGTTCCCCCGCCGCTACCGCCATCTGCCATGCCTGCGCCCCGGGCCCGCGAGATAAACTCTGTACGGCTTTTTCTCCGAGGCTGAGGGCCTAGATTATGCAAAGGAGACAGAGGCCCCCACGGAGGCACCGATGGAGGTGCCGGTGGGGGCGGCGGCGGAGGAGGCCAAAGCAGTGGTGTCGGCGGAGGCGGTGGGGGAGAGGGCGGCGGCGGCGGCGGCGGCAGAGGAGGCCGACCTCTTGGTTTCCGGCACGCCTCCGATGACGTCACAGACTGCCTTTGCATTGTGGGACGGTTGGTTTTCTGCAACCATCTCTGGTGTTCTTATAGGCAGAGGTCTGTCCCACAGAGACTACAACTCCCGGCAACCTTTGAGCTCGCTCTTCACGAGTTTGTGGGGCAGCATGGGAATTGTAGGCTCTGGCCCTCGTGATAGCTGCAACTTCCTGGAGTTCCCAGCTGGCTATATCATATCCTAAGAAGGCCCCATTATAAGACTCATCTGCGAAGCTGATCAGATTACCAGACTTATCCTCTAAAGATGGTTCAATGTTTTGGGCTTGGGGATCTGTGCTTTTGAGGTGGACTCCCTGGTCCTTTCTGAACAATATGATCTGGGAAATTTGGGAAACAATGTATATCTCCCCCTTCTGATTTTTTTCCCCCATTAAGTTTATTGGTACATTTTAGGTATAAAAACAGTTACGTTCATCATTGGGATATTGTACCATTACATGAATATCTTGGTTCTTATTTTTTTCCCCTTCCCCTGCCCTCCCTTCACCTTCTCCACCCTTCCCCTGCCCTCCTTTCACCTTCTCCACCCTTCCCTATTTGCAAAGACTTTGTTTCCATTTTTTTTTCCTTTTCTCATATTTTTTCTTTTCCCTTCTTTCCTTTCCCCTCCCCCTCCCCTTTCCCTACTCCTTTAGACCTTTTCTTCCTATTACACAATATCAGTTACACATTTTTAAAATTACAATATCAAGATCTAGAAGACATTACCACAAATTTTACAGAATTTAAAAGGATATAGAAAGCATATTACAAAAATCTTTTTTGAAATAAATTTGACAACTTCTAAGAAGTACTTTGG
>NW_004624733.1:16382625-16457049 GCF_000247695.1 Heterocephalus glaber | reverse complement strand
ACAACCCAATTAAAAAGTAGACATGAGAAGATGATAAATAGCCAGTACAGCACCAGGAAAAGTGTGCAACACTAGAATTAGAAAAATACTAATCAGTACAATAACAAGATTGAATTATACACTTGTTAGGGAGATGAAGTTTAAAGTTTTAGAAGAACAAATGACAGCTTAGGTGTGAACCAGTTAGAACTTTCTAATACTGCTAATGTGAATGTAAAATTATAAAACCATTTTGGAAAACAATATAGAAATTTCTTGTATTACTGTTAAGAATCAATAGTTCTGTTCCTAAGTTTTTACTTGAGAGGAATGAAAACACATGTTCACAATAGATTTGTACATACAAGTTGAGTATCCCTTACCTGAAATTCTTGGGACCAGAGTATTTCAGATTTTGATTTGAAATCCACTTGAACTGCAAAGAGGATAGCTACTCCTGCTTTTTTTTTGGGGGGGGGTTTCCTGTCACATGGAGTATTGTTTTCCAAACTTTAATTTTCAGATTATGAGTTTCTTTTTGAATTAAATGTGTTTCTTGAATGCAGCATATTGTTGGATCTTGCTTCTTGACCCATTCTGACAGTCTATTTCTTTTGATTGGTGAATTGAGACTGTTAACATTGATGGTAATAACTCATACATATTGACTTATCATTGTCATGACTTTTTCTGTTTGTTGGACCCTCCCCCTTTGTGTTTAATTTCTTGTCGTGCCTGATGGATTCATTCTGCTGGGCTTCCTGAGGTTGTGATCCTTGTTGTCTTTTCCTAGGATATTGTCTAAAATTTTTTGGAATGCTGATTTCATATTCATGAACTTCCTAAGGTGCTCTTTGTCATGAAAGTATTTTATTTCTCCATCAATTTTGAAAGATAATTTTTCAGGGTACATCAATCTGGGTTGGAGGCTGTTTTCTTTTAGGGCTTGAAATACATCACTCTAAGCTCTTCTTGCCTTGAGGGTTTGCATTGAGAAGTCTATTGTGATTCTGATGGGCTTTCCTTTGTATGTGATTTGTTTCTTTTCTCTAACTGCTTGTAGAACTTTGTTCTTCTGTTGGGTTTCTGGAATCTTAACAATTATATGCCTATGTGTAGATGTTTTTTGGTCATGGCTAGTTCGAGTCCTATATGCCTCCCTTATCTGTATGTCAAGTTCTTTTCCCTTGCTTGGGAAGTTTTCTGCCATCACTTCTGTGAACAGTTTTTTATGTCATGTGCACTCTCTCCTGTTTCTTCATTGACTCCAATCAGTCTTATGTTATTCTTCTTTGCATCATCTAGCTGCTGCTGGACTGATTTCGCATGATCCCTTACTATTTTAAAGAAATTTTTCTTTTCTTGGTCACTAATTGCAATCTTATCTTCTATATCTGAAGTTCTGTCCTCACACTGGCTCATTCTGCCATGTGAACTTTCAGTGGAGTTTTTAATCTCCTGGAAATCTGTTTGCATCTGTTTTATGGATTCCATTTGTTTCCTGTGTTGGGATTCCATCATGTTCCTCAGCTCCTCTGTTTTTTAAATCTGTGTCCTCTCTAGGTTTATTAACCATGTCTTGCACTATGGGCACAATCTCTGCTGTTATGTGAGAAATTTTTCTGATTTCTTTTTTCCCGATCCTCTTCTGTTGCTAGTTCAGGGAGGCCAGGTGGTTGAGTATCAGAGTGTTCCATCTCGTTTCCGTTTGGGTTTGCTGTAGGTGATCTGAAAGTCTGGTTTTGAGACTTGTTTATGTATCTTCTCATTTCGACAGGGGGCGGGGGTGCTGTTGGCACCTTTGCAGGTGACCTCCTCTGTGCTGGGGGTGGTCTATTTATTTATTTTTTGTACTGGGGATCAAACTCAGGACCTTGTGCTTGCGAGGCAGGCTGCAGAACCACTGAGCTAAATCCCTGGCCTGAAGAGTTTAAATTAGCTCCCCAGATAAGTATCCAGGTGTTAGATTATACTCCTTTAACATCAGCTTATTCTCAATAGTTAAATTAATGACATTCTCTCTTAATAGCTTACCATCCATGGGATTACCCAGCATCTATTCCTACTAGTTAACCTCACACTGATCAGTCAGTCACCTTTAACCCCAGAAGAAGTGCAGTTCAGGTTGCCCCAAAACTCCCTCATCCTTCTCAACCAGTCTCGTCTCCATTTTTGGAATAACATATCTTCTTTAGCATCAGGGAAAACTTTTCTAGCCTCCAAATCTAATCTTGTCTAGTCTCTCTTACACAGACTTTTAGATCCTCATTGTTGTAGTTATTATTTAATTATTGTAATTGAAAATTACAATTATTGTAATTGATTATTGTAATTCAAAGTTTTATAGGCTAATGGCTACCTGTTTCCCCAGTAGAGTATAAACTTTAGAACAGGAACTATAACTTGTTCATCACTGTGGGCACACATTACTTACCTCAAATGAATGTGTAAGTTCCTGTCTGTTTCCTGTAGTTGTAGGATAGGGTCAGAGAGTGTGTGGATGGGCACAGTCTTCAGAAAAGAAATGTGTTGTAGCAAGAGATGATAGATTAATCTGCCAAGACTTAACGGGTAATTTCAGATCCTGGAGTCTGACAGCAGATGGTTATTACTGGCAATCTCACTGTATGGGGCCCTTGTGTCCGGATGGTAGATCTCTGAACCATGAGGAGATGCTATCTATACCCTTGACCTCACCTCTGGAATTGATTATGGTGCGGGTGAAGAATGAGGAATAAAGGTGATCAGTATTAAGGGAAATTCATTATAAATCCAAGCCTTGTAATAGGTCTTCACTAAATCCAAAATGTGCTCTTCAGCAAAGAGACATGTAATACAAACAATAGTCATCAGAGGGCACCATTGCTATTTTAATAATCCAGAACAGTAGAAAACGCAATGATTTAACTTTGGCCTAGGTAGTAATCTCATTTTCAGGTATCCTTTTGATAACAAATCATTGTTGATTCTCAGTGCTACAGCTTATCTGTGACAGGTTTCTTGAGACTGGAGAAATTATAAAAACTAGATGTTAGAAAATTTTATGTCAGTGATTTTTGTGAAAAAGTAGAACCTCACTAAGCCCAAATCCAGAGATTGTAGAAATTGGAGAAGAGATCTATGATTTGCCAAGGAAAACGTGAAAAAATAGACAAAATCATGGGCTGGATAAAATAGTCAGATGGCACTGGATTGGACCCTAACTCCATCCTTCGTAGGTGATATGTCTCTGTGAAAGTTGCATCACCCCTCAGAGCCATACTTTCCCAAGATAGTGGAGAAGATTAAGTGTAGTCCTGACATTCCATTAGCATAATTTCAGGTCCTTACCAAATGTTGTATAACATATTACTGTCATGAATTTATATTTGGTTAGGAGGTAACTGATTAACCTCTAACTCCTCCAGTGGCCTCCACATTCCACAAAGGTAGATATCAGTGCATCTGATAGCAGCACTGAGTATAGTGGCTGGTATATACAAGCTCTCCATAAATATATGATGGATGAGTGAAGGAAAAAAAGTGAGTGAGTAGACTTGAAAACCTTTAAGAGTTTGGGTACTGCCCTGGACCAAATATCAGAATGTAGTCAATATTCAGAAGGATTAGGTACAACTGAGTGATCTGTCCACAGTAACAAAGACCAAAGAGGAGAGGAGGTTCTGCTTGTGGATTGCCTTGGTAACCTTACAACTCTCTCATCTAAGATCCTGGTCCTTAAGCAGGAGTATTTCTGATCCCTAAGATTCAACCTAAGTCTGGATTCAGATACCACATCTAATTGGACAGACTAGTTACTGATTGGTCTGTATTCCTCATGGAGTAACTCTTTTTCTTCTTGCCTCTGTTTATCCAAGGAGCTTTGCCAGTTCCTAGGCTGGACAGATGTTCACTTCTTAATTGCCAGTATCCTGTCTGTAGCATATTGGCTACATCTGTACCATTGGATCTTTGCTTCTTTTTTGTGTTTGTTTCCTTTTGATGTTTTCCAACATCTCTAATGACTTACTGAATCCAAATACACAGTAAGAAAAGAGGGCTTCAATAAGCAGAAGTGCTCAGGCCCAACCAGCACTTCTACTTTGTTTTCCACCAAGGCCATGTCTTGGACAAGATTTCAGGCTGCAGTGTGTATAACACACTGTCATTTCAAGTTCTTAATACTAAAATATCTACTGGAGAGGCAACCTAATATAAAATAAAGATGAAGAAGTAGTGAGAAGTTTGAAATCTGATTTGAGTTTGGATCAGCTGTATGACCTAAAGCAATTCACTAGACAGTCTAAGCCTTATTATGTTTATCAATAAAATTGGGATAAGCATGCCTACCTTGCAGGCTTTTCATCAAAATTAGAGATAATATATATGCAGAACCTAGCACACAGTAGGCCTTCAATAGTTAATAGCTAGTAATTTGGCTTATATAATATCCTAATGTATTCACTCACAGTCTGTTATCAGGCAGAAATCTTCGCTAATATGTATTTAGGATTAACACTAATAAATGCATTAGTCTGATAGTTTTAATTACTGATGATTAAGAAACCATTCAGCCAATCTTGAAATGGATGGGCTCAGTGAAGTCAAGTTCACAGCCAAGCTCTGTATGTATTGCTACTGAGGTCTAAATCCGCCTCTATCTTTGTCTTCACACTTCTAAAACAACTCATTCTTCAGTGATACACCTGAAACCCTCAGTCACTTCTAGTTGTCGACCTAACATCTATCACCTTTTTAATAAATAGGATTCAGTTTTCTTTGGGGTTGCAGAGCACCCTGCTAAAGTATATACTTCCTTGGATTTTCTCACTGCTTGGGGTGATTATAGGTTCCAGTTCCAGCCAAGGAAATATAAGCTGAGGGTTTCTGTGATGGAAGCACCACCCTTCCTGCTGTAGCACCCCTTCTCCTTCCTGTGTGGAAGTCCAGGAGCCACAGAGGACTGAGGCCTCTCAAACTGTGACCAAAATAAACTTTTCCTCCTTTAAGTTTGTTACCTCTGGTATTTTGTCACAGCAACAGAAAGCTTACTAACCCTCCTCCCCCAAACCTATAGAACTAATCTCTAGAGGTAGGTCACAGCCAGCTTCATTTGAGAACAAATTAGGGTTCTGATAATGGGCTAGGGTTGAGAACTCTTGGTACTCTGGGTAGAATTTTCAGACTTCATCAACAGGCCAGAAAGGGTGGTTATGATAAACATGTGGGTTTGCAGCTTCTCTCCGTTGTTCCTTTCTCAACTCCTATTATTCTCCTGGCATGTTTCCATCTAGCTGCTTCCACTTACAAATGTTCCCATCCCCTTTGGAGAAGATTCCCTTCAACATGCAGGGCAAACTCTGTGAGTGTTGTCTGCTTGCTGTCCTTGCATCTCTTATCTTTAAAAAGAAGGGCATTGTCTTCAAAGAGAGAACTAATATCTAGAATATACAAAGAACTAAAAAAAGTTAAACCACCTAAAATTAAAGACCCAGTCAAGAAATGGGCAAGAGAAGTGAACATATTTCATAGAGGAAGAAATACACATGGTCAACAAATATACGAAAAAAATGTTCAACATATTTGGCCACTAGAGAAATACAAATTAAAACAACACTAAGATTCCATCTTATTCTGGAAAAATGGGAATCATTAAGAAATAAAACAATAACAAATTCTGGTGTGGCTGTGGTGAAAAAGGAACCCTCTTTCATTGTTGGTGGGAATGTAAACTAGTACAACCATCAAGGAAATCAGTATGGTGATTTCTCAAGAACTAAAATTAGAAATTCCATATGATCCAATTATCCCCCTTCTAGGTATCTTCCCTAAAGAACTTAAGACATCATACTTCAGTTATACATGCTTATCAATGTTTATAGCAGCACACTTCATGATAACTAAATCCTGGAAGCTGCCTATATATCCAAAACAGATGATTGGATGAAGAAAATATGGTATCTATATGTAATGGAATACCACTCAGCTATAATGAATGACAAATTTGGGACATTTGTAGGAAAATGGATACACGTGGAAATAAACCAGACACCCAAACTTAAATGCTGTATGGTATCTCTCATTTGAGCGAGGGAAAGTACAAACAAAGAGAGTAGTAAAGGATGAATAGGAAAGGACAAAGGGGTGCACCTCTTGCAATAGGAAAGAGGTCTGAGGGAAGGAGGGCGAGGAGGGAAAGGAGAAATCAGCATAAAGATATGCCATGTACAGGAACCTAATAACCTCAATAAATGTAAACATTGTCTGCCATAATGTGAGCTAAAATTAATAATATCAGCAAGAATGAAAATTGGGATAAGGAAACTGGAGGAGGGAGAGAGGGGAGAGGGGATTCAACAAAAGGGACAAGCTGTAGCATATGCATATAACTATTCCCCAAGATGACTGTAAACTGAATGTACTGCAAACATGTACTAATGCAAACAAACAAACAGACACAGAAGGGAGTTGAAAGGTGCCAGAGAGCAATCTGGGAGAGATATCAATGAACAATCCAACAAACCCGTCGCAGAACAGTGTGATATATTATTGTGCTACTCCTAGAATAATATAAAACTTAACATACAGCATGCATATAAATTCATAGGTGTGATGTATGCCCTCTGGTGTGATGACGGGATAGATTTTACAGTGGTGGACAAATGTCTTCTTTGTTCCTAACGATGTTTCTCTGCCATTATATGCCTGGCCTTATTTGGAGAGAATATTTAGATTTGAGGGCTCTGGACTGTGAGATCCAGTGAGTGGCTCTCCTTTCACTCCACCGTGGCCCTCTCCATCCACCTCCCACATCATGATGGGTTTAAGAAAGGCATAGAGAGGCTGGTCCTGTACTAAGTATGGTGGCTGAGGCACAGATTGCCATCTTTCTGCAACCAAATCCCATCCTGGGCCAGCAAAACATCTGGCCATGGGAAGCCCCTACCATTTCTGAGGGCAGAGCTGGGCCCAGCATCTAAAGGAGATGGAGAGGAAAATAGCAGGAGGCCACAGACAGGGGAAGGAAGTCATATTGAGAGTGCCTACTGCATACCTGAGTTGGGTCTTACCCTAGTACCTCTAGTAGGGACAATGTGCAAGGTAGACTAATTTTATTCACATTTTAAAGATAAGAAGAGTAATGTGCAGGGAGAAATCACTCTCAGTATCAGAACAAGTGTTCAGACAAGGCCTATCTGATGCCTAAAGCATGGGGCCCTCTCTCTATAATGTACTGGGGGGACTGTGTCCTTTGGAAACAGGCTTGGAATGGAAAAACCTGTGAATTGGTGGGTCGTGTCTCTCTTCTGGGAGCCTCAGTTTTCTTGTGTGTGATGAAGAAAATATAGCCTACTTTGTAGGAATGCTTTGAGAATTATATGAGTTCGCTCTTGGCAGGTGCTAAGTTCTAGGTCTGTGTCAAGTATGATTATTCTAGAGGGAAGAGCTCAGTCGTGGTGGGTTGGTGAGCAGGAAAGAGGGCTGGGCAGAAGTTATGTAGGTCTTATTGGTCCTGAATTCAGAAAGTTTTCTCAGACACTTGCTGTTGAATGTGGTCTCTAATGGATGCGGCCTCTTTGCCTAGTTCTACAATAACTGCTGCGCTCCTCTCCCCTCCACCTGGTATGTTGAAATTTAGGATTTGTTGCTGTTACTACAGCAATACCCAGCCTAACTTGACTGATACATGCACATTTGCCATCAACTTGGTTTACTGGCATTTCAATATACTTCCTGTTTTGGGTGAATTCCTCACCCTCGGGAGACTTGCTGGGAGGCAGAATCCTTCTATAGATGGTGAAAAGGCCAGACATCACTTGCCCACATCCCTTGCAGGTCAGGTACATGGCCAAAGCCAGCAGAGACGGTGCAGTGGCTACAGTGCTGCGGTACTTGCTGTGTTTGTAGTGGCTGTGGTAGCGCCATTGCCGGGGTGGGTCTGGAGGAAGAGTTTTGGCTGTGATTGTGGCTGTTGACTTCCCTTTTTTCATGCCTACTCCATAAGCCTCGTTCTCCAGATTTCCTGTGTATTCTATGAGCTACCCAGAATCTTTGCAATAAATTCTCTTTCAGCTTAAATCACCCACTCCATTTATATTGCTCGTGCCTAAGGGCCTTGGACTAATACAGCCAGTTAGAGGTGAATGTGTGGCAGCATTGGAGGCAGAAATAGCAAAGAAACACTCAAGGTATGCCTGTTTTCCTGTTTCTCTTCCTGAGCTTGCTTCTTCAGGAGTGACCCTTAGATATCTTCACCTAGTGCAAGCCAAATGGTATTTAACAGAGGGGGTCTGGTTAGACTTGGTTAGCCTTTGGGCATATGAACTTCACTGTCCTTATATATAAAATGGGGCAGATAATAAGGCCTCACTGACAAGGTGGATGTGAGGAATATATTTGAAAAAGAATGTATCTGAGAGATTTCTGGGAACCATAAAACAAAGACCCAATACAAGTCTACCACATGATTATTGCGGTAGTTCCCCTTATCTGTAGGGGGTACATGTGAAGATCTCAGAAGATACCTAAAATTGAAGATAGTGCTGAGCCCTATATAAACTAAGTTTCATTCTTATTGTAGATCTAGCAACTTCAGCAAACATTTCTTTTCTTTCCTTATTAAGCTGAGAATTTTTACCTTTTCACTTAAAGGAAACACTTTACAGCTTTTTTGGGGTATATATGAATCTCCAACTCCCTATTCTGAGCTTTAGCCCATTATTACTACAATAAGGGTTATTTGAATAGTGGGTCTGATCCATGAGATGGTTACTACGTGGATGGGTAGTGTATACAGTGTGTATTCGCTGGACAAAGGGATGATTTACATCTCAGATGGACAGAGTAGGACAGTGAAAGAGTTCATCATGCTACTCAGAACTTTAAAACTTAGGAATTGTTTGTTTCTATAATTTCCTATTTAATATTCTTGGACTGCAGTTGACTGCAGATAACTGGAGTCATGGAAAGCGAAACATTGAACAAGGGAGGACTGCAGTATAAATGATAATTGCACACTTATGTGCAGCTGGAAAATCTTGGCATGATTAAAATAGAACCTAAGCCTGTTCTGTCATTTCCCTCCTCAAAGGTCATGGATCATTCCTCTCAGTTCAGAGCCCTCTGAGGTTCTGCTCAAGGTACCAGAGACACCAGCCTAATGGCATAGAGGTGGGAAAAGGTATTAGAGACTGTTTTGCTCAACCCTCTTAATTTACCAGGTTCAGAGAGGGTGAGCCACTAACACCAAAGTCACACAGCAAATCTGCAGCTGAGCTTGAGGTTGGGATGGTGATCTCTTCATCCTTATGTTGGTTATAATCTGAGGATAGAGTTGTGCTGTCACCCAAGTTTGCAAAAATGAACTGGAAATAAGACAATTCTCTCTCAAGCAACAACCCCTATTTCATAATCTATGAACAATGGATTCTCATTCTCTCCTAGAGAAAAATCCTGAGAGGGCTCTTTTCCATTGTTTTCTCAGACACCTAAAATACTTTATTGAGAAAGGATGAAAAATTGCTGAATTGATCTTTTTAAATGAACACGAATCTGAACCAAAGACAGGGAACTTTCTCATCAAAGTGGCTGCCAACACCCACCTCCAGCTGAAGCGCTGCCTTGTTCTCACCCACTCTGCCCCAGATTCATGGGCCGCTTTCTGAATCGTTGGCAATTTTCTCTGCACTGTCCTGACAACCCTTGGCCATGAAATTAAAAAGCTAGTTACTGAATCTTGCTCCTAATGGCTTTGTCCTTGCCAGCCATGCGACAGGGAAATCTGGAAGAGGGAGCCTCCGCTTTTGCCTGCAGTGAGCTGAAATGCCACCCGAATGACAATGGGATTCACAGTGGGAGGAGGAGAGAATGTGCAGTTTGCCAGGGATGAATGAATGAAAGAAAGGGGAAGAAAGAGTGGACTTTGGGCTGCAAATTGAAAAATTCCAGTGTCTCAGCAGAAGCCCCTGGGGGCTCAAACTGCTGAGAAGGTACATTTCCCCATACCAGTGCCCTGTGGCCCTGGGCCTGTGTCCAGCACTCAAAGTAGAGGGCTAGAGAGTTGGAATTTGAGGGAGGAAATGGCTCCAAACTGGGGCAAGCCCTGGGAGGCCATCTGGCCAGGCCTTCCTGAGTCTCCTGAATGCAGACATCAGTACTAATGCCACCCCCCCCCCGCCCCGGGGAATTTTAAGAAATCCTCTAAACCAAAGGAATTTTAATCATCCTTAATTAAGAAGAAACTTTCTAGAAGAGCATTGTGGTGGGGCTCCTGTGACAGGGGTGTCCTACTACAGGAGACTGAAGTGTGGTCTTGTTGCTTTCTGTGTCCCAGCCTTTGACCTTGGTACCCACACCAAGCAAGAGGCCAGCAAGTATTTGTTGGATAAAGGACAGAAACAACATCATTCAGAGAGATTGTTCTCTACCTCCTAGACTCCTAGACAGACATCCTGATATGCAAAGGGAACAGGAGTTTAGAGGTCTAAGGACTGGGTCTCCAGGGGCAAGCTGAGTGAGGTTGGAGCTCCAGCCCCATGACTCCATGGCCAAGAAACCTTAAGCAAATTGCTTAACTTCCCTGAGTCTGCCTTCTTATCTATAAAACAAGAATCACTATGGTGACTGCCCATAGGGTAGCTGATAGATTAAACAGAATCTTGAATGACCTGTGGTTGTCATGTGGTTAGTGCTTGGTTCCACATGAATATTAGAATTAGTCTCATTGCTGGACAGGCCTGATGTTAAATGGCCCTGGGCAAGATGTGTTGGCCCTTGCTATTGAACTGAGCACACCCAGTCACTCATTCATCCACTCACTCATTCATTCAGTTATTCATTCAAACATTTATCCAGGGACTTCTATTGCAGCCTTGTGCTGGGAGCTGGGGCTGTGAGATTAAGTACAAGTTAGCGCAGTCTTAGGTCTTGGAGTTTATAGGCCAACAAAAGACAAAAATGAAAATAAACAAAACCAAGATCAAAATCAGGTTGGAACCAGATAAGCAGGGGTCAAGGAAGGTCTCTGTTGGGAGGGATTTGAGCTGAGACCAAACTAACAAGGAACCAGCCATACTCTCACCTGTGGGAGAAGAGTCCTCAGGGAGGTCACAATTATACAGAAGCCTGGAGGAAGGAACAAGCCTGGCTTGGTCAAGGGGCTGCATCAGTGGAGCAGTGAAATGTGGATAGCAGATGACGTCAAGTGGGGCCCTGCAGCAGTTTGGGCCTCAGGGCTCTGAGAACCCATTGGAGATGTCATTTCACACTGTTAGGAATAGGAAATGCAGTAAGTCTGCCTAGATAGTGGGAGCTGGGTTGAAGCCCAGAATGTGTGCTGGGTATAGATTACTCTCAACACTGTCTCCTTAGAGGTTGACTTGGCCCTCTTATTTCCCCGTACCTGCCATGACTATGCATGAAAGGGCAGGTCTTTCAGCCTAGTGATGCCGCTCTACTGAACTTAGCATTATCAAGTATAGCCCATTCCAAAGTGCATGTCTTAGTCTCTCTTCTGTTGCTGTAGCTGAATACCCACAGACTGAGCAATTTATAAAGAAGGCAGGTTTATTTACCTCATAATTCTGGAGACTGGGTAGTCTAAGAGTTTGGTGGGGCCTTCTAATTGCATCATTACATATGGAGAGCATCACATGGTAAGACAGAGCAAATGTGCTCTTTTTCTCTCCTCATGAAGGCACTAATGCCATTGTGCGGGCCTCACCTTCATGCCCTCATCTTATCCTAATTACATCACAAAGGCCCCACTTCTAAGCATCATTAAAATATTGTCTTTTCTACTTTCTTGTCACTGAGACACAATACCCGGTATGGTACTTACAATTTAAAAAAGTCTGAGAGGTTTATTTTGGCTTGTGTTTTCAGTCCATAGTCTCCTGGCTTAAAGGCAGGAGGGCACAGCAGAGAAAAAGCTGTTTGTGTGGTATTGATCAGGAAATGGTGAAGGAGGAGTTGGGGGTGGGGGGAGATATGCCCTTCCAGGTCAGGCCCCCATTGACCTGCCTCTAACCAGTCCCCACCTATTCTGGGGTGGACTGTGAGGGTTAATTGTGATATGTCAACCTGACTTGAGTTAGAACTACCTAATAGATTAGTAAAGCTCTGAGTGTATCTGTGAATGATTAATGTGTAGGCTACAAACAGGAGGGAAGACCCATTTTGGATGTCAGTGACATCAACTAATAAAAGTTTGAGCCTGGATGCAATGAAAAGGGGGAAAAAATCTTCCCTTTTTTCTTTAGAGAAACTCTGGTCTTAGCCATTGCCTTTGAAGTTGGTCTCTGGTTACTTCAGGCTTTTAGCACAGACTCTAGCCTTCCAATGCAGACTCTTTGGGTTCTGACTCAGACTCACACTAGTGACTGTGGTGAGCTTCCAGGCCTTTAACCTTTGACTGTTATTGAATCCTCTGGCTCTCCTGTAGGGAGTTGACCATTTTGGATTCTTTCATTCTGTTTCTATAGACAGCCATTGAAATTTCTCTCCTTCTGATCCTGTTTGCCTACCAAATAAATCTCTTGTACAATTATACACGTATTTTGTATTGATTTTGTTCCTCTAGCAAACCTTGACTAATATACATATGAATTTGGGGATTGTATTTCCAACACATGAATTCTGGGAGGAGATACCTAACTTGTAGTAGTATATGTCTCCTTAACTGGGGGCAACACTATGGAGGGCTGGACTTCTCTGCTATGTTTCATGCATGAGGCACATACTAGCACTTCTGCCAGGACCTACTGGAAGTGAAGCTGGTGTTGGTAGCAGCGGTCAGGTGACCTTCATGTTGGGCCTATCATTCAGGTTCCCAGGCTGAACTCAACCCACAATCAAGCCTCCCCTGGTCAAATAGAGGCCCTGTATTCCAAGGCCATATTGACATGACCAGTGAACTCACAAAGCTCTGCTGCCTTGGGCTTAAGCAACCAGAAGGTCAGGGGTTTCTGTTAATATGGAAGCAGAGACTGTTTCTACTGAAAGCTAAGAAGTGAATCCAGTCCCATTCATTCATTCATTCACTCATTAAATTAATGTCAAGCACCTAGTATGTGCCATGCATTATGTTAGTGCTAGATTGTATACTAAATGTGGAGAACTATAAGAAGAACAAAATAGAAAAAATGATTATAGTGTTCCAGGCATCAGTATTTGGTCAGGGGAGGTAAACAGATATAAAAGAAATACCTAGATAGAACAGAGTCTACAACATATATTACAGATAAAGATGTGGTCAAACCTGAGCTAAAGGTACAGGTGTGAATGGCTTGGGAAGGTCAGAATTCCCAAGTGCTTGAATCATATATGGCTTTCATAATTAATAATACATGTGACATTAAAGAGATATAGGGACTATGTTATAGACAAAGTCTGCAATCTGGATAGTATAGAGATTAGCTGAGGAATCCTGATGTTAACAAGAGTGATTAAATTCAATATTCTGTTGACTGTGTGTAAACACAAAGATGAGGACAGATGACATGTCTGTGGAGGGTCTTGCTCATGTCAGGCCAGTGCTAGGGATCCCAGGGATGAGTGCTCCACACATTTACCTGTCCCCTAGAGGTAAATCTTCTTGTCATCCTGCTGGAACCTCTCTCCTGCTGGACCATCCACTTTGCACCATGGGAAGAGTAGCCAGGCTGCAAATTCCTGGCCTGTCTATTTTGTTTCCCTTCAAGATTTGACCTTGTTGCCAGATTTCTGCTGAGATTAACCTCTCTGAGTTTGGAGTAGATGTAGTTCACTCTCCACTGGTTTAGCTTTTCACACTGGATGAAGTCAATTATCCCTACATGTTGGTGAAGCAGGCAAAGAGGAGATTTGTGTGGCAGCGTGAGCTCTTTTTATATTAGGGAACACAAAATTCATGTTTGAGAAAAGAATGCTATTTGTGTTTCAATTCCGATGTTGCACCCATTTTGGTTTTAAGCTGTGCCCCATTCCAGAGCAAAATCCTCCTTCCTTCTCCATCTCCTCATTTCCTCCCTCTTTCTCCTTCCATCCCTTTCCCCTCCTCCTGCACTCACTCCTCTTCTCCCTCCCTACTCCCCCTCCTCATTTTCACCCTTTTGTATTCCTCCCACCCTCTTCCTTTCCCCTTTCTTCTCCCTCCCCCTCCTTACTTCCCTCCTCTTCCTCCTTCCCCCTCATTCTTCTCTTCCTCCCCTTCTTTGAAAATCAATCCACACTTATTTGGCTTTGATCTGGATGTAATGGTGATTATAGGATTTAAAATTAAAGGAAAATCAGATCACCCCGGAGCTGCTGAGCAAATCTATAGGAGTTCCCATAGCCTCTCTTTTTCTCTATGAAATGGGAACAATTCAATATTCCTCCCCTTCTGAGTTCTGTGAAGAATAAATAAGGAATAAATGGGACAGTCTCCCCTTCTTGGTAACTGCCTCCCTCAGTGGGAACCTCCCTCTAATGGGAACTGTGTATCTGGGAGACAGGCAAGAAGCACCTGACTCTCCCATCTTTTCAGGTTGGCCGGAGAGGGGCATGGCTTGGCTAGTGTCTGTTACACCCCTCCCCTTTGCTTCCCTTTTTCTCCCCCCTGCCCCCCCAATGGACTGGGACAATTTGCTTTGGTGTCCTTTCTGATTATCTAGTAGTGTCCTCCCTGGCTATGCATTGGCCACTTTCCTTCACTCCATTCCAATATGGTCGCAGCTTATCAGCACGGTGTTCCTCTCTCGCTCTCTCCACTTCAGATGCTCCTATAGCCTTTTTGAAGAAGGGAAGGGGCACCCTGGCCTGCTAAGATCAGGGAGAGGATCTGGGCCCATGGTTAACATCCCCAACCCCCATAGCTAGCCTTCTCTGGTTTCAGCCTGGCCCCCTCACTGGGTCACCACCATGATAGCTGAGGCTATCTTGGAGTCCTGCACAATCTCGGCCTTGTATTTGGACCAATCAGAGGCCTGCAGCTGCTATATATGCAGCACTCTCCACACACTTCTGGGATTGGTCTAGAAGGGCTCCTTCCAGTGTGTACTGACTCCCCTGTGCTGCAGCTTGGGCCATGTTAAAATAAATACTTGCTTTGATAGTCCTGTAAACCTGCTCATCATATACTTTTCAGGTAATGTGGGCTCCAACAGCCTTGTAAATCTAGTCAAGCTTCTTATTTTGAGTAGTGTGGACAGAGTGGTCAGTTTAAAAGAAAGAGCAATAAACACTAAGGGCTGTTATCACTGAAGATCACCAGTAGATCATCAGCAAATAAAGATCAGCAGCAGAGACCAGCATCCAGCAGGGTCAAGCTATGGTGCCTGGCATAAGATGGTAGTGGCAGTAACTAGCAGCTGGCTGTATCAACTGTTGGCATCCAGCACTATTCATTATTATATGGTGACATCAGGACTTCTGGCAGAGCTGCACTTCCATTTGAATGGAGAAAAAGAACCATAGGCTAATTGACAACATCTGCAGGCCCTTGAGACAGACCACTTGCAACTGAATGTGAATGAGGACATGGGCCCCATGAGACAGCAAGACTGCGCTCAAGGTGAGACTTCACGATGCCCCAAAATTTGGAAAGATCTGAAATTGGAGATCTGATTCTGATGGAGGGAGAAAACAGTACCATGTTTCCCCTTTTCAAGTGCCCTGGTTCCACACTAACAGAACCATCCTTCTTGTTCTCTGCTGCTCTCCTTCTTTGAAGCCCTACCTGCAAATGGTTTTTATGTTACATCGTTCCTCTTTCCTTCCTTCTCATTGAAACTGCCCAGCTCTCCCTTCCTTGGTCACTGTATGGGAAGTTTCCCTGACAACTCCCAGGAGAATCAAATGTCCCAGGCATGGTGGCAAAGAATGTGTATGGTGGAAAGGACACAAACTTTGAAATCATACTGGCAGCCTGAGTCTGGATCCCGACTCTGCTCAAGATTCTTGTAGTTGGCTAAGACAGTTGACAAGTTGATCACCCTAGTCCTCTTGTATAAACTGGGAATGATAGCCCCATGTCACTGGATTAAATAAGATAATGCCTGAGTAAATGGTTTGATGTAGCTAAGACATCCTGAAAATATTAATTCCAACTTTTCAGTGGTTCATTTCAGCTAAACATGATGGTAAAGAAAACTATCCAAGGAGGCAGAAGAGTGAAAACCAATCAGGCCAGGCTTATTCCCTTGTTCCTGGTTCCAGGATGGGTGTCCTTTGGGCAAGTGACTTGTTTATCTGAGCTTCAGTCTCCTCATCTATAAAACAGATTTCTAGACAGCACCCCCCATCCCCACACGAAGGGCTGTGCTTGCCATGAAACTAGACACAGCACATGAAGTGCTGAATTCTATGGTTGTCACGTAGAAAAGCCACTAGCATTGTTGGCATGGCAACTATGGCTGAGCCAAGGCCATAGATATTATATCCCTTTGCACCAACCTTAGAAAGATGATAGGAAACAAATAGGAAATGATGAACTATCTCTACCAAGTCTTTACTTGGAGTTTATCATTCACTAATAAAGGTGTCTGTAGGTAAGAATTCTGGAAGTAGGACCCAGCAGCCACAATGTGTCTGATTTTCTTGAGTTGCCTCTTGGAACTTACACACCATATCCTGTCCTTAGAATTCACGCAATGCCAAGAACCCATCTTGTATCAAGTATGGGGTAACTATACCCTGTGTAGCTGATGTTCTGGGGCACATTAATTACAAGCCTTAGAAACAAACTAGGACTTTGATCCTGCTTCAGATGGGTCAGAGCCTAAGGCCAGGGTGCTTTCTTTGACTGCTTAGTAGAGTGACAGCAGCAGAGATAAAATTTCAATGTGCCGATTATCTTTCTGTTTTTGGATGCTCCACAGGACTGAGTGGGCAACTTCTGCCAAAGAGCCCATCGAGGGCTGTTGTGTGAAATTGAAAAAGGAAAGAAGCTCAACTCATAGGATGGCAGCACCCTATGTTTTGTAATCAGGGCTGTAGGTGCCCCAGGGCTTTCCTCTGGACCTGGCTGCAAGGCCTGATTCAGAGATTCTCACATTTCACAGATCCACAGAATTTTGTGGGCACAAGGCATAGTCAGACTGGCTGGCTAGAATCAGCTTCCAGAAATAGAACTTCATGCAGAGAAACCAAAGGAATACACATCTGGGCATATTTTTATGCTTTTTGACAGGTTTAAAATGAATGATGGTAATAGAATCTGGCTTGATTAAACATTAAATGAGCCATGAAACTGATATGGGGGCAGGAATGTGCCCCCTACTCCTAATGCTATTTTATGAAAATAATAATAATAATAATAATAATAATAATAATAATTTTAAGAAGAACAAAAGCAACTCACATTGATTGAACGTTTACTGTATGCTAGACCATTTTCTAATACATCACCTCAGCTCTATTACATATGGCGCTAGTGTTCCCATTTTACAGGGAGGAAAATGGAGGCCCAAAGAGTAAAAGCTAGAACCAAAAAGCCATATTTATAGACGTATGTACTCCCAGCCATCAAAGATCCTACAATCTGGTGATAGGGTCGTTAGGTTTGGGGAATGCATAAATAAGTTGATTATCGGATATAGGCAGACCACAATGCATGACAATATCAAGAAAAGGCTACATAGAGAGGATTAGAAAGGAAAGGATATCAGAGCCTTAAAAGACTGATTAGTTTCCAACAGTAGGCAAAGATGGAAGGAAAGGAGGGATGGGGCTCCCATGGAAAGTCACTGCTCAGGAAAAGGCATAGAGCAAGTCTGGACAAAAGGAAAGAGTTCTAGAGTGGCTAGAATGGAGACTCATAGAAGTCAGGGCTAGAGAGAGAAGATGGAGCTGTTGAGAAGCCTTGAACACAAAGTTGAAGGGACTGAGTTTTATTTGGTCAATATTAGGCAACAACTGCAGTTTGGAGCAATGGTAGGCCAGGATGTTGCTCTTCCTCTTGGCTTAGGAAAGGAAGTAGAAAGCACACAAGTGGTCTTTGGAGTTAGGAAATTCTGATTTTAATCTTGAACTTCTCCAGAATTTGTTCTGAGTCTGTGAACAAAGGGAGTAATTATGTATATTTGATAGGTTTTTGGAGTGAATAAAATATGATAATGTATGTAGAGTATGAGGTATATAGTAGTCACTTGAAGATAGTGGCCAATATTATTTGTTTTCTGATTTTTTTTTTTTTTGGTACTGGGGATCGAACTCAGAACCTTTTGCTTGCAAGGCAGGCAGCAGAACCACTGAGCTAAATCCCTGGCAGTGGCCAATATTATTTATTAACCATATGAACTCTCCTGTTTATTGTCATTTCTGGGCCTAAAAGCCTTGCTTTGTCAGGACCTATCCTTCTGGAACTGTAAATGTAAAGATATACCTTTTCTTTCTGGATGAGCTCCTGTTCAATCCTTAAGACCATTTCAAAAAGTACATTGTAAAACCTTTGCCAATTTTCTCAATGCAAAGGAGGCCACTCTTTCTGCCATGCCTCCACCCTGGCCCTCATCACACTCTATGGAACTTATGTTTGTTTATGGTCTATCTTCTCAGCCAAATTGGGGGTTTCTAGAGGTGCAGAACTACTACATTCCCCTCACTTAGTGGACCTCCATGTGAACCCTGGGGATCCTCAGACCATTCAGGGAGTCTTTTAGATGAAAATCATGTTCATAATATATCTGGAATGCAATTTGCCTCTTTATCCTATTGTCATTTGCACCAATGGTGGGTAAAACTGTGAGCACCTGAGTGCTACTCAAGGGAATGGCACCTACACATGCAAATAATCATTATGATCTTCACTGTTTCATATTCTCAATAAAATGTGTGAGTTTTTTTTTTGTCACTAAGACTAAATAACTTATAAGAGGGGTTTATTTAGCTCAGTCCATGGTCAGCAGGCTCCAAGGCAGACATGGCATGGTGGAAGGGAGTGGCTGAAGAAAGCTGCCCAATCTCCAGCAACCAGGAAACAAAAAGATGGAAAGGGCTAGAGTGAGGGAAGGTTCCCAGTGACCTACTTTCTCCAACTTGATCCCACCTCTTAACAGCACATGCAGCTATGCAAATCAAGTGCCCCTTGATCTAATCACCTACTGATAAGCCCCACATTTCAACCCCTGAGTCTTTGGGGGGACATTTTTCATCTAAACTATAACAAAATACATGTCAGTTTTACCTAAGAGTGTCCTTAATCCAGCAGCAAAATGATTAATTAAAAAAAGGTTAACCCTTGCTTGCATATCTCTTTAATAACCTGTGTGAAGATGGAAAGTGTGCATAAAGCACGTCTGCTACATGCTGAGAACAATGATTGAAGGTGATGCACAGGAAAAGCACATGTGTGATGTTTGCATTTTGGCTGAATTAGCCATTTTTTTATGGAACATCATTTCTATCTGAAAGAACAAGTGATAAACAACAGTTATTCAGATGTGAATATTTGACAGATGTTTTCTCAAAATTAACAACATGAGCCTGTATTTTCAGAGAGAGCAACTGACAGTGTTTGTTGTCAGTGATACAATTAAAGTTGTTAAGTGAGAATTAGAAGTTGAGAGAATTTTATGTGCCACTATGAGATTGACAACTTCCCAATATTATAGACAACTAAGCTAGGTAGAAATATTGTAAGCAGTCAGATGGGCCTGGGCCCTCAACAGAGTCAGCGCAAAAGATGAAAACACATTACAATCATGGCTGAAGATGCATCTGTTTGAGACCAGGCCTCAAGATAAAGATGAAATGACTAGGCCTGCATGCTTTCCCAAAGGACAAGATAAGCAGTAACACCTCATCTAATGAATTCTGGATAAGCATCAGTCACCCCAGTGGGTGACCAAGACCTCTGTACCTATCATTTCCTAGAAAAAGTCTTTGTTCTTTCAATGTACACTTGTTACAGGACTTATTTCCCCATTGGATCACTATTACCTAAGTGACTGTACTTGTAACCTTATTGGTTGTCCATAGCTTTAACCCACACTGTACCCACATGATTTTTGTTCTATAAAACTTCCCCTGAAAAGTAGGGTCCTCAGTTACCCATTTGGAACCCCTTTTGCCTCTCAGGAGCTATCCTCTTAATAAATATTTTCTACTCTTAACTTCCATTGTTCCTAGAATTCATTCTTTAATTTTAGAGAACACAAACTCAGCATATCAGACATCGAACAGGTTGAGAATTATACTTTCTTTATATCATTTGGAGGTCCTTTTTCATCTCCTACATCATCCCTGTATCATCTTGGAGGTTCCACCAAGATAAGAGATAATTGATTGGAAGGAGGTAAAAGTTTGCTTTTGTTTCATAGATTTTGGATTGAGACTCAGGTAATCAAAATTGTTATCTTTTTTTATTAATTGCTGGTGCTGTGAATTTTTATGGCTTGTCTCTGTCAATTGCCTGTCTCTTTTATACATTGTCTTTCATTAGAATGATGGTAAATTTAAGTTGAGAACATGGGAGGATATGTTCCATCAAAGAATGTGACATTTTATTCCTGTTTTGTACATGCTGTATCTGGACTTAGTTGCTGCACTTACTGGTGTACCTTGTTTGACATGTTTGACTGCTGTGGTTTGCTATCTTAGACAACAGCACTGGGAAAAGGTAATGTTAGAGCATCCTCTAGGGGACTTTAATATAAAATGGGTCTTTTTTTATGAAATGTAGTTCATATTTAGAAAATATACATGTCTATTAATAAATCACAGGTCCCCATCTGCCAGTTTAAAGGCAATAGGATGGCAACCATTCTTAAGACTTGGGAGCCAGTTTTCACTTGGACAAACTGTCCCCTATCACCCCTCTTACCCTAGAGGGAATGTTGATCCTGTTCTGCCTCAGTTTCCTTCTGGTATGATCTTCTGCTGGTGAGAAGGAAGTCTTAGCTCCTGAGAGTCTCCATTCTCACCTTTCCAGGCTGAGACTGATGACTCATTAGCAAGTTGTCTCAAGTAACTGTGAGCATAAGAAGAAAAGACTTCCTTCTTCAGATCTCATTTCTGATCTTTCCCTGCCACTTTTTGCTTTCTTTTTTTTTAGAGGCATGGAAGATTAGAGGAATCTCTAAACTGCACCAACCTTTTCCAACTAAGAACCTTTGAGTCCATAGAAAATGAGCATTTGTTAATGCCAAAGACAGGGTAACCAGCAGAAAAATCTCCACTTATGTATCATTCCTACTTGCACTCAGAATTTTTCTCTCTCTGCTAGCAAGTTAGAAACCCCAGTCTTTTCTCCAACTTGCTGGGAGTTAACTTTAAAACTCCTTGATGAAAGACTGTCCCTCCCTCCAGGAGGTCAAGCTGAGACAGCCTGCAACAACTGTTTGCCTTTCACAGAACAGCTATGAGAGAAGCGATTTGCACTTGTGCCTTATATATGCTAACTAGGAGTAAAAGAAAAAAGATTTTATTTTTTCTATTTCAGCCTTTCTATTCTTCCATGTGCATGTAGAAAACTGATAGATGTGCCTTTACTAACATGAAAATTGTGGTTGCTAGATGATGGGTATACGTTTAACCTGTGAAGTTCTGAGACATAGAAACTTTAGATTGGACTTTGAACGAAGTGTAGCCTTGTCTGTTAGGAAATGTTGCCTAGGTGATTAGACAGCTAACACAAATGCCTTGGAGGCTTCTTCACCCTAGAGCTTAGGGCAAGATTCCTTCAGGCCATTTACTTGGCTCTGTCTATCAGGTGATCTCTTTTGCAAGCTAGAAAGTGCTGCCCTTTGATCTATTTTTCTCACTCTCTTTCAAAGAGTTAAAAAGCAGTGGTTTAAACCTTTTGATTATTGGTTTGCTAGCAGTGCTTCTTACTTTAAAACATTACTGTTACAGCTGTAATCAATTGTAACTTGTGCTTTTAAAAACATCTACTAGAGTTAGGCGTGTGAGTTTCTGGGGAAGATAGGGTCACAAGCTGGTGAGAGGTGGCTAGTCCTACCTGGCCTATCTTCTGGTTTCTTTCCAGAAGTTGGCCACCTGCTCTGGAGAAGGGTCACTTCACTGATGAGGATATAGAGAAATTAAGCAGAAATTTAAAAGGATGCCAATTTCTCTCTTGTTGCAGATGAGAGACTCAATGTCAAAATCTCTTACTCCTTTGGAATGTAATCTTAAGCACTGGAAAATGTTCGATCCTCACATATTGAACTACAGTGGTTTAATATTTTTCTGCACCTGTGCATGGCCTTCCTACCCCCTAGAGCCAAAATAGAATTCAGAGAGAATTACTGATTATGATACTATTTCACAACTAGAATTGTACTGTAAGAGAGAGGGAAAATGGTCAAAATTACCTTATGTTCAGACTTTCTTTGCATTAAGATATAATCCTTACTTGTGTTCAAAATGTAAATATAAACCACAGGAAACTCAGATACCTCTAGCCCCTAAGGCATCTACTATCATTAAGCCTGAGATTCCCCACTCTTGCCTTTTGGAACCTGAGGATGAGGTTTCCAAGGCAACCTTGATCAAAACCTCACCCACTATTACCAAGCTTAAGGTTTTCCAGTTGCCCTTATGGAGTCTGAGGTCCCTCCCCCTTACCCTTTGGGGTTTAAGGGTGAGTCTTCTAAGTCAGCCATAGTTGAAGACTCTACTGGGCTATATCCACCTGTAGCTGCTTTTGTTCAAGCCTCTTCAAGGACAAAACCCCTTACAAAAAGTAAATGGTGAATTTGGACATGCACATGTCCTTTTCTCTCAGTGACCTCAAACAGATTAAACAAGATCTGGGAATGTTTTCAGATGATAAGTACATTGAGGTCTTTAGAGGATTTACTTACTCAGACCTATGAACTAGACAGGAAAGATGTAATGTTACTCTTAAATCAAACATTGACTTGTGCTGAGAGACAAGCAGCAATACAAGCTTTTTTTACATTTGGAGATGATTACATTTGGAGATGAATATCATATAGTTAATTTTAAAGTGTCAGAGATGGACAGCCATGGAAACAGCTGGTTCCTACCTGAGCTCTATATGAGACCCCTACTGGCCTACCAACCAGCGGGATTGGAATAGGAAACATTTTCAGACATATATTCTTGAAGGTCTAAAAAGGATGAGAACTAAGCCCTTCTATTATTTTAAATTGTCAACTATTCATCAGTAGAGTGATGAGAACCCCTCTGCCTTCTTAGACCATTTACAAAAGACATTGACAAAACATACATCCTTAGTTCCTGATTCAATAGGAGATTATTCTTAAAGACAGATTTATTACCCAGTCAGCCCCAGATATTAAGAAAAAGCTACAAAAGATGGCTTTTGCTCCAGAAAACTCACATGATACTTTATTTATTTATTTAGTACTTATTCAACTTTTAATAATTCATTCAACAAATATTTATTGGACTTATATTAGTTGAATGGCAAGTTGATAGCTGCAGAGTTTTGAGATAAATGAAGAAAAGTGGAAATATCACAATAAATAGCCTACCAAGATAAGTAACAAAGCCTAGAATTTTTTCACTGCATTACTGAAGGTTCAAAAGTACAAAAGATTACACTAAATATCTAATATTGGAGTATGTTTGGTGATAAATTCTGAAGATGATTGACAAATAAGTTTTTCCAGGATGGAGGTTTTGTCAGTTAAATACTACAGAAAATGATTGGAATGTTGTGGCTAAAAAGTGGCTGGCATAACAAACTATTAAATTTAAGCTGGATAGGAAATAAAGAGAGAGTGAGAGAAATGAAGATGGTAAGGTGTAGAAGGACTTGAAGTCCAAGAACAGGTACTATGAGTGAGTGTAGCAAAATGTAATACCTGAAGTGATCTGAAAGTGGAATGTTGAATCTAATATTTCCATGGTATGCACATCTAAAATACTGCACATTCCAACAAATATATGAAGTTGGATGAGAAATTACTAATGATGAGGAGGCCAAGGAAATGAGAGATAGGAAGTTGAAAGTTGAAGTGAAATAACAGGATGAAAAACCTAGTGTAGAGGGGAAGGATGGTTAGTCAGGGGTCTAAGCAATCAATAAATGATGGAAGCAACCTAAGGATGGATAAAAGGCAGTGTCAAGGAAGGACACTCATCTTCTGTATCAGTGGCATGACCTGAAAGAGCAGCAGAGTGCACAAGTGTAGAGGAACAGTGAAGTGCTGGTGGATTGGGTGGTGAAGACACCTGGCACTACCTTGATCCTGCAACACATGAGATGAGCAGTATTCACTGGAGAAAGGTGAAGCACTTCATTTAGGGATGAACCAAGCCTCAGTTAAGGGAAAGATGAAAAAAAAAACATGCAAGATTTGAGAGTGTGAAAGCATGTGTTAACCAGGGGCAAAAAATCCAGGGGACACAGTAGAAAAAAATCTTTGAGGAAAATATCTTGGTATGGGAAAGACCATAATTATATGATCAAAACCATCCATGACCCTGGACAAATAGATGTATGTGCTCATCACTTTGCCTTAGTGCCACTATTAGAATGGGTTCTGAAGCTATTTTACTGGATTCACATAGTGTGGTATACACATTCTACAAAGTGAATCAATTTCATTTTATTTCAGCCTCTAAATAAGCGATAAACATAAAACCCAGGTAGAAATTTTTTTGAAAAAAGATATTGTAACCTAGCATGGAAAAAGTGTACCTTGACTTATTACAATTGCCTTACATGTTTTATATGTTCTTTGGCCTATTAGTCTAGTTTTTGATCTGTATATATGATAATCAACTTTATAAGGTCATATAAGGTAAATAAATGAAACTGATGTTGGAAAAATAAAAAAGGTGGGGATAAAGAGAAAAAAAGAATTGAAATGTCTCATGTACACATACCAATTCTCTACAATGAATGTAATCATTATGTACTGTAAATGTACTAATAAAAGTCAAAAAAATTTTTTTGAAATACTATAAACCACATTTTTCATACTTTGCACCTTGTGAAAATGATCCATTTTACATATAGTATTGATAATATGCACATAAAGAGTAGTCATTACTGGCTTCTAAATCTTAAATCTCATGTACCTATTTTGTTCTGTAATGAAAGTCATTTATACACTCTGATTCCTCAAGTACATCTTAAAGAAAACATATTAACTGATGTGTCTACCAAAAGTAGTTTTATCAGTAGTAAGCCTGATGGTTGGGTTTCACGTCTTTAAGAGATCATTCCGGGGCCGGTGATTTAGCTCAGTGGTTCTGTTGCTTGCCTCACAAGCACAAGATCCCGAGTTCAATCCCAACATTAACTGCCCGGCTGTTCTCCTGTGTGCTTTTCTTAAGAAAAAAACTCTTGCATTCATCTCAGCCACATCTATTGATGGTGAGCTGGGATTTGCCTATTAAGGCTTTGCAATAACATTTGATCATATGATGCTGTGCTGTTCAGGATGGAATTTCATGAACTTGGTTGTGTCCAAGGAGTTTTTCTTTTAACTTTTAATGGAACTCATAAGAGGAAAAAGTCATCTTCAGTTGAAAGCCTCAAAATGAAGAAGAATTTGCAATGGTTTCAATCCATAGTCAGCTGGATCCAAGGCAGGGTGGCATGGGAGAGGGGCATCACAGAGAAGAAATAGCTCCTGGCATGGCAGTAAGGGGGGGGGAGAGAGAGCGAGGCTCATATGATACTTTAATGAGGATTGCCTCCTCAATATTTTATAATAGAAACCAAGAAGAAGCCAAAAGAGAAAAACAAAGAGACCAAGAGAGAATGATCACTTTAATTTCAGCGTTAAAAAAAATAAACCTTAAGCCTGACAATTAAACTCACTTGCTACTGCTGTGGAAAGCCAGGACACCTTAAGAAATAATGCCATAAGAGGCCCCCTAAACCATGCCCTGTTTACAAAAGTGACCACTGGAAGTTAGAGTGCCCTCTGAGGAAGAGGCCCCAGAAACCAGAACCATCTTACCAGCTGGTCCAGCAATACTAAAGGGCCCTGAGGCAATCTCTGCCTTCTCCCTCTAGCTGGATTGACATCTCCACAGAAGAGCTCCAGGTAATCATGACTATATAGAAAATAATCAGCCTATTGTTAAATTCTGGTGGATGTCTCTTGGTCCTTCTCTTCAACTCTGGCCTTCCAGCCGTAATACCTCAGTAAAAGGAGTCACTAGAGAGGAGATAAGTCACTATTTCTCACAACCCTTAGGCTGTAGCTGGAACAGCTTTCTCTTCACCCCTTCCTTTTTAATTATGCCCAGAAGTCCAGTTCCCTTTCTGAGGAGAGATATTTTATCTGATTGAAGTATTGTGATATACATGCACCTAGGTCAGGTACATTGCCTCCTCCTCATGGAGACAAAAACAAATCCTAAAGTTTAGGCAGCCAAAGGTAAATAGGAAAAACAATAAAGCTGCTTTCACAAGAGTAAAAAACTTTTATTCCTTCCAATTCTTATTACAAGAGATCTCTGTTAATTGACTTATAAAAGTTCTGACTAGTCTTATTTATATTTACAAACCTAAAAAAATTAAAAGGGGGTATTATAATTCAACTTGGCCAAACACATCTGAGTGTACTTTGGTTTATAAACAAATCGTCTTATATGTGTTTGTCCATCTGTCTGTCCAATCTATAACTGGTTACAATACTTACAGCTGTTTTGTTTGAGCTCAACAATTTTTTTTTCTTCTTTTCGTCTTTTTGGATTTTTAAGATGTTTGTCTATAAGTTAAACTGGCTTATAGATAAGTATCATTAGAGTTAAGGACATGCTTCCACCCAGGTTACCAGCTGATCAAAATGATGCCACAACTGGTTTTACAAATACAATATTATTGTCTGTGTGTAGCAATTTGGGAGTCTTTCATTGGTCAAAAATAATGTGCTAATTGTTATGATCTGGTTCTCATTGGTCATCTAAAATTTGTTAAGATAATAGGAGCCCCTTGGGCTTGGGATAACTGCTGGACAGGGCTCCCCTTGGTGAATAAAGGAGCAGCTGCCTGGAAACATCTTTTTCTAACCTTTGTTCACTAATAGGCTCCCAACAGTTTCCATAGTCCTATGGGAAACGTCCCAATAAACATTGCTATTGTAATATTATTGTAATATGTTTACATTGGTTGTCATCAAAAGGTTAAGTTTCCTGTGGGTAAGACAAGGTTTTCTTATTAAAAGATGTCCTTAATACAAAGCTAAATTAAGAGACAAAGGTTTCTATATAACCGTGACATTCATTATTGCTAATCTCATGGTGTACTAGTACTAAATGTATTCATGCCTTCTGGATGTACAGGTCTTCTAAAATATAAAATAAGGATTGTTTATGATGATAACCTTTTTCTTAGACTCAGTTATCTTCCTGTCTCTTGTGCTTCATCTACTTGTGATAAGAGGTATATGTCAAACCAGCACAAGACAATCAGTCAAATGATAGGTTTTTTTTTTAAAGCTTATGTGATATGCATGTTATATTTGTGTCACTACACTTAGAAATGCTTGGACAATGAGCAGTTCAGACAATGTCAATGACATCTATTCTTCAATGACATCCTATTAAAGAATATCAAATTAGGTGAAGTTTCTTTATGTACTAGATAGGATGATTAACTAAATAGCTATTTTATACTAAAATACTACTTTTATAGACATTTAAATGTGTTTCAAAGATAATGATTGTCATGCTAAAATATGTTTTTCTATAAAATATTATAATTGTTTTCTGTTAACATTCTACAGGGGTTCAAATTCTAAAACAACCATAATTGATAAAAATAACAGTCCTCTGGATAAACTTTATGTTTCAAAGTGCTTGATATTCAAATCAAATTATAATAGTTAACCTCACTGCTCCCACTGTAGTACTGATGTAACTGATCTTTTCTTCTAGGTGTTCAATAACTAAAGTTTAGAAACCAGAACTAGAAAGGTAATTGGGCTAATAGAACAGTCAATATTTTGGCCCTGGCCATCCAAGGTTAATGAGGACCCAGGATATGAAGGAACCTTTTCTGCAGAATCCTACAACTTTGGTTAGTCACCCAATATCCTGAGCAGGGAGATTGCTGGATCCCAGAAGACAGGAATCAACAAATGTGCAGTGTGCTAAAGGAGGACCACCATGAGAGAAAATTCTCCCATGCTTTCACAGAAAGCAACATGTCAAGCAAGATTATGACCCATCCTGACGACTGACACTAACAGAGAAACTGCAAGGTTCTGTACATGGTTCCAAAAGTAATGGCTGGGGAGACTTACCTGAACTTGACAGATAACAAGTGGTTAATTTTGATTAACATAGGTCTCATTTTAACTTGGCCTTAAACATCCAGCAGAAAAGTATAATGAAAAGAGATATTAAAAACAATGCCATAGTACTAAAAGCAAGATATAAAAAGGGGCTCCAGTTGCTGATCCCTTCTGGCAGTTTTCAGCAGCACTGGTAGCTGACCACTGTTATGGTTTAGTGAGACTAAAAACCCTACAGTAAAAGCTGTAAAAGCTCAACAAGAGTCTTTAAGTTCTTAAGCAAAAATTGTCCTTCAAGAGCATCAAACTCTCCATCTCCTTATAATTAAAACTAGAAAGACTTGTGACAAAAATATCAGACTTATAGATAATCTCCACCAGTAGAGGGGCATAAAAGCCAATCCATTACAATAGCTACACCAGTCCCTTAAGAACTTGACATTGCTCTTTCCTCAACCTGCCTTTCCATTCTAATGTTCATGCTTTGAATATATATATATATATATATATATTATTAATTTCTTGGAAAATTTGTTTATTCTCACCTAGAGACTGCCAAACTGTAATCCACATTGTACTGACGTGATTTTTGATCTATAAAACTTCCCCTGAAAAGTGAAGTCCTCAGTTACTCATTTTGGACCCCTCTTGCCTCTCAGGAGCTATCCTCTTAATAAATATTTTCTACTCTTAACTTCCATTGTTCCTAGAATCCATTTATCAACTTTAGAGAAAAGAAACACAGCATGTCAGACATCTAACAAATTGAGAATTATAATATTTTCCTTATATTATCTGAAGGTCCTATTTTATCTCCTATATCATCCCTGTATCACCATTAAAAGATCTTTGCTGATATTGATATGCATTATTTTTGATACTGTATAATGAAATGTGTCAATATGTTAAAGAGCTATATGAGCCAGTAAAGCAATTAATTTCCAAATGAACAATGTATGATGTTATTAAATGATGAATGGATGAAAGATCCATTCAAAGTGCACGACAAACCAATGTACTTTAATGGGACAGAGTAAAGTTCATTAGCATGCTTTCAGATTTTGTATTGCAACAACCTTTTTAGCATAACATTACAGAAGAATATCCATAATTATTCCAAAAGGCTATTAAAATATCTCCTTTTCCAAATATCTATCCATATGTAATGGTTTAGATAAAAAAATGTCCCCCCAAAGTCTCATGTGTTTGGAAGGTGATTGTATAGCAGAGGCACCATACTCATTAGGGGATCCATCCATTGAGGAGTTCAGCAGCTGAATGTGCCATTAGGAGGTAGAGCCTGGTTGGAGGTGGATCACTGGGTTATGACCTGGAAAGGTGTATTCTTGTCCCTGGCTCCTCCCTTTTCTCTCTGCTTCCTGGCTATGTTTGATGTGACCAGCTTTCCTTCCATTGGCCCTTCCACAATGCCCTTTTCTGCCTTGGAGCCAGCTGACTATGGAGTGAAACCTCTAAAAACCAAGAGCCCAAATAAACCTCTCCTCTTCTACGTTGTGTCAGTTATTTTGTCCCAGGAACAGAAAAGTGACTAATGAGCTATATGAGACCAGGTTTTCTTTATCCATGTTAACCAAAATAAGATATTGTACTATGTTGAATGTAGAAGCAGATGTGAAATTCCAGTTGTCTTTGATTAAGCCTAACATTAGATTTGTAAATATGTATCACAATGTCACCCATCTCATTAAATGTCTCTTCATTCTATAATATATAGTTCATTTTCACAAAATATGTTATATGCCAACATGCAATGGATATATTATTGCTACAAATATTCTTAAGTGAATGAATAATAAATATTTATGTAATTCTTCAGCTTTAATTTCTTAAAAGATAAATAGAAGCAGACACTCTGGGATTCTCAGTAAATTTTAAGAATATAAAGGGGTCCTGAGAACAAAGATCTTGAGAACTGTGGGCCTAGCCCATGGCCGGGCACATAGTAGATGCTCAATAGATACGTGTGGTTTTCAGGCTATATAGTCCTGGTATCACTCTGTGCATTAGATCATTTATCATTATTTTAATGTACTCCCTGAGGAAGGCTAAATTTATGATTTCTTTTTTTTTTTGTACCTGGGATAGAACTTGGGTCCTTGTGCTTGTGCAGCAGGCAGTGAAACCACTGAGCTAAATCCCCGGCCCCAAGGAAGGCTAAATTTATAAAGAAAAAAGGGTTTATTTAGCTCATAGTTTGGAGGCTAACAGTACAAACAACATGGCATAGACTCTAGTGATGATTCCATGGCAGATGGCAGGAGAATATGTGGGAGGAAGAAACCACATTTCAAAAACAAGAAGTGAGAGAAACAGGAGTCCCATCACTTCTTTTGCGGGCGTGTCTCCATGACCTAAAGACTGACCACTGGGTTCCACCTCACATGGGGATTAAGCTTCCAACATGTGATACTTTGGGTGGAAAAATATCCAAACCATAGCACTTTATCTCTCTATTCTGCAAAGGACAGTCTCTGGACTGCCTGGTCATCTCCTCCTGGGTCTCTTAATAGGGACTAGGCTTGATGACCTTGGAGGTCCTTTGGAGCTGAATACTGTTGCTTAATTTATGTTAAGTGGGATTACCCATGAGTCCTCACATCCACATCTCAAATTGCTTCTGCAGACTGCAGGTTCTAATCCCATTTGTTTTCTGTCTTGATTGCTGGGTTTAGGCCAGATTGGGAAGCCTACGGAATTGCTGAGACAGTAATTTGCAATTAAATTTCAGAAATGTTAGGGGTCAAGTCTGGGGCAGCCATGGACTATTTTTAAAGATAGGCCATTTCAAAAGAGAGCAAAGGTGGACCACTTACCACTCTGGCCTTTCTCTGCCCAGCTCACATAGGAAATGCTGATTGTGCTCTCTTTGCTTAAAGGCAGAAAGAGGTGGGGGAGCGGTGACCTTTCCTTGACACCCAGTAATCCAATCTCTCCTCTCTTTCCTCTCTCCTTCCCCAACTGATCCCTGTGGGCCTGAGAGAGAACATCTCCCCTGTCCGGGCTGAGTGGCTGGCTGTCATTAGAGCCACGGCCATGACACACTGGAGGAAACAGTAATGGGGCCTGGGAAAGAAGCTAATTAGCTAATGTAGCAAAACATATAAATAAAGAAACCTGACAACCTTCAGGGCTTTCAGGGCCTGTGGAGGTTGTGGTCACCCTGGGGCTTTGGTGTCACCAAGACCTGTTATAAAGTTCTGATGCTCCCTGGTTCCCTTTGCTTGGGTCTCAGTTGGGAAGAGACTATTGGGAGCTAGAGGTGATTATAGCTTAGGATGGTGGCAAATACTTTGTGAAGTATGTTAGGTTGAACATACCTAAGCAGTCTCTGAGATAGATGTAGTCTGGGGAGAGGCTTAGAAGTAGATCTGTGAGGGAATGCGTGAACAGGCTGGTCAGAGGGAGCTCTCAGCCAAACCCCCACCCCACCATCTCCACTCTAAGGAGCTTGGGCCACTCAGTCTCATTGTATTGAATCAAACAAAGTTCTTGATTTCACTCTCCAACAACGATTAGTCACTGATTGGCAGCTACTCTCTAGGGAAGGCCCAGAACCCAAGGCCACATAGTTCTCTGCAGCCTAGTACAAATCCCAGGGAAGGACTTGGTGAACAGCACTGGTGGCCAACAGTCCTGGAAGCCTGAGAATTGAGTGCCTGGATCCCCTTTGTACCCTAGTGAAGTTCACAGAGGGCAAGTGGAGATCACCTAAGGATGCAGGGCATAGAGTGAGATAGCTCAGAACATACAGGAAGCAGAATTAGCAGGGACTCTGTTTCATTTTAAAAAGAAATATTATTTTGAAGAAAAGCAAAGAAAACAGGCAATACTCAATGCATTATCTCTTAAATAAGTGTTTCAATAAAAATGCATAAGTAAATGAGGTTGTGTATGGGAATCTACTATATATAAAGGATAAACATTTAATTTTGCTAGGCCTCAGTTTTCTCATGTGTAAAATGAAAAAAAACAATGGTACAATTGTCAAAGACATTTTATGAGGATTAAATAATTTAATATAGGAAAATACTCAGAAGAGGGCCTGGCATTTAGTAAAAATGCTGTGCATGTATGAGCTCTTCTGGTGGCTGGTGGTCCCTGCTATGGTTGTGTTACTATTATTATGCAAAGTGCTCACTGATCCCAGTAGCCCCCAGGTATAGTCACAAAGCTGAAGGTCTCCAAAGAGCATAGTTGTAAAGCAATAGTGTAAAAGAACCACGAGGGCACACATAGGTTTGGGCTAGGACTCAGCTTCCCAAAATAAGGAGGGTTGCTATTAATTTCTATGGTTTCTTTAGAGGGACACAGAAAAAACATCAAAGAAGGCTTATTTGAGTCCTCTCTTAATTCTGATTACACAAAGAGAAAGGCTTAGGCTGGTTAGAGGGTGTCCCTACTGCCTAATGCTTGTGATTCTTTTTAACAAAGGGACCAAGTGGCAGACTAAGCATCTTCCCAGGGCAGCAGACCCTGACTCAATGTCAGTAGCCTTCAGTGTTTTTATTTTTTTGGGGACAATCTATTTATTGCAAGAGCAACCTATTTTCCAATTATTGTGGTGAGAGAAAGATTCGTCACATAAATTTTTCAAATAAAAACCAATGAGTTTACTTAAAGAAAAATGAGAGTTGAGTAAGAGCACAGGAAGTATGTGAACATGGCGAACAGAGGAAAGGTTTATGTGAAGAACTGAAGTTTAGGAAGTACTAGGGCTTAGGCTCAGACAGGAAGTGATAAGGAGGCAGAATTAGCAGGAGCAGAGCAGGCTCCATTCCTTATCCTCAGTTTATGCCACAGAGAACACTCTAGACTTCTTTCCATGTGGCTCAGCGATTAGTCACCTTTCCCATGCCAGCTCCTTCACAAAGTTTGTCCAGAATTCTCCCCAGGTGATGATCACCTATCTCCCTGCATGCGTTAGCAGATTTCCATTACTGTGACAAAATATCCAAGATAATCAACTTAAAATGAGGAAAGATTTATTTATTCTGGCTCACAGTTCTGGAGGCTTCAGTCTTTGGTAAGCTGACTCTGCTGCTTTGGGCTGGTGGTGGAAGCAGCACATAATGGTGACAAGATGTAGCAGAGGAGGCCTATCACATCATGGAGGCCAGGGAGAAAAGAGAGAGATGGGAAGGGGCTGGTTTCCCAATATCCCCTTCAAGGGGACTCCTCAAGTGATCTGGGGAAGCCAAGTCACTAGGCCCCATTCTTAAGGTTTCCAGCATCTCCCAAAAGTGCTGTAATCTGTGAGCCTGCCACTGGAGGACATTCCAGATCCAAACAGCATGGCTCTATTCCTACAGTACTGTGGGATGCAGTAAGTCTTCTCTGTTCTGTTAGATCAATGTACATCAAATGCCAGTCATCTGTGCTTAACATAGTGCAGAGCATAAAGTAAGTACTCGGGCTGGGGATTTAGCTCAGTGGTTCTACTGCCTGCCTCAGAAGCGCAAGGTCCCAAGTCTGATCCCCGGTACCAAAACAAACAAACAAACAAACAAACAAAAAACCCTAAATAAAGTAGGTACTCAATATAAAGTCACTAGGAATCTGCAGCTCATTAAACTATGGCCAGATCATATGCACATGCAAGGATTGAGCTAAATGTAGCCAAAGAGATGGAAACCACAGCAAAATGGTGGAATCCACAACTGCCAAATTGTAGAGACTTCCTATGATATAAGACTTTGTAATTGTAATAACTCAAGCCAAACTTGCTGGGAGGTGGGCATCAGAACTGGGTGGTATAGAACAGAGCTGGGCAGCCACCATCAGTATTTCAGTGAGATGACAGGGGCTCCTACTGGAGGTGGGACCATCAGAGTTGATCTCCTCAGCAGCTCTGTGTTGTCCCCAGAAGTCATCTACTCTTACCAAAGTCATCCACCTCTCCTTTGCATCTCAGGACCCGGCTATGTTCCCCTCATCAACTGTAGATGATCAGCCACTCTGTGCTGGTAGTGTTAGCTGCTGGTCTCAGGAGGCAAGAGCACTTCTGATTACCTTTCTTCTGTTGCCATTCAGGGAGAGAGTTTGGCTCAGTGCTAAGCTCCCAGGAGGCTCTGATGTCATGCAAAGTGGGGTTCAAAACCCCTCCACCAGTGGCTTGTGATTGGGGTAAACCATCTTTCTCAGAGCCTCAGTTTCCTCATCTATGAAGTGGGAATGGCCACCTCTCCCCCCAGGCTGTGGACACAGTGATAGGCTCAGTGACAGCAGCTGGCAGGAGCTGTATGGAGCTTTCGGTCTTCCATGTGATGCTTTGAGGTGCAGTGGGGTGGAGGGTAAAGATGCTAGAGGGGAGGGTGCTTCTGTCCCATAGTAATGGTTGCACATGAAGAGCAGGACCCTATTAAGAGGGAAAAATCTGGGATTTGTCATTCTCACATTTTCCTGGGCATAAGCATAATCTGAAGGTGCCTGTTAAAATGCAGATTGCTGGGTGCCCAATTCCAGAGATTCTGGGTGGGGCCAGAGAGCCTGCAATTAACTTATTTGTTGATTGGTTGATATTTAGGCTGGCCTAGAACTCTTGGGTGATCCTCCTGCCTCTGCCTCCCAAGTGCTGAAGTTATAGGTGTGAGCCACCACGCTGGGCTAAGAGACTGCCATTTAAATAGTCCTTCAGGTATTCTTCAGGGGGCTTCCAGCAACACCGGTAAAAGCCTTGGTTACAATTGCAGGCCAGACTGGCCTAGTCCAGAGGTCGTAGATGGGGGAATAACCATTCAAATGGAGAGATTACCACATCCAGATTTCTAGTTCTATAGGAGAAATCAGAGGCATTGCAATTCTGGGCCTCCTTTCCTAATTGATAGCAAAGGGCAGGAGCTGACTTGCTCCTGCTCCCTTTAGACCAGGCTACTGTCTCTGGGACCCCATTGATTTAATGTTCTGGCCCAAGCTTGGTGTCATTTGAGTTTGTGACCCTAGCTAGTCCAGTTTTCTTAACCCTTGGATTAGGAAACTGAAGCCTGGAGCCAGAGGGACTCACTTGTAGAGGGCTGGTTGTGGATGCCCCAGTTAGAGGTGGCTGCAAGACCTGAGACCTGAGAGTGTGGGTTGATATCCAGAGCAAGGGAGCTACTGGTCCCTGATGGGGATCACAGCCTACAGGAGGCCACAGAAGGGCCAACAGCCAACTGCACAGGGAGACAAGGGCTGTCCCTTAGGCAGGGGTGGGGCTTAGTGTGACACAGAAAGGATGGGGTGAGAGAGGAAGGAAGGGAATGACAGCAGTCCTAAGGACCAGAGAGTGCTGATGGTGAGTTTTGCTCCCTTATGGAGTGAGCATCTCTGAGGGTATGGGAATGGCAAAGAGGGAGGGAAGGAGGGAAGAAGAGAGAGAAGAATCAGTAAATATCCACCTCACTTAGGGTTGCCTGGTTAAGTTTGAATTTCTGAGTATGCCCATACAATGCTGTAAAAAGATTATTGGGTCAGGGATTTAGCTCAGTGGCACCACTCCTGCCTCGCAAGTGCAAGATGCTGAGTTCAATCTCCGGTGCCAAAAAAAAAAAAAAGATTATTAGTTATCTGAAATTCATATCTAAATGGGCATCTTGTGCTTTTATTTGCTAAATCTAGCAAATAAAACCCTTATCCTAGCCCTCCTTTGGGTTTAAACAAACCTGGTTGGGTTTTCCAGTTCTTGCAACCAAGGTACCTCAAGGGAGGCAGGCAGTTGTGCAATTGGTGCTTAGAGGAAACTTAACTTGCCTAGGGTCACAAGACCAACAAGTCACAGTGGTTGGAATGGAACTCAGTTCTGTGACCCAGCATGCCCCAGCCCCTCAGTTACCTGGCCTCCAAGAGGAGAGCGGGACATGACAAAGGATATGGATGCGAAGCTGATGCAACAGAATTAGATTTGCACAGAATGTGGAGCAACAAGGAGCAAAGGAGATTAGGACTTGTAGCCTTTTTGACTAAGAGGTGACACTGGTTCTTACACTGGTTGGAAATTGACTCTCTCTTTTTTTTTCAGGGTCAAGGATTGAACTGAGGGCCCTGTGCATGCTAGGCAAGTATTTTATTTCTGAGCCACATCCTCAGCCCTCACCCTAAATATTTATCAAACATCTACCAGGTCCAAGGAACTGTGCTTACTTCTCTGACTTCTGAAAGTATGGATATTATTTACCATTTACCATTATTTACCCTTGCCCCATTTTACAGAATGAAAGTGAGGCTCAGAGAGGCCCAGCTCTGGGAGCCATAGGAGTTCAGGTTCTCTTTAACCAGTCCCCTCGTACAATGTGGAGCTCCAAGCAGCTCTCTGCCAGCTCACAACAGAGGCCTGTCTGCTCCAGTGCTTGCTGCAGATTCAAACCCACCCCCTTCCACCCACTCTGAGCAATCCACCCATTTAACCCCCTCTGAGCAACGCAACACAATGCAAACTGAGGTCACTTGTGTTCAGTCTGTTTGTGTCCACCTTGGCCGGTGCCATTGTTGTGGCATATGAAATATTTGATTCTGCCACCCTGTGCCCTGCGTCCTAGTCACAACCCTTCTTGCTGGGGCCCCTCAGCCACACCCCCTTTTTGGATGCCAGCCTTGTCTCCTTTTTATCTCGTGGGATGAAGGATGCTAGGGAGGGGGTGGAGGACAGCATCTCGGGGCCTCAGCAGAGCCGGAAGTTGGAGATAGGCCTCTGGTGCCATGGTGACAGTTGCTATAGAAACTCACCAATTGCACTCAGCATGCCTACCCAGATCTGTGGAGGCTTGTCACACGCTGGAGCCAATAGACAGGAGAAACTCTGCAGTGTTTAGAGTCCAGAGTGAGAGCCAAGTCTCATTCCTGCCCCACCCTGTGTCTCTATCTTCACCCCCTGCCATGTTCCTCTCTGGTCCTTTCTTACTCCATGCAGTCTAGAGTGGCAGTCAGTGGTGTGGTTACTGTGCTCTCGGCCTGCAATGTTCTTTCTGGCTTCTTCACCTGGCCAATTCCTACTTACCTCCAAGCCTCATCTTGATTCCTTCTTTCATTTACCAAACACTTCTGGAGTGTTTATCAGTACAGAACATTGTGCTGGTCACCAGGAACACAGCAGTGGCCAGACAAACTGTCTGCTGTCATGGAGCTGCAGTCTTGATAGGGAGGACACAGGCATTAAGGAAGTCCTGAGTAATTGGATGAGAACATGGATGGGGGCTGTGAAGAAAATCAAGGAGTGGAGGGACAGACAGGAATGGGGTTATATGGTTTGGTGTGGCCAGGTAAACTGTATCGGTTCTCCATGAGCCTCTTGGCCCCCCTCGCCTTCCTATTCTGGTCCCACTACATTGTTTGTTCCCTGCATCCCAGTACTAATGATGCTGTAGTGCCGTTCTCTGTCTCCCACCCTAAGCTGCTTTCTCCTTGAAGGCAGGAATGGTCTGATATGTCTGATATGTAACAGGGACTTAATAAGACAATGCATTTCCTGAGTACAGCATGTCCGAAGATGGATTCTCACTTCCCCCATTGTATGAGTTCTTTCACATCATTGTGATCTTATATATTTTGTTACTTTAGAGATTAAAGAAAAAGCCTCAGCCAGGTTAATCGACTCATTCCAAGTCCCACAGCTAATTGGGAAGAACTGAGGTTCAAATTACTCTGCAGTCTCCATGCCCCTTCCATGCTCGAGATCATAGCTTTGTTGAAATATCACTCACATACCATAAGATTCTTTCTTTTAAAATGTAGATGCAAATAGCTTTTAGTCTATTCAGAGTTGTGCAAATGGCACAGCAATCCATTTTCCAACACTTTTATTGCAAAACAGAAAAACAACCTCCTTCCTCTAGCTGGGGCTCCCAGCCTCAGCTTTGTAGAAGGATGTGAATCCCAAAAGTTGCCTGAGGTTGTACATTTAGAATTGAAGATTTCCACATGGGAGCCTGCCTTTCTCCTGGCATATCAATAATGTGCTTTCTGCTCACTGATATTTGCAATATATGCTTAGCTTCTCTGAATTAAGACACTACTTCTCTCTATGAAATATCTCAAAACAACCTACGGACAAATAATCAGAATTCCAGGAGAGCCTTCAGAGGGCTTTCCTAGCTGGAACACAAGGCACGCAGATCATGTGGCTACTCAGAATGTCTGGAATTCACCAGCCCTTGTGTTTTTAAAGCCTAAGTCTTTGTGGAAGCCTGACTTTATTGCATATGCTGACTGTTGCCAGAGGGGACCAGTGGCTCTTGGGTGCCCAGGACAACTCTGTTCTCCCCTTAGGAAAGGCCCATGGTCAGTCTAACCCAGGTGTCCAGTTTATTGTTGCGACAGTCCCTCAGCCCCAGGACCAGCAGGTATAATGGGGAATTTACCTGTATATTTGTGCCAGAGAGGTACCATTGTTCCAAATTTTCACATTCTTTCCCTCCTTTGACTAACTATAAGTGCTTGGATTTTTGTCTCTGAATTGGAATTATTAAAGTACTGATGGGTACTGATAGAGGCATCCCTACTCCCCACCCTGCTGTTGCACAAAAGAGATTGCTTGTCTTGTGAACATGCCCCAGGAAGCTTTCAGCTGCCTGATTTAGCAGAATATTCAGTATCTCTCTCCTGAACTGAGCTCTCCTTCCCCTAGAATGGTGCCAGAAACTCATGGTTTTATCAGTCTCTGGGGGCATATTGCAGCCAGAGACAAGTGAAGGGGCCTCCAGAAGGTCTCACCAGTCTCAGATTCTTATGTTCCTGGCTGATCTGCATTCTCTGACCTCACTTGGAATTCTCATCCACAGTCATCTCTTGGTATCTTCAGGGGATTGGTTCTAAGACCCCCCTGCAGATACCTGAATCCCTGGATCCTCAAGTCTCTTATATAAAATGGAATGTTATTTGCATATAATCTAAGGATCCTCCTGTATGTTTTAAATCAAATCATGTCTAGATTACTTAGGGTAACTAATACAATGACAATCCTGTACAAATACCTATTATATTGTAGTATTTAGGGAGTAGTGACAAGGAAAAAATGGTTGTATATGTTTAATATAGAAGCAAATTTTTTTCCAAATAGTTTTGATCTACTGTTGGTTGAACCTACACTGTTGGTGGAACCTGCAGCTAAGGAGGGTAAATTGCGCATGTGAGCCAATCCTGGCCAGTTGAAGCAGAAAATGATTTCTTAAAGGTGGTTTATTATACTGCTTCTAGATTTTGGAAGAAGGACCAGAGGGCAAGCCTTGGAAGTCACCCAGGCAGAAACAACTTCCCAAGCCACTTTCCAGAGCTAGCCTCCCACTGGTCAGAGACACTACCACCAACACAACCAGCAGTTCCAAGGCTGGACCCTTGGATCCAGGGACTGACACCACCTTTGGAAATCTGGTTCAGGTCATAGCTGCCATCCTTGCCAACATGGATCCCATGCAGTCCCTGTATCTCTGTGTCTTTAGTGCCTATGTGTCCCGAGAAGGACATGTCTGATTGGAGGAGCCAAGCTCATGTGCCAACTCTTTGGTTTCCAGGGGAACAGGGAAGTGAATTTCACCTTTTGTAGTTGGGGGTGGTCTCTGCCCACCATGCAGACTCATGAGGTGAATTCCCCCAAAATGAGCTCCTCAAAAAAATCACCAAGTTACCACCATGATTTCTAGGCAAATTTTCTCATCTCCTACCTGCTGCTGTCTGACTTCTGTGTACCATATGTATGTTAGCTTTCTGTCACTAAAGTGAGTGTCTAAGACAATCAACTTGTAAAGAGAAAAGGTTTATTTTGGCTCATAGTTTTAGGGGTTCTAGATCATTACCAAGTGGACCTATTGCTTTTAGGTCTCTGCTTAGAGTGCCAAATGGCCACGGCAGGGTGTGGTGAAGCAAAACCACTTATTACATGGCCAGGAAACAAAAGAGAAGGGGAAAGCGACCACAGTCCTATAATCTTCTTTAAGCACACACCTTAAATGACCTAAAGACTTCCCACTGGGTCCCACTTCCCAATAGTGTCATGGACTGGGGAACCAAGTCTTTAATACATAGGCCTTTGGGGGACATTTATCTGACCCATAACAATAGGATTAGGAGAGAGACATCTATTGACACCCAAATAAATCCCATTTTCCTTTCCTTCAGGGACATAGATGCTTGCTTGGTGTTTCAATAAATAAGATGGACCACAAGTGACTGCACAGAATAAAGATGCTTATTCCAAGTTGACCATACAACCCAAATGGATCCATGTGGACCCAAATGAGAAGAGCTGGTCCCTAAAGGAAAATGGGATGGTGTTTCTCAAAGAAGGAATTATAGAAAAAACTATGTGTTCACTATAGCTGGGGCATCCTGTGGCCAAAATATCAGAAAAAAGAATAATGCATTATGAGTAAAGAAACAAGAGTAGACTTCCTGGCATGAGGCAGACTGGAAATGGACTTCACCCTGACCTTGTGTCCCTGTTCCTATCATTCATGCCCTTTAGGAGAGGCCATTCCCCATTTCTTCCTGGACCATATGAGGAAGGCTTTGATGCCCTCACCAGGTTTTGGAATCCTTGAGAGGTAGTGTGTTTTGGGGCTAAGAGGATGAACTTGCACTTTGGCAGATCTATAGATTCTATTGTGGACTCTAGCCCCTTTTTTTTTTATAAGTTGGGCAATTTTCTCTTTCTAAACTCGTGCTTATTCACCCATAGAATAAATAAAATAATAGCACTTCTGCCAGAGGATTGTTGTGAAATTTAAATGCAATTACTAAGGTGGATTGCAGGTTGAGTATCCCTCACCCAAAATGTTTGGGACCAGAAATGTTTGAGATCTCAGATTTCTTCAGAGTTTGGAATATTTGTATGTACACAGTGAGATATCTTGAGATGAGACCCAAGTTTAGACATGAAATTCACTTATATTCATAAACACCTTGTACACATAGCTTGAAGGTAATTTTATATGCTATTCTTATTAACTTTGCACATAAGAAAAAGTTTCACTTGTGGTATCATGTTGCTGCTCTAAAGATTTTGGATTTTGGTACATTCTGGATTTCTAATTTTCAAGTGAAGGATGCTCATCCAGTATACAACGCTACAAAGTGTAGAGTAACTCTCATTAAAAGACAGCCACTTTAATGATACTGGCAACTGTACAAATAATTATTATTATCTTTTCTAGCTTTAAGAGTTAGGGTAAATTGCTCCCTGTTTCTGAGTCCTGGTTTTCTCTGCTATATCTACTCTCAGGGAGTTATTGTGAGAATGTTTTAAAGCTGCGTGAAAAGCACCTCACAGAGTCTATAGAATACAGAAGGGATGCAGTACCTCTCCCTCACTTCTCATCTGCATATGTAGTTAGCTGAGAAAACTCACCTCAAGACATTTATTTTGTGAGGAGAGTCACACCAAAACATCAATGGAGTCCACAGCCAGGAAAGACTTTCTAGTCCAGATGATGTGAGGAGAGAATCATTCTCCACAAAAGTGTTGCTCAGGCTCAGAAAAGTGGGATCGTGAGGGAATATATTGTGCAGAAATGTTCCTTCCTTCTTCTGTGAAGGATTGTACTTCTCTGCCCCATTCATTTCACACTTAGTCATGTGTGTGTCTAATGAAATGTGAAAGGATTGGACGTGTTACTTATGGGGAAACTTTTAAGAATTACTCTTGAGTTTCCTATACATTTTTTCCTTTCCCACAAAATCAACACTGTTCTAAAAGCCTCTCCTTCATCCTAGGTCCCTTGATATAATAGATGTGGAGCACAGCCAAAGCTAATGCACAATAAACATACAGCATGGGCAAGAAATTTACTATTGTTATCAGATACTGATAATTTGGAGTCTTTTATTTAAAAAAATGTTTTGATACTAAGGATTGGACCCAGAGCCTTTGCACTGCACTACAGTCCCAGCTCTTTTTGAAATTTTTAATTTTTCAGACAGCATCTTATTAATTGCCCAATCTGGGCTCAAACTTGAGACCCAACTGCCTCAGCCTCTCAGAGTGCTGGGATTACACGCATGTTACACCATACCAACTTTGGAACTGTAGGGTAACCGAGCCATCCTAACTGATGTGGGCCAGATACTCCAGATAATCTTCCTCCCACAACACCTGTGACTCTTTGCTTCTAGTTCAGGATGTCTTTTAGGAATGGGAGCCTTAGCTCATTCTTTTCAAGAGAAAGGCAAGGCAGCTGTATGCAGTGAGGACACTATATTAGTGGGATTGTGGAGTTGTGCTCAGAGTTGTATATGGAATGTGACCTGTTCTCAGCTGGTCACACCCCACAGCAGCTGTGTAAGTGTAGTGTAATGCACACTATGGGTGACCTAGCCAATTTCCTTTTGGTTCAGTGTCTTTCCAACATATCCCTGATTGTCTAAGGTCTCCCACCCAGCTTCATATATGTCAAAGGGAGCTGACACCCTCTTAAGTCTAGGAAAGGCCCATGCTATTGTTACTCAAAATGTGGTCCATCAAGCAATGCATTTCTGCAAACTATTTGCTACTGATGCAAATGAGATAAAGATAAAAATGGATAGTCAGTGCTTAGACAATTTTATAGCAATTTGACTTTGGTATGGTATCCCAAGCTGTGAGTAGAGCACTCCTCTTGTTGGACAGTGTATAGATGCTTTACGTGTTGTCAAATTCTAGATATTTTCCCAAAAGAGTTAAAGACATCATATAACAGTGATACATGCACACCCATGTCTATAACAGCACAGTTTAATATAGCTAAATCTTGGAAGCAGCCTATATGTCAGATATGAATGGATTAAGAAAATGTGGTATATATATATACAATGGAGTACTACTCTGTCATGAAGATAAACTTGAGTCATTCATAGGAAAATGGATGCACCTTGAGAACATAATGTTAAGTGAAATAAATCAGACACATTAGTTTAAATATTGCTTGGTTTCTCTTTCATGAGAAGCCCAAAATATAAAGAGAAAAACAAAAGATAGATAATAGGAAGTAGGGAGATAGATGTTTCTCAAATACAAAGGAGATCAAGAAATGGAAGGAATAGAGAGAGAGGGAAGGGAAAGAAAATGAAAACAGGAATTAGGATGCACTACGTGTGCATATCAACTCCTCACAAGGAACATAAACTCTGCATATAGCAAATATGTACTAATAAAAGATTAAAAAATTTAAAATTCCCTGGTATTTCCGTGTAATGAAGCAGCCTGCCAATTATGTGCAAACCGGATTGTGTATTGATCCATGGAGAGTCTAGGCCAATTATGCTGACCCTCTCCTACTTATCAGTGATTGGTCTAGGCTTTAGTGTGTGACCCAAATCTGACCAATGAGATGTAGGGGAGATATGTCTGATGAGAGTTTTTTGGGAAAGATCCCCTTATTCCTAAGAAGAAAACACAAAAAAGAACAATTTCTCATTTTCCTTGGATTATTTTGAGTCTGGATAAGATACTTGGAACTCTTCCTACCCTCTCTTTGAATGTCCAGGTATGTGAAAAGCCATATTTTCTCATTGTTTAACCAGGTTAGAGCCTGACTTTGCTGTCATTTGCTGCTCCCTAATCAATGCACTCACCCAGGGCTATTATGAAGAATAAATCTACTTACCGCCTAATTCTCTCCTCTAGCCAATGCACATTACAGTGAGCCTTTTCACCTCCTTTCACATAACATCTAGTGATCAGTGATTATAAACAAGGCACTTTGCAGATATCCTGTTATTTAAGACAACCTTACCCTGAATCACCTTACCATTGTATCATAAAATGAAAAATATATTCAAATAAAGTCAGCTAGAGGGTCATGCATATAATAGAACATACATAAATGAATAAATATACAAATAACAGAGCAGAGATAAATTGCTTCCAGTGAATTTTAATAGTATGTTCCTACATGGTACATTATAGCTTTATTTTTCTCTTGTCTTTAGTGCAAAAACCTTCACTCAGTAGAAGAAATCCAGGCTGACAACTCTTCACAGTCCCATCATCCTGCATTTTTCTATTTTCCCTTCAATGTTCATATTTGAGTTGTACATATTGGTGGTTGTATTCTAGATGTGTTTGCCTTTATGATCCAAATATACATTTACTTTTGCTTAATACCGTGTACATTTTCCATTGTGCCATAGCATCTGTCCTCTCCTTCCCCTTTCCTTCTTTGTTTCCCCTCTTATCCTACAAGATAACAATGACAACAGCTTGGTAGGTAAGCTTTCAGATCCTCCATTCTCACACTTATACTTATTAAGATATTGGATTCATTTTTCTAAATTGGGCCACACCATACATTTTCCTTTGTAGTTATTGTTTTTATTTAAAAATAGGGCAAAAATTCTCTTTCCCAACTTGTATTACAGAAAGCTTCCATATTTGCCCCTGTTCTTTGTTCCTTTGGTGAATGTGTTTCTGGGTGCCCATGCTATGCAGTTATACTTCTTGCTGGCCAGACTTCTTGTTGGTACGTCTGCATGCTTCTGCTATCTCCAGGTAACATCTGGGCTTATAGGCATCAGGTTGCATTGGTCCTATTTATAACTTCTAACTATAACTATAATTTCATGAAGTATTTTGTAAATGAAATAATACTAAAAAGGAAAGATACCAGGCTGGGGATTTAGCTCAGTGGTGCCAACACCTGCCTTGCAAACACAAGGTCCTGAGTTTGATCCCCAGTACACCCCCCCGCCCCCCAAAAAGAAAAGTATCTTGTTTTGATGAAAACTATGTTAAATGCTTAGGAAAAGGTTTGCTCTATATAGCATTTTTCTGTTATGACAACAGTAAAGATCTGGGGTAATTCAGCTATCTTTTGCTTTTTAACAAACCATCCGACACTTGCATGGCTTGGAGCATACTGATCTGTCATTCCACATGAATATCCATGGGTTGTGGATCTCCTGGAGGTGTATTCAGCTGGAGAGTCACCTGGATTGGAAAATCCAAGGTAGTCTCACTATCTGTCTGGCAGCTGGTGATGGCTGTCAGCTGGAGCACTTGAGTTCTATTTCCTATTGCCTTCATTCATCCTTCAGTGGGCTAGGTAACCTTCCTCCCATGGTGGCCTCAGGGCAACCTTGGAAGAGGATTCAAACCCAGAAAGCTGCAAGGCCTATTGAGATCTAGCCTAACATCACTTCTGTTGCATTCTGTTGACCAAAGCATGTCAGAGCTTTCAGGGAAGGCGAAATAGGCTCTACCTCTTGGTAAAAGGACAGGCAGCCACATCAAAAAAGAATGTGCATACTAGAATAGTAGAATATTGTGGAAATATTTGCAATTTAACACAAGAAGAAAAACCATAAGAACCTAGAAGTATCCGGTATTCAGACTGTATAACAATTTCATTCCTTTAAGAGTCAGGTTGTGTTGGTCCTTAAACCTGTTTGTACCATTATACCTGCAAATTTACTTTCATCAAATATTTTGTAAATCAATGCAATTAGAGTATAAAAGGAAGAACAATTTGTTTCCTTGAAAACTAAGTCAAATGCTTAGGAAATATTTGCTAGATGTAAGCAAAGGCAGATTTTCTGCCTCTAAATTCTTACCCCACTTTAAAGAGAGCAGAATTACAAAATGTAAGTGATGTATTGTATTGTTTGTGAATGTAAAGTAACATGGAATTCTGCTTAGCAGAGAATGCCCAGTGGAGAGATGTGGGCTGTCTTAGTTACTTTCTTGCTACTGGGACAAAATATCTGACACTCACAAGTTAAGGGAGGACAGGTTTATTTTGGATCACAGTTTATAGAAGTTTAGGTCCATAATCAGGTGGCGCCAAGGCAGGATGGTATAGCAGAGGGGCATGGCAAAAGAGAACAGTCCATGGAATGGCAAGCAGGAGGATTATATATATATTTCTGGGCCATGCCCAGTAACCCACCTCTTCCCACCAGGCTTCACCTCCCCATGTCACACCCAGCTACAAACCAGTGGAGTAATCCAGTATCACATATCCATGATCCAGTTACCTCCCCAAAACCCTACTATGTTAGAGAAGAGGGTTTCTCTAAACTTTCTCCTATAGTCTCTCTCAATAACAATCAACACAAAAGACTTCTGTGACCCCCAAAGTGAATAGATTTCTAGGTTTTCTCTAATCCAACCCAGTTCTGGCACTATGTACCTGTGTCAAATCCTACAAGTTGAAGGTTCAGCCCCCTTCTTCAGATGTCCGTTACAAGCACCAGCTTGTTATATTTGTGCTTCTGACGGACAAGGTATAAATCAGAGTTCGCACAACCCTCTCCTCAGGTTGGTTAATTTGCTACGGCAGCTCATAGAACTCAGAGAAATGTTTACTTAAAGGATATAACTAAAGATATTGATGAACACCAGATGAAAAATGCACAGGGCAAAAAGTGTAGGAAGAGCAAGGAGTTTCTGTGCCTTCTCCAGACACCTGACCCTCCAGAGTCCTTCATGAGTTGGCCATAGAGAAGGTCTCAGAACCCTGGTTTTTCTGGGGTTTTATGGAAACTTCATTATGAGGCATGATTGTTAAAATCTTTGGCCACTGGTGATCAAATTTACCTTTGGACTCTTTTTCCCACCCTCTAATTCTTTTTTTGTCTTTCTAGTGACCCCTATCCTGAAGCTATCCTGAAGTCCCCAGTCATCTCATTAGTACACAAAAATTATAGTATAATTTTGAAGATTCCAAGGATTTTCAGTTCTGTGCCAGCAAATGGGGATGAGGACCAAGAGCTTATTCTTTGAGACCAGGGACTAGAGAGCTCTCTCTTAGTTTTTAAATAGCTCTATAAAATTCCACGTTTGATTTAACCAGTCCTTTTATAATAGATATTCAGGTGTCTTCTTTTTTATTCCACTACAATGTTATAATAAATATCAATATAAGTGTAGCCTTTGATACTAGTATCAAAAAACATACTTTTTTAGTATCTATAGGCCTGAGCCCCAAAGGTGGAATCTCTGGATCAAATTCGGTATATAATTTAAAATTGAACAGATATTGCCAAATTACTTTCCAGAAAGCTCCACTTCTACCAGAAATGTGTTAAGAGTATAATTTTCTCATTCTCCCCAACTCTTAGGTTTTTCTTTGTGGCCTGTTTACTTAGCATCCCCAATAACAGTATTTTTGTGTATCTGTATGTGTTACACGCCCTGAACATCTGACCTGGATTTCCTTTTTCTATTCCTCTGTCTGGTCAACTACTATTTGGCTTTCAAAACCCAATTAAAATGTCTTCTACTTTGGAAGGTTTTCCTAATTCCCTGGAGAATCAGCTTGCTTTCATCTCTCCTGCTTTGCTCTCTGATGGTCCTGTCTGTTAGCCTCATGATAGGCCATAAATAGAATCGAGGTGCCTGCAAAATTTCCCCACAAACTCTAAGCTGGTGTAGAGGATAAGGACATGTCACAATCTTCTCTGAGTTCACTGTGCCAGGAAATGTTCATTTATTCAGTGACATGATAACCATGCTTTTCCACAAATGCTTATTGAATGAGTGAAGGAATTTAAAAAAATGAGATTAATGCTTGTAACTGTTCTGACAGTGTAAGGTGGAAAGAATGTGCAATTACAGAATATATGGCCAGAGTCTCTCAGACTAGAAGGGACCCTGAGGGCACTGTGTAGACCTTGATCAGTTCAGCAATTTCTAGGATTCTGACATCCTCTTTCTGTTCTTTCTGGACTCAGACATTCAAGGTCACCTCATTAATGCTCTGTTTGAAGACAGCACCCCAAAGGGGCCACCAATTTGGAACATCTGATCAGCTTTCAGAGTCAGATCCACTAGCTCATAAAATCCAATAAATGTCAAAGATGTGTCAGGCCCATTAACCTCTGGAGGTCTATTAAAAGACTCTGCTTTTGCTAAGGAGATTCTGTCTCTGTCACATGGACACAGTACAGCCAATTCTAAAACTCTGGAATTTAGGAAGTTAAGAAGAGAGTAAGATTTGGTTCTTACTAGATTAACTAAGACTTGACCACTTCTACCAGTACATACTAACTCAGTTAATATAATCATCTCTGTTATAGGTATGTGGAGGAAACATTCTAGAACTTTACCTGCCTCCAAGGAAATTAACACAATATTTCTCTCCCTAATATCCCCTTGCACATCTCTGTCCTATGATCCTCTACAACACTGAAATATAATTATTTGCCTGCATATGGGTCTCCTCCATTAGACCTTGAGGCCTTTAAGAACACAGTGTTTGATTCTTTGTGGTAAAAAGTGATGGAAACCTTAACCCATATTACTTCAGCCAAAAAAGAAAACTCATTTGGCATTTGGAGGCAAAAATTCCAAAGGTAAAGTTCAGGCACATTTGGACTCACAAGCCACAAAGATGTGATAATGAGTCCCCTCTCTGTGTTGTGGCTCTATTCCTCTCTGTGTTGGCTTTACCTGCAGGCAAGCCCTCCTCACACCTTCCAAGTTGGATACTGGCAGATCCTGTGTAATGGCAAATCTGCACCTCCAGGCATCCTAACTCTAACACCCATGTGGCAAAGAGCTTTACATTTCCAGTAGAGCCAGAAGAACTCCTGGGTGAATTCCTGCTGGCCCAGTAAGATACAGTTGCCATTTCCCTTGGAAGGCAGTTACCACGTTATCCTATAATACCTGCATTGCTGGCCTGTTTACCACCCAGAACTGTGAGTTCCTTGATGGTTGCAACCATCTCCAATCCCTCAGTACTTAGTTTAAATTCTGGCATACAGCAAGTACTTAATCAATGTGTGGAATTAATGAATTAAACTAATATTAAGTTAATGTTGTTGAGTCTCCTGTGTACAGCGATTACGCTGTAGAAAATTGTTTCCAAAGTGGCTGCAAGATTGCCCCATACCTCCTATGCTTATTTTGTGAGGAGACTTTGTATGTTAGTCCATCTTGTGTTGCTGTGACAGAATATAGGAATCTGGTACTTCATAAAAAGATCTGTTTGGCTGGATTCTGGTGGCTGGAGGATACCAACATGGCTATAGCATCCTGGTGAGGGCCCCCTGGTTGTTTCACAATATGGCAGAGAAATGGAAAGTGACCTCGCCATGTACTGAAGGAGCCAAGCGTACTGGATGGCCTTGCTTTATAACTACCAGTTCTCAGGAGAATGAACTCACCCTGGAGACCAGCATTAGTTTCCCCATGAGGGTGGGAACCCCATGACATCAGCACTTTGCACTAGGGCCCTCCTTTTCAAGGTAACACTGCCATCCTGGGAACTAAACTTTCCACAATGAACCACTGAGGGACATGCTCAAACCATAGCACTTTTCTATGCTCTGTCAGGAGGTAAAGTCCTCCTGTTAAGTCTGTGGGGCTGGCACACATACCTGTTACAATCGACAAGATATGATGGAGGAGACATTGGTACCTTCTGAGGCTGGGCCTTAGGAGAAATGGAGCTTCTGCCTTCACCTTTTGAAATGCCCTTGCTGTCACATGCTGAGGAAGAGGAAGCAGCCCCATGCAGAGGCATGTGAAGGGAACCAAGGTTCCCAGCTCCCAGCTCCAGCTGAACTCCCAGACAGCAGCCAGGCCAGCTGCCAGCTATATGACCAAGGCCATTCTGGACCTTCCAAGCATCCCAGGGGCTCCACTGACATCATGTGCTACAAATCCAGTCAAACCACAAAACTATAAGATGTAAAAGTTAATATTAGGAGTTAGTAATAAAATGCCATCCTTGTGTCAGTACTGTAGAAACAGAGGCTCAGGGATGGTGAGTCTTTTTCCTCAAATCATACAGTCCTGAAGCAGAGTAGCTTCAGACTTATAGCTAGGACATGCTAAGGAAGTGGATTTTGCCACCAGTTAATGATGGAGAGCAGCAATATGGGGGCAAGCCATTTGGCAAAAAAAATCACAAAAATGCACTTCATAGCCAGGCTCTGGATTTATATTGTGTCCTGAAGATTTGACATGATCGCTAGACTAGAAGACCTAAGGCAAGATCTGGAATAGAGGCATGAGGATGAGAGATGTGGCTGCGTGTGGTACAGAAGGGGGTGGTGGGACTGTGGCAAACAGAGAGCTTGACTGGTTGAGAAGAGGCTGCCAGGTTGGAGGTTACGCTTACTGCTGGCAAGTATGTCATTTGGTCCAGGGGCACCAGATCCTTGAATAGTTCAAAAGTGCTAAGTATTCAAAGCCCCTCGTTTGTCTGAGGAGACATTTACATGCCAGATCTGGCTCTCAGAATGCCAGCTTTTGAATATTTTGCTTTTTGAGAGAACTATCTCAGCTTTGAGGCCTAGAAGGGGAATCATACTAACTTTGTTGTGATAGGAAAAAAACCCACAAGATTTTTTACTGTAAGCCCCAGAATTGTTCCAGGGTTTTTCCTCACAGTTAAGATAATTTTCTGAATACTCCTGGTCCATCTTCTACCTTTTCACTGGGTCTTAGTTCAAGAAGCTTTCATCATCTTGCTTTTTTGGGTTTTTTTTTTGTTACCGGGAATTGAACTTGGGACCTTGTACTTGCAAGGCAGGTGGCAGAACCACTGAGCTAAATACCTGGCCCTCTCTCATCATCTTCTGACATGCTGCTGCTTCCATGGAGAGGCCAGTGAGGAAGCTCAGTGTGGGCAGGCAGGCAGCTTCTCCCAGTTGGTCTTGGACAGAGGGCCAAGCTCCAGTCCCACCTAGCACCATCCCAGGCAGTGGGGAGGTGGGTAGGAAACATCCCAGGGAATGAGTCATGTATTAGGTCCAGGTCCAGGTGAAGCCTTCCTCAGGGAGATGAGGCCAGCCCCACAGCTCTGTGAAGAAGCCTGTCCCCTGCCTTTCCTTGTGTGCAGTCTCAAGCCCAGGGTGGCCTTTGTCTTACTTCTGCTCTTGTAAAAACCTCAACTTTACCTTTCTGCCTCATGCTGCTGCTTGCAAGGATTTTGGGAGCTCCACCAAGTGTCACATCGTCATCCACTGAGCTGCCCTTTAAAGGGCTCTCCTATGTTGTTAGCACCTGACTGAGGCTCAGAGAGGGTGAGTGACTAGTTTAATGTCACACAGTTGGTGAATGTACTAGATATGGCTATTCCAATATCATTTGTCCTTGTCAGTAGATTTTTAAAAAATGTAATAAGGCCTATGTTCATTATTACAAAGTCTCCTCCTTACTCTGATTCTCACATGATCTGTTCTTCTCCCTAGAGGCAGCTATTGTTACTGGACTCATGTGTGTCCTTTGCATATTAAAAATAATAAAAATACATGAAGTTGGGAATGGTCATGCTTAGCCATGATATATGGCCATTTGATTAGCAGTCATTGCCTCTCAAACAGGGCCAGGGATTCATGCAAGGACACTAGTCATGGCTGTGTAAAGCCCTCTCTTGGGTGTTATCCTACCCCTGAGGGGATGCAGGATACCCACTTCTTTTTTTTTTTTTTGTACCAGGGATTGAACTCAGGATTTTGCACTGGTGAGGCAGGCATGGTGCCACTGAGCTAAATCCCTGGCCCTGCCCACTTCTTATACTCAAATTGTAATTTCCTCTTTCCTAATTTTTCATGGTGGATTTATTTTGCTTATCATAAAAAACATAGGCCCTAAAGTTAAAGGCACTGCCCAAAGCTCCAGATCTTGTTGAAAATAAAGAGTATGTACAGTATAGCAGAAAGCAACACTGCCTCTAGAACAATGATGTTGGCTGTCCAGCCCACCCTGATCTTAATGCTAAAATCACAGCCTCCCACAGATTAGGGCATGCATGTTCCAGAAAACATGTGAATTTGTTATAAATTGTACTCTGGGGCTTGCCTTTTACCTCTTCCCTGCTACAGTCTTCTTCCCCTACATAGTGCAAGACCCCATGTAAGCTTACAACAACCCTTTGTCCTTATAAACTTGGGAACTTTTGGTCATGAGACCACCCAGTTTTCTGATTTTCACAACCCAATAAATTTCCTTCTGTTTGACTGCAGCCCTTGTGTCAGAATCTGTTGACATATATTTGAGGGAAGGGCCCTGAGACCAATGCACTAATAGACTTGGCAGCGAAGGGCCTGGCTTTGGCCATTCAGCTGCACAGGATAGCACACTTCTCTCTAACAAGAACCAAGAGATTCTAACTGTAGGTATCCATGCAAGTTATGTGGGTGCTTCCCTCAATTTAGATTCCTGGGCATTACCTCAGGTCAATGGAATCAGAATGCCTTTGAGAAGGGTCAGGAATCTGCCACTTTAAGCCTTTGTGATTCTTTAGCATACTCCAAAAATTATGCAAAGATTTATGTGTAAAGGAATGTGTGTATCAGGAAACTTATTGTTGCCTTGTTTGACTTAGCATATAGTTGGAATATCTGTTCATGTCCATCAATAAGTGACAAATACCATACAAGGGAATACTATGCAGCATTAAAAAGAAATGAGTGGCATCTTCATGCCCTGATATAGTAATACACAGTTGGTCCTCTGTCCACAGGTTCCAAATCTGTGGATTTAACCAAACTCATGTACTTGTACTGAACAGGTACAGATCTTTTTCTTGTCATTTTTCCCTAAACAATGTAACTACTTGTAAAGGATTTACATTCCAGAGGAAACTGAGTGAGGGCTGTGATTGATCCCTGGATTACTTTTCCCAGAAAGGAAAGGGAAAACACATAGGATACACTGTGGGCCAGAGCAGGCAGTCCTCATGGAAACGGAGTGCCTAGGACTTCTCTCCCTTTTTCATGGCATGTCATGAAGCTTCTGCTTAGTGAGTGCTCATTCTCAGTCAGCACAATACCAAGCACGTACATGGGCACTGGTCATCTAAATCTCATTATCTTCATTATATAGATAGGAAGAGTGAGGCTCAGAGAGGATGAGTGACCTGTCTTCGATGTAGATCTTTTTGACTACAGGGTCGTGTGTTCCACTACATTTCTTATGACTCTGGTAACAAGTGGGACTTTCTGCTGTATGGGCCCATGCTTCCAGCACTCTTTATGACTTTGCTTCTCTGAGAGTTCCCAGGAATCCAGCTGTAGTGCCCAGGTTCTAGGTTGGTCACTCCACTCACGTGTGAAGGCAGACATGTAGGAGAACAGTGAAGGTCCCTTAAGGCCCCCAAGTTCAGACAGACTCCCTGTGTGCCCTAGGCAAGTGGCTGAGCCCCTTTGGGCTTGGATCCATACCTATACATCAGCACTGAGAGCAGTGCACTGCTGAGACGTCATGGAGGCCCAGAAAGTGCACCGTGACCAACACAGAGTAGGGGATTCCATGAGTGTTGGTTGTTCTGCATTTTTCCCTCCATCTACATGAGGGATGGACTCCAAGTTCTCCCACAGATCCCCAAATCTCCAGATGCTCAAACCTCTTATATAAAATGGTATGGTAATGTATGCATATAACCTATGCAACCTTCCTGAGTACAGTGGTACCTCGGCTCATGAACTTAATTCATTCCATAATTCTGGTTTGGAACCGAATTGGTTCCAAACTGAATCAAATTTTCCCATTAGGTTCAATGTAAATAAGATTAATCCGTTCTGAACCATATGTATTTGTTTATGCACAAAAATATGAAACAAAGTACAGTACAGTATGAAGAGAGAGAACACTAACCTTGCTTGAGGTGACTTCTGGCATGGAGGGCAGGAAGGTGAATGGGGAGGAGGTTATTGTTTGGGTGGGGGGACCTCCATAAGGACATCAGGGAGAACTCCTTCAGGAGTTTCCTCTCTTCTTTGTCTTAGCTGCAGAGTCAATTTTGATGAAAAATCCATCTAATGTCACTTGTTTTTTCCTGCACTGCATAACCCTCCAGAAATGAGAAAACATGTTATCATTCATCAGATTCAACACTCTGTTCATTACAGTTATTTTGGGGTTGTGCTTCTCAAGGAAATCCTGGCACTCATTCCATTTTTCCATAGTGGATTTTATCATATCACTGCTAACCTCCTTTCTGTCTTCCCCTTCCTCAGTGGAACATAACTTCTGTTACTCACTCTAGAGTTCAGCAAGTTCTTCCATTGTCAACTTCTGTTTATGGTCCTCAACAAGCTCCTCTGTATCTGCATCATCCATGTCCAGACCCATACTCTTCCCTGGGGACAGAATATCCTCTATTACCTGTGCATCAGACCCCTCAACATCAAGTTCAGTGACACATTCTGGCCACAGGTTTTCTCCAGGCTGAGTTTAAGGTCCAGTATGTGACATCTTCCCAGGCTTTGTCAATGTGGTTGATGCAGTGAACATTGAAATGTTTCATCTGGAACTCTTTCAGGATCAAGGACAGCTCTTCATGACATTAAAACAGCTGGTGAAGAAGGTCTTTGTGTACAGCTTCTTGAAGTTGCAGATCACTTGCTGGTCCATGGGCTACAGAAGAGGTGTTGTGTTGGGGGCAAGGAATTTGACCTTTAGAAAGTCATACCCAATGTCCATATCACCCAACAAGGCTGGAGGGTGTGCTGGGGCATTGTCCATCAGAAGGAGGCAACTTTCAGGCAGTTGGTTGTCAAAAAGTGGGTGTGAACACCACCTGCAGCCATTCCATGAATAATTGCATTGTGACCCAAGCTTTTGCATTGGCCTTCCGCATGACAGGCAGTCGGGCCTTGTTCACATTCTGTTCCTTGAACACATGAGGAGTCTGGGAATGGTTCACCAGTAGTGGCTTAATCAGATGGGCACTTGTGTTCTCACACAGCAAAGGGGTCAATCTGTCCTTCATGGGCTTGTGCCCTGCCAGTGCCTTTTCCTCCTGTGTGACTTAGGTTCTACTTGGCATCTTCTTCCAGAAGGGCCCTGTTTCATCACAGTTGAACACTTGGTGAGTGATGTATCCTTCTGCCTTCATGAATTCAGCGAATTATTTCTTGTAGGTTTCTGCAGTGGCCTTGTCAGAACTGGAAGCCTCACCATGTCTTATCACACTGTGGATGTCACTTTTCTTGGGGAATTTATCAAACCACCCTCTACTGGCTTTAAATTTACTTGTGCTTGTAGAGGGATTTTCTTGCAGTAAATCACTGTGCAATTTTCTGGCTTTTTCACAGATCACAGCTTCACTAATGCTATCACCTGGCGGCTGTTTTTCATTTAACCACACTAACAAAAGTTTGTCCACCTCTTTCAGCACTTGTGTTCTTTGCTTGATTAATATTATTACTCCTTTTGCCACACTAACTCTTGATGGGATTTTTATTCTTCAAAATAGTTGAAATTTTTGACTTTGCCATCTTGTACTTGGAGGCCATATCTGTCACACAAATACCATGTTCATGCTTTTCTACAATTTCCTTCTTCAATTCGATGGTTATTTTCTTCAAAACCTTCTTACCATTCTTGCTTTGCATTTTCTTGTTACCTTTATTACCACTCTACATTTTTTTTGTCTCCTTTATTATCATTCTGCACTTTCTTTTTACCACCATGCTTGCTCTATACTTTCTTTGGAGCCATACTGGATTGAAGAATACTATACAGTATTGTATGTGCTAAAAAGCATGCAAAACATCTTCACAGCCAGTGTGCACAGGTCTATCTGTGGCCATGAGCTCAACTAGAGGAAGCTACGACCACGTGTCAGAGTGAAGAAGATGGCCACAGTGGTTTTCATTACTCCATGCAGAGTTTACAAAATTTTGAAGCAAAATTTTGTTGAATGTTTTTGTTCATGAACCAAATTGTTTATGAACAGAAGTGTTCATGAACGAAGATACTACTGTACTTTGATGACTTAAAGTCTAAGTATATCTAAGTATATCTTAAAAATGACTTAAAGTCATCTTTAGGTTACTTAAAATACCTCATCTAATGCTTACACATGACTTTATTCGCATGGATTCAACATAGTATTCAGCATGTGGTAAGTTCAAGTATTACTTTTTGGAACTTTCTGGAATTTTTTCTTTTTTTATTGAATGCATGGATACTGAAGTGGTAGTTATGGAGAGCTGACTGTATTTTTAGAATTAATGGTCTGGTTGTAAATTTCCTAAAATACCAATTAACCTTAAATTTATTCTAAGCTTTACTTCTAGAACATACAGTAGCATCTGGTATGTAGAAGGAACTCAGTATTTGTTACCTAAATGAATAAAGTGTGGACCTGTTTGGTGGTGCTGCTGCTGACAAACTGAGTGATGTTGAGCTGGTCTCCTCTCCTAGCCTCAGTTTTACCATCCCCACGGAGGTAGGTCCCATCCACTAAACCTCAACCCACTCTGCCCAGTTCTCCTTTGGACCAACCTTCAGGGACTGTGAGTTGCTCAGAGAAAGCTGTCCTATTTTCCTGAATATCACCTTCAAATTATACAAATCCATTTTGGAGTGTTCGGTGTTGCCATGGCATCATGACTGCTTTCTGTGCCTCTCCCAGGCAGCCAGAAGTCTCCTCCCCACTCCCCACACCCCAGGAAATAATTCATCAACCTTAAGGGGCCAGATCTGCAGTCCTCAGAGAAGCTATAGGATGGGTGTTCTTCCTGGCAAGGCATTCATTTATTTGCATCCTCTGGGGAGGGAAATTGTAGCTAGGAGCTGTGGAACCAGGTTTCCCCAGGAAGCAGAGGCTTTCCCCAGGCCACAGGTGGTGACCAACCCCATGCCTGAAAAGTACAACCTCCTGCCACCTGTCTCATTTGCATAACAATATAACCCCAGAAACAGGCTTGGTAGGAAGGGGAAATGGCCTCCAAATGGAGCTTCTACCAGAGGGATTTTTTTAAATAAAAGGCCAAAGCACCACCGACAGCAGAGCTCCCCCATGGGGATGTTACTTCATGTTGTTTAAAATTCCAGATTGAAATTTAGTCATGATTGTCCTTTGAGGTTACTGCCATGGGCACTGGGGATGGAAATTCTGTATTTTTTTTGTACTGGGATCAAACTCAGGATGTTGAGCTTGTGAGGCAGGCAGCCGCACCATTGAGCTAAATCGCTAGCCCTAGGGGATAGAAATTCTTAATTGCACTGCTATGGTAAGTGGGAAAAACAAAAGGATCTAGAAGTAATAATACTTCTGGTAAAGGTTAATAAATAATACTTGAGTGCCTGTCATAGACTGAGTTCTGGACTAAACAGTCACACCCCACATCTCATGGATGAGGAAGTGGAGGCTCAGGGGAGTCCAATTCTTGACAAGGATTGTCTGTACTCTGTGGAAGTGGTTAGTCCGGAATTGTACTGTCCAGAACCCCTTTCTCCATATGGTTTAGGCTCTGCGCTGACAAAAGAGACACATGCAGGAGAATCCATGAGGGAAGGGAATAACAGCCATCACTCTTTGAGGCCACCATTACTGGAGGTGATGGGAGCAAGACACAGGGATGCCAGCAGGTGCTTCTGGGCCTTAGCTACCTTCTGCTCCATATTCAATTTTTCTCCCCAAGATGTGCCAGCAGACTCAGGAGGCAGAAGGCCCCTGGATTTTTCTCCATTACTACCTTTGTGAAATCCAGTTCAGTTTCCTGGATCAACTACTGGCTGGTGTCCCCACAGGCTCTCCATTTCCTGGTTCAGACCTTCCTTCTCCCATAGTGGGTAAAGCAAAATTCCAATTATGAATCTCTAATTTCAGCCAGTTGTGGTGCTGCCTGCCTATAATCCCAGCACTTTGGGAGACCTATTTAACAACTTAGTGACAACAGTAGCAACAAAAAGCCTGAAGATGTACTTCAGTGCAAAGGTCCTGGGTCCAAACCCCAGTTCTACAAACAAAACAAAACAACACAAAACAAAGCAAAACAAAAACTTTATTCCACACTACCCAGTGACCTCTCACTCAGTTGAACTTTGATAAATTTGTAAGTCTCCCACTTACAAATGAGTTCCATTTTGGGAGAATGGTTTGTAAGTCAGATTCATTTAGAGTGAAGGAAGAGTGAAGTAAGCTTCACTCTAAGCCAACAAAGTGAGTCTTATACAGTACACCTGTGAGTTTGCAACTCGAATGTTCATAAATTGGGGACTTACTGTACCTTGCCCAAGGCATAGCTCCTAAGAGATGGTACTTTCATTTATACCCAGGGCTGTCAGACCAGTGAGCCTGTGTTCTTCCCATGACATTCTCTAAGATGTCAATAAAGAGTTACTGGGCAGCCAGGTGTTTAGCGCTGTGTCAGACCAGAGATGACACAAACAGAGAAGCAAACCTTGCCCTCAGAGAGCTTTTGTTTTTTTAGAGCCAGGAAATGAACAGACATGGCACTAAGAACAATGATGTGTCAGAATCATTACCAGCAGAAACAAAGCCAATTAATATACAAATGGACTCTGTACCTGTGAGTTCCACCAATTTCAGATAGACAATATTTAAAAAAAATACATCTGTACTAAGTATATATAAACCTTTTTCCTGGTCACTATTCTAAAAATTCAATATAACATTTGTTTGTATCATATTTACATTGTATTAAGTATTATAAATAATCTAGAAATGCTTTAAAGTACACAAGAGAAGGTAGGTAGTTACATGAAATTAGTATACCATTTTCATAAGGAACTTGAGCATGTGAGGATTTTTGTGGCCACAGGTGGGGGAGGAGTGAGGATTCCAGAGTCAGCCCCCTATTGCAGTTTAATAAGCTTTGGTGTCAAGCATAATGCCATTCCAGGGCTGGTTGCACAGGTGACTAAGCATGGGCAATGGTAGAGTAAGGGAAATACTTGAAGGGATGCACTTCTAGAGGGCTGATGGATATAACTGTACAGAGCTGGACAGCATCCAACCCCTTCCTTCAAGAAACTTGTTTCTCTGGGTAAGCATTGTCTCCAAGTTACACTCCATGTGGTCTGGGGGGAGCCACCCTACTCGTAGTTCTGGAGTGAACATATGGCCCAAGTCAGCCTACTCACAGTCAGCTACAGGACTTCTGGTGGAGCTCTGGTGAAGAAGGCTTCTCTCTCATGGGGCTGGCCAGATGGGAGCCTGGAGTCTCCAGAGGCTCCCACCTGGGGACAGACTGAGCAGGCAGAGCTGAGCTGGTAATGGAGAGATGTAGCTTCCTGCTGTCCTCAAGCTAGCCCTGGGAAGGAGTTCTATCCATTTGGGCCAGTGGGGCAGGACCCCTCCCCATAGTTCCAAGCATTCTTTGAGCTTTTCTTCCCCATCTGCTATCACAGAGGACAGTATCCATTTGAGGGAACCTCTGATAACTGTCTAACTCTCTCAGATGCTGACAAGGAGTCTGCAGGGGTCTGGGGATAGGGGCAATGAGTATAATTGGCAGAATGTTGTGGGCTTTAAGATGGGCTGTGGAGCTCAGGCCCTGCAGGAAGAGGGCACTAGTAATTGTCAAGATAGAACATTGGCTTGGGTGTCAGCTATAGTTTTGTGTCTTAAATTTCCTGAAAGGCTTGTGTGCTAAAGGTTTGGTTCTCAGATTGTGCCTTTGGGAAGCAGTGGGGCCTAGTTGGAGGTCTTTAGATCATTTGGAACATGCCCTGAAGGAGTTTGTGACAAACCCCTTCTCCACCCTCTCCTTTGCTTCCTGGTCATGAGGTGAGTGATTTTGCTCATGCGCTCCCCATTGACATATATATACTGCCTCACCACAGACCCACAACAGCAGAACCAGCTGATCATGAATTGAAACCTCCAAAACTGTGAGCCAAATCAACCTGTTCTGTTTATCAGGTGTTTATCTGAAGTGTTTGGTTATAGTTATGTAAAGCTGACTAACACAGTGTCCATCAACAGATGGATGAGTAAAGAAAGTGAAATATATATGCATGATAAAGTGTTATTCATTCATAAAAAGAACGAAATTTTGTCATGTGCAACAATGCAAATAAGCCTGGAAGACATCATGTAAAATGAAATGTCAGGCAGAAGAAGATAAATACTACATATTCTCACTTACATTTGAATGCTTAAAAAGTTAACCAAATAGAAGTAGAGTGTCAAATAGTGGCTATCAAAGGGTGGGAAGGAGCGGGGAGGGCGGATGGAGAAAGGATAGTTAAAAAGAACAGTTGGAGAGGAGTAATAATTCTAATGTTCTACAACACAGGTGGACAACTGTGGTTGACAACAATTAAATGCATATTTCAAAATAGCTAATAGAAAGGATTTTGAATGTTCTCAACACAAAGAAATGATACATGCTTGAAGTGGTAAATATGCCAACTACATTGATCTGTGCTTTGCATCAAAATGCTACTACATGTACACTGCAAACATGTACAATTATGTCAATTAACATACTTTTAGAATTTTTTTAAAGAAAAAGGCAGTAACACCCACTCTAGGCAATTTGTGCCATGTGGTAATGGAATCTAGTTTTTTAAGGGCAGCTAGAAATAAAGACTTTGATGTGAAGTTGCCCGGTTTTTAAATTTTGAAAACCAGCATTTTGTCTCTCAGGCAGCTGCAGAAATGCTGTTAGCATTGCACTGTTCTGTTTACTCTCCATCCCAGTCTGTAGAAGGAGTGCCTTGCTCTAAACCATTTTTCCCAGATGCTCTCTAGGTCTTTTAGAGCTGAGGGAAGGTGCTGGCCACATTGTCTGCTTCTGAGGCCCCCAATAAGCCATGAAAATCAAATATGTGGGAGAGACCAGTTGCTGCCTGGCTGTGGGTGGCAGGTTTTTGAAGAAGATGTCAGCATTTCACAAACATTTTACCTTCCTTTGACCAGCTTATTTCACCAGCAGGTGAAACCTGCTGCAGGGAGAGGAGCCTTGCAACAAGCTAATCCTGAAGCAAGTTGGCCATTTTCCAGGGAACAAGCAAGACTCTGCATCTCACTCATTCCAGGGAGAGTCCCAGTGCCATCCTCCTTTTTCATCACTCAGAACAGGGATGGAGATTCCAAAGAGTCTGTTTTCCGTGCCCATAGCCTGCACTGCTCCCCTCTGCTGTAGCTCCTACTGCTTTAGCATCTTCCTGTGCACTCAACAAGCATTGATGGCAGGCCTGCTATGTGCAAGGAACCTGGGGACGATGGAGGCAGGACCTACCCTCCTGAAGCTCTAGGAGTCAAATCACATAATCACAAACATAGTGCTTTTAAGCACAAACTTTGCTGAGTGTTAGGAAAGAAGAGAATTGTGTTTTGTGAGGCATAAAACAGGGCATCTGACCTAGTCTGAGAAATGCAGGGGGTTATCAGGGAAGCTTATTATTGCTTGCTGAGCACCAGGGAGGAACTTTAAACAGGAAGCCCCATGATCTGATTTGCAAAGCTCAAAGCCAGGTTGGCTGTCCTGAAAAAGCAGATGGGGTGATGGGTATATCCTATGGATGCAAGGAACATGTGGTCCAGAAGGAAGTGGCAGCTTCTGGGAAGAGGGTAGTGGCAGCAAGGATGGGCGGAGAAGTGGGCAGCTTCAGGCTATATTTAGGGGGAGCTGGTGGCAGTTTGGATGCATGAGTGGGTAGGTGCCAGGGTGCTGCTTGCATCTGTGGCTTGTATGCCATATTGGCTGGCTGTGGTTCTGCTTCATGGGAATTCTGGAGGGGAGGCAGCTATGACAGGGACTCTGTGGAGGGCAGGGGTGTGCCTGAGCAGCCATAGCTCAGCAACTGCAGTTCCCAAACACCATCCCATGGGGCAGCTTTATTTATCTGGAAAGCCATACTTGTCTACTTGTTGGCCAGATGCCTGTTAATGAGCCAAGGTTAAGGTTAAATGGCCTTTCCTGTGGGCCACCTGCCTATATCCCTGAGAAGATCCCACATCTCACTTTATGTGTAGCCTGGATCACACTGGACCTGAAAGAGTATTTCAATTGTGGAGAGAAGAAGTGGTAAAGCTTACAATGGGATGGGGGTCAACATGGCATTTTGAAACAGAAGGGCAGAAAGTGGTGTGTGCATGTGTGTGTGTGTGTGTGTGTGTGTGTGTGTGTGTGAGACTGTGTGTGAGAATGTGTGATAGTGTATTGGTGTCTGAGTATGTATGTGTAAGGGTTTGTGACTGAAACAGCACGAGAGTAAGAGAGGAAAGTACAGGAGAGTGTGTTTGTGAGAGTGTGTGGAAAAGTGTTAAGCATGTGTATTCACACATGAGAGTATTGGAGGATGATCAATCCTCCAACTGCCTAGAAAGGGGGATGCTGAGGGCTAAAGAAAAGAAGACAATAGAGACTTTTGTAATTTCAAAGTATATGGTGGGCTGGGAGGTCAGTGCCTCAGAGTGGGCAGAGACAAAGACCCTCCGAGCTAGGAATTATTTATTAGGTACACACAATAACTGGAAGGGGTATCAAGTGACTCAGAGGGTGCAGTAAGCCTATGTTGATTCGGATCTTATGGTGATGAGGATCTTAGGACAAGAGGATCTTATGTTGATGAAGGCGGTAAGGAGAGCATTCTTATAATAGTAGGTGGGCCAAGATAGCAGGTTGATGAAGTTGTTCTTCCCCCAGGTGAAACCTTTCTCTTTTTTATTACTACTCAGTTCTTGAAGAACCAGGATGTTTTCAGCTGATGTACTCCTGCCCTTGAGCATCACAGTATCACAGGACCATTGAGGCCTCAACTTGTGACCGGAGGGAAAGTGGAGTTATGTTTCCATATGCCATAGCTGGCTCTTGGGCAAGGTGACATTGGGCCTTAGACAGCTATAGTCAGACTTTAATTATGAAATGATTTTTTCCCACAGATTTAGGTAGAATGGCTCTCGACAAGAGAGAATGTACATGGTGTTTGCCTGAGAGTGGAGGTGAGAGCAGAGAGGTGAGGAGTGGGCAGAGCAGTCTGGGCTGCGTGTGCCATGACTAGGAGCTCGCAGGGCAGTGTGTTCTGGAGGCGGGGCCACCGGACTTTGAGTCTGGGTTCTCCCACCTAACAAGCCCTGTGACCTCTCCAAGACTAAAGTAGTCACCTGTGATGAGATTACGATAGCATCTGCCCCTTTGGGCTGGTGTGAGGACAAGGTGATTCTTGTAAAATCCTTAGCCAGGTCTTGGCATAGAGAAGCACTCAAACCTCAGGAGAGTTTGCCCCTGACCGCCCCAGCTCCCCAGGGGTGCTACACCACAGATCCACACCCTTGTGCACTCCCACTAGCACTTATCTTACACTTAGTGGTGTGTTTATACAGTTAAAATCATCTTCATAAACTCCAAAAGGGCTGGAGCGAGTTCCCTCTCTGCTCACCATTATCTCTCTGACACCTAAGATGAACTGACACACAGTGGATGTACAACAAGAATTTTCCAAATCCATGAATAAATATAGAATAATGATCTCTCGTGCTTCTCCTTCCTACCCTTTCCCCTCCTTGTTTCCTCTTTCTTTGACCCTACTACCAGTGCACGTACACGAGGAGGGCTGATGATGCTGGGCCTGGAGCTGGACTCCAGCTGGACTCTTTTCTGGGTGGGAGAAAACTGGTAGTCAGAGCCTAGAAGAAAAGTAAAGTGAGACCCCCGAGACTGTGTGGTGTGTTTAATGTCTGCCAAATCACCAGTGCTTCTTTATTTAACTGATGGCTTCTGTCACTTTTCACACCTCTGAGAACACTTAAAAAATGGCACTTGCCTTTCTCAAAAATCCCCAGCCTCATATTAATTTGTGTTACTTTTAAGACCTCCTTCTTTGTTTTAAGCATCTTAAATGAAGGGTGCTAATTTATATTCTGCCATAATGGCACAGTTTTCGAATTTGTTAATCATTGTTGAGATTTCAACTGTTAGGTGTTATCAGAAGGTATCATTTTTGCCCAGAAAACCCTTAAAATTTTCAAAGTATCTATTCCTTTTTGTGTGTCCCACCAGATAAACAAATGGAAAACTCAGCTGCCTCGACGAGAGTCCTAAACATCTCACTACTGTCTGAAAGATGTGACATTCTGTCTCTGGAATAAAGCTGTTTTCCTCCCATTATATTCAGGAGCTGAGGCTTAAGATATTAACAGGGAAAACAAGGAGAAGCAAGCAGTTTGGTCCCCTTTCTTTTCTTCTTCAGGAAATCACTCTCTTATGCAAGAAAAAATTAGGTCCACCCATAGTGGATCAGTCATATGATAAAAAATCTGTTTGCGAGAGCAGCTCATTTCCCCATTGAGAAGATGCATTTGTTTGAGGGAGACAAGGAAGGAGAAAGCAGCTTTGGTGGGGGACAGGGAAGGGATTAAGGCATCATGACAAGCACATTGCTTAGAAATGAGCCCAATTAAAAAAACATGAACCCACCTGACCCTCATATGAAAACCTGAGGCAATCACTGTTCACTCCTGGATTTGAGAAACCGGCACAATTACTCTGCAGATCATTAGGATTCTGGAGGAATGAATTTCCTGCTTTTGCCTGTGATTTCCATTTTCTCATTACTGACAGTAGCTGCATTTATGGATCTTTCCCTTTCCAACAGGAGCTTGTTGGTCTGGTTCTTAAAAAAAAAATCGGCCCTCCCAAAAGGCATCATGTCAAAAGCTTAGACAGGCTCATCTCGGCTGCTTCTGTGAGAACTGCCCTCCCCCTCCCCCCAACTTTATTCCTTTCCATTTTCCTTTTCTGCCGTGGAGAAGGGTTTCATGGCTGTGGGTAGCCAATTAGATTTCAAAGCTGAGAGCTCAGTTGCACTTTGCCAGGAACTGCTGGAGTGAGCAAGAGAGCCCATGGGCTTGGAATGCCTGGCACGGAAGCGAGTCTCCTGACGAGGCCTCTCCCAGGATGGGCTAGAGGAATATGTTTGTCTTTGTTCTGAAAAGGGAAATCTAATTTCATCCCCTGAGCACTAGCTGTATGGTAATTCCAGAGCTAGGCAAAATTGCCTCTCAAAAGCTTGGGAGATTGTCTGGCTTGTGAAATGTTGAGAATTGGCATGGTCTGGGAGCTAGTCAGAGTCCAGCAAGCGGACCATACAGGCTTGATGCTCAGCCTGTACTTGTGGCCCCTGCTCTTTGGAGCACTGCTGTCTCTGAAGAACGAAGGGCCCTGTGTTCACAACCTAGCCTTCTCACTTGCCACTAGCTGAGTTGCAGGGCTTGGGGCTGACATCTGATTTCCAAAGCCACTGGGAACAAAATGCCAACATTTGTCTAAAAGGGCAGTCAGGTGCCATGGATAGATCTCTGGACTGGTGGCTGCCTGGAGATGGGTCCAGGCTTGGTACATCCAGTCTGTGTGCCTCCAGACAGTGGTGCGCTGTCTTTCCCCAGGGGAAGGAAAGTGCATGACTAAATGAATGAAGAAGATATTAAGTAGCGGTAGGTGCAGTGATGAAAAAGCCAGACTGAATGATGTGAAAGAGATTGGAGGGCTTCTCTGAGGAGGTGACACTCAAGCTGAGCCCTGGTAAGAAGAAACTACCTGTGCAGAGATTTTCAGGACGAGCACCCCAGGTGGAGAGAGTGGTTGGCAGAGCAGGGAGCAAGCTTGCCATGTCCTTGGAACAGGGAGGAAGGCTAAATGACTGAAGCAGTGTGAACTCAGGGGAGAAGACATGGGATGAAGTCATCCCTGCAGTAGGAAGAAGGAAGCTGAGATGCAGAACATCTTGCAGTAGTTTACAAGTAGAGAAGACACTGCTGACCTGATCTGTGTTTGAAGAGGATCACTCTGCTTTCTGAATGGAACACTGATTGGAGGGAGGCACCGGCTGCAAGCAGGCTTGTTTGCCAGAAAGCTAGTGCTGACCTCCATCTGGGGGGAAGAAACCATTTTTACCTTCCAAGGACAGAAAGCACCTTCCTCGAAATGAATGGCTACCCTTCCTCAAGAAAATGTGTCTAGGTCCTTTACCTATTCTGGACAGTGAGTAGAAAGCCAGATGGGTGCAGATTAGAAGTAGTTTCAAAAGTACTACTAACTTACTAGGTTACTAATTTACTAGATTACTGATGATGCTCCAGAAACCATTTTATTATGTGTTAAGAATCTAATTTCAGGAGCATTAGCAGCCTCTCAATGACAAGGCACTGACAAGGGACTTGAGTGTAGTGTACAGTGAGAGAAAACCCCACTGCAGTACCCAAAAGGCCAATCGAAGCGCTGTGATGAGGTGTAGCATGTAACTGCTTGCAAAGCAAAAATCTTAGAGCCTACCTCTGATTTTCAGGGATGCATTTGGGATCAAAGGTCTAATTTTAGCTGTCTAGAAATCAGCCTAGATAAATTTAGCATATGCCATATACTTATGCCCTACATGTTTCTTAGCATTCTAAAGTGATCAATTATGGGAGTTGTGCATCTGTGAATTCAACTAACCACAGATTGGAGATATTTGTGGAAAAAAATTGCATCTGTATTGAAAATGTGCACATTTTCTTGTCATTTTAAAATATAGTATAACAACTATTTCCATAGCATTTACATTGTATTATATATTATGAGTAATCTAGAAATGATTTAATGAATAAAAGAGGATGTGAGTAGATTATATGGAAATACTACAACGTGTTATAGAAGGAACTTTTGGTGTCTGCACAGGATCCTGGAACCAGTCCTTTGAGAACACAGAGGGATTACTGAACCATGGAACATCCTTGAAAAGCATCAGGACCTCCCAATGAGATGGCTTATCTTCATTTATGTGGGGGTGCACCGGACATAAAATGCCACAGTCACACAATGGACACGAGATATAATTATGCTAGTGCAAAGAAAACTGATAACAAGTCAAGGGCAATCTACCCACAATTTCATATGTAAACCATAAGAACTACCATAACAACAATAGTAGTAACTATATAATGCATGGAGAAGCCTCTACTGTTGTAAGGTATGTCTGTAAGGGTCTAGGAAGGAAACAGTATTTTTATCAGATGACTCTATTGAAGAGATTTTGGTGAAAAGGCTATTGGGATAGATATGGCAAATTAAGGGAATCAAGAAATTTGAGGTACCAAGGAATTGGTGGTGGTAGATAGCAAGTTTTGTCCACACATTCTTCCCATCTCAGTATCCAAGCCCCTTTACAATGTGACTTTCTAACTTTTTCTATTAAGAGATGGAATAGATTTTCACAGTCCTTAAATCTGGCCTGGACTTGTGATTTGCCTTGGAAGTCCTGCAATAGAATGTCCTAGAAGCAGTGCTGTGAAGTTTCAAAGGGAAGGCTTCTAGAAGCTTTGAAATTTCTGCCTTTCTCTTCTTTGTAGGTACCCTGAGACTTCCACCTAAAGAAGTGTAGGCTAGCCTAGTGCAGGATGAGGGGCCAAATGAAGGTGAGTGGACTCAACCAATAGTGAGCCCAGTGACCAATAAGTCATCTACCTAACCAAGCCATTGGATGACTGCAACCACAAGTGATCCTATAGAACCAGCAGAACTGTCCTGATGAACCCAGACCAAGCTGTAGAATCATCTGCAAATAAATGATTGTTTTAAATGATTATGCTTGGGGTGCCTTATTACATAGCAATAGATAACCAATTCAACTCATGTGCCTAAGGGGGCAGGCAATTGATAGACAGATAGTTCCTTAGGAATGTCAGAACAAGGGAACAAAATAGCCCACCCTCTTTTTCTCTTTTTATCTTTTTCTCTGCTTTCCTTCTCTCTTCTTTCCTTCCTATTCCTTTTCAGTGCCTCCTGTGGGGTAATCCCAACCAGAAGCCAGAGGTCAAGGAGGACTTGGACATGCCGTCTATCAGGTTAAGCTTTTGGGCTGAAAGTGGATCTAGGGGTGGGTAGAGGGGACAAATAAAAAATAGCTGAGCAGCTAGCAGGTACTTTTAAAGACAATCACCTATGCTTACAAGTATAGGGGTGGGGGAAACTACTGCTCCATAGATGACTGTTAAAGTGCTTTCAAAGCCCTTTGTTTTTACTTGCTTGTCTGTTTTATTTCATGTATAGGCCTCCAGAGAAACTTACAAGGAACCAGACAAATTCACTGACTCACTGTGATCCATCTCTTTTAGGTGACCTACAGCAAATTTTTCTCATTATAATACTATATTCTCCACCAAGAGGTGTTCTTGTCTGCCATTTTTTGAACATGCAATACATGAAGAAGTATGATGGCAAACTGAACATGCTCAGAAACACCCCCAGCTCCAGGTATGATAACAAATCTTTCCTGTACAAATATGTTTGAGTTTCTCTGATAAAAGCTCCCTACCTTCTCTTCTGGGGAAGACACTACTTTGGGAATTATCTCCAGTTTTCTCCTGACTTCTTACAAGGAATAAACTTTTCTTCACTCTTTTGCATCTTGGTTGTGCTTACCCTCTGTGCTTACAAAGGAACAAACCCACCATGTTGGTTACACAACCAGTGTGCAAGGATGACCGTTCAGTCCTTACGCTTATTGTAGATGGGTCTCTGTCCCTGTGGCTGCATGAAGCTCTCCATCTTCAGGAAACCCAAACACACACAGGCTCACCGTTCCAAAAACCATTCGCTTTCTGTAGAAGGGAAAGTGATCTGAGACTGCCTATTTGTTGCTATTCTCCCCTTAGAAGCGAGTCCACAGCGTACTCACCACCTCCTCAATGTGCAGCATACCCCATGAAATGGGAAAAAGCAGGAACAGTGTACACAATTCAGGAACCTCTCCTCCCCTTTTGCTAGCATCCCAGGCCACCCAGGTTTCCTACAGGGAAACTTTTCAATCATTTCCCAGTTGGAAGGCAGGAACTGGAAGCTGGAAATGGTCCAGCTTCTGCTTTTCCCCACAGTTCTGCACCCAAGCTATGCACTATTCTTCCTGGCAAGGAACTGTGGGAATAAAGGGAACATGGCAAAGCTGTGACACCAAAGCTCTCTCTGCCCCCAGGCTTGGAAGGAACCAGAGGGCCTTTTATTTCATCCCTATCCTTACAGCAGGAAAAATGAACCCACATTTAAAAATTATCCTTTCCTCTGGGGCCAGAAGTTTCATTGTGATTTAGTGATCATTTAAACTGCATTCAGAGTAAAGGTAAGAGATATTTTTCTTGCTCTTTTACCCTGAAATGATATTAACAGATTATAGAGCAGTCCAGCTTTAGAGACCAGCAGGGCAGAGCTCCTGGGAAGGTGGGTTTATCTAGACAAATGTTAGGCAGAAGAAAAACCCAAAGAAAGATCGAAGCAGGTTGATTGATCCAGGAGTAGGAGAGTTTATTTTTTGAAATCTGGCTGATGAATGAAGACAAAGTAATTTTTTAGCTTCTCACCAAAGAGCCCCAAGGGGAAGGCAGCTGAAATTGAGGGGGTTAGAAAGGGGGCAGGGGGGCTGTGTGAAGATAATGGTGTGGGAGACATTTGCTGTTGATGAAAGCATGTAGGGGTGGAATGTGACTCCCTGGAGATCAAGACCCCCGTTCTCCCCAGTGCTGAACCCCATTCTGGAAAAGCAATAGAAGGAATCCAAAAAGAGCAGGTCTCTAGGCTGGGTTCGTCTGGGGCCTTATGGTGCCGAGGCTCCCGTTTCAGGTGCTGACTTTCTAATGAGATCCAGCATGGAGAGGCTGAGCTGGAGGTGTTATCTGTCACACAGTTATAAACAAGGTGGTGACTGTTTCCTATCCTTTTCTGCTACAGATCCAGTCTCATCCATCCTCCTAACTGACACCCAGTGGTCAACATCCCACTTTCCCATCCATGGTAGGAGGATAATGATGCTGGTTGGCATTGTGCTTTCAGACCTCGGGACACAAGGGACAAGCTTTCTTTCCTGCCCTAGATAGGGAAAAGGTGGATGGATTGGAGGGCTTTCTAACAAATGCTTAACTTTCCTCCACTTGAATAGAAGTGGGAGAGATGAGGGAAATGGAGAGGGGCAGCCTCAAAGGCCCGAACCCAGGCCCAGAGCAGCATTCAGTTAGAGACTTAACATTTGCCTGGTGACCTCTTATCTATCCGGGTGGTTCAGTCATTGGGTCTTTGTGCTGCACAATTGAGAAGGAAGGGTTTGCCCTTCCCAGCTGTTCCTGGGCCAACCTTCTGTCCAAGTGCTCACCATTAACATTTTCCTGACATGTGACTGATATCTTCATCTCACTTTGGGAAATAGTCCACCTCCAGGCCAAGGTGACCATGACCTCTGGCTGTGGAGCTGCACGTGATTCTCCCCAGGGACCCAGGAAAAACACTTTCACATGGGTGAGAGCTGTTATTTCCCATCCCCACCGTTGTGATTAAAGCTGACAAAAAATAAATAAATAACCGTGTGACAGAGCAGACAACTGTCCAGGCGAACTGGACAAAGAAAGAGAAGTGAAGAAGGGCATGAAGGAGGATGGGGAGAGGCAGGGGGAGGTCTGACTTAGAAGTATTCTCTGCAACTAAGAACAATGCAGCTGCCCAGGAAGATACCAGAGGCAGCACAGGCTATTAATAGGTCTGCACACATGGGGGCCAAGCTGCAGCATTTCTGACGTTCAGAAAGGATCTCCAGTGTTAAGTTGCTTGGGGGCTCTGATTTTGCTAACACAGTTAAATATAGATTTCTTTGAGATGACAGTTGGGAAGGGCGTGGGTGGATTGTAAGTGTGTGCTGCAATGCAATTTAATCCTGAATGTTTCTGTGGATGTCTTTACACACTCAGCAAACATTTCTGAGTATCTACCTTGTGCTAAGGTCAAGGTATGCACAGATGAAACACTTTGCCCTCAGAGAAGCCCACGGTCCAGTGGGATTGCCATTGCTATTCCTGTGGGGGGCCAAGCAGACAGTGTAAATAAATGATGCAGGCAAGAAGGTGAGACATTGGAGTATGGTGAAGACTGTGGGAATTGTGTGCCTATGTCCACTGTCTAAGGATTGGGGAGCCACTTACCCTCAGGTAACTATCTTTATGCCAAAATATCTGTCCAGCATTGCTGTCGTTTATGATTTTTAAAGAGGAAACCATATTTGGAATTTTGTGTATCTTTTTCTGTTTTTCTTTTAACACTATGTAGGCCAAATAAACCATGTCTGTAGCCTGCTGGAACCAGAAAGGGTCTTACAAAGATATAGGATAGGAGTTGAAATCGAAGAGGTCCCAGGGGCTCATGAGAGCCTGGAGCAGGAGGCGTTTACCTCAGCCTAGTGGGGAGGCAGGAGTATCTTCCTAGTGAAGGCATACTGAGTCTTGAATGATGTGTTGTTCGTGTAAGTCCTGGCGTGGGAGATCTTGAATGATGGTGTAAAGCATGTCAGGAAGATTGGAAGAGCTATTCACTCCAGGCTGACTGGTAACTTAGCTGGAGACACTACACATGCCTGCTTAGCTGAAATCTACATTTCTCAGCCTTCCCTATAACCAAAGGTGGCCATCTGACATTTCAGTCTGTCTCATGTCCTCAGAGGAAGGAGGTCACCCATTCTTCCCTTCTCTTTTCCTTCTTTTTGCTGACAGCAGAGTTAGGAGCATAGACCGTGCAGCTGGTGATTAAAATCTTTGGCTCTGGTTTCTATGAAATTGAGATAATATTATCTAACTCAGAGGGAGATTGTGAGAGTTAAAGGATTCATAGCTAGCCTTAGAGGGTTGCAAATGAATGGCTGGGATGTGTAGGGGCTGCAAGTCTTTCTGTCATCAGTATTATTCTGGTGACAATAGTTTTTATCCTTCAATGCTCTGGGATGGTAGAAGTACAAGAGAACAAAAGCCTGGGTTCTGGTTTCACACGGGCGCTTGTACTCATATACAGGGAGGAGTCAACTTCTCTGTTGTCTGAGTCATGGTGCTTTGCTTCTAGGATACAGCAGCTGGGCTTGTATCCTGCAAATACAATGAGTACCTAGAGGTCAGCTAGGGATCTCCTGGCCTATAAGAGCCAAGTGAAATGGCCTCAAATTGCCCCAAACTGCAGAGTGACACCAATATGAGGATGTGTGTGGCTCTTAGAATCTCTGTCTTACGAGCACAAATTTCTCTTATGCCAGCCTGGCCTGCGCACATCATTGTGGTAGAGAGAATGAGTCTATTTCCAGTTCCTAGCCATTAGCAATGATAGCCAGTGGCCCATGTGATATATGGATGGGTTGAAGGGGTTTACAAAATGCCCAGATGGAGCAGTGCATGGCCATCAAAAGAATTTCGGTCCTTTGTTAGATCTTTGTGTCTCCTTCCTCATCACTCCAGGAACCCATTTCTTGCTGGCTGCCTGATGGTCACAAAACTTTCCCTGCCAGGACTCTACTTACAGAATATGTGAGTAGCAAGTACCCCAACTGCTGTTGGGGAGAAGTCCCCTCCCATGGACTGCTCTCGTCTCACACACAGTACTGCTCTATTAGTCAAATTTGGCCTTGCCAAACCCATGGAAACAATGGCAGCCAGGGATTCTTTCCTCATCCTCCTTCCTCTCTCCCTCAAACAGAGTTTTGCATCACAGCTGGATTTTTCTCCCAGCCCTCACTACCTCCAGCTTCTCTCAATAAAACTTCTCTACATTTATTCTCATCTTAGCATCTGTTCTTTGATAACACATTGCCCAAGTTTGTTGGAAGAGGACAAATATTCTTCTTTCACACTTGAGGGGCTTACCCAGTTCTAGAAGTACTTGAATAATATTGAAGAGAACAATACCTTGCTAAAGGTGGCACTTCATGAACCAAGAGAATATATTTTGGTAATGGTGTGTTCCTCCCAGCTTCCTTCAGGTATAAGGGTCTGGCTCTATTCTTACACACTCAAAAGAGGAGAATGTGATGTCTGGGAGTTGGGAAAACCCTGGAGCTTTAACTAGTCTGTTTCAATTTCTAGGAGGATATAGGAGTATCTTTTATACTAGATGGGACATTTTGGATAGTAAATAACAGAAACCCAAACTCAAAATGGCTTTAACGTGAAAGAAGATCTATGTTCCAAGGAAATGTGTCCCCAGGGCTGGTTAACTCTGTGGTTCTCTATGTTACCAAGGATCAAGGTTCTGTCACAGGATGCCCTCCTTATGGTGTCAAGATGGCTGCCACAGCCAATCATCACACTCAGGTACAACTATGTTCAGAGGTGAAAGAGAGAGAGAAAGAAGTACATAATACATGTCAGGATAAGTAACAGAAGGGTTAGTAAGTCCTACCTGGGATAGAGACACCACCTTGGGTAATGTTGAATAGAAACCTGAAGGAGCTGAGGAAGTGAGCAGAGAATAATCTGAGGAACAACCCAGGCAAACGAAGCAACCACAAAGGCTCCAAGGTACAATGATCTCAGCAGCTTCAAGAGGCAATGAGGAGCATGGATTAAAGGGCTCACACTGCCTGAACAGAGAATCTTGGACAAGGAGGAGGAGAAGGTCAGGAGCGGCCAGGGTTGAGCCTGCCTGGCTACATGGCAGAACATAATGTGCTGGTGGCTTAAGCAATAATTTATTTGTTCACAGTTCTGCAGGCTGTAAGTTCAAAATCAAGGAGCAGTCAGGGGTTTCCAATGAGGGCTCACTTCCTGTATTATTGCAAAAGACAGGCTTCATGCTGTGACCTCACATGGCATTGCCTCAGAGTGAGAGCAAGAGAAGAGAACATTCTGGTGTCTCTTCCTTTATAAATATATATATTTATAAATATATAAATTTATATCCCATTGGGTTAGAGTCACACCATCATGATCTCATTTAACTTAGCTACCTCCTTCAAGGATCTGTCACCAAATACCATCACTTCGGTGGTTAGGGCTTCAGCTTATGCATTTGGTGGGAGGATACAATTCAACCCATCACACCAGGTCACCCAAGTAGAGCTTGGCAGGCAGATGAAAAGGTGGCATGACGTTTTCTGTGGTATAGAGGAGGCCAGTAGAGGATTCCAAGCAGCAGAAGGAATTGGGTTTTAATGAGATCCTCTCAGCCTCTGTAGTAGGAGGGGCACAGCAAGGTGGAGATGAGGGACTGAGTTCAGTGGCTGGTGTCACAAAAAGGCCACAGGTGGTGTTGATTGGTAGCCAGGGGAGTCATGAGAAATGGTCAGATTCTAGATGCATTTGAAGATGGCACCAATATGTTTTGAAGATGGATTTTATCTCAGGGTTAGGGAAAGAATTCGGAGAGCACTCCTCAGTTTTTGACCTTGAGTAGCTGGTGAACATTAGCACCTTTTCTTAAGAAGGGAAGAACCAGGCTGGAAGTGTAGCTCATCAATAGAGTTCTTGCCTAGTATGGATGAAGTCCTGGGTTTGATTCTCAGCACTGTGGATTTGGACAAAATAGCCAGAGAATATCTCATCCCCAGGTGAATGAGAACAGTAAGCCAGACACGGATTCTTTTCACATTAGCCAGGGTGAGCTGAGTAATGCCACATTTTGTGAAAAATGGAATCCCAACATAGGAAACAAATGGAATTCATAAAACAGATGCAAATAGATTTCCAGGAGATGAAAATCTACATTGAAAGTCTACATAGCAGAATGAGCCAATGTGAGGAGAGAATTTCAGATATAGAAGATAAGATTGTAATTAATGACCAGGAAAAGAAAATATGCTTCAAAATTATAAGGGAACATGAGAAATCAATCCAGCAGCTGCTAGATGATGCAAAGAAGAATAACATAAGACTGATTGGAGTCAAACTTCCCAAGCAGGGGAAAAGAACTTGACATACAGATAAGTGAG
>NW_004624733.1:16358703-16377051 GCF_000247695.1 Heterocephalus glaber | reverse complement strand
TCTTTCTTTCTTTCTTTCTCTTTCTTTCTTTCTTTCTTTCTTTCTTTCTTTCTTTCTTTCTTTCTTTCTTTCTTTCTTTCTTTCCTCCTCCCTTCCTTCTTTCCTTTCTTTTCTTTTTTTTTTTTTGATTCTGGAAATGGAACCCAGAGCCTTGCAGGCAGTAGACCAGCAATGTAGCACTGTGCTCCACCCCTAGCCTTGCCAGCCTCTGCATCTTGACAGTATCCCCAAGTGGTTTGCTCACACATTGGTCTTTGAGATGCCCCTGTGGGAGATACCAACAGAGGTCTAGGCCCTCACTAACCCTGGCAGGAGGGGTACCTTATTATTCTTATGATAAGTGAAACTTGAACTCTTCTGGGATGTAAATGGCCTCAAAGGCTCCTTGAAGTCCTTATTTTATCTAAGTCAGAAATAAAGAGAAAGAAATTAAGAAATAGGCAGATAAAGACTCAAATTCTTTGGGGGAGAACAAAAAACAGAAGAAAGAAGAAAGAAAAAATACAATATTTCCTGAAACATTGATATGAAAAAAAAAAATAACAAAAGTAGCCTTGAAGTACAGCAGAAGAGAAATCTGGGGAGCTTTGCTTGATAGAATTATTGGAAACTCTTCTTCCTGGCTAAGGGAAAAAATTCAAATAGATTTATAATATTGTTTTCCCTTCACATGCTTGCTACTCCCAATAAAGCCAGCAACCAGTTTTCAAATCTTTTGATTCTATTTGTCTTGTGGTTAATAATTTGCAGTTTACCCAGCAGGCAACATAACACAAAGAATTTCTGTGCTCTGGCTGGCAACACTAGGGAACAGGTCCTCTTAGATGCTTAACTCCTCCCAAGGTAGTGAGGCAGTAAATTAGGGCATGACAAAGCTGACTGGTCATGATCTGTTAATTACAAAATCCCAAGACACATGCACAGAAAAGTTCCCAAAGCCCTGCATGTGGACTTCTTTCACAAACTCAAGCATGTTTTGATGCGGTGGCCTAGACCTAACATCAGCCTGAGGAGTATGGGTGATTAAAAAAACAACAGTCACCATTAAGCTCTTTGCTACTGTGTTCTTGTTCCTGGGTTTTGGGGCACTGGAGTCTCCTTCTGGAAAGGATTTCTAGAACTGATCAAGATAAGTGCAAGTGGTACCAAAGTTTTATTAATGGTAGAAAAAATACAGAGGCCCTGCAGAGTGAGTTTGGGCCAAATAAAAGTAGGAAAAGAAGTATACCCTATAGTATAAGGGCAGATCACCGTCCTAGGGAGAATACAGTGGCAAAAACTCAATGTGGACTGTCCTTTTTGTATCACCCACTCCTAAGGCTGACATCAGGTCTGGGCCATCCTATTGAAAGCATGCTCAAATTCTTGCAAGAATTCCATGAGCAGGGCTTTGGGAGCTTTTCTGCATATGTGTCCTGGGATTTTGTCACACCTACCACAGCCAGCTTTGCTATGCCCTAAACTCCTGTTTTATTTTCCCCCAGATACACATATCCCCATAATTCTCTATAGGGCACTGAAGGAATGAGGGTCTTTGTATTCTATAGCTTCTTATGGCTAGAAGGATCTGTAGACCCTACCTACTGGGGATTCTGTGCTCTCCAACTACCTTGAGGCAAGTGGCTCACTGGATGGGTGGAAGAGAAAAACTGTTAGAATACAACAAAGAAAAGAATTAGTGACTGGTGAGTTGCCTGTTTGATGAGAGAAAGAAACTTTAATATTAGCCCAAATATGAGGAGCAGGTCAGATTTTCATGCTTCCTGTGGAGGAGACTATGTCAGAGAGGGATGCCAGATAAATCATCAAGAGCCTGAGAGCCATGGTCTTAGCAAGATCCTATTTACTTGTCTGTAGCAGTACTGAAGTTTTGCTTTTTTAAAGAGGAGTCCTAGGTCTTCTAGAAGTTCTCAGAAATATCTTTTTTCTTACTCCTTTGAAAATTACAGTAACAATTTCTCATGTAGGATTTTTGTAGCCTGTCACTGCACCCCTTGAGGAAGGACCAAAATGTTTCCTTAGGAACTGGGAATAAGGCTAGGGTTTTGAGGGCCTCTAGGGTTGCCCTTCTTGCCTCCCTATCAGCCTTTTGATTTCCCAAGGAGATTTTTAGACATGTCTCTTTGGGATCCCTTGCAATGAATAACAGTGACTTGCTTGGGAAGATAGAATACCTCTAAGAGTTGTAGAATTTCTTGTTTGTATTTTATAGATGATTGCTTATTAGTCAGCAAAATTCTTCTTTCCACATTGCTGCATGGACATGTAGCACCAGAAAGGCATATTTGGTCTGTCTAGCTATATTTAGCTTTTTTACTTTTTCCTAATATCAATGTCTGAGTAAGAGCTATTAGTTCTGCCTTTTGAACAGAGGTCTCTAGGGGAAAGAGGTTTTACTTCAATGACCTGCTGTGAACTGACAACTGTATAACCTGCTTTTTGATGTCCTTCTTGTACAAAGCTACTCCCATCAGTGCACCACATCTCACCTCCTCAGGGTCTTGGAGGAGGTCATTGAGGTCCTGCCTGTTTGCATGGGGCTGGGAGATCACTTGTTCACAAGAGTGATTAACTTCTGAGCCTGTAGGTATCAGAGAGGCAGGATTAAGGTTAGTGCAAGTTTTTGTAATAACCTCAGGGTTGTCTAAGAGCATGGCCTGATACTTGGAAAGCTGTTCCCCTGTTAACCACAAATAACCTTTGGTCTCAAGAATTGCTTTGATCTGATGGGGAATCAGGATATCTATTTTCTATCCTAGCCTTTGGGTCAAGACACCCAAAGCAGTTCCTTTCTTTTCTGATATGTACAGGAAGGAAAGTTTTCTTACACCATGCAGGAGGATCCATCTGTTGGCTGTTGGGAGCAATGCTACATAATTCTAGGGAAAAATAATTTGAGTAGGCCTAGTTCTGCCTACAGGCCAGCTATGGCCTTTCAGACATAATTGCATTTTGGCCTCAGGTCACAGCTGAGACCTCAGTGATCCCCTGATGCTGTAATGCTCCAGGACAAGACCACACCTGCGGAAGACACCCTGGGAGGAACCAAATCTTCATCTGCATAGTTCCTCATTGTTCTTAGATTTCCACCGCCCCTAGTCTTTTGCTACACCTTGTTTATCCCAATGTGAAGTACTGAACTCTGCATTTCACTTGTTACATTTGTTTCCCCATGTACTGAATAAAAGGTGCTTCAAGCTAGGGGGTCTTTGTCTTTGCTGCCCAGAGCAGCACTGATCAGACCCAAAGCTCAGCTTCTTCTCAGTCTCATTTTTCTACCTTTCCTGTAATTTGCCGTGTGCTGCCCTGGCTCACAGAAGACTAGGACTTACTGCAGAGGTTCTGGTAATGTCCCCTTTCCTTGTTCCCTACAGTTGGCTAATTAGGTCAGGGAGACCTGGCATAGACCTAACAGGTAAAATCCATTTTGGCCTTTGTCAGAATTTAAGAATTGTCCCCAGTTTTGCTAGTAAATCTCTTCCTAGCAAGGGAGTGGGACATCATAGGACAACTAGAAATGCATAGTTAAACATTTGGCCTTCAAAGTGACACATCAGAGCAGGAGTAAAGAATTTCCAACTGGAGGCTCCCTAGATCCCAACTATAGCTATAGATCTAAGGGAGAATTTTCCAGAGAAGTGAAAACAGAATGAAGTAATGAATTGGCTCACCCATGGCATCCAGCATTACCCAGAGTTTCTCATAGGAGATGGTATTATCTGTGGACAGGGGCATTGTAGGTTCCCTTGGGCCTCTTCAGAGCAGGAAACAAAGGTTTTGGCTAGTATAGCCCCTCTCTGGGAGTAGGTAAAGTCAACCCTCCAGTACTGTTAGGCACATTGGCTGCTTCACACTTGGAGCAGGATCCAGGCAGTGGATTGGTTTAGTCATGTGCTCAGTGTCCAGATTTCTTATAATTAAAACTGTAACTTTGATTGACTTTGGGTTTTCCCTTAGACAATCTGGGTAAGTTTAAAGCATTGCCAAATGAAACAGCTATCATTCTGGCATTTCTCTTTTGACCCTCCTCCAGATCCCAATTGTTGAACATAGAAAAGGTCACGTCCAGAAATTGGGTCATAGATGCCTGGGGTCCCATCTGAGTTTTCTTCATTAACTACTTACCAGTCAAATTATTTAAATACAGGATGATAAAAAATTATATGTTTTGAATTAATTTTTATAAGATAATATAAGAGTAAATATAAAATGACAATTTTATTAAATTTATTCAATACAAGAATTGACTGGTTGAAATGACATCTGCCAATCAACATTTGTGTCTTAGTTACTTTTCTCATTGCTGAGACAAAATACCCAACTCTCAAAGTTAAAAGAAGAAAGGTTTATTTAGCTCACAGTTTGTAGAGGTTTCAGTCCCTTTTATCGGCTGGCTCCAAGGCAAGGTGGCATTGTAGAGGAGAAACAGTACATGGTAGGCAGAAGGTAGCAAAGCAATAAGGGATAACCAAAGCTCTTTCTATCCTTTATATCCTATCCAGAATACTTAGGGCAGGTAGCACTCACACTCTTAATCCTAGTGCCCTTGATCCTAGCATTGTACCAGAAATCACTTTCAGCATCACACACTCTAGATCCAGCCACCTCTGAAAAAGTCACACCTATGACTGCATGAAGCTTTGTGGGAACATCTAGACCCAAACCATAGCAACTCAGGATTGTCAGTATGTAAATAAATGCACTGCCCAAGGGATGCTTGTGGTAAACTGTTAAGTAGTTAAATAGATGGGGATCTGAGGACAGGATCATCGAAGGTATCCCTTTTTGTCATGGGCCACTCTGAATACCACAGTTTCTGGGCTTCTTCTGAGATAAAGAGTCACAAAAGCCACAAGTGAAGGGATTTTATTTCACCTTCTATGTTTTAAGCAGAAACAGTTTAACTGAAAAAGTCTCATAATTTAAACTGCTATCCTGTCCCCATCTCTTGCCTTCTCCTGGTTCATATTGAACCCAAACTGTATTGTAATAGTAGATAAGCTATTCCTTTTTTTAAAGTTGGCAAGATCAAACCTTTCCCACTAATCAAGGATATGGCCTAGTGGCAAAGTCAGTGGAATCTGTGGAGTGTGGTTCATAGGGTTTCCCATAACTCATCTTGGGGCCTATAGAGAGAGACAACTAGGTCTCAGGTCCTTAAGATGGCATCACATGCAGAAGGAGGAGGGCCGATCTGAGCCCACAAAGTGTCCCTTGTAATACTTAAGTGTTCACTAGAGAGACATCTCTGTCCAAGGCTAGGATGATGCTGGCATCTTTTATAGAAGCATAGAAGAGAGCCCTACTGAGGGCCTTTTCTGTCCATACTTGGCCCACTAACTCCTTAGGGAGAGAGGTGTTGAGCCACTTGATGGCTCCAATTAGCCCTCTGAAACTCCCATGAGATCAGGGTGTTTTTCCCTCTCCCCCGAAGACTTCCTTAGCCATGTTGGGGCACTTGATGGCTCTACTTAAGCAAGATGCAACTACTTGAGAAACAGTACCTGAGGACTCCCTTGGGCATTTTGAGTCACTTGAGAAACAGTATATCTTGCATTTACCCCAATAGTAAAAGCTTTGATACTTTGTTTAAGGCAGCAGAGATGGAAACCTCTTTTTTAAAGAAAACCCTTTAAAAATTCTAAGAATGAGTATGGCTCTACCTTTGACTCACTGTCAGTTAAGCTTTACTGGCTGTTCTTTTGTTCTGTTCAGGTTGTCAGGCATATGTTTCTAAATTACCTGCATTTTGTTAGAAAAAATAAGGAAGGAATCCAGCCTAACTCAAAAGAAAAGAGGGAGGAAGCCCACATATTCCTTGTAATCCTCTTATCTACAAGGGTGAGATTTTCTGGTGATGATGAGGTCCATTGAAAACAAAGGTGGTGGAACCGACCTACATCACTAATTCAAAGTGGGTGGCCAGTCATGTAATGAGACAAGATGGTGACATTGACTAAACACCAAAAGAAAGAAAAGGCCATCCATCTAGGGGTAAAGTGCTGGTGGGACTTTGAGCTCAAAAGGAGTAAACTCGGGTAGGTGACTACTCAGGCAGGAGACCAAGTTACCAACAGTTATTTTCCCCAAAGAGTAAGAAAGCTGAGCAAAGTATCATGGAGAACAGAAACATAATTTCAAAAAGGCATACTAAACTCTAGGTTGCACACATGGTACCTGAACAATCTGTTTTGGAATTGGGTTAATAACAGACTCTCTGGATGTTCTTTACTGACTTGTATCCACAATGAGTGACCAAAAATGGGAAAGAAGCAAAGGGGAGTAAAACTTCAAGGGGGCCTGTAGCTTTCTGCAGCTGGAAGAAAAACACAGAGGCTATGCATTACCCTCTCCCTTCCCACATGGTGGGAAAAGCAGGAAATATGTTCTTGGCACCATAAGAAGAGTCTCCTGAGTTCCCCAACCTAGGGGAAAAGAGACAGGAAAGAAAGAAGCCTTTATGGCATTTTAGAGGGGGAAAAAGTGCCTTACCTTCTCTCCTGGCTGGCTAAGCCAAATTATGTTATTAGGTTTTGGGGTGGTGGGTTTTCCTTCTAGAAGTGGTTTTTAGGTTCTTTCTGTACTGAGCAAAGAATTGGTCAAGACAAGTGCAAACCGCAAAGTTTTATTAAAGGTAGGAAGAGAAACAGGCTCTGCAGAGTGAGTTTGGGCCAAGTAAAAGTAGGAAAAGAAGTATACCCTACAGCCCGAGGGCAGGACACCATGCAAGAGAAAACAGTGGCAAAAGCTCAATGCTGACTGTCCTGTTTGTATCACCCACCTCTCAGGCTGACATCAGTCCATCCTTATGAAAATCTGGTTGAGTTATTGTGAGAAGTCTATATGCAGGGGTTGGAAACTGTTCTATGCATGTGTCCTGGGATTTGGTAACACCTACTTCCCTAGCCAGCTTTGCCACATCCCACTCTCCTGTCTCATTCTCTCACAGCAGCCATCTCCTTCCTATAGAATGTATTTATTTTCCTACTTTTAAGTGACCCAAACTCATTCTGCACAGCCTGTTTCTTTTCCTACCTTTAATAAATGTAAAACTTTATTATCATTTGTTCATGTCTTGACCAATTCTTTGTTTAGGACAGAAAGAGCCTAGAAATCACCTCCAGAAGGAGACTTCAGTACCCCAAAACCTCATAACAGTAGGATGGAATAAATAAAAACTGAGTAAAAAGGAGACAAGGAAACCAAGATTTAAAAGTTATACTTTTAAGAAAAAAATGCAGCTTCATGATACAAGTCCAGTTTATTTTATTTTTCTCTTTTCTTCTCCCAAAATATAATAAACTTGGGCAACTCTCTTTCACCTACAGATAGGTTTATTCTTTCCTTTTACTTGCAAATGGTCTTTTCCATCTATGAATAGACCACCTTTTTAGGATTTCCCATGTGAGTGGACCATTATCTCGTTATAGATAGGTCATCTTCTCCTAAACACTAGACAAGACTAAGACTACAAACTGTCCAATTCCACAGATTCCCACCATCCAAAATACATAAAAGATCCCCAGTTCTCAATTATATCATGCCTCATTTCTCTGAGTACCTGCTCTCCACTCTTGAGTGCAATCTCTATCTCTGTCTAATAAACCCTTCTCTTGTCTCTTAGTGAAATATCCTAAAATTTCTTTTCCCATGACACAAGTCAGTGGACTCACAAACTTATTCTACAAAAAGGGTGGATTAAGTTTTTTGTTTCAGTCTGCAGTCTTCAGTCAACCTGCAGACCCACCCTGGTGACATTTACCTTGGTGACCCAGATGGGATAAAAAAAAAGAGAGACATGGAAACTGAGGAGAATAATTTAGTTAAGTCCAGTATTTTATTTAGTTAGTTATTTTCTCTTTGTGCCCACTTTCCCCCAACCCCTTGGCCCTCTAAAACATAGTTTATCAGACAGAGGCAGAGAACTGGAGAGCAGCGGAGCCTAGTGTGTTCCACCACATGGGAGGAGGGAGAGGAACTACGTGGCCTCTGTTTTCTTAGCTATATAATCTGTAGTTGTTAAGTGACATCTCCAGACTTTTAAAACCCTCTGAGTTCCTTGCATTTGTTACAGGTCCCTAGGTATAGAACTCTTTGGGGTAAATTTTTGAGTAAAGTCCAGCTGTTGTACACAACTTTTTTTCCTACTTCCCTGATCTACTGATAAAGGTTGGAATAGTTACGTTCTAGGAACAAGGATGTTTGTTCTGGATGTGGCAGAAAACAAAGCAGAGCTGCTTCCTTAGGCAGTTTTGGCTCTGTGAAATTGGGTGGGCCACACATGCAGCTTGCTTCTAGGTTCTGAGGGCCCCTGGCATGACCCTGGTTTGGGGCAGGCTGCTCAGGCAGACTGACTTCAGGGAACTAAATAGGATTCCTGTATGTTCTTTCTCTCTCTTTTTGTCTTTTCTTTCTCTGTTTATCTCCTTCCAGAAGTACACAAGGCTGATTTTAAAACCATGTTCTAGATCTTACATGATTATAGGTAACAATATCTGTCCCCAAAATATCATGTTTAGGTTATATTTTATGAAGTTGGCACCAATTTAAGATAAAAGAGTTTTAAAAATGAAATTTTCTCCAAAGGTTAATTAGAGAGTAAACAGACAAGGCTTCAAAGCTCTTTTCTCTTTCCTTCTTCTGACTCTTGCTGGTTATAAGACTTTAGTGCAAACTAACAAAAAGGTACTCATAGTAGTGTAAAGTATTAAAAAAAATTGTTATCACTTAGAAAAGAAAAAAGAGAGCTAATTGATAACCTCAGAAAAAAAATCTGACTAGCCTATTTAAGGTTGAAGATCTACAACTATAAAAGAGATTAATATAGTTCAGCATGGCCAACTCATCTAAAAGTATACTTTAATATAGTTGTTTTATGTGTGTTGTCTTGTCGGTTCATGTGACTGTTAGTGTGTTTTGTTGGTTGGTTGAAATACCTGCAGCTGTTTCATTTAAGAAAAATAGTTTTTGAGCTCAACAGTTTCTTTTTCCTTTTTTAAAAAAATCTTTCTAGACTTGTGGCTCTTTTGGAGGTTTCCATGGAAAACTGACATAGGAGATTAGTGCATGGCAAAGCTGGCTGGGGAAGCAGACATGACCTTTTAATTACAAGATCTGGGAACACATCCCAGAGTATACTTTTGTCATGCTTTTTCCTCTTTTACTCAGCCCAGGCTCACTCTGCAGAGCCAGTTTCTCCTTCACTCTTCACTTTTACTTTTTCAAATAAACTTTGCCACTGCTTTTTGTTCATTTCATTCAATTCTTTTTTTTTTTTTTCCTGAAATGAAAAGAACCTGGAATCTAACTCCAGGAGAGATGAGCAACTCAGAACCTGGTAACGTTTATTTGGTGAGCTACTTTTAAAAGGAGATACCTAATAACAAAACCAGTCGCATTGGCTTTTAGGATAGCCACTCAAACCATTATAGGATGAGGGTTAATAGGCTTATGTTTAAGTGATTGTTCTGTAATTCTGTTGTGATAGTTACATATACCTAAATGATTCGCAGTCCAGTCAAATTGACTCTATAGATTAAAGACTAGGCAATAATTATCTCTAAAGTACATTTGTAAAAAAGTACATTCTACCTAAAAAAGCGCTTTGTTCAAAAAAGGTAACACATTTAAGTAGAAGTTTATGTAATTGGATAAAGGTGACTAAAAAGTTATTTTTTAGTAAAATGGAAATTTAAATGTAATTTGAGAGATAAAAATCCCAATGGTTCTATTTTAACAATGTCATCATAGTTGTTAAGACGCTGTTTGCTCTTGGTTTTAAATTTTCTTAGTAAAATTTTATAATTGTTATCTGGTAACATTTTATAGGAATTTGACTTCATAGACAATCATGATTGGTTAAGAAAAAAGATGGCAGTTCTCTGGCCATACTTTATATTTCAAAGTGTTCAATATCCAGATAAGATTATGATAATTGAACCTATTGCTCCCATTTCAATACTGGTGTAACTGACCTCCTGGGTATTTAACTATGAAGGGTTGGAGACCAATGCTAAAAATAGATAACTGTGTAAAGAGTACAGCCAATATTTTTGCCCTAGCCCTTCAAGGTCAAGGACCCAGAGCATGAAGGGACTTCTAAAGAAACCTACAACTCTGGTGCTAAAGATTGTTGGACCCCAGAGGACAAGAATCAACTAGTGTACATTGTGCTAAGAAGAGGGTCACTAAAGAAGGAAATGTTCCTGTATTTCCAAGGAAAGCTACATGGTCAAGCAAAGACTGTGACTCAACCTGGCAGATGACAGAACTGGTAGAGGAAAGACTAGAAGAGCTAAAGGGCTCTGTCCATGGCCCCAAAAGTAATGCCAGAGGAGCCTGAATTGATCTTCAGTATATATATCATCTATCTATCTATCTATCTATCTATCTATCTATCTATCTATCTCCTATATATATGTACCATATATATATATATATATAGAGAGAGAGAGAGAGAGAGAGAGAGAGAGAAAGAGAGAGAGATTAATTTTGATTAACACAGGTCTCATTTCATCTTGCCCTATATATTCTTAAATACCCAGCAGAAAGCATAATCAAATTTAATATTAAAATAAAAGCTTGGCTAAATATACAAAGAGGGCAACTCAGCTAACTAGTATCCCTTTGTTGGAACAACAACAACAAAATACTTATGATAAATAGAGCAATGCCACCTGAAATATGAGATGGCTTCTTACCCAAGGCTGTAATTATACTACTGTATGAAGAGATTTTGACTTGTTTGCTATTGACTGGAGGGCAAGAGATTGAATAAGGTGGCCAGCCTCGAAAGATACTCAGTGGCTCTGTGACACAAGCCTATGGGTTTGATCACCTCCAGGGTGGATAGAAAAGTATACATTAGGGTATCCATGGATCCAAGAGTGCTGAGTTAAAATGATAGATCAACCACCTAACCTCTCAGTCTGTGGCATCATGGACCAGATTTGTTTTTCACCAGTAGAATTATCTGGTCACTATCTTTATTACCCAAACAAGACATGAGGATGTACTGGAACACATTGAATCTCTTACTAACTATACACAAAAAATTCTAGATGACACCACAGAGGGTATTTCATTACTAAATTCAGAAGTGAAAATGATGAAAGAAGCCATTCTACAAAATGAAATTGTCCTAGATATTCTAACAGCAGCACAGGTGGAACCTGTGCTATTATCAAAACAGAATGTTGTATGTACATTCCTGACAGCTCTGTAAATGTGTCTTCTGCATTGCAAGATCTACATTCAAAAATTGGTGCAATGTCAGATTCTGTCATAAACTTTAATGACTAGCTAGCATCTGGGTTCTCTGGAACAATCTAGTAGAAGAAAGTTCTCATTTTTCCGTTATCTATGAAACTGTGCATTGGAATTCTTTTATGTTGCATGATCCATTGTTGTTGTGGACTAATGTCTTGTCTCCCACTTTTTCAAACTATTGAAAGATTCTTGAAAGATAGAACCTGATATTCCTATGTTTCATTTAGATGAGTCAGGACAAGACTTTTGGTCCCTAGTAAGGCAGGATCACCTTCCCCCTCCCTCACACTCACAGCCTGAAGCATTTACATGAAATTGGACCTTCTGTACTCAGGGGGCCTTCTGCACTTCCTTAGAAATAAGGCACTAAAATCTCAAGGTGGCAAATGAGGGGATAGGGGCAAAATGAGATAGGATAGAAGAAATAAAAACTGGGTAGAAAAGACACAAGAAAATTGAGATTTTAAGAATTTGTACTTTTAAGAACTGCAGCTTCAGGATACAAGCCCATTTGTTTTTGTTTGTTTGTTTTTCTCTTTCTCTTCTCCCAAAACATAGCAAACCTAGGAAACCCCCTTTCACTTACAAATGGGTTTGCTCATTCTCTTTTTACTTGTAAATGATCCTCTTTCACCTATGAATAAAAAATATTTTTATGATTTCTCAAATGCATGGACCATTATCTCATCATGGATGAGCCATCCTCTTACACCTACTAGACAAAATTGAGTATAAATGATAAAATTCCATAGAATCCCTAGTTCCCAACTGTATTGTGTCTCATTTCTCTGAGTACATGCACCCTGCTCTTGAGTGCATCTTACATCTGTCTAATAAACCCTTCTTTTGCTAACTAACTTCTCTTACTAACATGTTCTTAAAATTATTTTTCCCTGATGAGAACCAGGAAAATCATAAACTTATTCTATAAAAAGGGTGGGTTAAGGCTGGGGATTTAGCTCAGTGGTTCCTCACCTGCCTTGCAAGCGCAAGGTCCTGAGTTCGATCCCTGATACCAAAAAAAAAAAGGTGGGTTAGGTTCTTTACTTCAGTCTCAGAGGCCCCCTGACCCTGCCTAGTGAGACTCCTGCCACCACTTTTCCAACTAGGATCCTTCCAGAAGTGTGAGGAACAGTGACTTAGTGTTCTGCACCTGGAAGAGGGAGAAAGTCAGGGAGGACTATTCTGTTATAATTTGACCATGACAAGAATTTTCTCCATTTCCTGAGAAAGAGCTAATAAAGGATTTTTTTTCCTGCTGGTATTTCTGTATCCCTATGTTAAACAAAGTCCTCACACACTACCTGCCCCAACCCCTTCTCAACTTGACACTTAGAAATCAGTGGATGGTAATGAAAGCCAGAGAAGGCAGGCAGCATGAGAAGAGGCAGCCATCACATTTCTCCTGCTTTATTTTGATCAGTGCCAAAAGCTGCCATGAGATTTTACCAGGTAGTTTCTTATAAAAGTGTGATAGCCAATCTGACTCCATTTGTGTAGTCAAGTGATTTTGGGTGTTCACCTCCTTCATCTCCCCCTTGGGAGTCCCCTCATTTAATGCATGACAGACCACCACATCCTGTTTGATAGAGCAATCTGCAACTATATGTTATCTTTGTGACCTTCTCATTTGGCAGAGCAGTCTGCAACTGCGTGTTATTTTACAACCTTGTAAACAGAATACTCCACACCTTTTTGATATTTTGTTTCAACTAAACTGTGTGAAACTTCCCCTGACCCCTCCCTAATTTAGCAAAGTTCTGCTTCTGTAAAATTCTGTAAAAACTTCTCCCTGAACCCTCTGCAACTAAAAGAGCTGCTTAAAAGAACTCTGCAAACCACTTTTCATCAATGAGAGCTTTCAAGCATGAGCCACTCTTGAACAAATGCTGGCTGACAATAAAAGGACTCAAATTTGTCTCAGAATGGTGATGATTCTCTATAATCTCTCATGATTTAGTATAACAAAAGTGGCTCACAAAATAAGTGTTACTGAGTTTTGAGTTGCTCACCTCTCCTTCTGGAGTTAGATTCCAGGTTGTTCTTGTCTTGAACAAAGAATTGAACAAATCAAACAAAAAGTGGTGACAAAATTTATTTGAAAAAATAAAAGCAAAGAGTGAAGGAAAAACTGGCTCTGCAGAGTGAACTTGAGCTAAGTAAATGAGGAAAAAGCAAGATAAAAGTATCCCCTGGAGTTTCACAGAGCAGGCCATCATGAGAAAAGCCATAACAGCCAGCTCTTCTTGGCATCTGTGTCCTTTTGTCATCCACATCTGGAGGAAACCCACAAGAACCTCTACATATGGGTCCTGAGAGGTGGTGCTGGAATTGTAGATAGGTAAGTTAATTAGATATCTTGTAGGCAGTTAGACAGAGCCACCCCTCAAGGAGCCAACATGGAGGACAGTCAAGGAGCCAACATGGAGAACAACTGAGGCACATTCACTAGTTAGCATTATAAAAAGAAAAAAGGTTAGCATTATGAAAGAAAGAGGTACTTCCCCTAGAGATGAATAGCAGTGATTGATATTTTTAAAAATGGGGAAATTCCTTGTACCTGACTTGTTTTCCCATTTGATCCCCATTTAATCAATATTACCTGGTTGACTGTACTTGTAATCTTATTGGATGATCATGGTTTTGTCTCACCTCATGAACACCTTGTAATTTTCCACTGGGTCTTATAGTTTTGTTCCACTTTGTACCCACCTCACCTTGCCATATAAAACGCCTTTGAAAAGTGGGATGGGTGGGCAACCCATTTTCCAGTTCCCCTTCTGTCTCTCTTAGACAGAAGCTATCTTTCTCTCAATAAATTTTTCCCACTCTTAGCCTCTGCTGTTTCTAGAATTTTTTCTTTGATTTTAGAGAGCACAAACTTGCATTTTGAGTATCTAGCAGGTTTGGGAGTTGCATCTATTCCCCTTATATCACTGGGATCCCATGCCTCAGGCTGATATCAAGTCTCAATTTATCTGAATGAGGAGGAGCTGAAGTGCTGTAACACAAGCCAACAAAACCAGTGGTTCCTGTGAACATACCTGTGCTTCCTGTTTACAAGCTCAGGGTGAAAAACCTCTGGGACTATTCTGCATGCTTTGATCCTTTCTGCTTCCTTTGAGATCCCTGAGGTGCAAGGGGAAAGGGCTTCCCTCCTGCATCTGGAAAAATAATATGCCAGCCAGAAACATGAGCTTGTGTGTGAAGGTTGTTTAAAGTATCACTTTCGCAAATTGAAGTTTTTGAGTAAGGCTGACTTCATCCCCAAATCTTCTGGTCCCTCTGGGAATGATGTAGTATAGAAAAATAAAAAGTAGTAGAAAGGATACAATAAAATTGAGATGTTAAAGTTGTACTTTTAAGAAAAACTACAGCTTCAAGCAAGCTTTTTTTCTTGCTTCTGGAGGCCACCCTAGTTTGTGACACTATTCCTTCCATTTCTACTAAGATAGTGTTAAATTCCTAAAAGTCTTTTTACAATAACCTGTAAATTCCCAGGCACTAGATCCATCTTTTTCTACTACAAATTGCCCTTTCCTCCAGAAAGTAGCTACATTGGCAACAGCATATCTCAACTTCAAACACATAGCTCTACTTCAAATGCATATAGATGGCTTGCACTATAACCTGATAGACAGTGAGAATGCACATCCTAGATCATCTATCTTAAAGACAGCCTTTAAATGTGCCCTATTCCAGCATGTAACATGTCTCATTTCTTTGAATGCCTGTGCTCCCCTCTTGAGTGTGTACTGTACTCTCTGTCTTTACCTAATAAACTCTACACATGTCACTTTCCAGCATGTCCTGAAAATTCTCTTTCTGTGACAGGAGTTAGCAAGCCTGCTATGCTAGGGTAAGAGCCAGCCTGGTGACATTTTCTCTTGGTGAGCTAGGCAGGAGGTGAAAGGACACATTGAGAGGGTGATTTTGGTAAGCCGAACCTAAAGGCCTTTTCTCCTTCCTCATTTCCCCAAAACTTTTGCCCTCTGAAGCATATTTTATTCATTCTCTCTCTCTCTCTCTCTCTCTCTCTCTCTCTCTCTCTCTCTCTCCACACACACATATACACACACAGGGCATAAGCTTGGTCCACTTGATGACATGGCTCTCCCTTTTGGGTGGCTGTGAACATGTCCTAGGCCATATAGATTCAAGTGGTCATTCAAGCTGACACTAAGCATGGGACCTGGTAAAGTCTATGGACTTGAACTAAAAAACCCCAATGTCCCGTTCCTTCTCATGCACTCCAGCTTTCATTTGTCTGAAGATTCATGTGGGAAGAAGAGAGGGAAGGTACATAGCCTATGTGTTTTTCCTGATATGTGACTTGTAGTTTCTAAGTGACATCTCCAAACTTTTCAAACCTTCAATGAATTCCATATATGTTTTATAGGCCCCTAACTATAAAGATCTTTTGGGTAGTTTTGTTTTTTTTTCAGTAAAACCCAGATCTTGTGTACAATTTCTTTTTGTGCTTTCTTGATCAGTTAATAAAGGTTAAAATAGCTGCATTCCAGGAATGGGATGCTTGTTCTGGACATGAGCTATAGTTTTCTGCATGACCAGGAGGGACACCTACACTAGTCAGTGACAGAAAACAGGGCAGAGCTACCAATTAAGGATGATTGTGGCTCTAGGGTAACAAGGCAGAGCTAGATCCTTGGGCAGCTCTGACTCTGGATAACAAGACAGGCTGCACACACAACAAGTTTCTAAAAAGTTCTACTTAAGTTCATTTATAGATAAGCGGACATTCATAATACAGCCCAAATGCTTTATGTTCACATGGCTTAACAGTGAGCTAATTTTAAATTGGTAAATAAGGGTAAAGATGTCTTTAAAATTTGTGACTTGTTTTCATCCAAGTTGTTGGTCAATCGAAATAATGTTTATCTAAAAAATTAGTTTTATAAATACAATGTCTATTGTTGTCCATGTACAATAAGTTGAGAATATTTTTCCTTGGTTAAAGATAATATATAGCTGAAAAGGGTTAACTGCTATGATTTGGTTCTCATGAGTTATCTAAAATAATTGTTAAAATAAATAATTGGGGATCCCTTAAGCTTGGGGAACTGCCAGAGAAAACTACCCTCTGAGGCTGAAAAGCAGCTGCCTAAATAAATTTATTTCAGTTTTCTTTAATGATAAGAAGTTTCTCTAGTTTTTTCCAGAGTCTTATTGAGTCCCACCCCAACAAATGTTATTAAACAAATTCTTATGATGTATATAATTAAGCTGAGTATAATTAAGAGTCTAATGTCTAAAACAACAAAGTTTTCTTACAGTATTAAGATGCTCTTGGTTAAACTTACAAAACTAGATTAAAAACAAAGGTTTTGTATTTTACTAAGATATATATGTTTATATATACAGTATATATAAAATTAGAGATGCATATACATCTAAAGATAAAACATGCTGTAAAACTAAGCTTTAAAGTTAAGTTTAACACACAAAAGTAACTGATAGGTGCTCCCTTTTATATAATATACATTAATCTAGACTTTAGGCATGTAAGATAATACAAATTTTTGACACATCTTTAAAGTTGGTCCTGCCATTTGAAACTTAGTCTACATCTATTGGCTTTGACTAAACAAACACTTTGTTACTGTATAAATGAGATACACTTATATATTGTGTAATGTCTTCTTATGGTCAGTAACACTGTTTCTTAATCTTATAAGACCAGTAAAGACATTCTTTAATTCTTTTTTTTTTTTTTTTTGTTACCAGGGATCCAACTTGGGACCTTGTGCTTGCAAGGCAGGCAACAGAACCACTGAACTAAATCCCCGGCCCTTATTCTTTAATTCTTGTCAGTACAGTTATATCACATAAACCTGTTAAAAGTCTAAATTCTGCCTTAAAAGTAAAAACTAATTAAATACATGTAAAAATGATTATATAGCTGTGATGCTAATTATCGCTAACCTAATAGTATTTTAAATGCATTTGTGAATCCAAGTGTGCATGCTTTCAGGATGCAAAACTTAGAAATCATCTTATCATATTGATAAAATCCAGACTAATGTTGGTTATGATGATCGACTTTCTCAAGTTCATGTTTGTGTGATTTTGTTATGATAGTTAAATATGCCTAAATAAAATACAGTCCAGACAATGTCACTGTAAAGATTAAAGATTAGACATTGATAAACTTTAAAATCTGCAAACATTCTACTTAAAAAGGCACTATGTTAAAAAAAGTAATAAAAAAATAACTTCCAACCTAGACTGTTGTATCCTGCAAAATTATCTTTCAAAATTGATGGGGAAATTAGATACTTCCACGACAAAGAACACCTGAGAAATTTCATGACCACCAAACCACCACTACAAGCAATTCTAAAAAATATCCTAGAAAAAAGCAATGAAGGTCACAACTCCATGAGGCCCAACAGAGGGAAGCTACCAGGCAAGGTAAGACACTAAAGGGAAAAGGGGAAAAATAAGAAATAAAAGAGCCAACAAAAGTAAAACATCATGACAAGGATAAATCAATATCTGTCAATTATAACCATCAATGTTAATGGCCTCAATTCACCAATCAAAAGAAATAGACTGGCAGGACAGATTAAAAAGGAAAATGCAAAAAAAAAAAAAAAAAAGGAAAATGTAACAATATGCTGTATACAAGAAACACACCTAACTCAAACAGAAACTCATAGACTGAAAGTAAAAGGATGGAAAACAGTTCTCCCTGCCACAGGAACCCAGAAGAAAGCAGGGGTAGCAATCTTATTTGCAGACAAAGTAGATTTCAAACCAAAACTAATTAAGAAAAACAAAGATGATCACTACATCCTTGTGAAGGGAACAATCCAAGAGGAGAGATGATAATCCTAAATATATATGCAGCAAATACGAATGCCCCCAACTATACAAAACAAATATTAATAGACATGAAAAACTAAATAAACACTAACACAATTGTAGTGAGGGACCTCAATACCCCACTATCACAAATAGACAGATCATCTAGACAAAAAATTAACAAGGAAATTCTAGAACTGAACCAAGCTATTGAACAAATGGACTTAAGAGATGTTTACAGAGTGTTCCACCCCA
>NW_004624733.1:16268214-16355243 GCF_000247695.1 Heterocephalus glaber | reverse complement strand
ACACAGGTAATGGGGGAAAAAAATAAGAACCAAGATACATCATGTACAGGTACAAACACCCAATGATAAATGTAAATGAATTGTATACCTAAAATGTACCAATAAAAGAATTCAAGCAAAAATAAATAAATAATTAAAAAGGGGGCTCCAAGTACTGCACTAGACCCTCCTGGTGATCTTCAGATGCACCTATAACTTCTACCCATAGTTAGTTTTAATTATCAATCTCACTATCTATGCCAAATATTAAGAAAGATACAGGCTGGGTTTATGGACAATTGATCACTTCTAGTGCATCTGGAGTATGCTGGTAAGTATCTCCTGTACAGGGAGATGATTAAATAAAGCTTTAAAATTGTATAAAACAACTCCAAAGTGCTACACCAATTTTAAAGCCTGCTACTAGGTCTAATTTCTCTTAGTGGCCAATAAATGAGACTCTCTATTGAAGAGCCCATAAGGGTTGGGGATGTAGCTTGGTGGTGCTGTGCCTGCCTAGCAAGCATAAGGTCCTGAGTTCAATTCCTAGTACCAGAAAAAAAAGAGCCCATAAATTTTTTTCTATAGCCACAGTTAATACTCAAATATGAAAATAAACAGCTCTTGATCTACTTCACATTTAAAAAATTCCAGTGTTGAGGATAACCATTGATTATTAGATAAATATTTTCAGGTCTGGGGATAAATATATCTGTTGACATCTACTGTGGGATAACTTTGCCAACTAACACTCCTTTGTTGGGAACAAGAAAATTCCTGTGATAAATGAAACAGTGCTACCCACAATATGGGACAGATTACTACCCAGTGCTATGATCACACTATCGTGTTAGCAGATACTGACTTCCTGATGACTGGAAGACAAGGGCTAGAATCAGATTGCCAGCCCCAAACAGTACCCAGTGACTATGTGGCACAAACCTACGGCTTTAGTTTCCTCCAGGGTGGTTAGGAAGGGTACTTATGGGTTCAAAGGCCTTGGGTTAAATTATAGATCAGCCAGCTTACTTCCCAGTGTCTAATTTTGATGGACTAGATCAGGTTTTCACTGGTATGGTCCCTTGGTCTCTATCTTTATTCCACAAATAGGATTTGAAAATGTAATAGGACACATTAAATCTCTTACTAACTATACCCAAAAAGCTCTACAGAAGATATTTCATTACTAAATTCAAAAATGATGAAAAGTCATTTTATAAAACCAATGACCCTAGATAGTCTAACAACAGCACAAGGTGAAACCTGTGCCATTATAAAAAGAAAATCCTCCATACATATTCCTGACAATTCTACAGATGCGTCTTCTGCAAGATCTACATTCACAGATCAGTACAATGTCAGACTCTGCTATAAACATCAATGACTGGCTAGTGTTCTGGTTTTTAAAATCATCCTGGTGAAAAGAAGCTATCATTTCTCTGATTATGGTATTAAACATTAATTTTTTTAATGTTACATGATTCATTGTTGTGGGCTAATATATAATTTGCCCCACCCTCTCTTTCAGACTATCAAAAAGTGATGGTTTTACAAACAACAAAACCTAATATTCATATGTTTTCTTTAGATCAGTCAGGATGAGACTTTTGACTCCTGTCTAGGCAGGGTCAACACCCCCCTTCAACATGAAAAAGTTATATAAAGTTGGACTTTAAAGCCTCCTGCACCCCCTTAAAAATAAGAAATTGGCAACTCAGAGTGAAGGATGAGGTAGGATTAAAATTTTAAAAGTTTGTAGAAAGGACTCAAAGAAATCAAGATTGTTAAAGTTGTACTGAGTTACTTTTCTCATTGCTGAGACAAAATACCTGATACCCAAAGTTAAAGAGGAAAGGTTTATTTTGGCTCACAGTTTGTAGACGTTTCAGTTCATAGTTGACTGGTTGCAAGGCAGGGTAGCATGGCAGAGGGGCAGCACAAATGAGAAACAGCTCATGGCAGGCAAAAGGCAGCAACCAGGAAGTAATAAGTGACAAGTTACCCATGACCCTTGACCTTCTATCTCTTATATCTTCATCCAGGGTGGAGCACCCTTAATCCTCCCCAGAACTATGCCAAACCAATTAGTGGACTGATTTTGCAATCGTGCATCCTTGATCCAATCATCAGACACTAGATCCAGCCACTTACGAAAAGCCTCACCTATGACTGCATGAGGCTTTGAGGGCACATCTAGACACAAACTATAACATTCTACCCTTGGGCCCCAAAGACTCATGCACATCCTTTTATGCAAAAGGCATTCATTCCAATTCTAAGAGTTGTCCAAATCCTATCAGTTTCAGCATTCCTGAAAAGTTCAAGGCAAAAGTTTCCTCTGAGATTTAAGGCAAACTCTTAACTGCAAGCCACTGTACAAATGAAAAGAAAGTTAGACACTTCCAATATTCAATGGCACAGGATAAACATTACAATTCCAAAAGAAATAGGGGAATACAAAGGAATGGGACCAAAGCAAGTCCAAAATCCAGCAAGGCAATCATTAAATCCTGTAGTTCCATGTGCAGCATCCCAGGCAATCTGTGGCAAGATGTAAACTCCAAAGTAGCTCCATCCCTATGGCACTGCTGATGGTTGTAGCTCCCATGGCTTCTCTTTTTGGCCAGCTCTCTTCCCTCTTTGCAGTTTTGCTCAGACAATGCACATTCCTGGTTTCTCCAAACTTTTGGAGCCTTCACTGCACCTCTAGCTTCACACTCTCATGGGCACACTGCTTGGCCTCCCAGACTTTCTTCTGAGGTTTGGGTGGAAGCCTTCCTGACCCCACAACTCATGCATTCTGTATGCACCTAAAACCAGTAGCATGTGGATGAAGCCAAGGTCTGCTGCCAGGTGGAGGAGTATCCAGGCTTTCTTCTCTCTTGGCTATAGGGGCCAAGTGCCTATGAACCAAATCCTGAGGAACAACTTCCCTAAGCCAACATTGTTCTGGGACATGGTACTCTGGGGGCTCTCTTCTCAAAGCAAAGCCTTTCACTTTTGAAATTTTGAGGCTATAAAGGGTAGAATTCAGCTGGTTCTTGTGATGTCCTCAGGCCATCTTTTCTATTGTTCACAACTTAAATATTTGGCTTTTTCTTTCTAGTCATTTTAGTGACCAATTTCTCCTCTGTTCCATCTTTGCAGGCTGCAACTTTATTGGAGCTTCCTTTCTGGCAAAACTCAAAGCATTTTAAATCATTCTGCTGGGCTCTTTGCTCTTTATTCTCAACATAAATCTGGCTAAAGCCCCCAAGAGTAGCCTTGCCACAGCCTTAACATTGGACTGCCTTGAAATTCCTTCTGCCAGATTAATTAGTCTGCTGCCCTAATCTCAGTCTTAGGCAAAGCCTCTGGACATGAGCAAAATGCAGGTAAACTTTCTGCCAAGGCATAACACACATCATCTGTAGTCCCAATGCAGTCCTTCTTCCCAGAAGAAACCTCCTGAGCCTGGTCTTTACCAGAAGTATTTCTACCCACATTCTAGTCTTCTGAGCTCTGCCCAGAATCTCCCATCAAGTGCAGCTTTAGGCATTCTAGAGCTGCTTTTTCAGCTGGCATCTCCAAACACTCCCAACAAGCCACATCCAAAGAGTCCTAAGCCACATGGCCAGGTAATGTTGCAGCAATGACCCCACTTTTGGTACCAAATTCTGACTTAGTTACTTTTCTAATTGCTGAGAGAAAATACCTGACACCCAAATTTAAAGAAAAGGTTTATTTAACTCACAGTTCATAGATGTTTTGATTCAGAGTTGGATGGCTCCAAAACAGGGCAGCATGGTAGAGGGACATCACAGAGGAGAAATAGTTCACAGCAGGCAGAAGGCAGCAAGTGACATGCCACAAGCAATAAGCCACTAGCAGTGACAACAGTAGTCCTGTCTCATATTTTATCCAAGCTATCCACCCTTAATCCTAGCATTGCACCATGAATCAATCCCAGTATCACATCCTTGATTCCAGTATCACACACCCTACTTCTAGCCGCCTCCAAAAAGCTCCACCTATGACTTCATGAAGCTTTGAGGGGACATCTACCTACAAGCCATAACATATACTTTTAAGATAAACTGTAGCTTCAAGACAAGTTTTTTTTCCTGTTTCTGGAGCCCGCCCTAGCTTATAACATTCTTCCTTCCACCCCTACAGAAATAGTGTTAAATTCCTAATGGTCTTTTGCAATAACCTGTAAGTTTCTGGGCACTAGACCCATCCTTTTCACCTACAAATTGCTCTTTCCTCCATCCCAGAAAACAGCTACATTTACAACAAGATTATCTCAACTTCAAACACATATCTCAACTTCAAACACATAGAGATTGCTTGCTATAACCTGATAGACAGCAAGAATGCACATTGTAGATCACCTGTCTTAAAGATAGCTTTTAAATGTGCCGTACTCAGGCTTGTAACACAGCTCATTTCTTTAAACACCCACACTCCCCTCTTGAATGTGTACTATGCTCTCTGTACCTGCCTAATAAACCCTACTCATGTCTCTTTCTAGTGCATCAAAATTTCTTTTTTCTGAGATAGAAGTCAGTGAGCCTACTATAGTGAGGTGGATCAGATCCAGCCAAGTGAGAGGAGCAGCCCCCATCTGGGTCCAGGTGAGACAACTTGCTGGGATGCTCCAGGGTAGTGAGGAGTGGGACTGGGGAAGGCAGCTGCAAAGGCATAAATAGCTAAGTTTGCCACTCCATCTTTGCCCCACCTTCACTCATATTACCCCTTCCCAGGTGGTCTTGGTTTACCATACTTCCCATCCCCAGACGTACACAAGACAGGTAGGCATACCAAGAAAAGGGCTGCCTACCTTGGTGCAGTGATGACATAGGCCAAGTTGTGGGGTCCAGGAATACCAGAATGACTTAGAAGATACCTTTTCAGGGTTTCTGTAGCATGGCACTATCTCAGGAAATGGGTGACTTGAGCATTTAAGCCTCTTCATATGCTTGGAAATATCACAGAACCTTACTATGGAAAGGTTATCCAGGGACCAGAGCCTTGTCCTCATCTGGGAGTTTGTTACAAATGCAGAGTTTCAGGCCCAGCCCTGGGCTTCCATTTTAGCAGCTATCCAGGTGAATCCTGTTCATATTAAAGGTGAGGAAGAGCTGTCAACCTTCTGTCCTTGGTATGAGGGTGCTGGCAAGGACTTTCTGAACAGAATGCCAATTACAAAAGAAATAACATTACAAATTAACAAGATTATATCAAATTTAAAAGCTTCTGCACAGCAATAGAACAAAGAGGCAACAAAAGAATTGGAAAACATTTTGCCAGTTATCTCTGAGTTAGAGGACTAATATCTAGAATATATTAGAAACTCAAAAAATTAGACATTCTCAAATAAAAGACCCAATCAATAAAAAAATGGGCAAATTAAATGAATAAACACTTCTCTGAAGAAGTAGTATAAATGGCCAATTAATGAAAAAATGTTCAATGTTGCTAGTCACTAGAGAAATGTAAATTAAAACAACATTGGGGCAGGGATTTAGCTCAGTGGTTTCGCTGCCTGCTGTGCAAGCGCAAGGACCCGAGTTTGATCCCTGGTACCAAAACAAAACAAAACAAACCAACCCTCCCCCCGCCAAAACTAACATTGAGATTCCATCTTGCTCCAGAAAGAATGACTATCATCAAGAAAACAAATAATAACAAATGCTGGTGAGGCTGTGGGAAAAAAAGAAACCCTTCTACCTTGTTGGTGGAAATGTAAACTAGTACAACCACTATGGAAATTGGTATAGATATTGCTCAAAAAATTCAAACTAGCAATTTCATTTGACTGAGCTATTCCCCTTCTAGGTATTCCTGAGTTATATATATCATATTACAGTGATACATGTATATCCATGTTTACAGAAGCACAACTCAGAATAGTGTAGCCATGTGGGGGATCCAACAGATAGATTCCAAATTCTTGTGTTTGGCAAATGAAGAATTGCAAAGCATACACTCGATGGTGAGGGAAAAGCAGCTGCATTCATTGAAGGTCATGAGCAGAGAAATGGTCTGTTATGACAGAAAAGAAACACTGTACACCATGCAGATAATTCGGGCTTTCAGGCTTAAGAGCAAGAGAGGAAAAAAAGGAGGCAGCATATGTTTTGGTCTGGGGTTATACAGAATGCTTCTAGGGTTGCACCCTGAGCTCATGGGTGAAGGGGAGTGATTAGAGAGGGATGGCTGTAGGGTGCCACCAGAGCTCAAGTGGGTGGAGAGGAGTGAATTTCTCAGCTCCCAATATCCTATCTGTACTAATAGCTAAATGTTTAAAGTGACCTATATGTCTATCAACAGATGAACGGATAAAGAAAATATGGTACTCGAGTCATTTGTAGGAAAGTGAATGCACCTTGAGACCATAATGTTAAGTGAAATAAATAACATACACCAGCTTAAATATAGCATGGTTTCTTTAATATGAGAAATGCAACACATAATTAAAAGAGCAAAATAAAAGACAGATAATAAATAAGGAGATAGATCTTTTCTACATGGAAAAGGGATCAAGAGGACAGGAGTGGGATGAGAAGAGAGTGGAAAGGAAAGGAAGTGGAAAGGAATGAAAAAAGAATTAAGATGTATATGTATGTGTACCAACTCCCCACAAGGAATGAAATCATTACTGCAAATATGTACTAATAAACAAGAAAATATTATTTAAAAGAGCAAAGAGCATAGCTGAGTCATTTAAAAAGTTTTCAGTTTCTCTTGAAAGAAAGTTCTTATAAAGTTAGGCAGAGGAGAATTTGGTTGTTGAAAAGATTAGTATTAGAAAGAAGCTACGCATTTCATAGCAGGACAACAGAAAAGATGACTTGAGAGCATGTGAGCAAATCAGCAAGACCTCACCCTTCATAGGCTCAAGGATGAAGGCAAAAGTGCAGTGGAGACCCCAGAAAGTTGGAAAAGCCAGAAAAATGAAACATCTGAGGAAAGCCACAGATATTCAGCAAAGCCAGTCTAAGAGAGAAGCCATGAAGACTACAACTACCAGCAATGCTGTAGGGGTGGGGTTGCCCAAGTAATTTGGGGTTCTTATCTTTTCCCCAGGTGCTGAACACAGAGCTACAGCATTTAATGTTTGCCCTGCTGGGTCTCAGTCTTCCTTAGGTCCAATTTCTCCTATTCCTCCCTGTTGGAATGGGAATGTTTACCATGTGCCACTGTAGGTCAACAGTATCTAACTTTACTTCTGATTTTTATAGGGGCTCAAAGCTAAGAATTTGCCTTAAGTCTCAGAGAAGATTTTGGACTTGGGCTTTTCAGCAGTGCTGGAACTGTTAGGACCTTGGAGATTCCTACAGATGGACTAAATGCATTTCACATAAAGAGATGTGCATGAGTCTGGGGGACCAGGGGTGGAATCTTACAGTTTGTATCTAGATGTCCCTCAAGAGCCTCATGAGATCATGGATGAGGCTTTGGAAAAGGATTGGTCCATGGGGGTGGTATAGGCAGGACATCAAGTGGAGCCTGATTAGAATGTTACCATATGCACTGAACTCATATGTATGGAGCTGGTGGTCTCACGATGTCAAGAAATGAAGTCATGAACCCAAGGAAAAGACTAAGAGAGTTTTACTGGAAATAATAATAGAAGAAGAAGCTACTGGATTTTCACAAGGGATCTAGAGTAGGAGGCTGCTGAGGATCTTTGTCAAAGATATTTTATACAGCAAAATCACAATGTGGGTAGTCATGGGTCAAATCACAATCCACCTAAACAATTACAAGGATAGTTGCTTAGGTTCTCCAATAGAGAATCAAGGCATGGAGCAAGGGTATATAGCAAGCATCATTAATTTTAATTTTTAACTACTAACTTAGGAAGAACAAAGATATTGCTGGAAAGGTATGGAAATATGGGTCCAGATGTTCTGATCACCCACCTATGTGTCTGATGCCCAATGTAGATTCACCGTATCATGTGGTGCTAATTACAGTATAATCTCAAATTGCTATTTATCTCTAGGGAGGCTTGCAGGCCTACCCATCGTGTTTTCATCTTAAGGCCAAACACTTTTCAAAATCACCTCCAGCAACAATTTTTCTTTTTCCCTAACTTCCTCAAGGGCCCAATCCCCCTCTGATTGCCTATTAATTTCTATCTGATTTAGCTGTCTATAATAAGCAGAGATGGGTCACTAGGGGCATGACTGGGTAGGGCATATCTCCCTCTATGGCTACTTCTTTCTCTCTCTCATTCCTAGTTACCATAATATGAGCGGCTTTCCCTCTACTATGCCCCTCCTGCCCTGCCATCCTGACTTGAAGCCAGTGGAATATGGACTGAAAATGTGAGCCAAGATAAATGTTTTTTTCTTTCCATTGTTGGAATTGGGTGTCTTGTTCCAGCAATAAGAAAGTGACTAGGACAAGGACTCACACCATTCAATTTACCAGGAGGGCTAGTGGCTCATGGCTCAATCTGCATTCTTCTCTGTAATTCTCTATACCACATGTACATATCTTGTCCAGTGATACTCCTCCACGGGGTCCGTTTACAACAAAAGTCTAACCATTATGGAGGAATGCTGGCCTGTTTCACTCACCTCCATTCAGGACAACTATAAAAGACATCTCAGCTTCAGTGCTTACCATGAGACTGATTGAAACAACACTTTTCAAGTGTATTGCTGTTCATCTTCTCTCTCTCTCTCTCTCTCTCTCTCTCTGCCAAATCTCTGATGGTCTTGATGTCTTTTAGGCTTATGGTTAATTTCCTAGGGAGCTTTCAGTAGACTGAATATTATAACAATTAGAAAAGATGGTATGTGAAAAGAACTTAAGATAATGTCCAGGATATCAAGCTTTCTCCTTCCCTGGTGTACACATCATTCCTCCAGTATGGTCTTATTATATTTTATTGTACTGATGCCTCTTACTTTTAGCCATTAAATTGTGGGGTCAAGAAATATTTGTTCAGTGACTGAAAGAGTGACCTGTGCTATGGGGTTTTTGGGAACAGCATTATTATTTCACCTTACAAAAGAAGACACTGAGCTCAGAGAGAATAAGTGGCTATTATATGTGCAGTGAGGTGGGCCTGGGCCTTAAGCCTCTTGAATTCAAGTCCATGCTCCATCCACCAGCACAGTCACTCCAGGTTATATCTGGAGAGTGAATAGAACAAGCCCCAGGAAACATTTTAGAGGTAGCTGGAGCCAGCAGCTTTGGAGTTAAACAGAGAATATTTCCATCTCACCTCAAACTCTCAATGGCTTTTATCCTTAAACAAATCATTTACTTCTCTGTGGCCAGCTTCTCATCACTGAAATCATGGTAATAGTACATCCAGGCATACGTAGTGACATTTGTTAAAGAGATTATAACTCCCTTGAAGTTGAGGGAGTGTTTTGCTTGTCTCTTTTGCTTGTAGCTGTGTCTCAACAGTTAGCATCCTGCTTTGAACATAGTAAGTGCTCATTAAGTATTTGTGAACAATACAGAGAGCAGAAAGTGAGGATATGCATAGGCATTCATACTAATTGGTAATAGTCTGTTGTCATTTTTCCAAAGGTGAATCATCCAGGTTAATAACCAACTCTGGATTTAATGGTAAATCTCTGACCTCCCCCTGTACCCTCTCATGGAAGCAGCAATTGTCCTAGGTCTAAAACAAGACAATTTGGGAGATGTTCAATGACAGTGAAGACAGTTAGTGATCCAGAAGCCTCTGGACCATGAGTGTCCCTGCAATGAGCCCCACCAGACTCCTGGGCACTGTTTCTGTTCCCTTCTAGTGGCCTTCCCACTTCACTTGTTTCTGCTGCTATTCAAGGGAATCCAGCTCTACTTGCACGGGAAGTGGCTGCTCAAAATACTCCAGCAGTTCCCACGTCCGCCTTTGCACTGGCTCTTTGGGCACTACTAGGAGGTAGGAAGAAGCATGAAGTTGGAGCAGGAGAGCAGGAAGGCTGAGGCTCTCAGAGCATATTCAGCAATCCACAGGATGGGGCTGATTGGACAAGAAGCATGTGGCTTCTAAGACACTCATCTCTTAGGCTAGACTTCTCCCAGTGACAGGGAGCTCACTCCCTCACAAGAAGCCAATACTACTGTTGCTCAGTTCTGTCACACAATCCTTCCTTATGCAGATCTGTCGGCTGCACTTCAAGGGCTGTTTTGTCCTTTCTGAATCTCCCCTCCATGCTGAGCACCACTAGCTGCCTTAGCTATTCTTAAAGTTGCAGACTTCTAGATACCTCAATGCACTTGTCATTCAATGCCATCATCTTTGCCTGGCCTTGAGCTCTCCTGGGAACATAGACATCAGTGTGAAAGGATCCCATGGAGTACTATGCATCTGCTGACAACAGACACGGATCTAAGGGTTTGTCAGGTCACAGGACAAGAGCTTACTCAGCCAGTGTAGGTGAAACCAACTGGCTAGGTATGCCAAAGACTGAGGGATTTCCAAAACAAGTGATTTGGAGGCAGAAACTGTAGTTCATGGGCACATTTGAGAGGGAAGGCTTCATGATGTCCTGCAGGGGCCTGGTCCTGATGCTTGAGTTTCCCTATTAAACAGAATCTGTTCACCTCTGAGCTCTTCTGCCAAGCACCTTGTACCATGAGTTCCTTTGAGCCAAGCAAACCATCCCCTCCTTGTATCCCATTGCCTAATGCAAACATGTCACAGGAGTGTGAAGCGATGTTGGAAAGAGGGAAAGAAGTAGCCTAAGAGCTGGGAGATAACAATGCTGACCTCCTACACTGCCAGTCCATAGGCAGGGTACCATAGAGTGAGGTAAGGGGCTGCAGGAAGAGGGGCTCAACAAGGGATTGTGGATTGAACAGACTTAAGAGGAGGAGGAGGAGGAGGAGCATATGGAGCTCAGAAGGAGAGCTGAGGCTCTGATGCCCCTGACTCTTCTAAGGCACACAGCTTCTTCCTACAGTGGATACTGAATCTCCACTAGTTACCAACTCTGGAAAGAAGAAAGTCCTGCAAGACAACAAAGGTTTGCATGATAGCTAAGGCAGATCATCAAACCAGCTCCATTCCTAACTTTTGCTGAAACATCCAGAACTATGTTCCTGTGGTGTTCTGTGCTTCAGCCCCAGCCAAAATCTAGAAATAAAAATGATTTGATTTTAATAATTTGCCTATTCTCTGGTAACAGATCATGAAGGATGATGAGGCACTTGAGCAGGCTCTGAGACAGGTAGAAAATTTCCCAAATGCTTGCCCACAGTAGCTCTGGGGCTTCAAAGTGCACATCATGATCTATGACCCTGACTACAAGGAGGTGATGCCTGGGAGATGGGGTAAGAGAAAAACCCCATCCAGAGGCAGCCAATCTTCCTTCTGGGTATATCCATGACCTGGGTATGTTATCTTCCAGAAAAAATGGCGGTTTGGTAACCAGTGCCTAAACACTCCACATACTATTCTCCCAGGATAGAGCCAACAGTTCTTACTTCGTTCTAGAGATTTAAAACCGCTGTATAGGAATGAACTTATCTTTTTTCTTTCTCTTTTTAAAACCAATTTAGGTCATCTGTTATATGTATTTCCCAATATCTGAAAAAGAAACTTCATATGCACATTGATTTTGGTTTGAAAAGAGATTGGGACAACTAAGTCATCTCCCATTGTAGACACAGCATAGGGCTCTGTGCCAGTCTTTCATATTGAAGACATACATTGCCTGTGTTTCTTCTCAACTCTTCATCCTATTCTGGGGAAGTTTAACTTCTGGTAAATGGAGGCCCCCTTTCTGAGCCCCATTGACTCAGCACAGAGATAGAGGGGATAGGGGGCAGTGGGAGATGACATTGGACAAACTGTCAGTTGGCTGTCATCAGAACTCATGTCCTTAACCACAGCTTCCTTGGTTGCCTTCTTTGTTTTGTTTCCAACTAAAGCCCTCTTTTATTTTTCAGACCCCAAAACTCATGATTTCTACAGATTTCTGACTTCTTGGCTTGGTAGCCTCTAAACTAGGATGTTGGTGACTCTGCTGTTAGATCTGCCCAGTGGTTTGTTTCTGGTTCACAAGAACAAGAATTGAGAGTCTACCACTGTGATGACTCATTCATAAACCAGCTTCATTTCTTTTCTAATCAGACCCTCACCTTTTCCTCTTTGGGACGAGACCCCTCCTGAGGCTCAGCTCCTTCCACCTCTCTCCTCAGTTCTCTCCAAACATTCCTGGTCATGCATTTATTTATATCCCTCCATGACCTGTCCCCATATCTTTTTCAACTTTTGTCTCAGAGCTATCAGTCTCACTAGATGTACCAGCCTAGTTGAGAAATTCACATTCCTGAAAATGCAACCTCGGTTGGCTTTGCCCATGACTTTCCTGCTACTGGGTTTCCTCCCTCTTAGGATATCTCTTTGTCTTTTCCAAATTGTTCCTCTAATCTAGTTCTTTACAAACACATACACAGGCCCATATTTGATACAGGGAAGAATTTAGTTCTGATGTGTGAGCAGATGTGATTCCAGCACCAGTGGATATTGACACCAACCTTCACTATGAAAGCCTAAAGCCTTATGTGGGAATCATGGCTGACTCCGTATCAGTTATGCTGGTGAGTCTGTGTCCCTTTATATCCACACACCCACTGACAGCATGCTCCCAGATTCTACTTGCTAACACAGATAGACATCTGACAGTCACATGGAGTAACACTTTCAGGCCATTATAATAAGAGTAATTTCCCCAAAAGGATGTAGGACAGGAAAGTCCTTGAGATGGGGATTGAGACACACTTTGCTCCCTTTCTATTGCAGAGAGCATCATAGTAGATTCAGGCCCCACTTTCCTCTTCCAGGTCATCAGCACAGTGGAGGAGAAGTTGCCAATTCTGTCAGATCATAACACTGCCTGTATCTGACTGGTTTGGTGAAAGGCAACCTCGGTGGTAGGCTGGACCTCCCAGGATGTAACTCAATCAGGCTCTGGCATGGAGCCTAGGGCTTCTGCATAAAAGTGAGGACAAGCACAATGACCCAAGTTTGATCCCCAGTACCAAAAAATAACAAAACAAAACAAAATGTCATAACTGATTCTAAATATTCAAAACTTACTTATGACTTTACAAGAATGCAAGTTTAATTCTCAATAAAAGTTTTTTTCATAGCAGGCATAGTTTACAAGTAATATGTTTCACCATCTTGATTTGCTGAAAAGCATTTGCCTTTCCAAGTAAGGGTCTCTTAACCAGGCATCTGGAGTTACAGAGAAGGAGCAGGGGAATTGAGGAGGACAATATCCACTCCCACCACAGGACAAATAGGTACAGCTCAGCACTGAGGACTCCCCTCTGGAGATCTTTCAACATGTCTTCTTGATGTCTCTGGACACCACCATGAAGTATGCCTCCAGCCACCAGGATAACATCTAGTGACATAGGTCTGTGACAGCCTCTCAGTGGCAAGTTCTTGTTCTTGCAACTGAAGTGGACTCAGAGATAGATAGGCAGCTTGGATACCCTCCTCCACACAGAGCAAGTTCCTCACCTCAGCCCCAGGCCAAGCTGTCATTTCAGACTTGACCCAAACTTGTCCATCCATACACCATGATGCTTAGCACAGGTGGGAGCCTGGCTGCTCATACCAGCTTCTAAAGGCCTGAGGGTCGCAAGGGCTATAAGACAGAAATGTCATCTGTCCCGCCATTTCAGTGAATCTTCACTCAGAACCCACTCTGCCTCCAGTTCAGACCTAATCATCTCCAGGATTTTCCTCTCCCTCAGGAACTTTCAGTCCTACATCAAGGCCATTGCGGACATAAACAACCTGCTGTATTCCGGTCTGAGGAATCTCTTTCATCATAATGATATCGTCTACAGGATCACCTCTGATGGCCACTGGACCCACTGTGCCTACTGCTTTACTCGTGAGTACACAGGTTCTATCTCTTTCTTTGGTCTCCCCTCTTTTACCCAGCTTAGCCCAAATGAACTGGTTATCCATCACCCCTCAGGCAGAACCAGGGCCCTAGTTCCCCTGCAGGACCTGGGACACACTCATGCTGGGACTTCCCTATTGCAAGGGAGCTGAGATGTATGGGTGCCAGGCAGTAAGTGGGGAATTATTTGTGCTCTCACATCAAAGAAGGTTTCAGTGCCCTCTGTTCTGAGGGAGCCCTGACTTACATCAGATCACGCTGAACTCCCACTTCTGACCCACACATCATACTCATGCTGAGCTCTGCAAGGCTCTTAGATTGGAGCATGGGATATGCACATGGCACGTCCACTGTGGGTTGTTCATGCTCTCAGCTCTCCCTGGTAACTCCTATCCTGGGACAGACTGAGTGATCAAGCAGAGGAAGGCTCAGCTACAGGAGGATGGAGAGCTAGAGGAGGTCAGGAGAAAGAGGCACTTGGAATTCCTGGATATCCTTCTGTTTGCCAAGATGAGTGTGGGTGGCAGAGGCCTGAGGCTTTGCTTAGAAGCACAGAGTAAGGGGAAAAATCCTGTTCACTTACCCATTTTCTTCCCAAGATGTAAAATGGAAACAGTTTGTCTTACAAGGACATACTGACTCATGTGAACACCTTCATGTTTGGTGGCCATGACACCACAACCAACAGCATATCCTGGATCCTTTATCCTCTGGATGTGTGCCCCGAGCATCAACATGATGCAGAGAGGAGGTCCAAAGACTCCTGGGGGGTAGATCCTCTTTCACCTGGTGAGACCTCAAGAAGTGGGAGAGCCTGGCAGCTCTAGTAAAGGGAAGGACTTGGTTTGCCCTGGCCCTGTGTGCAGTTCAGGGACCATTAATTTCAGGGACCACTTGGACCAGTTACCACCATGTGCATCAAGGAAGCCCCGAGGCTCTATCCACCAGTACCAAGTGTAAGTCGACAGGTTAGTGAACCTGTGATCTTCTCTGATGAATTGTCCTTACCAAAAGGCACAATCTTCTCAGACTCGCTCACCTAAGCACTCATCAGGGAAAGGGAGGATTGTAATTTCACATGTGCTTCAGCAGTTCTGACCTTTTCTTCATTTCTCATTCCCCATAAGTGAACTGGAGCCTTACTTTGAAGTTAGTGTGAGATGTATAATATGATTGACTCAGAGCTTGAATTCAGCAAAAGTTCTTTAATGCTAGCCTATGCATGTGGCCAGAAGACTCTTGCCCTATAATTTTATTCTTTGAGATGTGGAAGGTAGAATGAGAATCAGAGAGGAAAAGAGAGAAGTGATCTTTTCTCACATTGTCAAGTTAAATGAGACAGACCAGGAAATCCTCTGTCATGGATCAGACGTAGTCCAATGTCTCTAGAGCCCTAAGGGCTGGTATCTGTGCTGTGGTAGGAAGGCACCACTCTACCCATTTGCCATTATGTCTGTTTTCAATCCTGAAACTTTCTAGCTGTGGGATCTTAAGATAATCAATTTTTATGAGACTTAGAGACATCATTTGAAAAATGAAAATAAATAGTGTATCCTTGTAGGGTGCCTATGATTACTGGGCATGTTTAATGAATATTTTCCAAAAACTCTCAGAAGCCATTTGATGACCATGAGTTGTCGCCTCAATTAGTCCAAACAGTAGGCCACTGATACTTTCTCGGTTTTCATTCATGAGATGATGGTTTTCTGTTCCTTTTTTTGTGCTCAGATATTTTGGAAAACTTATATTGTCTCTCTGGAAGGAGATCATCTTGCTCAAAGTGATGGTTTATGGGATCAAGCCTTTTCTGTGTGCATGTTCCTTGCAGGCTGAGGGAGAAGGGTCCCACTTCATTGAAAAAATGTCTGTCAATGTCTCCTACTTTGATTACAGGAATCCTAGTCACACTCTCCATTTATTGCCTTCACCACAGACCAAAGGTGTGGGAAATCCAGAGGTAAGAAAGCTCAGAATAAGAGAAGAGGGAAGGGAGTGATTTCTCAGGGACAGAAACTTTTCCTGCTCTCTACATTGGGTAATCTTCCCCCTCATGGATTGGAAGCAAGGACTTGAATCCTTTCTATCCTGGCCCAACAGCTCTCCCTTCAGGTATCTGACTCTTCTCAGTTTGCACCAGACTCTGCCCAACTCGGCTGCTCATTCCTGCCCTTTTCAGGAGGACCAAGGTGAAGCATCTTTGTTTGGTGATGGGGTGGGGGGAAAGTAGCATCACTGGCAAGTCCCCATGTTTGTGATCCTCTATGTTCCGATGTGACATCTTAAGGCATGTTCTTGGTGTTGGTGATTCAGGAAGGGGGCCCTGCTTGTGTGTGTTTGTGTACACAAAAGAAAGGTGGCATTTTGGGTATATGATGAAGACACTGACTCAGTGCCCTTTCTAACTGCCAACCAAAATTCCCTTTCAGAACTGTTATACTACTCAGTGTATTTTGTTGTTTTCCTTACTTTTGGAGTATGAATTTTCAGAATTAGAGTTTTCTCATGTAAACCAACCTTCAGGTTTGGTTTGGTTTCTCTCTTTTCCTACATTTGTAGTGCTACCCAGCATCATTTCTAATTCACCATTCAGCCACTGTGATGAATCATTGAACACTTTCCATGGAATTTTAGGGGCCTTGTAACTCCTAGTGTTGAAGCCATATATGTGACTTGGCAGCTTATTGTACTGTATTGAACATTGTCATTTCATAGATTTTTTTTTTTAGCTTCTGGATCACCTAAATTTCACTGCTTATCAATGTTCATCGTATTTGCCTGTCTTCTCAGCTGACAAAATTCTGTATGTAGAGTGGACTCTAACCATAGACATGGCCCAACTAGTCAAACTGTGACAAAAACATAAGAATGAGGATCCAAAGTGGTTCCAAGAGAAAATCTACCTTTTAGTTACACTGCATTGCAGATACTGGTACGGATAATAACAAACACAATTAAAATAGCTCCTGAGGTAGACAAGTAAGCTCCAAAGGATTACTGTGAGATTTCACAAAGACTGCAGGCTCTGTAGAACAGGCACTGCCAAAAAGCTCAAAGTAATTAGAAGAAAGTAAACTTTTCTCCAATAATTCTATAATGCTGAATTAACCTTCACAGTACAATGCTTAAGCGCATTGTTTTTGTACAAACCAGCTTTCTAGGATAAGGTTTCTTCCTGTATTGGGTCATTCCTCTTAGAATATAGCTCCAAGTCATCATGTTGCCATTAGAGGATAGGTGAGGATGAGGTAGCATGATGTTAGGTAGAAATATTTACCCTCCATTTATTCTGCTGCATTTTATTTGATTTTTAAATTTTAACTAACTTAACTAAAAATATTTAAAAGTATGTTTCTCCATACTAAGAGACTGAAACACAGAGATACAGGACTCTACTCCTGGTTCAGTGACAAGAACAGACAGGTGTTGTTCAGAGTCAGGCACCTATTTTCAAGACAGATTTTACTCCTTCCCCCATGCTTTTACTCTCTCACTTGTTCCTGAGTAGTTTGTGGAATGTTCCATGTCCCTGCACTGTCCCAGACCCTGGCCTGTGGTGTGTCCTTGAATCAAACACTGATGGTGCCATAGGTGCACAGCAGAGGGTTGAGGGCCAGACGGTCATTGCCCTGAGCCTTCAGGATGTACAGGCAGAGGTGGAGAGAGGATATGCTCAGTGACTTCAACAATAGGAACCAAGATGTGGGACCAGACAGGCAAAAGTGGGGGGAGAGAGCTGAGGCACTTGGGCTCTGTATTGCCTGATGGAGGGCATAAGAGGGTCAGTGAAGAGGGAGGAAAAGCAAGGAAACCAGAGAAGTGAGGGCCTTGAAGATGGCAAGTAGGGACATTTCTAGATGAGAATTAGAGGCTACAATGCTAGTGAACTGAAGGGGTGAGGAAGAGGCAGGAGATTCACCACTGACTGGAAAGCAGAAGAGATAACAGAGGGGAGAGAAGGTGGCTTCCAAGGTTCCCTAGCCTGCTTCTGTCCACAAAGCTCCCTGATGTTGCTCTAATGCCCCTTTCCCACTCGTCTTGTGTCTCTGAGAACCGAGGTCTCTGTTCCCTTAGATAGTGATGACTTAGAGTGTGCCCACCCTTCCCCATCTAGCTGTGACAAATGCACATCATACAGGGAAGTACAATATGTTAGGAGTGGAGTGAACAATCCAGTGACTAACTCTAAATTACTGGTCTGATTGGATTCCACCCTCACAACGCTGGTGCTGTCTTTAAAGAGACTTAATGCCTGAGTGTCTCATAGTAGAGTTAGAACCAGCCCTGGAGAAGTGAGAGGCCTTGAACAAGGTCAGGATCATGTGATCTGCAGCCTGGAGTAGAGGTCTGAGTGAGCTGTAAGCAAAGGGGCTGAGCTGGCCTATGAAGGAGGGGCCTGAATGCCCAACTCTGGGCTGGAACTCAGGGCCTAATGCCCATGAAGTCCAGAATGGGTCATGAGGTCATTTTTCACTTCACTGTCCCTTCCTCATTCAGGAACTGCATTGGGAGAAAATTTGCCATGAATCAGCTGAAGGTGGCAGAGGCCCTGACTCTTCTTCACTATGAGCTGCTTCCAGATGGTGGCAGGATTCCTATGCCAGTAGAACAACTTGTGCTGAAGTCCAAGAACGGCATTCATTTGCACCTTAGGAAGCTCCCCTCACTTTGGTGAGGACGAGGACAGCTCCACAGGCTTCCTGTCTTCCATCCTATGTTCCAGTCACTGGCTCCCGTTCCCCAGCTCTCTGCCCACACCTTGCTATCTCCCTGTTCACCTACCTTTCTTCCCCCATCAGATCATGCCTCCTGGTCTCCTGGTTGTCTGCTATTCTCTCCTCCTTTTTTTTCCAGCTTCTCTTCCCGCTTGTCTTTCCACCTGTCCCCCACTTATCTGCACCTCTGAATGTCCACCTAATTCCCCTGGCTGTCCTTCAGCCTGCCTAGCCCTCTGCCTGTCTACCCCTGTTCTGCTATTTGTCTGTGCCTGTGTGACCTTCTTAGTGCTGCTAAAATAAATTAGCACAAACTTACTTGCTTTAAAGAAGATTGGAATTTTGGAATGAGTTTCATTGGGACACAAAGAAGTCACAGATTTTTCTGCTTATGATGGATTGAATTATGATGTTTCAATTTTATTATGCTGTGAAAGATATGGTTTCAGTATAACATATACTTCAATTTTGAATTTTTATCTTTTCCTAAGTTAGTGATACATAGTTCAAAAATCTTGTGATCCTGGTTAGGGACAGTGAACTGCAGCTCCCAGTCAGCTACATCATCAGGGAAGTCAAGAACCAACACTCAGCAGTGTGCCTTGTTGCTAAGCCATTGTGTTTGGTGGGCAGGCATATTAAGTTCAGTTCCCTCACTGTCTTCTTCTCATCTTCTGGTGAGTTTATTAAGATCTAACCCTGTATTATGTTCAGGAGCATCTCTATTGGCAGGGCCATGCTACTTACTTGGTGGTCAGCTGGGAGCCTCCTCCTTTTTCTTTTAGTTTACTTACAAAAATAAAATGTGTTTCCAGACAGAAAGTAGAATGGCAGTTACCAGGGGCTGGGAGAAAGGGTGAATAGTTATTGTTTTACAGTAGAGTTTCATTTAGGATGATGAGAGCTTTCTTGGGATACATTCTGATGATGGCTAACAATTCAAATGTAGTTAATGTCACTGAATTATACACTTAAAAACAAGATGATAAATTTTATATTATGTATGTTTTCACACAAAATACATCATGTTCTTTTATATCCGGAAATACATTACCCTTTTACTTTAGAACTAATTCTCAGGGTGTGTGAAGTGTCAGAAATAATTTCATGATCTTGATGTTTTCAATATGCAATATATCCATTATTTCTGTTTTCATTATTGGTTTATCCATTGCTAGTTTTGTCTTCAGATTTCTCTAGTTTGGTCATCATATGACCTCCCTATTGTAAGAACCTTTGTGATTACATGTGCCCACTGTGATAATACCAAATGTATTCACCATTTTCTTAGGGGCTAGAACTTGGACATTGTAGGGAGCCATTATTTAGCCCAGCACAGTTTCTCTCTCACTGTCACCCAGTTCAATGAGTCAGAATTTTAATTATTTCTCAGTTTAATTTTTTTAAAAATTATAGAATTTAATGGGATTCACTGTGATAATTTCATAAATATCTATATCATGCATTGAGCATGGCCATCTAACATTCCTCTACAGTCTTCCCATTCCTCATGGCTCCTCTCCCAGTCCCTAATAGTTCATCTTCTACATTCAAAATCATCTTTTTTTAGTTTCTGCGTATGAAATAAAGCATACAATAAGATATTTGTCTATCAGTGTCCAGCGTATTTCTCTTAACCTGACATCCTCCAGCTTTGTAGATTTTCCTGCAAATGACAAGATTTTATTCTTTCTTTATAGTTGGACAATATTCCATTATGTACCTGGTATTTTCCCCCCAAATAAACCTAACCTGAAAATAAGCCCTAGCATGATTTTTTTCAGGATGCTCGTAATATAAGCCCTACCCTCAAAATAAGCCTCAGTTAAGATCATCAGCCAGATGGATGGGTTTAGTACATCTGTTGGAACACCAAACAGGTGTATTGAATAATAAAATGATAACATAAACATATAATTATAAATAGTATTATTGACATTAATACTGTGATAGCCAACCCTACTCCATCTTGTGCCTTAATGCCATTTTGTACCTGTGCTTGAACAAAGTGCTTGTGCTTGAACAAAGCACCCCAAACCCTCATATCCTGCTTGAGAGTAAACTTGCTGCAGTTGCAGGATGTTTTGTAGGTCACCTAGTGTGTGTGAAACTTCCTTGTGCCCCCCTACCAACCTGGCATGGTTCTGCTTCTGTAAGATTCTGCTTGCTCCCCTCTGAGCCCTCCCCAACTGAAAGCATGATTTAAAAGGAGAAATCAAACCGCTTCCCATTGCCGAGGAAACATTTTGGGGGCTAGCCCCTCCTCGGCCGCCGGCTATAATAAACAGGCTCGAATCTGGCACACAGTGTGGTGCATCTCTATTGTTCTAACTTGCTCATCCACAACAATATGCTAATGCATGATAATATAAATTATAATTAAGTATCTGTAAATACCCAAATGGGCACCTTTGCATAAGAAGTAAATGCCTATGGAAACATATGAACTCAAGACTTGTTGCTGAATGACCAATCAGAGCATAGACACAATGCACAAAAACCATGCACACTTGATATCAGATGTGGTTGTGTCTAATATGAATCTTTATAAATCAAGGTATCATGTATTGGAATGGATGTACTTAATGCGCTTGCCTGAAGTAAAGAAAGATTTTCTGGATTTTGGTGCCTGCAATTTTTTTTCACTTTTGTGTGGATCATCCTTCTTAACTGTAATCACTTTTGTTGCCACTCCTGTCTCCTAAGTCTTCAATTAACACTTGATTTAACTGTGTGAAGCCAAGCCTGCAAGAGGATGACTCGAGTGAAGAATTCATGGGATAAAATCACTGGGAGCTGTGTAGTCAATGCACTATTAGCAGGCTACATTTAAGGTGAGTTCTATTGCTGGACGTGAGAAATGGAGTCACAAGAAATTCAGGCTGGAAGTTGGGGTTTGGAGAGTTATGGCTATATTGCAGAAGAAGATGATATGACTGTATTTGAATAAATGTAGTTTTTGTACATGAGTAAATGTAGATTATTGTACGTAAAAAAAGACATCCTTTAAAAATAAGCCCTATTATGTCTTTTGAACATAATTAATAGTAGAAGTCCTGGTCTTATTTTCAGGGAAATATGGTATGTACTATTTTAGTTTTTTATTAATCTGTAGACAAGCACGTAGGCTGACTTCATAGCTTGGCTATTGAAAATAGTGTTGCAATAAACATGGTTATGTAGGTGTATCTTTTGAATGCTGACTCCATTTCCTTTGGATATATACCTTGGAGTAGGACAGATGGGTCATATTTCCAGTTTTATTTTCAATTTTTTTTTTTGTACCAGGGATCAAACTTGGGACCTTGTGCTTGCGCAGCAGGTGCTGGAACCACTGAGCTAAACCCCTGGCCCTCTATTTTCAATTTTTTGAGAGCCTGTTCCTCTTTGCCTTTTCCCTTTTCTAGAGCTTTTCTGGGCTTGTGGAATCTTCCTCAAATCCAGTAGTGTCTTCAGATATCTCTGCTTCTGTCTTCATATCACCTATTACAAGGACTGTTTTGATTACATTGTGCTTACTTTGATAATATTAGGACATATTCATAATAGTCCCAGAGTGAGAACTGGAACATTTTGGGGAGCCATTATTTAGCACAGTATAGTTCCTTCCTCACTGTCACTATATTCTGTCCATCTAAATGTCACCTATATAATGTCTATCTACCTGATTGCTGTTCACATATTCTTCTGGTTTGTAATAAAGTTCACAATGTCACTTGTAGTACCAGGAAGAAGATGGAGGGAAAAGAGAGAAATGGATGGAGGTGAGATAGATACATCTCTTATAAGGAAGAAGACACTGATGTCTACACTGTGGTACCAGGACTCCAGGCTGGCCCGATTCAGCCCACCTCCTCTTGGTGCCCTCACCCACCTGATGTCCCACACCTTCCTAGCTATTCCCATGTATATGAGTTTAGATGAAATGATCTTCTCTGGAACCTCTATGGGAGATCACACCTGTCAGTGAAAGTCAGTAGGTCTTGATTCTGTTCAAGGGCAAACATTTCTCACAGTACATTTTCCAGAATAGGTCCCAAACAGAGCCCATCTTGACCTGAGCAGAAAAGCCTTATATATCTGGACTAGAATGAGTCCTGGGAACCCAGCTGATTACACTCCCAGTGAGTTATGGTAAGAGAGTCTACCTTCCCATGCCATTTGTCACCTGTCAGCTTCCCATGAACACTTGGACTGCATACCTCTCAGGAGGCTTGGAGAGTGAACAGCTGTCCAATAAGAGTCGGAGGGATGGTAGGTGGGCAAATGGATATGGCTAGTGGAAAGGAATGTCAGACTCCAAGCAGCTCCTCCCCTGGGGCAGTCCACTGGTGGTCCCTCCTAGGAAATCCTGAGGAAAGAGGAGTACTAGCATCCCTGAAAACACTTGGTGACTGCCTGGGTGCTGGTATTCCTCACCCTCTGTTCCAGTATCTGCATCCAGTACCCTGTGCACTTCCACCAGGTTCCCTGACTGCTATCCTTGTTTCTCCCAGTCTCTGTTGATCCAGACACACCTTCTCTTTCTGGTTCTATACACAAGTTTCTTTTCTGCTCTGTACCATTCCTAGTCCAAGGTGCAGGATGCCACCAACATATCTCTGTAGAGTCCTTTGCAGGCCCCATTGTAACTGTTAAGATAGATTGTCATGAAAGTTGCCTATGGTAGTAGTAAAATACATTTCTTGATGAGGCCTGGAGGCATCACTTTGGCTATATTAAGGCCCTGACCCTTTCTTCTGTGGCACTGTTATGCTTTGCTTCCTGGTCACAATAAAGTAGCTTTGCTCTGCCATGCCCTTGTACCTTGTTTTTTCCTTGGAGGCAGCCCACCATGGACTGAATCCTTTGAAACTGTGTGTTATGGTTTATATCTAAAATGTTCCCTGGTAGTATTATGTTCTGAGGTGGGGCCTAGTTGGAGGAGGCAGGTTACTGGGGCATGACCTGGAAGACTGTATTTTGTCCCTGGTTCTTTCTCTCTTGCTTTACGTTCTGATTGCCATGAAGTGAATAGCATTCCTCAGCCATGCCATTCCACTATGTTGTTTCTGCCCTGGAGCCAGCCAACCATGTACTGAAATCACAAAACCATGAGCTAAATTAAACCTTTCCTCCTTTAAGTTGTGAGCGTCAGGTATTTTGTCCTGGGGACAGGAAAGCTGACTAATACAGTGAGCCAAATAAAACTTTTCTCCTTTAAATTGTAGTTGTTAGACATTTTATTCCATCAATGGGAAAACTGATCAATGCAACCATTATGTCATGTTTTACTTCCTGGATTGGGCTTCTCCCCCAGTACTGTCTGCTGCCAAGGCCTCCCTTCCACATCCCTGCCATCCTGGTCACTTGCCTAGTTCATTCTTACTTTGAGCAGGGGGAGGAGAAGGCAGGATGAACACTCAGTGCTTGACTAAGGAGACAGAAAAGAGTTAGGGTTGGTGAGTGAGTTGGACATGTCCTGCACAGGATGTTTGGCACCTCTTCTGGTATTGGGTTATGCAGAAGGGCACATGCTGGCCATGCTCACAGGATACAATATTAGGAGAGCTTACTCCTATTATGATCCCTAGTGGTGTGGGTGAAAAGATGAAGCTGAACCAAGTAAAGTGTATTAGATTGTTCAGGATGCTGTAAAAAATAACACAAGCTAGGTAGCTTATAAATAAGAAGAAATCATTTCTCACAGTTCGGAAAGTCCAAGATTAAGTTTCCAGCAGATCTTGTGTATGGTGAAAGTAAACTTCTTGGTTCACAGAGGATTTAGTTAACCAAATTAATGAGTTAATTAGTAAAGTGTTCAGCAAGCTTATTTAAAATTTTAATTTTTATTAATATATGTTTGCAGTACATAATGGCTACATTCATTGTGAGGAGTTTTAACATGTACATATGTGTACATAACACATCTTAATTCTCTTTATATCTCTTTAAATGTTCAGCAAGCTTAAAGAAGAAATAAACAATAAACTAATTGAGTGAAGGCCATAGAGGATATGAATGACCATTTTGGTAAATAATTAGGAATTATGAAAAGAAATCAAGCAGAAATACAGGGCATGAGAAATTCAACAGAAAGCATGGGTAGCAGATTTGACCAAAGACACAGTGTTGGAACTTGAAGGAAGGGTGACATAGTAGATTATATAATCAGTGACACACTAAAAATAACAAGACACCCCAGAAGTGGCATCTAAACACTACGAGGTGATTTTAAAATACCAATCTCTGAATTATAGGAGTAACAGGAAAATCAGACGATGACTCAAAAAATTTATTCATCTAAATCAACCAAAAAACTCCAACTCTAGGGAAAGAATTCAGTATTCATGTACAAGATGTATCTAGAACCCCCAATAGCCGGGGCCAGAAAAGAAACTCTCTACGAATAAGATAATCAAAATTTCAGAAATTCAGCACAAAAAAGAGAATACCAAAAGCTTTTAGAGAATAATGTAAGTAACCAAATCACTTCAGGGAGTCATATACAGAGACAAGGATGCCACTAACAAAAACGGACTAAAGAAAAGTACACATCTAATGGGGAGAGTAGTTAAACAAAAAGGAAAAATGAAATCAGCACTAGAAAAATAACATAATGACAGGATTTAGTAAATACCTTTCAGTAATAACTCTCAAAGTAAATGATCTTGACTCCCCAATCAACAGACTAGTAGACTAAAAAAAAAAATTCAACCATATATTGTCTGCAAGAAACACACCTTATCCAAAAGGAAGCTTATAGAAAGAGAAAAGATGAAAAATGATACTTCATGCAAGTGGAGCCAAGCAAGCAGGAGTAATAATCTTATTTTCAGACAGCAGACTTCAAGCCAGAACTGACTAGAAGAAACAAAATTGGCCACTATATGCTGCTAAAGAGAGCAATTCAGCAGAAAGAGATAACAATTTTAAATATATATGCACCAAATGTTGGTGCACCATACTTCATACAACAAAAACTACTGGACATAAAAGGACAGAAAGACACAGTACAATCCTAACAGGGGACTTCAACACTCCTCTTATGCGACAGGTAGAGTATACAAAAAATTAACCAAGAAATATCAGAGTTAAATCATACCATTAAAAAATGGACTTCACAGCTATCTACAGAGTTTTTCATTTAACCAAAAGAGAATACATTTTTTGTGTGCATCAGTCCACAGAACTTTTTTCCAAAATAGATCACACTTTAGGTGATATAGCATGTCTAAATAAATACAAAAGAATTGAAATAATCCCATTCATAGTAATGAATCAAAGCGGAATCAAAGAGAATAAATCAAATTAGAAATCAACAGCAAAAGAAACTGTGTAAACACATATAGATTAAATAATACATTATTAAATAAACAACAGATCACTGAAGAAAGAGGGGAAGAAATTAAAAATTTTCTAGAATCTAATGATATGGAAATATACCAAATGCTATGAGATATAATGGAAGCAGTTCTAAGAGGGAAGTTTATAACTGTGATCACACACATTAAAAGAATAGAGTGATCCAAAATAAATAACATAATGATGCATTTCAAGGCCCTAGAAAGATAAGAATAATCCAAATCTGAAACAAGTAGAAGGGAAGAAATTATAAATATTGAGCAGAAATTAATGAAATTGAGAATGAAAAAGTAGCACAAAAGTACAGTGAGTCAAAGACCTGGATCTTTGAAGTGATAAATACTATTTTTAAACCCTTAGCCAAACGTACCAAAAAAGGAAAGAAAAAACCTGCATTAAGACAATTAGAAATAGAAAAAGTGAAATCACGATGAACACTACCAAAATCCAGAGGATTATACAAAACTATTTCAAAAATTCATATTTCAATAAATTGAAGAACCTAGACACTTGTGAATTACCCAAACTGAACCAAGAGGGGTCGGGGATGTAGCTCAGTGGCATTGCGCCTGCCTGGCAAGCACAAGGTCCTGAGTTTGATCCCCAGAACAAAAACAAACAAAAAAACCCCAAATATAAAATAAATAAAAACAAAATTGAACCAATAAGATATAAAAATCCTGAACTCAGTAGCAGGCAATGAAATAGAGGCAGTAGTAATAACTCTACCAAGTAAGAAAAGCCCAGGACCTGATGGATCCACTTCAGAATTCTACCAGAACTTCAAGAAGGATCTAACCTCAAACTCCTCAAATTCTTTACATGAAATTGAAAGAGAAGTAGGGCTGCCAAGCTCAAGCACAGCAAAGGAAGCTAGAATTTGCCTGATACTAAAAGTGGTTAAGGATTTAACAACAACAACAAAACAACAACAAGTTCAGGCAAATTTCTTTAATGAACATAGATACAAAAATCCTCAAGAAGATATTTTCCAATAAAATGCACCTAATTATTAAAAATATCATATATCACGATCAAGTTGGCTTCATTCCAGGGATGCAAGAATGGCCCAAAATATATCTGTCAATAATTATAATACATCACGTAAACAAGGACAAAAATCACATGATCATTTCAATAAATGCAGAAAAAGCCTTGAACAAAATCCAACATCCATTCATTATAAAAGAAAAAGCCTAACAAAGATGAGTATAGAAAGACCTTAACACAGACTGATAAAAGCCATTTATGACACACCCACTGCCAACATCATACTAAATGGGGAAAATCTGAAAACTTTTCCACTAAAATCGAGAGTAAGGCCACCCACTCTCACATTCCTGTTTAGTACAGTACTTGAACTTTAGCCAGAGAATTCAGGCAATAGAAAGAAATAAAGGGGATATGTATAGGAAAGGAAGAAGTCAAACTATTCTTATTCATAGATTGGGTCAGGGATTTAGCTCAGTAGCATAGTGCCCGCCTGGCAAATGGGAGGTCCTGAGTTCAATCCCTGGTACCAACAAAAAAATTGCATTTCCCACATTCATAGATGACTTGATCTATTACACAGAAGACTGAAAAAACCACACCAAAAGACTCTTACTATTGATAGACAAGCAGCAAAGTAGCAGGATACAAAATCAACACAAAAAAATCACCAACAATGAACCCATTGTGCTGACTTTAGACAATTTGTGCTTTTAAAAATCTTATGGGTCCCATGATCTTGAAGTTGACCATTTTTTCTTCTTGCTAAGAAAAGCAGATTTAGTTCAATTGAAGTGCTGGCCTCCTGTATATGGCATGCTCTACCTCAGAGGCCAAATACACATTTAATAGAGAGGTCTTGCAGACAAACCACATGTGTTTTAACACATGAAACTTCAAACACACCTAGGCAGGTGACAGATGAATGAAGTGGGCTGAGTGGACCTGTGGGGACTGGACTGGTGGCATCCTGGATAAAGGCCTATCTGTTATTCAACCCCAGCCTACCCACATCACAATACGTTCAAAGGAAGTTGAATTTTTATAAAATCGCCCAATATTGAAGGATTAATAATGAATTGAAACACTAAAAAGTAAAGAAAAAGGCAGCAGTGAGTAAGCCTACCCAGGCATTTTGGGGAGCATCTGCACAAGATGTCAGACTTATGAGGAAAAATGAAGAATTTCAATACTCCAGGGAAAGGTAGTATGCTATCTACTGAGTTCAACCTAAGGACTTCTTCAAATTGTTCATTCACTTACTCAGGGATGTTTGTTGATTCTCTACTATGAGCCAGACTTTATGCTGAGACTAGGACAAAAACATGAACAAAAAGACACAATCTCTGCTTTCAAAAGATACATGGACTGGAACATGGGACAACAGGACCAGGAAGGTGGAAATGGCATTTCCAGAAGGGAGGTTTGGATGTGTGAAGCCTCCGTGGTACCAATGACACATTGCGTGTGTCAAGCTGTAGCCATGTCAGTGCTAGGGGAGTTCAGTGTGTGACTGGGGGAGGTTTGGAAGGTGAGTCCAGAGAGGAAGGAAGTGGCCAGAGGATAGTAGAGTTTACTGTACACACAATTAAGGAGCTTGAATTTGGTCCTTTGGGCCTTGAAGGGTCATAACTTGGGTGCTGGGTTTTAGGTAGGAGAAAGACGTGGCTAGAATTCAGTTTTCATCAATGCGCATTGGCTGTAGAAAGGAGGATGTATTTAGTGAGTGGGGAATGGGTGAATACCAGAAAAGCAGAGAGCAATTAGGAAGGACTTGGGCAGTGGCCCAGGAACAAAGTGAGGAGGACAAAATGGGGACAAGGAGATGCACATGCACTGGGGGACTGTGCAGGAGTGAAAATCAGCAGGAAGACATTCACTTGACAGGAACCCTAGGGGAGAGGAACTAGGCTTCTGCCTAGGTGCCTGGGGGACGTGAATCGCCAAGGTTGGTGAGCCAGGGGAGGGAAGAGGACGTGCTCAGCCCTGGGCAGACTGTGATGGAAGCTCCCCTTGTCCTGTTTATGGAGATGAGGTGCACACAGTGGGGTCCCTGTGTCCCACTCAGTGCTGGGGCCAGGGCCAAGCAGCAGCAGGTTGTCCTGAAACACTTCTCTCCACTAATTCTCTTCACAGCTCTCTCAGCTTTGCCTTTGATGTCTCTGTTTTCATTTGTTGACAAATTATGCTCTGTGTATATTTTTAAACCTGTAAATGGGGATAATAGTGCAGGTTGAGCATCCCTAATCTGAAATCCCAGCTCTACCTCTTACTATCAGAGTGACCTTGGTCACATTATTTATCTCATCTGAGGAAGCAGAGCAGGAGTACTAGACTTAGAGAGTTGCTATGAAGGTAAAATAAGATCAGGAATGTAAAGCGCTCAGTACACTGCCAGGCGCATAGTAGGTGCTCAATGATTGTATGTTCTTGTTCTCCAGGCCACCACCATCAACCTGTCAGATTGGCATGCACTGGCCCCCTAGCAATAGAATGCAGTTCAAAACACACTGTGCTAGTTTACAAGATGCCTGGAGTGGCCTGCATGGTGACCCTTCAAAAGATATGCCCATGCTTTTGTCCCGGGAACCTGACAATATGACTTTATTTGAAAAAATGGATTTTTCACACCATTAGGGATCTTACAGTCGTTTGAATCTATCCCTCAGAAGTTGATGTACTGGAAACTTAATCTCCAATGTCAAATGTTCATTGTGTTTGGAAATGGGAGGTGAAGACCATTAGGTAAGATCGTGAGCCTGGGGCCCCCATGATGGGACTGGTGGTGTCATAAGAAGAGAAGAGAGACCTGAGCTGGGACACTCACTCTGTCTTGCCATGTTATGATGCAGCAGCAGGAAGGCCCTAACCAAAGGCTGGCATCAAGCTCCTAGACTTTGCAGCCTGCAGAACTGTGACCTAAATCAACCTCTATGTTTCATACATTACCCAGTCTATGGTACCCAGTAATAGCAACAGAAAATAGAATAAGATAGACCTGGAGATAAGGTAATCCTGGATTATCTGAGTGGTCCTTAAATCCAGTAACAAGTGTCCCTATAAGAGGACATCAAGAAAAGACAGACAGAAGGAGAGGAGATGGTAATAGTTGGAGGCAGTTTGGAGTGATGCAGCCACAAGTCCAGGAATGCCAGCAACCACAGTAGGGAAGTATCCTCCCCAGAGCTTTCACAGTGAGTCCAGCCTGGCCCACACTTTAGGTTTGGACTTCTATCTTCTAGGGTTATGAGACTATGTCTTAAAGCCTTCCAGTTTGTGGTATTTGTTACAGCAGCAACAGGAAATGAATACAGTATCCTTCCTTGGTTTCTCACCCTGAAACCACATGAGGAGAAGTAGGTAAGGCAGGTAGGTAGCAGTGGCCACTTCCATTTCACAGAAAGGGACACTGAGGCTCAGAAAAGTGGGAGGAGCTCTTTGAAGCCACATAGCCAGTAAGTATCACAAGTGGCAAGCTTGGAATCCAGCTTTCCTCAGTGCTGCTCTATACATACACTGTCTTTTCTGGAACATTTCACCATTGCTTTTACACCGAGGACAAGTAGGCTGTGAGCTGTAGTTCTTTCTGTAACCGGCACAGGTTTGCAGGGACTGAAAGTAGCTCCTCCTAAGACCAGGCAAAGAGATGGAGGAGCCAAGGACACTTCTAGAAAGGAGTGCCATTGAAGGTTACCAACCCTGCCCTTCCTCATTAACACCCAGCTATAGGAGATGACTCAGAGACATCCCTCTTCCAAACACAACAGTGAAGAGAGCTGCCCAGCGAAAGGCCCTGCTTTGAATAACTTCATGAGATTTGTAATGCAGATGTATCTGGCAGCCTTACAGTTTTCCTACAACAAGGTGAGGTTGAACAAGCACCAACAAGCAAATGTAAATAAGTAAATACATAAGGAATGTTATGCTCTTCAATATTTGTGGCTGAATGAATGTGCCTTTACTACATGTTGTATTGTAAATATAAATTTATTGGAAGGACCCTATGCTTTTTCCAGCCAGCTCATTGAATCTTTGCATCATCCTATGAGGATATAGGATTACTGATGATTTTCTACAAATAGGATGCTCAAGACTGGGGTGGAGGCCACACTGATAAGGAATAGAGGCAGGATTTCAAGCCGGGCTAGTCTGTCCCCAAGCTTGTCTTTTCAATTTCAGCCACTGGTTCTCAGCTTGGCTTTACACAGGAAGTACCCAGAGAGCTTTAAATAATCCTGTCACATGAGTGTCATCCCCAGGGAGTCTGAAGTAGCTGTCAAGTGTATGGTTCTTATAGTGAATTTTCTGAACCTCTCCAGCTGATTGGAATGTGCAGCCAGGGTTAAGAATCTGTGCTTTAAACCCATTTCACACGATGTTGTACAGTCGGCCTTCATCTCTGTGAGCTCTGCATCCATAGATTTAGCCAACTATAGATAGAAAATATTTGGGAAAAACATGTCTGTACTGATCATGAACAAACTTTTTTCCTTATTCCCTAACCCTTGTAGTGTAACAACTATGTACATAACATATACGCTATATTAGATATCATAAGTTATTTAGAAAAGATGACAAGATATATGACAAGTATATGAGAAGATATGCATAACTGGTATCCAAACACTATGCCCTTTTATATAAGAGACTTGAGCATCTACAGATTTTGGTATTTGTGGGGGATCCTAGAACTGATCCCCTATAGACACTAAGGGACAACTAGACTGCCTTCTTGGTCAGAAGGTGAAATTGATTTCAAAGGTCAATGTTTCCTTCCTGATTTCACTTTTGGTAATCCTATGATTTTATGCAGCAAAGGAAACAAACCTGTGGTCCTGTAAAAAAAACAAAAAACAAAACAAAGAAAGAAAGACAGAAAAAGACTTGGGCTGGATCCAATGTGGATTGTAAAGCAGACACTGAGAATCAGGTTTTACACATGATTTACTGCTATCCCCACCGCATTTTCCTTACATTACGGAGGAGGAAACAGAGCACAGAGAAGTGAACTTATTTGCCCCATGAGCAGGTGGTGGTGGAAGATTCAGGCTCAAAGTCTTACTTCCTCTCTAGCACTAGTGACTTGCTTATTTTGTTGTGTGCTCACAGACACAACACATCTGTTGCTGCATTTTTCATTTCGGTTTATTAAGCTTGTGACATGGGTTTCACAGGAGCCAGGAGTGTATGGCAGGGGTGGGGTTTCCACATCACCCACCAGGGCACATGGCACAGTGTGCTCAGATGGGCTGAGAAGGGACAGGAGGCTGACAGGGCCACCATCCACCCTATATGGTTTGAATGTGGCTTGTCCTCCCAAAGTTCACATGCTAAAAGTTTGATTTGCAGTGTGGCCCTGCTGGTAGCCAGTGGAAGCTTTAAAAGCTGGAGGGTAGTGTGTGTGTGGGGGTGTCACTGGGGGTACTCTCTTGAAGGGATTAAGTAGTGCTTTTTCTTGCTTAGTTCTCTCTAGAGGGTTGTTATAAAAAAAGCAGGCCTGGCTACTCCCTGCTCTCTGGCTTCCAGTCTTGCCACATGGTCTCTCCTCCTCTCCCTTCTCACGGTCACAATCGTGGTGACATCTGTCATCAGCTAAAACACCAGAGCTGGTGCCATGCTGTTTGGGCTTACAGCCTCCAAAACTATGAGCAATATAAACCTCTCCCTTATTAAGTACTCAGCCTCAGGTATTTTGTTACAGAAAGCAAAAATGAACTAAGACACACTGATAAGGCCTGGCTTCTTCCATAGCAGGATCCCTCTGCCCTCCTTCTGGGCCCATCCAGATTTTGCTGCCCTGGGTGCAGTGGAGGAGGGGGATATTAAGGAACAGAGCACCCCAAACTCTTTGACATCACTTGGGAATTCTCCTTGCATTTAGTTTTAGACTGTTGTATTCAATGTGAAGCTTGTTTAGAAGAAGACAAAAATTGAAAATGTGAAAAATAATGATATGACCATTTATTGAGCATCTACTATGTGTAGCTGGCTAGAATTAGCAAGTCATAAGGATCAGCATTTCCATTTGATCCTTGTAACATACTAGAGAGCATGGTAAAAGTATCCCCTTTTTACTGATGTAGAAAACAGACCCACCATTCTCATTACTTTCTTAAGGCGATCACATAGCTAAGATGTGGTGAGAATGTGATGCGCGTCTGTGCTATTACTAAAAGCTGTGTCAATTCTGCTGCAAGAGACAGATTGCTTTTTACCTGTAGCCAACCATGATCCTGGCTCCACTGTCCAGTGCTAGAGAAAGGACGGATGTAGCTGGTTCTTTGGGTAAAGCAGGGGCTTGCAGAAGCCATACCCTGAGGAACAATTTAGTATTTAAAGTTGGAAACAACCTCTGTGGTCATTTAAGCCCAATTTCTGCTGACAGATAGGGAAACTGAGGCCCAGTGAAGCAATGTAGCTTCTCAGCCCTTGTTCTGCAGAAATCATGGAAAGTCACATGGCATTCTCTCCTCTCCCCTCCTGTGCCCACGCCTCACCTCTTCTCTTCTCTCTCTCTGACACACACACACACACTGGCTCCAAGAGACTGGACAAACTGATGTGGAGGAGTCTGCTCTCCCTGTTCTTCCTCCTGTTTTGCTATTCACTGCTGTGACCTCTATTCCTTGAGGAACTTAGGCCATGGCTGTTCATGGGTGCGGCCAGCCTCACCTCACACACTCACCAGGCAGCACCCCCAGGGCTGGCTGCCCACTGGGAGCCCATTAGTCAGGCCCTCCCACTGCAGGATTATGCTGCCGCCATGGTGATTTCCAGGCCCAGCTGCTGGGCTTGTGTGCAAATTTGTGCTGATTTGATTAGCTTGTTTAGTCATCGCTGCTGATGAGAGGGAGCAGCAGCTACCAAATGACATTCTGTTGCCTGCGACTCTGTAATCACTTTTGGAAGGGATATTATGTTAATATCTCACACGAGAGCACAGGACGATGGGGCGACCAGGCCCAGGCCATATGGTGCATCTCGGCCCTCCTTTGTAATCCTTGGTAATTGAAATCCTCTGCCCCATTCAGACCCAGAAAGTCTTCCAGCTGATGGGCAGCAGAGGGCTTTTGGCAATTGACTTGCCAGTGTTCACGGGAACAGTATCTGGGGGCGGATGGCAACGTAGGTGGGGATTCATGCTGGAGAAACTTGATTCTTTTTAGAACAAAAATCTCTGACACTTGACTATTTAAGAAGAAAATAACCATGACAACAATAGGTGACTAAGCAGTTTCTGGGTCCTAGCACTGAGATAGGGTATCACATCAGATGCTTTGTGGTAAAGTACTACTCCCATTTCAAAGATGCAGAAGCTGAGGCTCAGGGAGAGCGGACAACCAACTTGGCCCAGGCCACCAGCTAGAATGCAGGTACCAGGACTTCTCCCAGGTCAGTCTGACCCTGTAATCAGACTCAGCTGGAAAAGGTTTTGGAGATATCACTAACTCCCAGACAGCTACCACTTAACAGTGTTGGGCAAACTCAAGTAAGTGTCAAGAACTCCTGGAGGTCTTATTAAAGCATAGATCTCTGGGCCCTATGCTCCAAGACACTGACTCAGTGGGTCTGGGGTGGCACCTGAGAATCAGCATTTCTGTCATGTTCCCAGGTACTGTGCCTGGTCCAGGGAGCATACTTCAGGAGCCTCTAGCCAAGAGCATCCTCACTGTAAGCCCTGTGCTGCCCAGGTATGAGAGACAGGCATTGTTAGCCCATTTTTTAACGAGGTTTGGATAGGTGAATTCATTTTCTAGGGTCTCTTAGCTAGGACATAAGATGCAAAGGAGGTGACTGTGTTCCGAGCAAGAAGGTCACAGAAGCAGGACTCCACCCTGGGCTCCTGGTCTATCATCCAAGAACATAGCCCCAGGGAGGTTATGCTGCATTTGTATTTTGCCTGCACCAGAAAGCAGGAAGCCATGTGAATGCTTGCTCCTAACTAGGTGTCTCAGGGCCTCAGGAGGGCACTCGCTTTCTCCTTCAACATGCACATCATGATGGGCTCCTGAAGAGAAGACGTGTGTGACAGGCCAGCCTGTCCTTTCTGAGGGTGGCTTGGGCCTCACCTTGCAGTTGTCCTGTGCTTACATGCAGTGACAGCATGCTACAATGAGTAGCCTTCAGGCCCAGAACCAGGGGAAGTTGAGCCCCTGAGTGACTTAGGCCGGAGTGCTTTGGTTTTGTTCTGTTCCTCTGTCCAAGGTGATGCATGACTTGCAGAGAGGCAGGGGACAGCTAATTTAAGGGTCCCTCTTCCTGACCTAGCAGTCAAGGTTTTTCCAGGATGGTTAGACAGATAATCAGTTCCACCTGCCCTCCTTGCCCTCTATATTTCTACCAGGTGAAGGAAAAAGAAATTCAGCAATTCACTGAGCATCTCCCCAGACCAGGACCAGACTCACGCTCTGTCATCAATAAAGACACAGTGCTCTCATTATTTCCCTCACCTGGGTTTGCAGATGCGCAAATTTAGGCTTAGAGAGGCTCCTGCCAAAAGTCATCCAGCTGGCAAATGGGACAGAATAAGGATCTGGAAATGAGCCAGACAAAACCTGTCTACACCTCCACCTGCTTTCCCTTCCCAAACCTTTTCTTAAATAGCTCATGAACATTTCTTGGCTCATGGAGATGGGTTGTTTTCAGTGATTCCCAAGAACACCTGTCAGTTGAAATTTTTTCTCTGTTGTATTTCTTCTTTTCCTGTTCTTCTCCTTCTCTCCCTTCCTCCTTCCCTCTCTCTCTCTCTCTCTCTTTCTTCCTTCCTTTCACCTTTCCTTCCTCCATTTTCTCTTCTCTTTTTCTTTTATAGTGAAGAGCACTTTATGAGAACCAGATCCTGGGGAATGGAGAACTTCTGACTTTGTTACTTGGCTACAAATCACCTGCCCCACAACTCAGACAGCTGGATTCTTGTGATGATCCTGCAGCTCAAGGACTTGGTACATTCCCTCTCTGTCTCTCTCTGTTTCTCTTTCTCTCTCTCTCTCTGTATATATATATATATATATATATATATCTCAAGTATATATATACTTGGTTTTGTTGGTGGCAAGTATTTATATATTATAGCCCAAAGTATATAGCAGGGCCATTGTCAGCCACCATTGCTTGCTGACATGGAGAAACAAATGCTCATCTGCCAGGCATCATGGAACAAAGGATTAAGAGGCCTCAGATCTGAGTTTTATTTGGCCCCTCAGTGCTGCAATGCCCTAGGAGAGTCCTTCTCCTCTCTGGGCCACAGGTATTCTCCTCTTGGGCCCCTCCTCCCCAGGCTTTTGTGCTGACACAGGAAGCCTGCAGGCCTTAGTGACAGGAGGCCTGCAATGGAGGTGAGTTGCTATTATGGGCACATTGAGGAGAGTAAGAATGTAGACTAAATGGAGAAAGAAGTCACATACCTTCGGAGCCAGCTCAGTCTGCATGGTTCAAAGCAGTAGTTAGTTGCCTCATGTGGCTATTTAGTTTGGACTGATTACATTAATTAAAATTGAATCAAAGTTCCTTCAGCAGAGTAGCCACAATTCAGGTGCTTGATGGCCACATGTAGTGAGTGGCTTCTGGGCTACACATATAGGGGATATGTCTAGCACAGCAGAGACCATCTGGTGGGCACCAAGCCCACTGTACCAAGCATATTATTTTTTATGTTCTGCTGCTACCCAAAAATTTAAAATTGAAAATATAGTTCATATGGAATGTATGTCACTTTCACCTGAATTTTGGGCCCCCCAAAATCTTATGTCAAACTCATAAGGCAGGGACTATATATACAGTATATATATTCCCTTCCAAGGACCCATTTCCTCATTATTGAGTTCTCCCAGTGTGGTACATTCACTACAATGGGTGAATCCACCCTGAAACATTATTATTAACCAAAGCCCATAGTTTACAATAGGGTTCATTCTTGCTGTTACACACTTGGATGGGTTGAACAACTGCATTCTGTGAATACCCACAAGCACAGTATCACAGAAAATGATTTCACCACCCTAAAGATGCTCCCCATTCCCACCTATCATCCCCCAGCCTGAACTCAGTTTTCTGCACATTTTATCTGATTGTAGTTTGGAATGATGGAATTGTGGGGTTATGTAACTAACATCTGGTGTCCTCTCTGGACTGTAAGAATTCCATGATAGCAAACTCTGCCCTGAACTTCTTCAGCACTGTGTATCCTGCTTGGGAACACTCTGCTAAATGGATGCATGGAGGAGGAAGAAGAAGAAGAGTTGATGGAGTGACGGAGGCTGCAGGAAGGTGGTGACAGTGTGCTGAGAGCAAGCCTTACACAAAGCAGCTGTACCCATACCAATGACATGTCTGGGCAAGTTGTTCCTAAGCAAGGCAACTTATAATCCATGCTCGGCACTGTCCTGCCAGTTGATGTGGCCCCTCTTTGCCCCATCAGGATGACAAGGACAGGAGCAGAGAATCAATGTCACCAGAGCCTACCCCTGAAATGGTTCAACAGGGCTCAATCTGTTAGTCATAACTGTCGCAACTTTTGGAGTCCTCTCTAGGTTTTTTGGCCCAGTAAATGATTAAGCAGTTAAATAAAGATGGGCTCATTAAGGAAACATGCTTCCCTGCGTATCTGCCCCAGTTACTCCTAAATTTAATCTGTCCATGAGCCGATTTCCAGGACAAACACACACTGGCATTTTATCTCCAGAGCCTTGACCTTGAAGCCACTCATTGGCTGTGGCTCATCCTGATATTTCTCCCACATCCTGTTTCCTCCTGAGACATGAGGAAGGGGTTCCTTCCTCGGGCCCATCCTTAGGCTAGGTGAGGGGCCAACAGATCCTGAGGGGGCCTCGTGGAGAGGGAGAGGGTGCTGGCAAGGCCTGTTCTGCTAGTAGGCAGGGCCCATGAAAGCTCCTTTTCTTCTCTGTCACATGGCTGGTCCTGGTCATGGGGGCTCAAGGGCTTAATCAGATTGGATTTCCTTGGCCAACAGGTTGGCTTTGTTCTCTGGTCCAGATTTTCCTCTGCTTGCTTCCCCACATTGCTGTTTGACCGATGTCTGACCTGGATTCACTGAGGACACATTAGGCCTTTGCCGGGATCCAGCAGGGGGTTGCCAGGAGTCCAGGGTTGGTAAGGACTGGGTGGGGTCTAAAAGGGACAATGTGGAGCCATGGGCCAGGCCAGATCTTACAGCATTTTCTGATGTCAAATCACCCATCCTGTATCTTGCTTCCCTGACCTCTGAGCCCTATTCCCTTTGAAGAGTGAGGACTCATGTCTCTGTGGGCTTCTCCAGCAGAGCCTGAGGGAGCAGCAGCATGGGCTGCAGTGTTTGTAATCAGCATGCCTAGAAGAACTCTCCTGTCCCCTTCTGAGGCTGCACTGCATTTCTGAGCAGATCTGCCATAAGTCCATACTCCTGATGCTGCTTCCTGGATGCTCCAGGCTTAGGGTGCATAAAAAGAGCTTTGTTGCTTAAAAATACAGGGGGAAACCTCTTCTCCTTGAATGCTAGAAAGAATACTGTGAAAAGAGAATTTTCTTTCAATCTGCTTGGATCTTGGGCAAAGACCAGGGCCTTGTCCGAGAAGGAAGATCCACCCATGTAGCCATGAATTTCTGGGGGAGGAGGTGGATCCCTATGGCTTCTTCCATTCCTGACACAGATAGGTCCTGATTGTCCTTGGGACATGGTCTCTATTTCTTATCTATCAAATGGGGATAATAACAGTGCCACCTTGTGCGGTCATTTATGAAGATTGAGTGAATTGCATAAGTAAGGGGCCCTGAGCTAGGTAGAGTCAGTTCCATCTGCGTTAACTGCTATTATCACTGTCCCCCTTGGGACTGGTGGCATGTGATACAGCCTCCTTTGGCCCAAGCACTGAAGGAAATGGAGCAAATTTTGACCGAGGAATGACATTCTCTTGTGACCTATTTAGCAGACAGCTGGAAGATTGCTGGTCTGGTTCCCACTGAGGGGCATCAGGAGCTTGCTGAGTCTGTGGCTATGCATGAAGGGCTAGTCTGGGTCTTTCTGCACTGGACTGCTATTCCCTGAGTGCCCAGAATCTCAGCACCAAGGCAGATTTGGGGGCAGCTGGGCCCTACTTAGGACAGAGAAGTGAAAAGAACACTGGTCACCACCCAGCCCTCCTCCCCACCTGTCAGGCTTCTTAGAGGAGCTCCTACCTGTGAGCCCAGGAGGCACATGCAAGAATTCCTGGCATAGTATTGTTTGAGATTCTAAAAGCTAGGCACTGCCCTGAAGCCCAACAGGAAAGTGAAGAGTCAGTTGGTGTACATGCACATACTGGAGGGGATGCACCAAATATCTGTGAGTGAAGGAATCACAGACACTGCATTGGCAGAGAGGTGGACAAGATTTAGTATTGAATTTAGACTCACAAGTGGTGGAAAGATAAAGATGTATTTTTCATAAACCTTGAAAACAAACAAATCAAGGACTCTCTCATTTAGGGACATATTTGCATTTGGTAAACACATAAGGCAAGAAATGAAATGTGAGGAGTGGGCAGAGTTTGGTGTGCAGGGATGAGGGAGGCAGGGGCAGGCATCAGAGCAGACCCCCTTAGCTTTGATTGCTTTGGCAAGTTCTGTTGTTTACACAACATTGAAACAGCAGCCATTCGATATATGACCATGCCTTATAACAATATAAATGGCATATGTTCGTAAGTATGAAATATTTCATAATAAAGGTTGTAAGAATAAAATATTGGGCTTATCTTTATAGGATTTCCCCTACTTTTAATTTCCTTTTCTTTTTAATGAGCAAGAATAATTTTGCCTCTGATTTTTTTTTTTTTTGAATTTAAGAGTACTGGAGTTGGAATTCAAAGCATTAGATTTTGTGTGTTGCCTTCACACAACTTCTGTCATTGCCTGGGTCCCTGCAGCCACTGGCTTCCTGCCTTCATTGTCGCCCACCTATGTCAGCCTCTATTTGACCCCCAAGGGATCTTTGTACCGTAAATAGCATTAGGTCACTTTCCTGCTTAGAACTTCCTGCCTCCTGAGGTCTGAGGCCACCTGAGCTGTTTTCTTTAGCCTGGCTCTGTAGGCAGAGATACAGCTTCCCAAACCAACACCTGTATTTTGCCTCTGCCCTTGCCTGGACCATACCAGGGAGAACAGCTCAGGGCTGGGCAGCTGTGTCTGGGTCTCAGAGTCCAGAAGTGTGTGTGTGTGTGTGTGTGTGTGGGGCGGGGAGAACCATATCCTCCATGACTTCTCTGATTGATCCTTCAGGGCTTATTTCAGGTAACACTTTCCCAAGAAGCCTTGCCTTATACCTGCCCTTTGTTCTCACATCTCTTCTTGTGACCCCTATCATATACCCTAAACTTTGCCCAGTGCTTGGACATTTTTACCCTCTGGTGACAAGATACATGGGGCAGTGCCTAGGAAATGCCACATACACAGCACAGGCAGGCTGCACGTGAATCTAAGTCTGATCCCAAAGGCCTCAGACAAATTCCCAGTGAACCTTGAGGCTGGCAATTTGAGACTGGAGTTCCCTCTCAGCCTCCCTGTGTGGTCCATGGGAAAAGGATCACGGGTCTGTCTGTGTTTCTTCTCAGCTGGGACCAGTGACCTCTGGGAGTCACCTCTGACTGCTGGGTCAGCAGAGCTATTGAGTAGGGACTGTTGTTGATGGCTGGGCAGCTCCATCAAGTCTCCAGAGCCCAGCTGGTCAGTGCAGCCAAGGTCATGGTCCCCTGTTCTCTGAAAGGTTCTTTCTTTAAATAGAGGTAAATTCTTCAGCAGCCATAGGCAGCTCCTAGCTCAGCCAGATGTCTGACAACTCTTAGGTTCCTGTGAGCCCTAAGGTGCTGGAAAAGGGACAGCATGGAGGAGGAGTTGTACAGACCTGGGATCTAGTGATGCTTCCTCCACCTCTGGAAGCCTGACACTGGGCAAGTGACTTCCTATCTCTGAGCCTTAGTCTCTATAGCAGTGAAACGGGAAAACAAAAACCTATCTAGGGAGGATTGATGAGGAGTAGAGCTGATGCATGTAATTGTTCTAGTAGAGCAGCCTCACTGAAGAGTTATGTACTACTTAAATATATAATATACATAACATAAAACCCCAATATATGATAGATACATATGAAGTTTGATGGTGGTGATGCTGCTGTTTGTGGGTTACCCTATGTGGAACCAACTGTCAAGAAGTTCTGTGCATGTGTGTTTGTACATATGTGTGTCTCGGTGTATTATATATAGTGAGACATACATGGTATATAAATATACACTGTGTTATATAAGAAAAAATGACATCACATGAAAATGCATATATAATTGAACATGTTTATACAAGTGAGTGAAAAAAGAAATGTATAATAATGCCTAAACAAACCATTGTCCTTCTGTTGCTCATATACAAAGAGAGGTGTGGCCTCTACCTGCTGTGTCACCTGGTAATCTGGACCACACTCCCTTCAGCTCTGGCTGTTGCTGACCTGCTGGGCACATCTTGCCCCTCACAGCAGGAACAATCTTCTTGTTACAAGCTTTCATAGTATCAGTGATTTCTCCTTCACAGTTCTGGTCACAGTTGACACTTTCTATGTGTAATTGTCAGTTTACATGTCTCCTCCACCAGACTGCTGGTCAGCAGCACTGAGGTCACAGGTCCCATGTGATTTTGCTCTCCACCTCCTCTCCAGTACCTATTAGGATGTGTGGGACAGTGTGGTACTTGAGAAAATATCTAGTAACTGGATGGATGGGTTGATGCTAGGTAGACAGAAGATGGATGGGTAGAAGATGAATGTATGATGGATATTAAGCATTAAGCAGCTTATTGTCTATTTGGAGTCACAAGATCTAGCTAGACCTTGAAATAATCAATGATAACTCAAGATGTCTTGTAGCCAAGGGGCCTCTGCCCAGCGATGGAAAGACCTATTCCATGCAAGGAATGGAGAGGAGGAAGGGCTTTGTTGCTGGCAAAAGTGGAGGGAGGTCCAGATCATCTTGTGGAATGATTTTTATTTCCATGAAACAAGAGATGCATTGTCAAAAGACCCTAGGACAGGTTCTTCCAACTGTGAATGACTTCTTCCTGTCTTTGCTAAAATTCAATACTGCATCATTTTATTTCCCTCAGCTTTTGGTAGGCTGTCCTCATGGGAGGCACTGTGCCAGATGCTGGACACAGAGATAACCCAGAAGGCCTGTGTTTTAGAACCTCAGAGTCTGGGGGAGACTTATCCATAAACCATTTGACCAGGTAGTCCACATAGGGAGGTTGAGCAGGGAAGAAATGAGATGATCTATCTACTTTGGTGGGGGCAGAGGTCAGACAGAGTAAGGAGGAGGTAGTGTCTAAAAGGATTCCTGATGGATCCATGGGAGTGTCACCTTCACCCCAGTGGTTTTCCTGCAGGAAAAGAAGTACATGGAAAGCAGAGAAGCAGGGGAGATCTCCTGGCCTCCTGGACTCCTGGGTTCCTGCTTGTGGGAAGAAGGGAGAGATGAGTCTGGGAAGTTAGTGGGCCTCACCTGGTTGGCTAATGGCTTAGTTTCATTTTGCAGCAGTGGGGAGACCTAGCCAAGCTGGAAGCAGGAGGAAAAGGGACAAAAAAGGATGAGTTAGAAGCAGGAAGACTAGCTGCGGGGAGGCCACAGTAAGTTTGCAAATGGTGCTGGGCTAAACAGAAGCCATAGATCAGAAGGTAAAGAGGGGAAGGCTCAGTTATATTCATCTATACAAGTGGAAAAGAGGTAAATAAAGATTTGTTATCCCACCAATCAGAGCAAATCACACAGGTAAGGAACTGATGGCTATTTTTCCTCCTCCAAGAAACTCAACAAACCTGACCCACCTCTATCGTCCACATGGTATACATAGCACCCTTAGTAATTTCTGTTCTTGGGTCCTCCTGCTCACCAGATGTAGAAAGGTGAGCTGCATGGAGGCAGCACCTAGGTCAAGCTTCCCTGGGGAGGAAGGGATGGCCAGGCCAGGGGTTGGGCTGGGGCCACAAAAAGCACAGAACAATGAGGATCACAACCCTTTACAAGATCCAAAAGAAGAAGAGTAAAAGTGAGAGATGGAGAGAAAAGGCTCAATTACCACTGTGGGCAGGAGTTTCTATTTCCAAATGGATACAGGGAGAAAGATTTCAGAGGGAACATATTCGCCAAGATAATTTTGAGAGCAATGACTCAGAGCATGTATGTATCTTGATCTCCTAAAACACTTTTATTTTGAAAAAGAGACACCCCAGGACTAGAATCACAAATGTATACCTGCAAGACAGGACAGGTTACATAGATGAGGGGAGGGGGCCACAAGGTCAAAGCACAATGGCTCTAGTATGTGGAAAAGTTCAGGGACAGCAGCCTGTAGTACCCAAGCAATAAAGCAGGGTGGGGTCTGGGGCCAAGATTCACCAAAGGAGCAGCAGCAGATCAGCTCCAACTGCTGCTGTCATATAGGAGCACCATTCTGGATGAGTATGTTTTCTGATTCCCTCCTCCCTCCAAATCAAGAGTTTGAATTTTTATAGGAAACACCCTGATTTGTAACACTGTAGCAACCACTTCATATGTTTTTCCAAATCATCCTGCTGCGCTGTCCACCCTGCACAAACAGTACCTATCCCACCTGTGCAACAGCAATGTGTCCCCCTGCTCCCAGCCACCAAAAATCACCTTATGTAGGTCCTGCTGCCTTTGCTCCTCATGTCTGCAGCTCTCCCAGAAGAGCTCTGGAAAGAGAGCTGGGCTGGATGTCTAGACATGGAATTTATTCTGGGGTTCTACTTCTGATAAGAGTTCTTAAACAAATCCTTCAATTTCTCCAGGTTTCAGTTTACCCCAACTACGTAATGGCAGGAAGATTTATAAGGGTTCTTTCATCTGAAATTCTCTTCTCTTTTTCCATTTTCCTCAAATCACTACCATATTCTACTGAAAACAGCCCTACTATGTGCTAAACCATGCCCTGAGCTATTTTAAGTCCCTTGTCCAAAATCACATAGATTTCAATGTGGCAAAGACTGACCTGTCTGATTCCAAAGGCCACTAGGCTAAGCACTATATACTCTATCATCTCTCCTGAAAGTAGATCATTAAATAATTCAGGTAATTCTCAGGTAAAGAATATGTTCAATTGTTTTCAATGCTGCTGCCTGACTTCTAGAAGCCCCAAGCAGTTACTTTTTTTTAGGACTTTTTTTTCCAGTTTTTATATTTTATTAGTGTTTGCATTGCATGATGATTACATTTTTACATGTTTATAGTCTCAAAATTCATAATAGCTAAATTTTGGAAGCAGCATATATGTCTATCAATGGATGAATGAATGGATAAAATTGTGGTATTTATACATAATGAAGTACTAGTCTGCCATAAAGAAAGATAAACTTGAGTCAGTTGCAGGAAAATGGATATAGCTTTGAGGTCATATTGTTAAGTGAAATAAATCAGACACATAAGCTTAAATACTGCACAGTTTCTCTATATGAGAAACCCAAACTATAAACAAAAACAAAATAAAAGATAATAATAGGAAGTTGGGAAATAGAGTTTGTCCAAGCAGTTACTTTTTGTAGCTTATGGACCAGCAGAGATTTTTGAGGATTCTAGTTGGGCTTGCTAAAGGGAAGAGAGTGGAGGGTTTAACCAAAATGAGAGGAATGAACAATGTCCAGTGCCCTATGGGTGTCCCCTGAGGCTTCAGACAAGCCCAGCCAGATCACTGGGTGCAGGTGGCATGGAGTACAGAGGTGCCTCCTGGGAAAGAACTCACCCCAAGAAAAAAGAGAGTTGGGGAAGGAGAATGTGCTAAGGGTGAGGTCACTGTTGGAGGGCAGAGTGAGTCTGCAGACACCGTGGGGGTCGCTCCTTTTCTCATGTATGGGGACTGGGGACTGGGCAGACACTGTCATTTAATTAAAATGTTGGTTATACTTTGGAAGCCCCCAAGGCTGTTTCCTCTCTAAAGGAAAAAATGTCCTTCCATTGCTTGAAATGTCACCACTTTCCACTCAGTTGTTGAAGTTAGTCACTTAATATCATCCTTGATCTTTTCTTTCAAATTCTAAACCCAATCTGTTGCCAAATTCCGTGACTTGTCCCCAGATGTCTTACTATTACATTAGCACCTGTCCACACCATCCAGCCACAGCTTCTCTGTTGGTCTCCGTACTGGCTCTTGCTCCTTTCCAGTCTACTCTTAGAACAGCAGCCAGATAAAGTCTTTATAATGCAGATCTGGCCCTGTCATTCACCTGCTTTAAAATCCTTTCCTGCCTCCCTGGGGCCCCATTAATAAAATCTAAGCTTTGCTCCATGACCTGCAAATCCTTCCATTTTCTGGCCCTCACATCCTGTGCTCTAGCCACCCTGGCCTATTTTCAGTTCTTCATATACGTCAATTTCTTCCTGGCTTTGGAGTCATAGAGACCTAGATTTAAATCCTGGGTAACTTTGGACAAGTGACATCATCTCTTTGGTCTACTTTGTTTATCTCTGAAATGGGTATAAATGTGTCACTTTAATTTGCACTTTCAAGGTGCAAACAATGTGGAAAACTTCTTTGAATCTGAAATCCAAAGAAAAGAAGGGGAGAGAGAGATCAATGTAGTCTATTGACAATTTTACCTTAATCATTTGCGGTGTTAACAACAATAAAGTCAGCCGGACAATCATAAATTTTGGCTTCTTTTTGAGTTGTACAATCATATATTCACTATTTTCATAAAATATTGCAAAGTCTATGCCACCTTATTTTGGTATATTTCTCTGTTTTTCTTTATACTCTTCTGAGCTGCTTTTGGATTCTTAAGTAACATATGCCTGGTTTTGGACTTGGTGTGAATGAAGCTGTTCTGTGAGTGCTCTGTGACTTGCTTCATTCACCAGTCCTCTCTGCATACAGACAGCTGTTACTCATTTTCACCCTTGTGTTGTAGTCCCCTGAAAGAATAGATCCCAGTTTTCTCATGTATCCTACCATCTGTAGACCTGTGGGCTTTTCTTGCTTCTGCTATTGTATTATTGCTCTGTGGATGCTTGTACATGATTCCTGGGGCAGGCAAACAAGTTTCTGATGGGAACACACCCGGGAATACATCTGTGGATCCCAGGGTATGTACACTTCCTGCTTGTTTTGGTAGTGCCAGCTGTTTCCAAAGGGATAATTCCTGGAGGATTCTCCCACTGACAAGCACTGCCTATTTGCCACATTCAGTGGTACCTCTTTATGGCATTGATTGGCAAGAGTGGTTTGAATATTGCTCAGCCCCTTCAGTTCCTGCCAGGAGCTCACTGGGATCTCTACCCCAACCTCTGCTTAGATCCTCCAATACAGGGCCTGGGCTGACTGTAGTCTCAGACAAGTCCAGAAACAAGTCAAGGACAAATCTCCTAGATTAAGTTCATAGTCTCTCATGCTGACACAGGAGCATGTCCCACACTGACCTTCTAGCTGCTCTTCAAAGGGTTCAAGTGTGTCCTGCCTCAGGGGAGGGGGTGCAGGCTGAAGGGATAGTCTTTCCAGGAAAACCTCTGTTTCCTCCATCCCTGAGTGCATGTAGGTCTGAACCAAAGCCTTCTCTGACCACCTTGTCTAAAAGAAAGTCCATCTCCTATCATTCTGTTCATTCCCTTGCTCTACTTTTCTTGCAGACATGGCCTCAAAATGCTTTATCTATGGATGCATTGGTCTGTCTGTTCTCTGCTTCTCCACTCCTGTGTAGGGATGCATTTTGTTTCCTGTTGTGCTTACTGTGCTCTGAGCTGCACCTACCATGTAGTGGATACTCAGACACAGTTGTTGAACAAATCCATGAATGAATGAGTCATTCATCATACTGTAAAACCTCAGCTTTGGAGACTATTTCCAGACTGAGTTTTTTCTTTTCTTTTCTAAACATCCTCTATTAAATTCCCAAGGAGAAATTAACAAAGTAGTGTACACTCATACCAATGAGTGGAAACAATGATTAAATCAATGTGCATATACATATGTATGTTTCCTGATTCATGATGAAGTTACAACCTGATAAACCCATCATAAGTAGACAACATCACAAGTCAAAAATGCACTGAATCCACTTAACCTACAGAACATCACAGCTTAGCAACATAGAGTACTGTACTGTGGTCTTGGTTGCTGCCTCTTGTGATTGCATAGCTGATTGGGAGTTGTTGCTCGCTGCCACTACCCAGTGTTGCTGAGAATATCATGCCATGTATCACCAGTCTGGAAAAAGAGTCTACTAAATTTGTATCATTTTCATGACATTGTAAAGTCAAAAAATCTTAAATTGGGCATTGTTATGGTTTAGATCTAAAACATCCCTCAAAAGCCTCATGTGTCCACAGGTAGGGCTTTTGGAAGGTGCCTGGATGATGGGGTCACTAACCTTATTTATGGATTAACCCACTGGTAAATTTATAGCTGAATATATTGTTGGGAGGTGGGGCCTTGTTGGAGGGGGTGTGTAACCAGAGGCAAGACCTGGAAGATTATATTCTTGTCTCCTGCTCCTTCCTCTCTCTGGCTCTTTCCCTATCTCTTTCTGCTTCCTGGTTACCATGAGTTAAGCAGCTTCCCTCTACCAGGTCTTTCTACCATGTTATTTCTATCTTGGAGCCAGTTGACCATGGACTGAAACCTCTGAAACTGTGAGACAAAATAAACTTCTCCTTTGTTGGCATCAGATATTTTCTCAGTGATGAGGAAATATCTACATATAAAAGTAGTCCCTCACAATCCATTTTTTCCACATTTCTTTTCTAGAAACTAATATTAGCAGTCTTCATACTCAAACACATACCAAAAATAGTTTTTAGTTGTTTTTACCAAATGGCATGAACCTATTATTGATGTTTTTCTGTATCTTGTTTTCCCATTTAACAATAACACCCTAAATATTAATTCAGATCATTGATTATATAGTGAACTTCTTTAACAGCTGCATACTATTCCTTTGTATGGGTAACTTACAATTTATTCTACTGTCTCCCAGGTGATGGATATGCAATGTTGTTTTTCAGATTTTTACTACAATGCACAGTGTGGCAATAAACATCTTGTACTTACTAATCTTGCAATTGAGTGTTTGTTATATAAAATAAATTTCCAAGTGAGGAATTATTTTGTCCAAAGCTGTGTGTTTTGTATTTTAACAGATATGGCCAAGTTATGTCATGTGCCCTTTGCTGGCCCATGTGGCTTTCTTTGCCCTTGACTTTCCCAGTCCCTGACTACTGTCTGGGTTGCCTAGAAGAGGGTGTATCCAAGCTGTGTCCCAGGGAACCAGTTGCTAGATGCATAAATACCCATGGCCTTGCTTCTTTTCCTTGAGGAGCAATCCTAGCCCCACATCCCTGGTCACATCTACAGGTGCCTTGGCTGTCTTGCCTCTACTGCTCAGCAAGGCCAGGCCTGGCTCTTGGGAAGGCTTTTAGCAGCACAAGCAAAGAAAGGGGGAGGGAGAAGGAGGAGAGCACCCCAGAACAAGGGCATATTATCATTTCATCCATGGGTTCCGTTCTGTTCTGAGTGTCTTAGAGCTAATGCAAGACTCATGATGATGACAGCGATAAGAAAAATAATAAAGGCAGAATTTATAGAATTGGTTCTCAATGGGTGGGTGTGGGAGGACTTTGTTGTCCATGGAGACATATGGCAGTGTGTGTTGGAGATACTTTTGGTTGTCACAACTTGGAAGGAGGGTACTACTGGCATGTAACATGTAAAAATCATGGATGCTGCTGGTCATCCTACAGTGAACAAGGCAGGATCCCATGACACAGAATTATACAGTTCACTGTTGTTTTTTTTTCTGGCCCCGGGGATCGAACTCAGAACCTTGCGCTTGCCAGGCAGGCACAGCAACTCTGAGCTACATTCCCAGCCTGACAGCTCACTGTTAATGGTGTCAAATCTGAGAGTGCCTGGTTTACAGAGTGCTGATTATGAGATAGAAGCGAGCCTGGGTGTTCCATATGCATTACCTAGTCTCATCTTCACACTATTCTTTGAGCTAGGTATTATCATTATACCTACTTTACAGAGAAGAAAACTGAGGATCAGAAATGTGAAGTGACTTGCTCTAGGTCCACAGCTACGGAGGGGAGAGGCAACATTTGGACTGGGGTCTGCTTGACTCCACAACATTAAATGGACACTGTGGGCCAGCTGGCCTCATGCTGTAGAAGCCAACAGATATCTCATACAAATCATGGATGAAAAGGCTTGTTGCAATAGGGCTAGTCTTGATGTGATTTTGTTCCTACACACTCTGGGACAGGAAGGAGCTCTCCCTCTGCCTCCTCCACCTTCTGGGGCTGGGACTTGGGAGAGATTTGTGGGGCTGGGGAATGAGAGAGCCAACAAAGGAGGCAGAAAGTTCTCCCTCTCTGCACGCAGATGCCTGGCTTAGGCCCAGCTGCCCAGGCCCAGCTGCCCAGGCATCCTCTGTGAGCTAGGACACTGCAAGAGAGGGAATGAATGGATGGTGAGGTCAAACCTCTTCTGTCTGATGTGACAAAGCTGGGCTGTTTTTCACTCCAGTGGAGAGCATACATGTGCATCCTCTGCATGCCTCTGTGTGTGTGTGTGTGTGTATGTGCACGTGCACATGCATGTCACAGTGGCTCTCTGGGTGTGTAATTTTGAAAGCGCGCTGTGCTCTTTGTGTATAGATCTGCCTTTGTACATATGGGATCTTTCTCTATATGTTTGCCTGTGTATATGTTTGTCTGCGTGCTTATTTATATCTGGCTGTATTAATGCCTCATTTTCATGGGTACATGTATAAGAAGGTGACTGTGAGTCTCGGCTGTGGTGTCAGTGTGTGTAAGAAGTGTGTCTGTGCATACATGAAGGAGTGTTGGTGTTTTTATGTATACATTCCTCCCTGGCATCTGTGGGTTAGTTCCAGGACTTCTCCCAAGCATATTCTCCTTTATACTTTAAATCATCTCTTGATGACTTATAACACCTAAAGCAACATAAATGCTATGTAAATAGTTGTTAGACTGTATGGTTGGGGAATAATGATAAGAAAAATTCTGCACATGTTCAGTACACACACACTCTTTTTTCAAATATTTCTATCCTCAGTTGATTGAATCCACCCACAGAGGCAGAACCTGCAGATACAGAATCTAACTGGATATATTTCGAGGGAATTGTGTGTGTGTCTGTATGCATCTCTGGATTTGAAAGCACAGTGTACCTACACACACATATACAGCTGTGGCTGTGTAGGCTGTGTGTGCACATGTGTATGGATGGGGCTAGGTACAGTTCTTCAGTAGGTGTGCATGCGTGCATGTGTGTGGAGGGGGGTAGTCAGGACATTATCACCACAGAAGGAGCTGCAGACGCTCTTCTCCACTTGCCCCTTTTGGCCTCTGAGGGGCTCAGTGTCTTTGTAGGTCAGAGGTGGCAGCTGCAGGGTGAGGAGCTTGTCCTGTGCTCTCCCTTCCCTGCTCCAGCCGCCTGCCCCGACACTGCCAGCTGGCAGGACAGCTTTGGTCCTCACCAACCCCCAGCCAGTCAGCAAGGCTAAACATTTACCAAGGCCTAAGGCCCTGTTTGCTTAAACCTCGGGGGTCAACACACACACACACACGCACACACACACACACACACACGTGTGTGTGTGTGACCAGGGGCTTTCCATCTGCAGGCTGAGAGCAAGGGTTGCAGCACCTGCCGTAAGGTGAGCTGGCCTTGCTCATTATTTACCTTGCGTTTACTTATTTCATATTATTATTTATTTCATATTAGCTCACTTATTTCAATGTGAAGACCTATTTAACTTTATTCAAATCAATTATATTTTTATGTAGTAGAGTGTTAGATGTGCTAGTTTAAAAATACACACACACACACACACACACACATATTTCCCTTGGTGTGATTTTGTTCACTTTTGTGGCAGTTTAATTTGTACATGAAAACATATTATCTACTTGGGGAGGGAGTGAGAAACATGAAGTTAAAGCTCCAATTGTTTCAGTTTTCAAAGTTAACTTTAAAAAAATTTTAATTGACACATAATAATTATACCTACTTGGGATACAATGTGATGTTTCTGTAAGCCCAATGTAATTATAAAATGTGAGTAATTGGCATACCCATCTCCTTAAATGTTGATCATTTCTTTAATAAGAAGTTAATATCCTCTCTTCTAGCTATTTTGAAACTCACAATATTATTTTTGATTATGGTCATCCTACTGTGCAACAAAACACCAGAGCTTATTCCAGCTATCTAGAATTTTGTAATTATTCTCCAACCTTTCCAAGATTTGCATATACATACATATTTTTATAACCTTAATACACCCTGAAATAAAAGGCATAGATCCTTATACTTCTTGACATAACCTTGTTGCCCTGTGTGGGGATGATACTGCCTCAGGGAGCCCCCGCTGCCATCTGCCTTAAGGGCAGGTGTCTGTTTCAGACCTGATTTCCATGCAACTTGCACAGGAAGACACCTTTTGCATAAAAACAGGCGGCTCTGGTGTACTTGCCATTGGTTACTGGGAGACAGGTTTCTGAATCCCTACATGGGCCTCCACTGGGGACCTGGTGGCACAATGGTGTCATTGCCTTGGTAATCCTGTGCAGGGCTTAAACACAGAGCTTCCTCCCTTTGCAGTGGAGAGGATAAGAGAGGGGAGGGGAAAAGAAGAGGCAGATGCCCAGACAGATGGGCCTGGCCCTGGGCTCTGCAGGCCTAATGAATTTCCTTCCCTAGCCCTCAGGCAGGTCAGTAAACGAGACCAGCCACAGCATTTGGGTCGACTCCAGGACAAGTCTCATAAATCAGGCCTAGAATGAATCCTACTTCCCTGGAGATAGAGGAGGCAGGCTAGGCAGCAGGAGGCTGGAAAGGTCCTGAGAAGATAGCCCCAGCCAGCCTTGGAATGATGCTGGAAGGAAATCCTTCCTGACAAGAGGCAAGGCCTCCAGGCGGTCCTGGCTGTGCAGGGCTGTGTTCACAGAGCTGATTGTAGGTGTGGCGGGGTCTCTGAGAGGCTTGGCTTGCTGATCTCTGGGCTTCAGCACAGGGATACTTTCCCCCACTGTCACTTAAAGCATTCCTATGAATCTGCACGTCTCAGTACAGAGAACAATTCCTCTTTGGGGAAGCCTTGTGAACCCCTGGAGCCCCACCATGTGTTCCTGAGCCTCTCTGAGCTTCTGCTTTCAGTACAGTGACCACACCCAGGCTATGAATGGAGATGCATGCAGGCAGGGATATGCTATGGCTCTATGGCCAGTGAAGTGTCTGGCACACAGTGAGTGTTCACTGATATTATTTGAATGAAAGAAAGAAGGAGAAAGAAGTGAAAGTAGCAAGTCATTCATTCTCTAGGTAAGTAAATCAAGCCTTTTCCTGGATAGAAGAGGCTAGAAATCCTCCATGTCAGTAGAACCTCAGGTGCTATCTGACACTTAGGCACTCAAGGTTGATGTCATCACTAAGTGGAGATGGGGACTCAGGCCAGGCATCCTGAGCCTCAAGATTCACAAGGGCAAGCTGCCTGCCCAAATCACATAAGGTGTTTGGGAAGACTTTGATAAGCATCAAATACTTCACACCTACACGGTGTTAGCTATGAAACTACAATTTGCTAGATGCAACAAGAGAGAATATAGCACTGAACTTAACTTTGCAGGTAAGCAGCTAAAGCTTGGATCTTGGATAAAGGCAGTGACCTTCCCCTCACTCATGCACTGATTAACTAGGCCAGGCCTCAGCAGTCCAGGTTCTGGAGCCAAACAGTCTGGGCTAGAATCCTATTGTGACTGGATAGCTGTGCACCTGTGAGGGTCACTTACCTTCCCCAAGACTCCACCAACTCTGTGGTGAGACACTCAACAGCACCTAGCTCATGGCCTCGCCTGGATAAAGCTTCTTTCATTATTTTAGTGGTGATAAATGCCAAAGGGGAAAGCAAGCAGTGGGCTAGGGAGTGTGTAGTGTGTGTGTGTGTGTGTGTGTGTGTGTGTAAGGAAGTGGGGTTTATAAAGTCAGCTGGTGAAGGTGTCTCTAAGAAGGTCTTCTAACTGAAGCCCTGAGCACAGGGCTGGGATGCAGGAGCCCTCAGGAAAGCAGTCTATTCCCATAACTGGAGGAATAGACACTCTGCCTCCTCCTTGCAGCTTTGTGAGGTTTCAGCTCTTGTTGCCAAGTGCTCCGTCCTTGACCTCAGTCCACTGTGAGAGTTTCCTCCTTCCCTCCTGAGTCCTTCCCAAGAAAAGTCAGCTTCTATATCTGTGCCTGTATGCCTGGTGTGGGAGAGTTTGCATGTATGCATGAGTGGAACTATGAGGTCTGGATTGAAGGGCACAAATATATTCTGCAAACGTTTGAGCTTGTGTCTATAAATGGAAGAGGGAACAGGCATGGGCTTTTGTGCATGCCTCTGTGTGTGTGTGTGTGTGTGTGCGCGCGTGCACACAAGCATGCACACAGGTTGTTTGTGCACCCTTGTCCATTTGTGTCTGTCCTCAGGAGAGAAGGGAGCAGTTCTGGGTGGAGAGGCTTCCCTGTGGACAGGTAGATTTCAAATGATAAAAGAACAGTTTGGGGGTCAGCCAGGTCCAGCTGTGTGGAAATCAGGCTAGAGAAGCAGTGGAGAAGAAAGGATGCAGAAGAATGCTTTCCAAGGGTCCTATGGGGCCAAAGCAAGGTTAGCCCCTGTGTGGTCAGCATTTCCATGGATAAATGCCCAGAAGCAGACTGTGGTACCAAACACTGTGTTCAAAGAAGACACACCTGCCCCCACTACACATAGGTCCCCATGGAATTAAATATCTCATGTTCTTCACAACTTCTGAAGCAAAGAACATTTATTAAGTTTGTAATTAGTAATAGCAACTATTATCAGGCACCTTCTGTTGTGTTATCTTTTGTAATCTCCACAATTTTATACAAAGAAGATACCATGATCCATCTTGTTTTCAGGTGAGAAAACTGAGGCTCAGGAGAGTTAGTGATTTGTCCAAGGTCACACACAATATAACAGAGCTGGAATGCTTCCCAAACAGTGTAATGTCAGAGCCTGTGCCTCACCCACCATTCTGGGGTACTTCTGTGCTCCTAGGTATATGGACTGTGCTACATGGATGTCACAGATCCTGAGTGGCCAAAGGATGCTTGATTTTACAGGTCAAGAATGTTGGGAGGTGATGCTTCTTTGGGATCATTTGAAGGTCACCAAGCAGATTAAATATCTTTCTGAGAAGGAGGTACTTCTCAATTCTTGAGTTGAATGTTTTGCACATTATATCACCAGAAGGGGCTGAATATTTTCCTTCAGTTTCCATTCAAAAATTCCAAGGGAAGTATCTTAGCCCATTTTCCATTGCTAGAATGGAACATCACAGAGTGGGTAACATACAAAGGACAGAGGGTTATTTAGCTCACAGTTCTGGAGGCTGGGACATCCAAGAGCATGGTGTTGGCATTGGTGAGGTCCTTGTGCTGCATCATAACATGACAGAGCATCTCATGGTAAGACAGAGCAAGTGTGCTAGCTTGTATCTTATAAAGTCACTAAGGTCATCATGGGAGCCCTACCCTCATGACCTCTTCTAATCACAATTACCTCACAAAGGCCTCACATCTGACTCTGAGGATTATTTTCCAACACATGAATCTTGAGGGGACACATTTAAACCATAGCAGGAAAATGCAGTCTGTTTCTTTCCACAAAACACTTTTGATACCAAATGTGTGATTTTTTTTTTTCCCACACCAACAACCAGTTCTTTAACTCTGTGGACATTTATTGGGTGCCTTCCAACTCAATTCAACTCTGATACTTTCTACCCAGAATTAGTTTTGCATCTCTCATGTTAAATATCTAGTCCCACGAGACTCCCCCACTTCAGATGCCAATCACAACTCCCAGACTTGCATGGTTCTGACCAGTTGGTTGTAAATCAGAAGTTCCTTCCTCTTTAGTTTTGATAATATGCTAGAATAACTCACAGAACTTGAAAAGGCACTTTATTTACTATTACCAGATTATGATAAGGGCTGTTTCTCCATAGCCAGATGGAAGAAATGCACAAGGCGAGGTATGGGAAAGGGGCACACATCTTCCACATCCTGTCTAGATGCACCTTCACCTGATGTTCACCTACAGGGAAGCTCTCCGATCCCATTGTTTAGTTTTTGTGTGTGTTTTGCTTTCTGAAACAGGGTCTCCCTGTGCAGTTCAGGCTAGACTTGAACTCACAGAGATCCTCTTGCCTCAGCCTCCTGAATGCTGGGATTACAGATGTGCACCATAGGGCCCAGCTTGTTTAGTGTCTTTAAAAAGATTTTAGTACATAGGCATGGTTGATAAATCATTGGCCATTGGTGACTAGATCAATTTCCAGCCTCACCAGAGGCTGGGTAGTTGGGCTGCAGTCCCAACATCTAATAATGTCTCAGCCTTTCTGGTGAACAGCTTCATCCTGAAAGTGATTAGAGGTTCCAAACACCAGTCATCTTAATACTATCCTAAAAGGCACTCTTATCACTCTGGAGTTTCAAGAATCTGAGGAATTCTGTGTCAGAAACAAAGGACTAAGAGCAAATATTGTAACAAAATATACTCCTATCATCATTCTAATCACTTTGACATTTATAAATATTTTGGGAACACTAAGGTAGGAATTGAGGAAGAAGACTAAGTATATATTTCTTACTATAGCACAATATCACAGGAAGGTCTTTGATTGATATGATTTGGATCAATCAAATCTATACTTGAGCTAGGGAGATGCCATGATTGGCTCGGTTTGCACCAATCAGCAGTAACTGGGGAGGGGGTCATATAAGGCATAGCCTCTGCAGCTAGAGGCCGTGGTTGGAGTGGAAGCCATGTGATTCCCAGGAAAAACAAGTGGTGCTAGGAAGATGGGATCATAGTTAGCAAGGACACTTAACTTTGGGCCCAAAGATGGAATTTTCCTCAGAGATTTATTTGACTGAACTCCCAAGGTGTTTTAGTCTGCAGAGACTCTTATTAATGCTCAAAGAACACTGAGAATTTTCACACTAAAGAATTAGCTGCCAAGGATCTGAGCGTAGAATCCTTTGGGAAGGCTTTGTGATTTGGTTCCAGAACTTGCCTATGTATGTATAGAACATAAAGAGAAACAGCTTTGAAAAAGCACAGACTTTGGAGTCAAACAGAGATGAAATCAAATATCTACCCAGATCCCCCAAGAACTGACTGTGTCACTTTGGGAAAAATCACTTAACCTCTCTGAATCTTTGAAAAACTGAAAGCAGAAGGGCTTTCTGAGGTCAGTTACCTCATTCATGGTCCAGAGATGCTCATGAAACAGGTGTATGTGACCATATTTTAAAAAGCCAGCCTGGTTAGGTTTTATCCTCTGGTGATCAAATTGTGATTTCTGTGAGCTATCCTTAGCCAGAAAATAGGACTATACAGTTCTATGGGGCAGCAAGCATTCTGATCCCCTTATTTCTCTATTTTAGAAGCAGTGAAGAGAAGTACAACAGACACGAGTTTTGAAGTCAAGCAGAACCATACTTGAATCCCACTTCTGTCACCAGCTGGACATGTAACCATGTCTTTTCTTGTGTGATCTGTAAAAGATAGGTAATTATTTCTTCGAAAGTTGCTTGTGAGGATTAAATGCAACAATTGTAACTGCCTAGCATCCAGTACCTATTCACTCACTGATTTTAAAACTCCTCATTGAGCACCTATGATTTATTCATTTATCTGGCTAGTATTTATGGAGTGCCTCCCCTGTCCCACTAGAAAGTCTGCTAGGTGCTCATAGCCAGATACAAAACTGGCTGTCTCATTATGCAGCCCACATTCTAGTGTGTGTGATGTAGACAGACAAGAAGGCAACAGATAAAGAAATGCTCAGTGTCAAGTTCTCTGAGGAAAAACAAAGGGGATGAGGATAGAGAATAACAGGGAGGGTGTGTGGAATGGAGGATTAGATGTGAAATTCAATATGATAGGCCAGTTACAGAGATGGAGAGATCCAGTTCCTTCATCTAGGATCTGGCATTCCAGAGGGGAGACAGAAAGTACATGGTGTGATTCGAACCGGAATGAAGAAGTATGCAATTCTAAGTGCTGTGCAATGGGGCTCACCACAGAACATGGGCTTAGGGTGTCCTGGCTCTGTCCCTACTCCCTACCCCCCACAATGGGGAAGGAAGTAACACTTGTCACAATCTATATGGGATTCAGAAATGCACTTAGCAGTGTCCTGCCCCCTTGAGCTCTCCAGTCCTCTTAGCATTTCCTCAGCTACCTAGGGACTGAGACAGTCACCTTCTCATCCACCTGGCACTCCTACTTCAGGGTTTCACAAGTGGGGAAGACCTCACATTAGTGAGTGCAGTCAGATCTGGTTTTAAATGTCATTTGGTGCCTGTTGCAGAGGTGATTTGGGGCAGAACTCTTAATTTGGCTGAGCCTCATCTTCCGCATCTGTGAAATGGGGAGAAAGATGGCATGGGGTCAGAAAGCATTTCTAAAACTCCTCTCCTAGGAACTACCAGAGGAGAGTTTCTGCTCCCTCACCCTCCTCCTGCATCACCCTCCCCTTCCCCTTCCTCTCTGCACTTGAGTTCTCAGCAATCTGCCTGACAGGTATGGGAACCTGTCAACATTTTCCCCCTGGATATTCCATGACATGTAGAAGACAGGACAAGGAGTGGCCTTGCAGGACAGAAAACAAAGTACTGACTTGGTTGTGTCATTCAGCTGCAGAACCTTGGACACTCCCTTCCTCTGTCTCACAACTTCCTCATCCGTCAGTCACGTGGAATTCTACCCCTGCCTCCCAGACCTAAGGGGAGGATCATTGGAAATGATGCAGAGAAAATGCCTGGAATGTCTAGATACCTAGTAAATGGCTCTTTCTTTCCCAGTTTTCAGCACTTCATCTTAAAATGAGTCACATTTATTCAGCAGTCACTGTGTACCACGGTTTACATATATGCTATTTAACCTGTGCCACAATTTGGGCTGTTGTTATTTTCAGTATCTGCTTTATATATGAAGTAACTGAGCACCGAGAAGCTAAGCAGTTTGGCAGAGTCCCCTCTTGGCAATGGCTTCAGCAGTCAGACCCTAGTGTTGGTCCCAAAGCCTGTGATCTGTCCATCCACCAGAGGACTCTCTGGCTCCCTTCTGCCAGGTTTTTCTGATGGGTGTTATTCTGGGCATAAAGGCTCTTTGACCCCAGAGCCTCTGCTGTGTAAAGAAGATGCACAGAAGGTCCCAGGAAGTTCTCCTCCCACTCTATCAGAATGCACTGTTCAAATCCTCCACTAAGCATTTGTGATGATCTCAGTTAGGCACAGTGCTAGGTTCTGAATGAAGCCACCCCTGCCCTCAAGGGGCTCAGAGTCTAGTGACAGAACACCATGGGGTGGCCAAGCAGACTGGGATGTCCAGCAGCCTGGATTCAACACCTCCCAACTGTGTGTCTCTGGGTAAGTCCTTGAGCCTCAGTTTCCTTCCCTGCAAAATAGGGATAATAGTGCAAGTCCCACTAGTACTGTAGCATTGAGTTGTAGGAGGACTTAAAAAACACAGCCAGCCCTCCCTATCTGCAGTATTCTCCTCTGTAGATTCAACCAATCCTACATCAAAAATATTTTTTAAAATTCTATCTGCACTGAATATGTACAGACTTTTTTCTTGTTGTTATTCCCTAAAGGATGCAGTACAATTATTTGCATAGCATTTACATTGTGTCAGATATAAGTCGTTTAGAAGTAATTTAAAGAATATAGGAGGATATGTGCAGGCTATTGCAAATATGGTGCCATTTTATGTAACAGACTTGGGCATCTGTGGATTTTGGTGCCCAGAGGGTCCTGTAACCCATTCTTCATGGACGCTGGAGCATGACTGCACATGTGAAGCATTTACAAAAATACCAGGGCCATGGGAAGCATCCGACAGTGGTCATTCCCAGAGCAGGAAAGACCTGTGTTTGTTTCCATGCACAGAGGTCAGCAGGGGCCTTGTGCTCCATGATCACACAAGGTGTTTAATAAACTCCTACTCAGTGCCTCATAATCAGCAACTGTAATATCACCTGATCTTTACAGTAACTGTGGCATGATGATTACTATCTGCAATTTAGATAAAGAAGACTCAGCATCCAGAGGGAAGTCATCAGTCAAAGTCAAAGAATGAGGCACGATGGGGGGCTCTGGTCAATGCATTCCCCCCGGCCCCGACCCCTGAGCCTCTGCTTCTTGGCAGGGTCTGCATGGCATTACTCTCCAAACCTCTTTCCTTCCCATCTTTTCTTTTCTCTCCCTGCCTTTCTTTTTTCCCTTTCTCTTTTTCACAGGGCCTCATTATAGTACCCAGGCTGGCCTTGAACTCCTGGGTTCAAGCAATCCTCATACCTCAGACTTCTGTGTAGCTGGGGCTACAGGTGTCTGCCATCATGCCCAGCTGGATCCTCTGCTGGCTTCTTGCTTTTCACTTTCTACAGCTGTAGCCCAGGGATTCACACAGGCCTCTGGTCTTCTCAGGGAGCTTATCTATTCTCAGAGATTCCTTCAGGATCCCTCTCATGATGTCAGAGTTGTGTCCCTCCGTTCCCTTGCCTCTTTCCCCTCAGGTGCACAGTGACTAAGTGTGGTCCACCCTCCGTGTTTATGGTTCTGCATCTATGGATGAATCCAATTTGGATAAAGAGAATATGCAGAAAAAGTAATTGCATCAGCACTGAACATACATGGACCTTCTTCTTGCCATTATTCCCTAAACAACACCACATTTTCCCAGCATATACCTTGTATCAGGGATTATAAATCATCTAGAACACTGCACCATGTTTTGTAAGAGTCTTGAACATCCATAGATTTTAATATCTGTAGGGGATCCTGGAACCGACTGATCCTCTATGGATTCCAAGTTATGGCTGTAGAATTGAGCAAGATTTCCCATTAAGAGTGTTTCATGGCTCACTGGAACCTTCTTGTCTTCCCTGTCATCCTCTATGGGCCCACCCTGTTTGCCTTTCCCAGGGCCCCAGTCTGTTTCGCTGGCAGAGTTGGCTTCTGCCTCCCACCTACCCCTTAACCTGCAGCCAGTTTTAGTTGCTCCTGTTTATTATTGCCCTAACACTGAAGTCTTCATCCCCCACCTCACTTCCCTGCCAAGCCTTGGTGGGACCTGGCCTGGGCTGGCCTCAGCTTGGGCCTTATTTAAAGCTATTTCCCCCTCTGGTCAACACCCAAGCATTTCCAATCTCTGATTACAAGAAAGATCTTTATTTAGTGCTGTTTTGAGTTTGTCTCTTTCTTTCATTAACCACTGCATTTTTCTTGATTCTTGCAGAAAACATGAGTTCATTTATCTCTTACTTAGTCAAGAAGTAGCTAATGAAAATCTATTGTATGAAGCAGGGGTTTTCTATTGCCTGTTCCAAGAAACAGAACCATGAAGAAGTGTAGGGATATAGAAAGAGATATAAGAAATTGGCTCACACAATTATGCAGGCTGGCAAATCCAAAACCTGCAGTAGGCTGCAAGCCCATGCAAGCTGATGGTGCAGATGAAGTTCCAAGACAGCTTGCTGGAGAATTTCCTCATACTCAGGGCATGGTCTTTTTGCCCCTATTCCAGCTCTCAACTGATTAGACGGGGACCAGCATCATGGAGGGCAATCTGCTTCCTCAACTTAAATATTACTCTCACCCTAAAACACCCTCCAGTTCAAAATAGCACTAACCATCATCCCAGTGCACTACTCCATGATAAGGAGAAAACCAAAATAAAATAATATCCTAGCATTTCAGAGCTTAAACGTTAGTGAGGAGACCAATCCTATTCTCATCACTCTCCTCCTGGGCTTCAAGTTCACCACCAGCTTCATCCCATCCACTGAACTTGTGTTTTCTGAGAAAGGGAGGGAGCCTGATGCTGCTTTCTTCTCTCTTGTTCTTGAGTCCTGGGCATCCTGCTGCTTTGAGGAAACAAATATTGCTTTATTTTCCCAGCACTTTGCCCACTGCTCTTCCTGCTCCTACCACATGCCTAGGAGTCCTGCCTCCTTCTTGCCTGGGAGTGACCATGTGACTAATCAGAGCCCTGGCCTGGGAGTTCTGGAATGAATATGAATGATAAGGAGGCACAGAGTCCATATCTGTGGTAAAGCTGGGAGACATGAGCTTGGGGGCCTTTAGCAGACCTGCTTCCAGACTCAGAAAGTAGGAGGTTGGTAGGGCTAGAGAAGCAACGGTAAGAAACAAAAATAGAATGTTTTAATAATATCCCAGTTGCTGATTCTACTTGTCCCTGAGATCCAAGCTCACCTTGTCTCTCCTACCCCCATCTCTTTGCTTTAGCCTAATACGCTGGTTCTCAAATGAGGGTGAGTTTTCCTTCTGGGGTACATCTTGGCAATGTCACAATTCAGGAGGTGCTAGTGGCATATAGTGGGTAGAGGCTGAGGATATTATAAACATGCTACAATGCCCACGACAGCTATTTTCAACCAAATATTACATGGCCTAACTGGCAATTGACACTGAGAAGCCCTGTGGCAGTGACCTCCTTACTCTGACCATATCCAGTGCTCTCAGCACTCCCCATGGTCACAGTCCTGGGTTACATTTTCAGGTTGGCCTGGAGTAACAATATCAAATACCCAAGCCTCCACTTCCACCAACCCAGGACCGCAGTGTCCACTATAGCAGCCACTAGGAACATATGGCTACTGAGCACTGGCAATGAATGAGTCCACTCTGAGATGTGCTGGAGAAAAGAAGACACATCAGATATCTAAGATTTGGAAGAAAAAATAATATAAAACTTTCCATTAATCATTTGTGTATTGATTCCATGTAGTAATGACATTTGCATGCATTAAACAAATTATACAATTAAAATTTATTCCATCTATTTCTTCTTGATTTTATTAATGTGGCTACTATAAATGTTAAAATTATTTATGTTTCTGGTCATAAAATGGCAAGGAAGGCCAAGGATGTAGCTCAGCAGTGTGGCATCTGCCTGGCAAGTGCAAGGTCTTGATTCAGATTCCTGATACTACCCCCCGCAAAGAAGAAGAAGAAGAAAATAACAAGGAGAGACCAGAACCATTATGAGATGGGTATGATGATAGAAATGCAGCCACCTACCTGTTGTCAAGCATGTAGTGAGTACCTGAGTACCTGAGCAACCTTTGGGAATCTGAATTTTTTAAATCTACTAAAGACATCCTTTCTATGAAGTCCTCTCCAATATGTCCAGGTACAGCTGTCCTTGCATTCCCAAGGGATTGGTCCCAGGATGGCCCCATGGATGCCCAAATCCTTGAGAAGGCTCAAGTCTCTTATATTAGATGGGGTAGTATTTGCATATAGCTTAAGCACATCCTCCCATATACGTTAAATCATCTATAGAAAACTTATATCACCTAATACAATGTTAAATTCTATGTAAATAGTTATACAATGTTGTTTAGGGAATAACAAGAAAAACGTCTGTGCATATTCAGCACAGATGCAATTTGTTGTTCTAAATATGTTCAGTCTGTGTTAGGTTGAACCTACTGACGCAGAATGCAGTGGATACAAAGGGCTAGCTATACTTTCATTCCACTGATAACCAGGTCCCTTCGGTCCTCTCGTTCTCCTTAGTTTCTTGTAACAGCATTGAATCCAGAGCCTGATCTACAATTTACTCAGTGCCTTCAAATGCAGCTCTATTCTTTGCATCTCAACACAGGTAAGTCTTGCTAACATTTCTTTCCCTTGGATCTGAACTTGGGTTAGTCCTGTGCATTTCTGTTTCATCCTTCATTGACCAAGGAGGTAAGAAACACGAAGGTCCCTCCTTTTTAGCTCTCTGTAGCTTCATGGCATAATTTCCTGCTCATGACACTTGCTTTCCAGACACATTTTCAGGGGCTCTGCGGTTGTTATAGAAAATTTAGAGGTGAGTTGGAAGTTGATGCTGCCTTGTTACCATGGCAATGTGAGCTGCTTATAGCTTCACAGCAAGGCAAGAGCAGCCACAGGACTGACAAGATGTGGCCACAGCCTCTGAGAACAATACTTGTGTGTATCTCAGTTTCTTCAATTCCATCTTTCTCTCAGACCCCCTCCACCACCATTTCCCAGGGTGCTCATTTATAGCTAATTTGCTGGTGCAATGCAAGAAGCCCCTCTCTGAGGAAGTGGAGGACTGCAGTTGTTTTGCCAGCCACCCTTGAGATACTGAAGACCTACTATGTGACATTTCAATGACCATGAGTCAATGCTATATGGTAGCTTTGAGGATGTTGGCAAAGTTTTTGTGGAAAATTATTCATCTTAGAAAGAGAGCTGTTTGGAGCTAAGGTGACACTGCATGCCTTAGTCCTTTTCTGTTACTATAATGAAATATCTGAGACTGGATAATTTGTGGAGAATAGATGTTGATTTGGGTCATAGCTCTAGAGACTGGGAAGTCCAAGGCATCTGGTGGGGCCTTCTTGCTTCATCCTAATGTGGTGGAGGGCATCACATGATAAGACAGAGCAAGCATGCTAGCTTAGGTCTCTTCTTATTAAGTCACTAACATCATCACGGGCCCCACCCCCATGACTTCATCTAACACTAATTACCTCCCAAGGGCATTACCTCCAAACACCATCAACATATAATTCAGCATCTTCAGAGCCTTTGCATCTTCAGGTGAACAGTAAGTAGGTGTTCAGTGAAGAGCTGCTAAAGGCGAACTGAGCACTTTAGGTGGCACCTGGATCATCTACTAGGTCTTCACCACAATCTAGTGACTGAGATAGGACCACTATCCCCATTTCATAGTTGAGAAAACAGGCTTAGCAAGGCCAGAGAAGGCACCCAAGGTGGGGACTGCTGGAAAGCAGCAGAGTCAGGATTTGAATAGGAAGGTTGTGTTAGTCAGCTTTTCACTACTATAACAAAACTCCTGAAGTAATAAAATGTAAAGAGTAAAGGTTTATCTTGACTCAGAGATTTGGAGATTTCAGTTCATAGTCAGTTGCCCTGATCGCTTTTGAGCCTGGAGTGAAGTCACATATCATGGTGGGAGTACATGGTGAAGGAAGTCCTCACTTTATGAGTACCTTACTTAAGAGGAAAAGGAAGCAGTCAGGATCCCAATATCCCCTTCCAGGGCATAACCTCAATGGCCTGACTTCCTCCCATTAGTGCCACAGGCTGGAGATCAAGCATTTAACATGTTATAGGACACTGAAGATCCAAACTATAGCAAATGTAATATTCCAAAACTTTGCAGGACTATTATAAACAAATGTGAGAATTGATGACTATTATCTTTAATTTACCAACAAGGAAACTGAGGCCCCAAGAAGTAAGATCAAACACCCAGGGACATACAGAAAACAGATGATGAAGCCTGGATCTGAGACTCTATCTGCTGTCTTCTAAACTTTACTTAGCTGTTTTGGACACATGTAGGTGCTGTCTAGTTGTGAGTGGTCATTGTACAAGCAGGGAGCCCCTCATGCATCCTAAAGGCCAGAATGTCAGAATATAGTATGACAGAAGGGATCCTGCTGGGCCAGACTCCAGGTAGAGCTTGAGGCCAATGTCATGGTGTGAGCCCAGGGTGGACAGCTGCACCCTAGCCTCTTGCCAGGCCCACAGTGAATCAGAAACAGGTGATGCTACTGAGAGTGCTTTGCTTGCTGCAGTGGTAGCTTTTTCTGTGCTTAGAGGGCCCCAGCAGTTGCTCAAGGAGTTAGTCATAGCTAAGCCCATGTGGATGTATCCAGGCCACCACTGATTGCCTTCGCTTCTGAAGAGGACTCTCAACCCAAGTGAGACAGAATGGCTACCTTCCTAAAGAGCACCTGGGAGATCCCAAGGAGGACATGCATGGGGAGAGGTGTGCTGAGAAGGACAGCCAGTGACATGGCCTAGTGTAGAGGTCCAGGATGGTTTGCTTTTCTGTGGATTTATGCCCCAAAGGAAAGAAAGAAAAGACAAGGACAGAAAGCCAAAATCACAAGTCCAAATTTGTATCACAACACTCAGCCTTCTAATGTCATCCCGTCTGAGCCTTTAATGTCCAAACTGTGCCCTGGGTGGCCTCACAGCCAAGCCTGTGTAAAATTGTTTCCTGCTCCCCATTCTCTCTCAGTCTCTCTGTCTGTCTGTCTCTCTGTCTCTGTGTCTGTCACCCCCCTATCTCAGTTTGAATCCACACACCACTCTCCTAAGGTATGTGAACTTTGAGCCATTTGCTTCAGTTCCAGAAACTTCCATTTCCCCCTGTAAAACAGCAAATTGCACCTGTTGCTCCAGGCTGTTTGAGGGATTACGAGAGAGTGGAGTGAAAGTCCTCACTTAGCACAGGGCCCTGTGACTGGTATTCTGCCCTGTTCCCTTTTCTATCTCCCTGCCTATCTCTAGGGCCATGTGTGTGTGGTCTAGAGGCAGCAAGATGCTGAGCTTGTTGCCCCAATAGTCCCCCTGAAGGCCCTTCTCTCTGCCCACCCGCCAGGGCCATGCCATGTGGTCCCAGCCAACCTACACTTCTCATTATGGAGCCGGCCTGTAATTAGACAGTTGCCTGGTTTGGGAGAATGTGCCTGTCAGCATCTGGCTCCCTTGTCTTGTGCGGGCCCCTCTGCTTGTTGGTGAGGCCTCATCTTTGAACACTGGAAATGAGGCCAGGTCTATTCTTCCCATGGCTCTCTTTAACTTGGGGTCAGCTGAGTCACAGCCTGTGTGAGAAGGATTATACAGGTGGCTCTGGCCATGCCCTGATAGCACGCTCTAGATTTTAGTTTTGGCAGAGAGAGCAATAAATAGGTTCTAGGACCCACCTGAAATATCCTGTGCCAAGCTGCCAGCCCACCTCCCTGTAGATTCTGGGGGTTTCTGAGCATGACTGTCCTCATCCCACCATCTCAGCCTGAGAGGCAGGGAGGGAGGTGGTAAGGGTTCAGGCACACATCAGAAACTTGGCTTGACCTTTTGCTAGCTGTGTGACCTTTGGCAAGTGACTCTCCTCTTATGAGCCCAAAAGTCTGTATTGTAAAATGGGAGGAAATGAACCTTACTTCTGAAGCTTGTTGTAAAGAATAAATGCAAGAACACTTAGAAACTAATCACTCCAACAATGAATGATAACTGTTCTCATTTTCTTTTCTTTTCTTTTTTTTTTTTTGGTACCAGCGATTGAACTCAGGTCCTTGCGCTTGTGCAGCAGGTGGTGAAACCACTGAGCTAAATCCCCGGCCCCTGTTCTCATTTTCTTTAACTTGGTCCCACCCCAGTCTCCTGTTCCCTTCCTAAATAGGCCTTGCATATGACTATGCTTTTACACATACAAGTCCCTGTACATAGAACATTAATGTACTACATGATTTCTCTAGCAAACTTCTATTGATTCTTCAAGACCCAGACCAAATGTCACCTCTTCTGTGAAACTTTCCCTGATTCCCCAAGCAGTTATTTACTTTGTCATCCTGACTTCAGCAATGATGTTTATACTTTTGGCTGTGCATTCGAATTTTGAGTTAACCATTAAAACTGCTCTATTCCATTGTCCTAACCCTGTGGCTAGGTTGTGAGGTCATGGAAGATAGGGCCTTGACTTGTTTTTCCTGGTAATTCACAGAGTAGGTGCTTTGTAATTCTTTAGTCAAATAAACAAATGACCACATAGAATAAATAAATGGGTAGAAAGATTACATGGAAGATTAAACATCAACATAAGAAAAACACAGAAAGGCCTAAGAATATCTTGCTCTTTTCATTACAAGCCCAGACTGGGTTGAAAGTTTAGGAGTAGAAGGAAGTAAGTACTCCACCTAGAGATTGAGGCCACCCAGGAAACTAGAGACAAAGAGTGAATCTACTCCAAGATCCTGCTGAGTGATCTCAGGTCAATTTCCTACCCTCTCTCTGCCACAATACAGAAAGTTTTAAAAAGCTCCCAGCCTTGGCACTGACAGAAGGGAAGCACAGTCCAAAGGATGTGGAGGCCCAACTAAGAAGGGTCATGACTGATGGACTCTCAGGAAGGCCCTACTCTTTGGCCTGTGATTGCAGGGTCTGGTGATATGTGCAGATACTTCCCAAGATAGAAAAGGACCTTGACCACAGCCACAGCTGTCTGTGAGCTGGAATGTTTTCGAGACAGGCTCCTGGGTAAAACGACAGGCACTGACTGCTGAAGAAAATTCCAAATCTTTAGGTCACAGACACATCCAATTCAGTCTTCCAGAGCTACCTGCCTGTTGATCCAAAGAAGCCTGTGGTCACCTCCTACAACGCTCCCACTGGTCCATGCTCTGTGGGCTTGGTGTGCCCCTGGACTGACTCCTCTTTCTGGCTGCATGGCAGATGTCATCTGCTCAGAGTCCTCCTCTGAACTCCTCATCTCTTTGGCTGCTTTCAGTCACTAGTTTCTCACCAGATCTCATTGTCTTCACAGCATGCCTTCTTACCTGATCTGGCTCATCTGCTTTTGTGTTTGTGGTCTCACTCTCCTCAAATACCTTCGGCTCTGTGAGGTGGTGATAGGGTCTCTTCTGTCCCAGTTATATCACCAGGTCTTGGTATAGGGTGTGATTTAGAGTGGGTCATAAAGGTTGGCTGAGTTTTTGTCAAATGAGTGAGTGAAGGAATGAGTGGAAGGATGAATGAGTGTGCAAAGTCTCTGGGCCTGAGCAGGAACAGGGCTCTGTGTCTGGTAGACAGCCAATAGGCTTTGGGTTTCCTCAAATTTAGGTGATCAGAGGGAGCCTGTGTTAAAACTCTGGAGCCCCTCTAGAGGATCTGATTCTTTGCTCTACCTGCAGCTCCCAGGATAGTACTGGGCACACAGTAGATGCTGAAATCATGTGTGTGCCCATGTCCAATGCACTGACAGTATGGGCTTCTCATGGTGGATGCTATTCTGAAGTACAGAACCTCCTTGAATTATGATGAGTTATATGTCCTGATTAAATCCATCATAAATTAAAAATAGCTGAAGTTAAAAATGGATTGAAGCAAACTCACCTAGTGAACATCCCAGCTCAGCAACCCAGCACACTGTGAGTCTTGGTCATTTCCCCTTGTGATCTCAGGGCTGACTGGGAGCTGCTGCTTGCTGCCAAAGGCCAGCATGTCAAAGGTGTATTGTACCACACATCGCAAACAGGGGAAAGACCTAAATTCAAAATTTAGAGTATGGTTTCTCTTCAATGTATATGGCTCTTGCACCCTTATGAAATCTAAAAAGTATTCGCTGAAGTTGAGGACCATCTGGGTTCCAATTTCGGCAGTGATACTGTCTCACTCTGTGAGACCCAGACCATGTTTCTTACCCTCTCTGGGCCCCCCATTTCCATAAGTACAAAGCAGCCAATAATGATTGTTCCCCTGTTGACTATCATGAAGACACACAGAGACAGAAGATATAAAGAGTGCTGGCACTCAGTACCAGTTTGTTTCTTTTCACTGCTTCGCACATGAATACCACCAATATCTCATGATTCCAGCACCTCCTAAGGGCCCGACCCACCCCCAGCAGGCACAAGCTTACCTCAAATTCGATGTCACCTCAAATCTCCCCTCCACATCCCTCACTGTCATTCTCAGTTGAGACTTTGGAGGGCATTAAGGCTCCCTTCAACACTTCCCCTTTCTCCCTGCACTGTCACTTTCCCTGGTTACAGGTATGGCTGGGATAAAATTAGCAGGGCCTGGTGTGCTGGGAAGAAGACATGGGAGCATATTCAGTTCCATTGGTTGGGGGCTCCACTTGGCAAGCATGGGCCAGTTGCTTACTTTATGAGCAGTGGGAATACCAGGACAAGGAACAAAAATCCCAAATAATCACTGACTCTGAAGATCTAGAAAGGCCATTCAGGCTTTTCTTCTTTGAAAATGGGGAAACTAAGGCCCAGCTTAGGAAACAGACTGGCAGGTTCAGGGCAGCGTAGGGACTAGCTCTTTGTAACTCCTCAGCTTCCAGAACTGCAGTTCTAAAGTGAGAGTTCAGTTCAGAAATGAAGCCTTTCTATGTCCCGAGAAAAGGTTGGGTTGCACTTTTAATTAGTTTTTAAAATAACACAACTGTCTCCCAGATAATCTTAAAAATAAAAACAAATGAAGACAAAGAAGCAAAATATCTCAAACTGACTCAAATAACTAGGCAAGAGCAAGCTGGGGAATTGGTTGAACCCAGCTTCCTTCCTGCTGTCCAGTCCACTGTGCTGCTGGGCAGCCTTGACCCCATTTGATCCCTCCCACCTCACAAGGCAGCGGTGGCCACTTCTGCTTTTACCTTCACACACCGTCTCTTCCTGTGCCTTTTCTAGAAGTTTCCAGGCAACCTCCTGTGCATCTTTTGGCCCAAAGTGGATTCTATGCCCATTCCTCAATCAGCCCTGGAGCTCTTATTGGGTAAACATATATTTATTAAGTACCTACAACATGTAACATAGCAATGAACAAAACAGAATGTCCAAAAATGGGCTTATATTTTAGCGGGAGGATAGGGACAAAAAGATTTTTTAAAAAAGGTAAACTATGCAGCCAGTAATTTTTAGATGTGATAAGTTCAAGTGTCATGAAGAAAAAATAAAGCAGTGAAGGAAGATGGGTAATGCAAGAGGGAGAAGTTGCAATGTTAAGTGGGACAGTGTAAGCAAGGATCAGAGGAAGTGGAGTAGTGAGCCAAGAGGGTACATAGGGAAGGGCATTCTAGGCTATGGGAACAGCCAGTGCAAAGGCCCTAAGGCAGAAGGGTGCTTGGTATTTCTGATGAACAATAAGGAAGCTAAATTATTAAAACAGAGCAAGTGAGGGGGAGAATGTAGAAGAGGAGGTCAGGGAGTTAAAGAGACAGGTAGAGTAGTCCTTGAGGCCCATGGTGTGGATTCTACCTACCTTCCAATGTGTTAACTGGGAAACTCACGAAGGATTATGAGCAGAGAAATTACCTGATCTCATTTAGGTTTGAGGTTCATGCATATTGTATACACCAACAGTTTGTTTCTTTTCACTGCTGATTAGATCCTACAACTTTACACAGTGTGTTTAACCATGTGGGTGCTGATGAACACTTTGTTCCCAGACTGAAGCTGCCACAAGTGAAGTTGCTCTGAACATCAAGGAGTTTTCAATCCTGCCTGCACAGTGAAATCACCCAAAGAGCTTTACAAATACAGATGTCTGTGTCTCCCTCCAGAAGCTCTGATGTAAGCGGTTTGGGGTGGGGCCTGATCTCCAGATGATTCTAATGTACAGTGGGAGTTGAGGGTCTATATGCTAAGCACCCCCTGCTCCTTATGTCTGGCTCACCCCTCCTTTGACATCCCCATTTTGATGTGAGCTTCTAACTTCAGATCTCTGTTTAGATGTCTAATAATTATAATAATCATGTCCAATTTCATCTGGTCCCAGTCACACTCCTGACCCCTCCCCAAACCTGTTCTTTCAGTCTTTTCTGGCTTAGTAAGTAGGCTTCCCACCCTCTTGATCCTCAATTCCAAACCTCAGCATTATCCTTGTCTTGCTGTTATTTTCACATCTTATGTCCTATCCTCTGGGAGACCCTGTTCACTCTATATTCTACAGTCTGTTCAAAACATATCTATACATGGGCCAGGGTGTATCTCAGTGGTAGAACACTTTGCCTAGTATATGAAAGACCTAGTGTTCAATCCCCAGCAGCACCACACACACACACACACACACACACACACACACACACACACACACAAACAATCTCCATATTCTGCTACTGCTCATCATACCCACTGTTACTACCCTCATTGAAGACCCTTTGATTTCCACGTCTGCCTCCCCTGCCTCCAGCCATGGTGCCAAGGCTGGCTCCCATGAATTCATGTTGGGAGCTTTACAAACTATGGATGAAAATCATATTCATCTTATTGATGTTTGATGCTATTTTTAGTTGTTGAGCATAATTTTGAAACTTTCATTTGTATATTCAGAATCCCTCCTGCTCCTGCTAGGGTTCCAGCTCTTCCTGAAGGGACAGTCACTTCTGAGATCAGCAGGGAGTCAACATTCTCTTTCCCACCGGTGCCAGGGCACCAGGGCCCTGGGCACTATTCTCACATCATAGAGAAACTCAACCTGTAGTTCAAATCTTTTTGTTACCAATTTCATTTGTGAAAACCCCAAACTGGAAACAAAATGTCCTGGAATCAGCAGGTGACTGGGTAGAAAAAATATGGTATATCCATATCACAGAATATTATTCAGCCATAAAAATAAACTATTGATACCTACAACAATGTACATGCTTCTCAAAGGCACAGTGCTGAATGAAAGAAGTCAGCCTTCAGAAGTTGCATACATCATGATTCCATTTACACGATATTCTCAAAAAGACAAAGCTATGGTGATGAAGAACAGAGCAGTGGTTGCCAGGGAATGCAGGTCACGGGGAGGATGTGATTAAAAGGGCACAGTGTAAGGAAATCATCTTTTTATTTTTAAAGATCTAGATCTTTTTTTGTGTGAGGGGAAAGTGCTGAAGATCAAATGCAGGGCCTTGTGTATGCTAAACTTCTGAGCTGCATCCCCAGCCCAAGAGTGTTTTTGGGGTGATGGATCAGTGCTTTATCCAGATTATGGTGGTAGTTTCACAAATCTACATGTGTTAAAATTTGCAGAGCTGTACAATAAAATGGAAAAAAATCATTTTTACCATATGACAATTTATAAATTATTATTTTAAAACATTATGTCTGCTTGAGTGGTCAAAGCCTGCTGGACCCTTTTGGGTGTGATGGTGCTAAGAATTTAGTAGCTCTCCAGGTAATTCCATTGAGCAGCCAGGATTGGGAGCCATTGACACCAATGGAATTAAACCCAGAGAATTTAGAATTTAAATCTATTGAGCAAAGTGATCCAAAGACTGAGCTCTCCAAGACACACAGGCTGAGAAGTGAGGAGGAACCAGGGTGAGAAAGGGGACGATGTGAGGGTTATGGCAGGCCAGGAAGGACCCCTAACCTATCAGACACATTGCTGGCAGGCCCTGTGAGTGAGGAAGCGACAGCCCGGGGTTCAGGGCAGCTCAGAGAAAGATGAGTGGATCCCACATCAGCTGCTCTGGGAAGGGAAGTGACGTAGCCCTCCTGACACCTTGACTTTGGCCCAGGGAGACCTATTTTGGACTAACGCCCTTTACAACTATCAGATAATAAATCTGTGTTAAGTCATTTGACTTGTGGTGATTTGCTCCAGGAGCAATAGGAAACCAATTTAACAGCCCCAAACCACACAGCGGGGATGCTGGTCCTGACTCCCCAGCTGTACCCCACCCTGCTCTCAGAAGGCCCGACTGAGCACCATTTTGACCTGCCCACTGGGCCAGCTTGGCATCTCTCTGAGCCTCAGCCCTTTCATCTGTGAAATGCAGCTCATAATCCTGCTGACGTCACAGGGTGGCTGTGAGAGGTGAATGCGATAATTCTTGTGAAGTCTCTTAGCAACAGTGCTTGGCATTAAAATGGTGCTTGGTACTATTTTTAGTTGTTGAGCAGCATAATTCTGAAACTTTTGTTTGTACACCCAGACCCCCTCCTGCTCCTGCTAGGGTCTCAGCTCTTCCCAAAGGGACAGCCACTTTCAGCAGTGCTTGAATCAGCAGGGAATTAATGTTCTCTTTCCCATCAGCCCTGAACACTGTTCTCATAGTAAGGAGAAACTCACCCTGGGGTTTAAATCTTTTTGTTGCCATTGCTCAGCTGGGTCGCTCTGGGGAGTTACTTCACTCCTCTGAGCCTCTTTATTTGTATTATTTGTAGAATGCCCACTTAATAAGCCGTGGCACAGGGTGTTAGTAGGAGAAGTGCTTATGGGTGGGCATGTAACAAGTGCTCAATAAATAGCCCCAACCACTGGTCTCCCAAAATACGGACACACCTTTCAACCAGGATTTTGGCCAGGTTTGTGGATCCATACAATTGCAGCTTCCTTTAAAAAAGGTCATCCAAACTTAAAGGGCTTCAGTTGGGGCCAGTGCCACAGAGGTGTCTAGTTTCTGCTCTTTGCTCTTAACTCCTTCTCCTCCATGATACCTGTGCCAAATGCATTCCAGAAAATTCCTTTCTGACCATCCTTAGTAAACCCCTGGTGCCAGAGATTTTCAGGAAATATCAGAGGTAGTGAGTACCTTGCCTCCTGGCGGTATCCAAGCTCTCATGGTAAATGAGCAAGGCTTTCAATGAAGCAAAAGCAAAAATCTCTCCTGCATGAGATCAGTGCCTCAGAATAGAGCAGATACTTCATTTCCTCCTTCCTTGGACATTAGGGTTGCCAGATGTAGCAAATAAAAATGTCAAATGCCCAATTTAATGGTGAGTAAATTTTTAGTATAATTAAGTCCCAAATATTGCATGGCATATTTAACTAAGAGATCTTATTTAATCTAGTAGCCCTGTCTGTTAGGGACCCTGCAAATTCAAGTACAGTACCAGGAGAAACAAAATCAATGTTAGCAATGAGACTGTTGACCCTTCTTCCCCAAGCAAGGGTGTGGATATTCAAATTCAGGGTATTTTTTCAGAAGTGCCCCTGCTTTGAGAAGTAGCTTGAGACATTTGATCTTCAGCACAGAATAACCAAAGGCAGAAGACTGTCTATGATACAGCTGCCTCCTAAGCCACATGGTGACTTGATTATCAGCCACACCTGGAGTCAGACATACAGGGACTGAATCACAGCTTTGAGACTCTCACTTGTCCTCTCTGACTCTCCACTGATATTCTTATATCTTTGGGTCATGTCATCACTAAGTAGAAAAACATACCTATAAAATTTATGTATAAGACTCAATGGTAATTATCCCTATATCTTAGTCCATTCTTTGTTGCTATAACAAAATACCTGGCACTGAGTGCTTTATAAAGACTAGAAGTTTATTTGGCTCCTGGAGGATGGGATGCCCAAGAGTGTGGCACCAGCATCTTCTGGGCACCTGGTGAGGCCCTTCTTGCTGCGTCATAACAGAGGACATAATATGAGCCGACATTCAAGTTTTAATGTCTCTTCCTCTTCTTATGAAGCCACTAAAGCCATCATGGGCCCCATCATGATGACCTTATCTAATATCCCACCTCCAAGTCACATTAACACATAAGTTTGAGGATTCAGTTTCCAACACAAGAACTTTTGGGGGACACATCCAAACCACAGTACCCTCTGTTAGGTTTTTGTTTACCACTATTAGAAAACAGGCATTTCCCTAAATGGTCGGACCCACTTTCCTGAAACAGGCAAATTGAGAATTCTCAGGAATATATACATCATCACCAGCTGGGGACACCTCCATGTGGAACCTTCTGTTCTCTGTTGGACATGCCTATGCTCATCGTCCCTGCAACAGTACTGGCAGATGGCCAGCTGGCCTAGTTTTTTCAAGGAGCCCCCCTTGGAACACCACCCTCTTCTTGGCTCCAACAGCTGCAGGCTTCATGGCCCCAGCTGCTGATGCATTTTTTGGCTTCTCAGGGCCAGGTTACCAGGCCCACCCTCCACATGCCAGGCAGCCAGGGATGCCTCTGTGGTCCCTGTAGGGTGGCCTGAGCTTACTTGTCCAAAAACAGCACACAGCAGTGGGTAGATTACATCCTAAATGAACTGCACAACCACCTCTATGAACAGGTGTCAATATACCTATTTCTGCAGATGCTGAAACAGAAACCCAAGTGGACAATGTGCTGTGTGGGCCTACTGTGTGCAGATGTTTTACATGCATCATCTCATAGTTCACAGCAGGCAGAATTTTCATTGTTGCTGCCTCCCGTTGGTGTAATATATTCAAATACTTGAGAAGCACAACATTAAAAATAAATCTTGTCCACATTCAATATCTCTCATTCCCCTCAAAACTCTCTGAGGTTTTTCAACCTCTGAACTATTGACATTTTAGGTTTGATGATTCATTGTTACTAGTGGTTGGCTTGTGCATAGTAGGATGTTTAGCACATCCGTGGCCTAACCACTATTGTGACAACCCTAATCATCTCCAAAACTGGTCAAAAGTCCTCTGGGAATGGGACTAGGCAAGTGGCTGCTATGAAATAATCGCTTTCATAGTTTCTTGAGAATCTTTTATAGGATATTTCTATGCACAGGTGTGTGCCTTTAAAGAAAAGATGGGTTGATATACAGACCTCTTCCACTACTTGTTTTTTTTAACTTAATATACCTTGCACCTTTTTTGCAGGTCCACACAAAATCCTCATCTCTCCATTGAACAACTGCATGGTATTTCTTTGCAAGCATTGCTGCAAGTGATATAACAGTTCCCTATCAAGTGCTTTCTAGTGCTTTGGCTGTTAGAAGTGATGTCTGAAATCACATCCCAACACATTTATCTTGATAAATTCAGTCAGAATAGTCATTCATGAGGAGGTTTAGGATTAACGCTTCAAAGTCAAATTGGTTGGCCAGAGTACATATACTTTAATTTTGACCTGCCACCTTGTAACCCAAAATAGTTCATACCAATTTACTACAGTGCAACTAATATCTTGATTAAAAGGACCAAATATTTAGTGAACATTTACTGTATTTCATGTACCATGTTCAGTTATTTGCATGTACTTTCTTATTTAATTCTCACCACAAGTCTGGTTGTCATGAACTGTTATTATTTCCATTTTACAAATGAAAGAATTTGGGCTTGGAGAAATTAAGACTTTTCTAAGCTTGTCAGTATCAGTACTCAAATCCCAACCCAGAGTTGACTCAGCCTAAAACTGTTCTTTTAACCAATGCAGTTAGTCTTCATAACCATCCTGGTAGGTGGGCTCCATTATTCTCATTTTCTAATGGGATTACTGAGGCCCAGAACAATTAAAGTGGCTTGGGCAGGGCCATACAACCCAACCAAGAATCTGATCCTGACTCCAGAATCTCTGCTCTTCCATAAAGCTGCTGATGCCACCCCTTTTGAAAAGCTTTCTGGATTGCTCTTGCTGCCCTCATCATCTGGCCTCCAGTGGCCACTCCCTGAGAATCTAAGGGGAAGTCAGGCCATGATGACAGACACTACTGATAGCTCTCATTGGTTGCATATCTCCTGTGTCAAGTGTCATACTTTGGATGGAACATCTCATTTTACATCTGGCAAAAAGCCTATGAGATGAAATGTATCGTCCTTATTTTACAGATGAGAAGATTGAAGCCCATAGATGTGTTCAAGGTCTCAGGGCCGTGCATGCATGGTAGAGCTTTGGACTCCAGTCTGTCTAGGTCCATAGCCTGTCCTCATTCATCCCTTCCCTGACCTAACCATGTGACTCATGGCAGATAGTTTTAAGAATTTAAATTTGTTTTTGGGCAAAATAATTTTTGTCTGAATAATTGTTTAGTTCAGGCTTGTGAAAAAAATGTCATAATAACCCACGTGACCTTCATGTTGTAGCAATAAGCTTGATGTGTGGGGCACAAGTTTTAGGAGACTGCCTCTTCCTTTCCTCTTCCTTGAGAGGAGAAAGTCTCTAGACCAGAATACTTACCTTGACAACTTACACACACACACACACACACACACAAGAGGGAGGGAGAGAGAGCGAGCGAGCAATTTTTTATCCTCCTTTCCTTTGAAATGGAGGGAGAAAGAACAGAGGGAGGCATAGTTGAGGCTTTGAGGTAGAATTTAACGGCAAACTGAAAGCTTGCTGAAATTGCTTGTGCTGATTTGCTTTGTGTATTAAAAATCCTAACAGAAGGATGCTAATTATTGAGGCTTCCTTGAGCTCAGAAGAGTTTCCCAGAATGCACGGTAGGAAAAGAGGACACAAGGCAAATGAGATGAGGCTATGCGGACCTGATTCTCTTTGTTGTGCATGGGTTGCAGCAGCCTGGCAAGATGTAGACAGATACACGTAAAAACACTTTGTTCACTGGATTGTGTAATAAGGAGAAGGAGAATGTGACTCAAAATCTGGAATCAAACTCAGCTTTGCCACCAGCTGTGTGACCCAGAAGAAGTTGATTATCTGGACCTCAGAGTCTCAGTCTCTAAAGGACTACACCATGTCATTATTTTATCCAGGTCTAACAGAGATGACCTTGGCCAATTCAACAGAATTCTGTTTCTGAGGAATATAACCTAACCAGTGGTAATGGCGATAAATGATAAAAGTAGCTAATTTTTATTAAGCATTTAGTATGAGCCAAGCACTGAGCAAACTGTTTTGCATGGCTTATCTCCTTTATGTCCCATAATAAATGCAAGAGCTGGATAATTTTATTAACTCTACTCTACAAATGAGGAAACTGAGGCTCAGAGAGGCTAAATGATTTGCTCAAATTCTAGAATTAAAAACAAAACAGATTAAAAAAAACCCTGGCAGATCTAGAATTCTAATCAAATTTGACCATTTCTATAATCTCCTTAGGCAAAGATCCAGGTAGCAGCAAATGCGGCTGGTTGTAGTAGTGGATGCTGTCAGGACCACTACACAGACCCTCGCTTTGAGGTTCCCAGAAAGCCAAGCGCTGACCTCCTTTCACTGGGTGCCCCTGGCTTAAGCTGCAAGGTAGACCTGTAACCGGATCTGCTTGGAGAGGCCCCAGCTTGCCATTCACCGGGCCGGAAACCTGAGCTGCTCCTGAGAGGGCTGGAAGACAGCTTGGGGCCTGGGGATTGGTTCATGCTATCTCAGCTTTTACCACTGCAGGATAAGTGGCTTTTGGCCCTTGTTAATGGCGCCATCTCAGATCAGTGTCAGGGGAACCACTGGGCATTTGGGGGAACTTGTGGGGAGGAAAGGCAGGGGGAGATGGAAGGTGATGAGCATGCCCTCCTCCCCCTCTGTTGCCTAGGCAGACAACGCCAGCTCCAGGGTAATGCAGCAGAAATTTCAGGTAGGCAGGGTGACCAAGTTCAGGAGCCCATTCCCTCTTGCTTATTCATTATTTGTAAATGTAAACCTCAGGTTGCCTGAAAAGTCCAAGCCACACTCCTAGAAACTGGCCTGATCAAATATTAACAGAGGCTGATGGGTTGTCATCATCATGAATCCCATGGTCTGCATTTATTGCTTTGACTCTATTTTATCGAAATTATTTTCCCCCTTCCTTGTGTCACATTTTCATCACTTTCCCTCCCCCAAATCTAGCTTAAAGCAACTTGTAAATCCACGTCCTGCCAAAACTGTACTCTAACCTTTGGAGCACTCTCCTTGGGAGAAAGGAAGTAACTACAATTAATTTATGTGTCAGGCATTGATTACAAAGTGGGAGCTTCTTAGATGTTTGTTTATGGTAAAACGAATCCTCGAGTCAAACAGACCAGCTCTGTGTCCCAAAGCTGCCCCTCCACAGTGCCATAATAGCTCACATTTGGGCAAAGCACATCATGTGTCAAAGTACTCACACAACCAGTCTATGAGCTAGAAGTTATTACTACCACCTCCATTTTTCTGATGAGGAAACTGAGGCTTAGGGCAGTTAAGTAATTTGTCCAAGGTTTCAAAATTCCCAAAAGGCAGTTTGCTAAGCCCAGTTTCCACTTATTCAGAAAATTAGGGATGATAATTCCCAACTTGCTGGAAGGGACAAATGCTAAGGCACATGGAATGTCCCCTGTCCCTCTCTCCCTCCCACCTTCCCTTCTTCTCTCCCTTCCTACCTTCCTTCCTCTTCCCTTCCCCCCTTTCTTTCTTCTTCCTTTCTTTCCAATATTCATCAAAGGCTGGAAATACATCAGGTCCACTGCTGGGTCCTGTTGTGAGGTGGGACCCAAACATCATCATGCCCTCATGGTTTCTTATGGCCTGCTATCCTGCAGGGGACCATACATTACACAAGGATCCTCCCAACATCCCATGTTCTGCTGGCACCAAGAAGGTCAATATTTTCCTCCTATGGCTTCTGTGTCCTCTCTACTGCTGGGAGAGAGATGATTCTTAATGGCATGCTGAATCAGAGACCCTTTGTCATCTATTAGCTTTTCTTTAGCATTTGTGAACAAAATCTCACCCAGAATAAAACTCAGTGAAGTGGCAGAGTTTGCTGACAGCCACATAGAAAGGAGCAAACAGCTAAGCCAACAAGGGAACTAGGTATATCTGACCCAAGCCCCATGATAAGATAAGGCAGCATGTCCCAAACTCGGGCATGCAATGGGGCCAAAGTCCTTCCCTCCTTTGAGCTGAAATCTTCATCCTCCATTGGCACGAGACAAAGTGTTCACTGTGAGCATACAGAAGGGACCAACCTTTCATCAATGAGATCCATTAGCAACAGGGCACACCTGCTGGTACTGAGGCAAGGATGTGTGGACACTGGTCTCAGAAGCAGGTTTTACTAGCCCCATTTTGCAGATGAGGCAGCTGAGGCTCAGAGAAGGATAGAATCAGAAGCAGAGAAGTAAGCAAAATCCCAGATCTTGTGCCCACATGGCCAGATTTTGAACCCCAATGGTCAGGACCTATGACTACTATAACTGGAAATCTTATGATTGGATTCAGTCACTCCATACATGCCATTCATAATAATTTTGGGTTCTGAGTGTCTCAGGACCCAGAGTTAGGCTGTGACATCCAATTTTGTCATTTCTCTGAATCTGATCATCAGGACACTCATAAATTTTATGAATAGAATCTTCATGGGGCTAGAATCCTGAAGTGTCTCCCAGGACCTGACCCCTTCCAGACTTTCCCATCTCACTTACCAGCACTCTTGGAGTCTTGGCCCATGGACAATGAAGAATCCAGAGGACATACTCTCATCTTCCGCCAAGCCACACACATACACATCTTGTGCTTGTGCAAATGGATACCAGGTAAAACCACTGTGATGCACACTGGTCGCTTTCACTTATATTTATTCCTTTTTTGGTGTTAACATTTTGTTTTCCTTTGGGGAATATGGTGAGTTAGAATATTCCTTCCAATTCTCCATTCCCCTTAAGAGCCATACTCCTTAACGTGACTTTTCAGTGTCTCTCAGTTGGTGAGTAGAATTTATGTCCCCCTGGCCCCGATGTTGAGCTTTCCATGGGACTCACACTTTTCCATGGGACCGATGGAAAGTGACTGAGCACAAGGTGAGAAAAACTCTGAGTGTGCTCGTGTGCTTGGTCTTCTGTGCTCCTGTTATCCGTGATGAGTGTTATGATTTGGACCTTAAATGTCTCCCAAGAGCCCATTTGTTGAAGGCTTGGTCCTTAGCCTGTAGCACTCTTTAGGAGGTGGTAGAAATTTTAGCAGGTGGGGCCTAATGGAAGGAAGGTAGGTCATTGGGGATGTACACTTGAAGGGGACATTGAGATTCCAGCCACTCTTCCCTCTCTACTTCCTGGCTACTATGAAGATGAGCAGGGTTCCTCTGCCACAAGCTCCTGCCACCATGATGTATTATGCTACCACAGGCCTAAAGCTACTGGGCCACATGATCATGGACTGAAACTTCTAAATCCCTCAGCCAAAATAAATCTTTTTTCCTTTTTAGCTGTTCATGTTAGGTGTTTTGCCACAGCAATAGAAAACATGTCTCTTGATCCATACAGGAGGAGGAGCATGAAGTACAGCCCCAAACTTGACCTTAGCCTGGAGCCAAGCCCAGTCCATCCAGCAGGGGCACAGTTGATCCTCACATAATGTACAAGAAAAAGAGTGAGCGTGAGCAACTGTGCTTTGTGGTTGTTGCTCAGAGTCAATGTAGTCCTAGCTGATTCCTACAGGGGAGGCATCCCGCCCCGACTCTTGTCCCCCACCTCCCTGCCTTCACCACTCAGCAGGGAGCCCATGACCCAAGCTTGGTCAGTAGGCACATCTGTGCTGGCGACTCTGCATTTGCCATCCCAACCCCAACCTCCTCTGCCCATGGCAGCCTGCTCTCAGCCTGGGTCCCTTTCTTGGGTGCAGCATGCACTGAGCTCTGGTGACACTATTTCCTGTCCTTGCCCCTCAGATCAACAGGAGGTAAGGGATTCTCCTTGTAAGTAGTCCCAGGTGCCTCAACACCCTTTTGGCTCCCTAAACTCACTCCAAGCCTCCATGAATAGATTTTCCACTAATTTATATTCAGAGTCCCACCACATGACCTTTCTATTTCCAACTAAGACTCTGCCTCATCCAGACAGTAATTCTGGATGCACTTGGGCAAGTTGCTTAAGCTTCATTTTCCCCTCCCTCAACTGATAAAATGGGGATTGAATTGTTTCACCAGGCTGTTGTGAGAGAGAAATTAGATCATGGATGGACAGTGGCTAGATTTATACTTGAGTCAGGGGAAGGCTGCAGTACAGGTTAGTTCTCACCTATTGCTAACATCTCTCTCTACTGCTAATATCAAATGCTAACAGTAATGAATATTTGTGGATTGAAAGGCCCTATGGTAGATTTTCTTCCTTTGACCTTTTGATTATTTTCCTCTTGAAATAGCAGAATAAGACACCTAGTACCATGGTGACAGTCTCTATAGAAATCCATAACTTGTTCTCAGCACACCCACGGATGCCAGTGGGAGGCTGGCATAGATTTGGACCAATAGAGAGAAGGCATGCCTAACCTTGTCCTGGTTACAAAGAACATTTTTTTCCCCTTAGAAATGGACCTTCCTGTCCCCAATTTGGCATCACCTAGCACTTTCCTAATGTGGGTTAATTTTCCAGCAGCTCCTAGAAAGAGTGTATTTCCAGTCTCTCCTGGGATAGACAAGAGTTTCAAACCAGATAAAGCAAGCTTCAGTGGAGAAAATTCAGAGCCTGCTAAAGAGTTAGACCGTTCCAATTGCATCTCTGCCAAGGGGTGTGAATGTGTTTGCTTGGCACAGATAATCCTTCGGATACTGTAATCCAGGGTTAGAAATAGACTTGGTGGCCTCCAGAAATCCCTGTTGTTTTGGTCCTGTCTGTATGAAGCTTGCCCTAATAAAGCCTGAGAATATATTGGCCTGCAAATGAGGTACTTTCCTGACCCCAGCCAGGGCCTCTGTCCCTTTAAGAGAGTCCTTGAGCCAGGCAGTTGGAGAATCACAGAGATGAGGGCCAGATGGCCAGCAAACAGGATGGCAGTGAGTTAGGGAGAGGGCAGCCAGTGGAGCCATCTGTTTTAGCACCTTGCAATAAGAGGCCTGTGGCTGGTGGCTGCAGGTGGACTGCTTTGGGGAGGAGTGGGCACCCTGACCTGGGGCCACTCATTGATCCAATTGGCAGGACTTCTGTCTGAAGTGGAACTCAGTGGTGCAGACCCAGCAGGCAAGACAAGTATGGGCTGTGGAGTCCACTGGGTCTCAGTTCATATCCTAGCCATCTGTATCCTCTGTCTGAGCTCCCATTTCCTCATCTGTAAACTGAAAAGGGAATCTCACAAACTCACTGTGTTGTAGGTATCCCGAAAATTTGAATCCTGCCTTCTGGAGGGCATACTAATAATTTTTTAACTGAGATGGGCACAAGGGGAATATTTTTCTGAGAGTCTAATGTCCTGGTAATCTAAAATGGAGATTTTCAAATCCTGCTTAAATACCGCCTAAAAATGCAAGTATATCACTCAGGACTCCTATCAGTTACATGTAAGGGAAAACCCAGATAACTGGCTTTAATAAGATAAGGATTTAATTTTCTTTCGTATAAAAGAAATCCTGATACAAATAGTCAAAGTCTGGAATGGTGGCTCCCCCAGTCATCCCCACCAAGGATCCACACTCTTCTGTTTTTGTGTTCTGCTGGCTTAAGAGTATGGCTTTCTGTCATTGAGGTCATCACATGGTCAAAAAATGCTGCTGCAATTCCACAGCCCACATTCCCGCCCCAGGAAAGGGTGAAAAGTGTGAGAGGGTGCATATCTCAGATGAGTTAGCACTTTTAAAAATGTTTTCCAGAAGCTTCTCCCAGTGCCTTTCCCTTACATCTTATTGGGCACCTTCTACAGCAAGGGAGACTGAGAAATTTAGTGGGCAAGTGGACAACCCCAGCAATGTGACGGTTTTGTTAGAAAAATAGGAGAATGTCATCTCTGACAAAGCCAGTGTCACAATTCCAAGTATCTTTCCCATCCCTAGAAAAGTTCTAACTGGGCCAGCATTGGAAATATTTCTCCCCTGGTGCAGGAACAAAAAAGCACCTTGGTTTTTCTGCCTTCTCTACTGCTGGTTGTAGCCTGGTTTTCCAGCTGTTTCTGGAAAGGTTTTGATGAGAGTAATGGCAGAAGCCTGCTATAGACAGCTGCTTACAAAGGCAGAGCTACAGTCAGACCCTGGCCTTGTCTCTGCCTGGCTGGATGTCCCTAGGCAAGTCACTTAACTTTACACCTCAGAGTGCATTGATCTCCTTAAGGTCTAATGAGACTCTCATTCAGTAAACTCAGTAGGTTGTCACACAGGTCCCTGTTTCTTCTGAACTCACCTAGCTTACCTGCCACTTAAGGCTAGTAAGCCAAGCATCAGTTCACATCCAACTTCATGCGATACAGATTTGTGAACCAGAAAGTTTCAGCCTCAGAGCCTCAGAGGGATCACAGGGAGCAGTCTAAGCCCCTCAGGATAACTTTTAAAACCCAAAGTATTTTGCACTATCTCACACCTGTCTGCCTCATTGGCTGTGTTAGCTACCTGTCGCTTTTGTAACAAATTACCCCAAAACTTAGTGGTTTAGAAACAACACAGCTTTAACACCTGGCAGTTTCTGTGGATCAGGAAACTGGGGGTGGCTCAGGTGGATCCTCTGGCTGAGTCACAAGGCTGTCACCCAGGGTACCTCTGGAGCCTCCATCAACTCAATGTTCAATGAGGGTAGATCTGTGGCTAGGTTCAGTCCTGTGGCTGTTGAAGGCTCCATCTCCTCCCTGGCTTTTGGCCCCAAGTCCCTTTTGTCACCTGCCTTATTGGTGTTGTGACAGGGTAGCTCACAACATGGTGACTGACTATCAGAACAAGTGAGATGCCAAGAGAAGGAATGTAAGCAAGGAGGAAGTCTTTATAACCTCATCTCAGAGTGGCGCCCATCACCACTTTATTCTGTTTATTAGATGTGAGTTACTAGTCCAGTCTGAACTCATGGGAGGCGATTACACATGAGCATGAACACCAGGAGATGGGAGCTGGGCAGGGACATTTTAGAAGCACAAATTGATATTTTACTTCATTTGTCTATTCTCACTCTTAGGTTCTTGGCATAGGGGCCTCTTTCCTTCTATGAACAAGTCTAACTCCTTCCTATCTCAGGACCTCTGAGCATGCAGATCTGTCTTCCTAGTGACTTTTCCTTTCCTCCCTCCTTAGTTGTGCTTATTTTCAGATTTCATTTACAGCCCCATTTTTGCAGAGAAGCCTTTCCTGGGCAACCCACTGCTGAAATAGAGGAAGGAGCAACACAGAACCCCAACTCAGCCCTAGGTAACTCTAGGATGTTGCCTGGAGCCCGGACCATGATTCTTCTCTCATACACTGTATGGTTTAATATGTTGATATATGTTAATATGTTTTAGCAGTAGTAGTAATCCTCAAAAAGAAAAACTTCCTATTTAGTTCATGGGTTCAAAATGTATTGTGCTAGGCTGCCCCAGGAGACAAAACAGAAGAGACAATCCCTATTTCAGGCAAGATCCCAGCTCAGGGTACATATATTTTTCTGGCCAAGTTGCCTTTTTCATATGTGTTCAGTTATTCACTGGTAGAGTGTATGATTTTAAGGACATAAATTCAGATCTGGGATGAATATAAATTTTTCTATAATAACAAGCTGAATTTGATTTCTGTTTTGAACCTCCCTTTGGCCTGGGGAGGGAGCAGCTCAATCTTAGTCAACCAGCTCCTCTTGTTTTTCAGAGATTTCATCTATGCTTGTTGTAGACAGGTGATGAGAGGATGGATGCCTGGACTTTGATGTCACCTGTGTCTGTAGTGTTTGTCATTCTGAGTCATTGGTCAGTGAGTGACTCCGTCCCTGGCTCCTATCTGTAACCCATCTCCAATCAGGTGACTCTAATGCTTCTGTGACTTTCTGGAGCTCACAGGAATCATTCTGTCACCTCTTGTGCCTCATAGGATCTGTGAAATGTCAAAGCCCTCAAAGTCTTCTGGGCATATTAAGTAGCCTCTTCTGCTCTTTGGGTGCTTCCTATGTCCCTGAGGGCCCCTCTTCCCTTTTGCTTTGAAATCCCAGTTTTGTGACTCTGGGATTTTCCTCTTTGATCCTATACCAGGCCCAAGAAGCAGAGGATACAAATCTCTTTCTCAAGGACATTGGCATTATCATGGCCCCTAGAATTCCCTTTATACAGCAACCTGGGGAATATTTTTCTAGTCTGCAGGGAAGAACTTTTGCTCATGGCATCTTCTTGCAAAATGCTATAGCTAAACCATGAATTCTTTCCAACTGCCTGAGAACCTCATCTGGAAAGCTCAGGAGCTGAGGAAGGCCCCTTTGCTTCTCCTTTCTGCTGTCATACAGAAAAGCCTTATGCTCATAAAGTGGGGGAAGGCCAAGCAGAAGAAGCTAATGCTGGAGGAAGCCCCATTTGCCCCTCACATTCATTCCATGTGCATTTGTTAGGACCAGCCATGGGTCAGTCCCTGCTTGGGGTGCTAAGGATAAATTAAGATTCAATCACAGTCCTGAAGAATTGCACCCTCATGGAGTAGGGGAGGATGGGCTTGTAAATTGATCACCCTAGAATAATGTGATCAGGGATGCTTAGGATGTGGGAGCCTCGAGGATACATCCCTTCCTGGCTGACCATCAGGAGGCAAGAGCTAAGCTGGAAGGGTAGTCTGGAGCTGGATGAGCAAGCAAAGGGCAGTTCAGCAGAGAGGCATGGCTGTCCAAAGGTGCGGAGCTATGAAGACTGGCCTCTGAGCAGCTGCCAGCCTGTCTGGTAGAAGGGAACACAGGTTATGTCCCCAGAACTGGCAGGAATCAGGTAACAAAAGGTCTTGGGTGTCAGGCTGAGGTATTTGGACTTTTATCTTCAGGAAATATAGACTCATGGGAGGATTTTTAGGCATGCAGTGATACGGCTGGCTTTGTGCTTTAGACAGTTCTCGCAGGGCCATGGTAGAGGATGGGCTAGAGATAGGGTCCCCAGAGGAAAGAGTCAGCTGCAGTCATCCAGGCCAGCAAAAATGAGGCCAGGAGCATTTGGTGTCAGAGAGGTTGTGGGGGATGAAGAACTGAGAGTCCAGGAGGACCCCAAGATTACTAATGGTGCCAGTTAGCAGGTTGGCAGAGGTGATGCCAAGAGGAAGAAGTTGGAGAAAAAGAAAGTGTTCAGTCTGGGGTCTACTTTGGAGTCAGGAGCCTGTGAATAGGGAACCTCTCAGTTTTGAGGTTCTGAACATCACCAGAAGGTTCTGGAGCACAAAAGCTCACATTAGAAGTATGTGAAGAGGGCAGCTCCAGATTCCAGTACTTTCTAATAGTTGCTATAGACTGTGGTCAGAGAGGATGTTCTCAACAGTAGATGACCAAAAAAAAAAAAAAAAGAAATCCAGTTCACAGTTGCTCAAATAAACAAATGTGTTAAGACCCCCCCCAGAAGATGAGGGTCCCTCAGCTCAACTGTTCCAAGAACCTGGATTCTTTTTTCTTTCTGCTCTGCTCTCCTTAGCCATGGGCTTTTGTCCTCTTGGTAACAAGATGGATCTTGCATCTGAAATTTCAAAATGTCCATGAAATAGAACAACATTTCAGTGAAATGAAACATTGTATTTTTTTCTGGTTCCACCAGTATGTTAGCATTGGCATCTGAAGTGACATATATTTGTCATCTCATTGTGGACAAAGTGCATTGTGTCTGGCAGTCTTTTAGTGAGATTGCAAAACATTTAGAAGGCAATAGGGAGATGTGGAAAGAGCCTTTAGGGCCACACAGACTCGCATTTTAATCCTGGGCTTTCTGTGAATGTTGAATGGATCACTTCCTTCTCTGGCACGCCCTGTTGGCACCTCTGAAATGGAGAGTCAGGTGTTAGCTCTCGCCTTATGATGTAAACTCCTCTTTTTTCCCATTACAACTTGCTGTGTGAGGATAAGTTTTGAAGAGCAACCTTAAGGGGGAACCAAGTCCAATCTCATGAAATTAATTGCTAGTAGAATTTGAGGCAGATGCCGGTTGGAAAAAATGGATGTGTGGAGGCAAGTGTAAGGAAATGGATTATTTGTCTA
>NW_004624733.1:16254439-16268069 GCF_000247695.1 Heterocephalus glaber | reverse complement strand
TATATATTGTCTTTGGGTTCAAGCTGTCAGCAACAGCTTCCTCTGTTCTGCCCAGAACCTCTGTTCTGCTCCTTGGGCTGGCAGGGCTGTGAGTCAGTGCCCTCCCTACACCTGGCTGCCTGGTGTGCCCATGAGTCACTGCTGCCTGCCCTGGCTCCTGACTACCAGGTGGTCATGATCTTTGGACATCTTTATTCTCCTGTGTGGGGAAGGGTCATGACCCCCATGCCTTGTGTCTGCATCCATTCTGCCTGCCTGGGACAGAGGCGAAGACTCTCCCTGCAGACTCCGTTTTTTTCAGGGAAATGAGACTGGAACTAGAAGGAGGGGGTGGGGCTTCAGCACCTCTGAGGTGTGCAGGAGCCAGAATGAGACAATGTAAGAACCTTTCAGGATCTGCAGGATGCTCAGCTGAGCACACTCAGGAGCTGCCAGATGCAGTTGTTATGCAAAGGAGCTTAATTGGTCCACAGGTTGGTTGAGTTTCAAACCCACAAATTATACCAATGCTAGAGAAAGAAAAACAGATTAGACAGATTCTGGATGGGGCTCTGTAGTTTAAACAGGAAAAAAATGTGGAAACAGAATGGGCCTTAAATGAAAATGATCAGCATTACACATACAAACATCTATATATAATATGCATAAATATGTAATAGAAATATAAGACATGCTTTAATATGTAATATATTACATTTACATTATATGTATTTCTATATATTAGCTGAAAAAAAGCATGAAGAACTGCAGGCATGGGGAGGTTTAGGATTGTGGATTTTTAAAAATACAGGCCCAGGGAAAGCTCCATGAAGACTGGAGACTGAGAGGTGGATTGAAGACTATGCAACAATTCATTCTTATGAGCCACTCCACATCCAGGAGAGGCAGAGTCTGCTATAGAAGTCATTTGTTGAATTGTATCACTCAGGAAAAACATTTATTCATCCAGTCATTCACAGGGGTTAACAATTGTTATATTTTGAGTGTGTGTTTAGTAACTAGAGGTCACCAGGGCAAAACATTAGCTGTCCATCTTCTTTGTTGTGAACTTGGAAGCCAAGGTAAAGGAGAAAGATCTTTATCTTGGTGATGGTGAGACCTTGGTTCAGGTCCCCATTTGCTCCTTCAAAAGCTGTGTGACCTTGGGGAAGACGCTGTATCTATCTAAGCTTGACAGACACTATGTTGGGTTCATAGCTTGGTGAGGGTGGTAGCCACTGAAATGACTAAAAACAAGCAGCTAGCACAAAAATCTCCTCCCTGAATGCCAGAGCCTCAAGGTCTGCAGTCCAATGGTCTCATCACAGGGGTTACCAGCCCCTCTACAGATAAGAAATTGGAGGCTCAGAGAGGTAAGGAGACTTCCCCGAGTCCCCACACTCAGTGAATGGGAGAGCTGCCATGGATCTGAGGCCAGCCTGATTCCAAAGTCCATGTCCCTCCTGACCAGCACCTCTGCCAGGCGTGTTCCCCACGTGTTGAGTTGAAGATATCAGGCTGGGCAGGGTCAAGAAAACATATGGACACCTGGAAGCGCTCATTTTCTGGAGTCCCTGGTGGGGGAAGGATGTCATTTTGGGGGTGCTAAGGAAGATGTTCCAGGAAAGTCAGTGTGGTGTGGTGAGGGACGGTATCTACACTTACAGGTGGGTGTTTGTATCTGTTTCCTTGAGTATGTGAATGTGTATGTCCATGTTTTTGCACGTCTGCATGGGGAGGGAGGACGGTGGGTATGTCTGTCTGTGTGTCTGTATGTATATCTACGTCTCTCTGTGTCTATGTTTCTGTGCTTATACATACACACATGTCTCTGCTTGGCTGTGTGTGTTTGTGTGTGACTCTATGTCTGAGGATCTGCCTATGTCAATACAGTTGTGTCTTCTCTACATGTCTATATGTGTGTTTCTGTGAACCTGCATGTGTACTGTTGGTGTGTGTGTGTATGTATTTTTGGTATATTCCTTCTGTGTGTTCATATGATTGTGTATCTCTCTGTTTCTGTGTGTCTGTATATCAGTGGCTGTTCATGTGTGTGCCTCTGTGTGTGTGTGTAGTGTGGCCTGCCCCCCTCCTCACCCACCAGTTGTTTCCTTGGAGCTGATCTAACATACCCTTCAGACTCAGGGAAAATGACAACATCAAGGCTTTAGTCTTATCTCCCAGCCTGCCACTCTGTCCTAGGAAATTAAATTGGCCCGACATGGCCTGCTCCTGATGATGTCATTTGTCTGTGATTGGCACAGTCTGCTCTCCAAGGCATTTGTCTTTTGATTGTTTGATGAATACCTGCCAATGTAGAGATTAAGTGAACACAAGTTTTTAGTTGTTCCTTTTCTTTTTTTGAGTCGTGCCAGGGCGAAACATTAGCTGTCTATCTTCTTTGTTGTGAACTTGGAAGTCAAGGTAAAGGAGAAAGAACTTTGTCTTGGTGATGGTGAGACCTTGGTTCAGGCCCCCATTTGCCCCTTCAAAAGCTGTGTGACCTTGGGGAAGACACTGTACCTACCTAAGCCATGATGTGTTGTCTTGTAAGATGATTCCTTGGAGGGACAGATACAGTAATAGATTACCATGTTCTCAGAAATGCATGAGGTCCTTCAACTGTATGATGTCAGAGCAAAGAGGTCCAGGGGGATGACCTTAGGCTCAGATGGCAGGCAGAAATTGTTTAGGTCCTGACTCCTTTTTTTCCCAAAGTATGGTCCTGAGTAAGTGACTGGATCTCTCTGAGCCTCCAGTTGCTCTTCTGGTAAATAGGATAGTAGGCCAGTGTGAGGGTCCCCCAGAATGGGAGCCATTACTGTTTTAAACAATGCAGCAGAGGCTGGGGATTTAGCTCAGTGGTTTCGCCGCCGGCTGCGCAAGTGCAAGGACCCGGGTTCGATCCCCGGTACCAAAAAACAGCAACAACAACAAAAAACAATGCAGCAGAGGTGATGGCAATATCAATTTTGGCCTTCTTTCAAACTTTCAGGGAGTACAAGCAAATTAAGCCTTTGGAAATGCAGGGCAAAATGGATGGACAGCATGATAGAAGTGATTTACTATCATTCATTTTTACTATTTCAAGATGCAATATCAGCAGAGTGTTCTTGGCGTTACCAAATGTTGGCAAGCATTTTGCACTCCATCTAGAACTCAGGGGCTGTTCTTTTCACAGACAGGCACTGAGAATAAGGTAGCCTTCAGCTCAGAGTGGTCCAGGCTGACTGGCTGGGTGGCAGACTCCCCAGTACCAATCCCAAATCCCACCAACCATCTCCTTTCTAAATTATCTCCTCACCTCCAGGATGGCCTCAAATCCCCCTTGTCTCTGAAGATGATGTCCCCTCTCCTGGGAACACACATGGACAACTCTCACCCCTTAGATAATCTGGGCTTGGCCCCAGGTCCCTCTGCCCAGGCCAAAGCAGATGTCCCTGCAATGTGTCCCAGAGCAGCCTGGATTCACCCCATCATGTGTGATGTGTGGGGCATTCAAATAATTTTCTTCTCTTCAGGGTTCCCTTTCATTTGATGCCTTCCCAGAGGGCAGAGATGGGATTCCCAGGAGTCCTGAATGGATGCTCGAAGAATAAACACACAGAGACCATTTGTCTCTTCATATTTTGTGTCCCACTCACCCCTTAGATGGCAATACTCTCACATACAAATACATTCTCCTTGCATAAATCCATTTCTGACAACCATTTTGCTTAATAACAGATTTCAGAGAGATTCTTTTCGTTTGTTCCTATTGCACTGGGTTTTGAAGCAGATGGGCTCATCTCTCGTGCATCTGCTTGTTTCCAATGACAGTGTTATGCAGGCTGAGGGCAAAACTATCCCCAGGGTTTGAGTAGCTCCAGCCTGGGTTCAAGGATAACTTGAGAGTTTGGTCTGAGAGTTGTGGCACCCACATAGGCCTACAGCATCAGGTGGGACTGCTCGGGTTCCAAGCCTCAGTTCTGATACTTACTAGCTATATGGATGTGAGTAAGGCACTGAATCTTTTTGTGACTCCTGGGATTAGACATTAGCATTACTCTGTACATTCAGATAAGTCTTTGTATGATCTCATGGACATCCTTAAAGGAGAGAAGGATGGCCCATTGGTACCTGATAAGGTGTGAGACCCAGGAGATTCTCACCTTTCTCTTGCTAGGCACATCTAGTCGTCAGCCTATTTGACCCTCTGCCCACCTCATGATGTAGCCCAGGGGTCAGGAAATTACAGCCCTCAAGCTAAATCTAGCCCACTACCTGTTTTGTTAAATAAAGTTTTATTGCAGCATAGTTCATTTATGTCTTGTCTATGGATGCTTTAGTAATACCATGGAAAAGTTGAGTAGTTGTAACAGAGACTGTAGGGCTTGAATCACATAAAATATTTTCTCTGGCCCTTTAAAGAAAAGCTTGCCAGCCTTTGGTGTTAGATAAAAGGATTAAAGATTAATTTTGTTGAGCTAACCCAGAAAGTGGAGCACCATTCCTACCTCTTTGCTCTCCTTCAGTCCTGATGTTGGCTGAAAACTAAGATCAGATTACTTTCCCCCACTCTATCTCACACATGTAATCTTCCAACATCACTGTCTTAGCTCCATGCCTGCAAGGTGTCTGTGGAACTGGACTAAGGTAACCCTGCTGGATGAATAATGCTCCACAATACACATCAGTGAGCAGCGAAAGGACCTCTGTGTTTGCAAGTCCACCTCACCCCATCGGTGACACTCAATCAAATGACAATGATTACAATATTGATTATATTTATTGATTGTATTTCCTCAAATTGGCCTCTGTCTAGCCAGCTTTCCACACTACAACTAGATTGATCTAACAGGCCATGTCCCTCTCCTGCTCAAACACTTTAATGGCTCCCTACTATCCTCAGGATAAAGCCCATGCTCCTGTGTGTGACATTCAAGGCCTCTCAAGGTCTGGTCTTTGCCAGCCTCCTAGCCTCAAGTCTCCTGCTCAGTCTATATTAGCCCTGAGCACTCCCATGACACTGAGGTGTCCCTACACTAAGACCTCCATGCTTGTTCATTCTTTGGGAACTGACACATTCTCATCCTTCATGAAATATTTTGCTCTTCTCACCCATCTGCCAAACTCCTAGTCATCCCAGCATGAGCATCTCCTCCCTGTGGCTTTCTCCCTGATTCACCAGGTAAGATATGGGCGTTCCTGCTGAGGTTCACTTTAGTCCTCATGAACCTTGGCTCACAGACTATAAACAGATCACAAAGGCAGTGCAGTGGATCTGGGGCACCTTTTAAAGGTGAATTTGATAGTGCATCACTTTTTATCACGTGTAGTTATAGCACAGGACAAGTAGCCTGGGCCCTGGAGCCAGACTGCCATGATTTCAAGTCTGCCTCTATTGTTTATCAGTGATGACTCTGGGAAAGTGACTCAATCGCTCTGTGCCTCAGTTTCCTAATTTGTAAAACAATGGTAGTGATAGCACTGTCCTCATAGCAAGTCATGAAAATTAAATAAATTAATATATATGTTGAGTCTCCCAGTTAAAAAATGCAAAATCTGAAATGCTCCAAAATTCAAAATTCCTGGGCACTGACATGATGACATAAGTAGAAAACTCTAAACTATAATGCCACTTTTCATACACAAAATTGTATAAATATTCTGTAATATTAGTTTTAGACTACTTGTATAAGATGAAGCATAAATGAATTTCAGGCTTAGACTTGAGTCTCAACCCCAAGATATCTCAATATGTATATAAAAATATACCAAAACCTGAAAAATCTGGGAACAATTCTGGTCCTAAGTATTTCAGAGAAGGGGCACATTTAATCTAAATGTATATTATACTAAAAAATTAAAATATAATTTATACCATACATATGTATGTATATTTGTGTGTGTGTGTGTGTATATCTATCTATCTATCTATCTATCTATCTATCTATCTATATATCTCCATCCACATAGACAGCACTGTAAACATGCTAACTGGTGTGTGTGTACACATATACGGATCTGTATGTGTGTGTACATGCGTGTACATGTACATGTGTGTAGTTTATGAAAAGAACTATTGAAAGCCTCTAGTCTGATGGGAACTCATTTTGACATTTATTAAAGTGATTATTTGAATATATTATGATTTTGTTTTTCACTCCTTCACTAGATAGGGAGTTCCTGGAGGGCAATGAATATGACTTACTTATTTCTGTACTATAAGCACCCAGCAGCATGCTTTGTGGGTCTTTTTGGAATAAATGACAAGATGAGTCCTATATCCTGAAGCTGAGCCACCACAGGGTCTCTTTTCTGCAGATTCAGGGTCTGCATCCTCCAGTCCCCTCCTCCACCTCCTGCTTCTCTCTAAACTTTTGTGAGATTTGGGTGACTTTCTCAGGAAATCTGGTCTCCACCGAGAATATGTGATCACATCTCACTGTCAGTGAGAGGGAGGCAAGCATGAGGGACCCTCAAGCGAGAAATGGAGTCCCCAAACTGACTGAGGAAAATGGAAACTCCAGCTGACCTAAGAGATTTCTATAATGAGAGAAAACCAATTTAAATGCAAATTGCTCATGGAGTGGTTGGGGCAAGGCTTCTTGCTGCAGAGAAAGTCTGGGAAAACAAACACTGGCCTCATCACGAGGGCACTTCACCATTGGACAGGAGGCTGCTTTATCTACTCAGGATTAAAGTCTAAACTAGTGACAAAGAGTCTCATGCATTGCTGGCAGCATTCCCTGGTGCCACATGGCACTGACTGGGAAATGGGTGTCCCTTTAGGCATTGGTCTTCTGCCACTACCACTTACGGCCCCTGAGCAGGTGTCAGGTGCCATGCAAGGGTGCAGAGAACAGAAGATAAGCACATACAGGGGCTGCCCTTAATGTCTACAGCCCAGGGGGTGCCCCGGAGTCCATTCTGGCTGCAATGAGAACTAACATTTCATTAATTACACACCAAGCCAGGACTAATAACTATGTGTGATAGTAACCCACGAATTCCCTCAGCAAGCCTATGATGTAGAACCCACTATTTCTCCACTTTTACAGATAAGGAAACTGAGGTTCCAGGAGGGTGAGAAATTTGCCCATGATTGCTGAGATTCACCCAAGACAGAATAGTCCCAAGGCAGTGGCACATTCCCCTCCAGAAATGCTAGGAAGAAAGCTCCTGCAGAGGAGCTTAGGATTGCCATGCCCAACCCTGAGTTCTGTCTGGGTGCTGATTACATACCCGGGGGTATCTTCTGCAGAGTTTAGGTGCCCAAGGTCAGGATATTGTAGGAAGTTGTGGGATGTTGTCTACCATTGACTTTGATCTAGGCTGCAAAATGCAATACTCCTCAAGGTATCAAGACCCGTGGGTTGCTCTACCACTAACTGGCTGTGTAAACTTAGGGGTCACTTTCCCTGTCTGAGCCTCATTTCCTTATATACAATGAAGAGCCCCAAATTAGTCATGACAATGAAAGTTTATGATTCTAGGACTCTACCTACCCTTAAGAGCAACCATTGCCCAAATGACAAAACACCTCCTTCCTTCCTTTGTCTTTACTCCACCCAACCCATGCCCTCTCCTCTGTTGGCCCATATCTGTTGCAATGGGGCACTTTAATTTCCTCCTTTTGTTTCATAATTCAAGGAAAGCAACATCTGCCACATTAAATCCCCACACTCTGCTTGCCTCCTTCTTAAAATAAGGGATGGATAAAGGCTTCATCTGGTTTATTTCATGGATGGAGCAAGAGCTGGCAAAACCCAACGGGAACAGCTTTGGCCTCCAAAGCTGCACTAATCCCCTAATCTTCTTGTAGGGCCCAGAAGCCCATTCTTTTGACTCTCTGCCTACCCCAGCCAAATCATGATGACAAGGAGGATGATAGATGATGTTTATTGAGGCTTTTCTATGCTAAGCATTTTCTGAGTTGTTTTGTGGACTCATTTACTTACTCTCTCCTGGATTTCTGGGACAAAAGGGCTAATAATAGTGGTTCCACTTTAGAGATGAAGAAACTGAGGCCCAGGGGCATTAAAAATTTTAACAAAGGTCACTAAGCCAGCAAACCACAAAGGCTGAACTTGAACCAACTGGGGAAATCAGCACAAACACACAAAGATGGCCAACCCATGAGAACCTGGGCTTCACTGCTGAGCCCCTGACTGTTAATCTTGAGTTGAGGCCATACTTCCTTTTTAAATGCGCATGTGACACACTTTTACTGAGCCCGTCACTGTGCGCTAGCAGCTGTGATCCACAGAAGGAGCCAATTGTGAGGAAGGCCTACGGGGACCCAGTTTCATAGGGCTGATCTAGCCTGACAACAGGTACTAAACAAGCAACTGAACAGCAACTGTCAAGCAACAAGCAACTGTCACTTCAGGTGACAAACAAGCAACTGTCACTTCAGGTGACAAAGTGCCATGAAAAAAGGCAACAAGGATGTGAGAGAAAGCCACGTGTGAAGTTCAGGGAAGGCCTTGGCTACAGGGTCTGTCAACCTCAGACTATGGGTCTTAGGGGGCTCTTGCTGTCAAGGCAGTCCTGTGCACTACAGGACATTTAGTAGCAGCCCAAGAGATGCCAGTAGCTCTCTCCCCTCTCCATTGTGATACCTGAAATATGTCTTCAGACATTGTCAAATGTTCCTCTGGAGAGCCAATCAATGCCTTTTGAGAACAATTGAGCCTGAGACCAGCAAGCAGCTACACGAGAGGAAGGTAGAGCAAGGTGACGTGGGAAATTTCTCAGAGCACTGAAGAACAGGAAGAAGACTCATCCAGCTGGAAGGCAGTGGGCCAGGGAAGATGACACAGTCATCATGGCCATGTGCTCTTTAAAACTCTCCCTATGTACCTTGCAACGATGATGGAGTTTCTCCTCTGTCACACATTGTACAAAGACACACTGCACACTCCAAGGTGCTAGCCATCAGGGTGGCTGGACAAGACACATGTGCCCCTGAAGGCAGCGGTCAGCATAGGACTACTGAGGGTAACAGAGCATTCCAGACAGAAGGCAAGCAGGGAGTCACTTCAAGGGCAGTGACCATGGGGCATAAGACCCTGGAGAAGGAAGGCAATGGCAGAGCTGCTTTGTGAAGAGAAGGTAAGAAGCCAGTGAAGCCTTCACTCCCCAGCATCCTACCATTCTACTTCCTATTGTCAATCACTCATTGCCACATCATGGGGCTCACATTTTGGTGAAATTTCTAATGATAATGCCCCCTAGCCTAACTAAGGGGCTAGACTAAAATCCAAACTTGGCCATCATATTCTTTCTTCCTGCAATTAGAATATTGGGCAGAGAAACTCAAGGGTTCTGAATGGTCATAGACAATTTTTCTAACGGAAATGAAACAAAGCATGTTCTTTTGTTCTGGCATTAATTTTAACTGTCCCAACTCCCTAAGAAGTAGTTGTATCTATGTGTCTGTCTCAAGGTCTAGGTTTTAGCTTTTTCTTCTAAAGCCCTCACTCCATGGTACAGGGGATTGAACCCAAGGACTTCGTCCTGAGGTACATTGGCAGCATTTATTTATTTATTTGTTTGTTTGTTTATTATTTTGAGATAGGACATCAATAAATTGCCCAGGCTGAGCTCAAACTTGTGATTCTCCTACCTCAGCCTCCCAAAGTGCTAGGATTGCAGACATGTGTCACCACACTCAACTTTTCTAATGCCCTTTTAATATACATCTACATAATTCACCAGAGTGGGTTTTTGATGCTTAAAATGCCAATTAAAATAGAAACAGTGCAATGTGAACAGGGACAAGAGAGTGTAGGTGTTTCTGATTCATTGTACTCACTGCTTTGTATTCAATAAGGCATGCGTCTCTCTCTCTCCCAGTTGCAATCAAGGTGCTTCTCCAAGACCAACACTGTATTCCTCTCTTCACATCCACAGTTCCAGCTTAGCTCTGCTTCTCTTTCTTTCACCATGATTTGTAATTATAGTCATTTCTCAATATTCATGTGGAATTGGTTCCAGAACCCTGGTAGATACCAAAGGCATAGATGATCATGTCTGTTACATAAGATAGCTTAGTATTTACATAGAACCTATGTATATCATCCTGTACACACACTTAAATCACCTCTGTGTTACTTATAGTACCAAATAAAATGTCAGTGCTGTGTAAATTGTTGTTATCCTGTATTACTTGGGAATAATTACCAAAAAAGAGTCTGTACATTTTCAGTACAAATGCAATTAAAAAAAAATATTTCCCATCCAACTGGTTGAATCTGCAGACAAAGAAGCCATATACATAAAGGGCCAAATGTATACATTTCTTTGTGGGATCGTTTGTTTAACATCAACCTCTTCCACCATGTGGAAGCCCATGAATATAGAAAGCAGGGAGCTTACCCTAACCAGTGTCACAGGCAAAATGGGACAGTGGTCACCCTTCCAAATGTCTGACATGCAGAAAAGCTTCAAGCACCATTGATACTAGTCTCTCAAGAAACATGTTAACACAAATTAAGATTAACTGGTGAGGCAGCCATATATATTGTTGAGCTCCAAAGTATTTCTTCATGACTACTGCAAGCCAGGTAACCAGCCCATTAGGAAGATACAGAGAATTGAAAGAAAAGGAATATTGGCAGTCATGGCTGCTATAGGATTATAGATTGGACTCAGAGTGTAGAGGGGCTTGAGAGGCAGGCTCAGAAATCTGGGCACATGCACAGGTGGGACAGATCCTTGCCAATTTAGGAGCAAGAAGGAGGCACAAAGAGAGGGATAATTTAGGGGTGATGCACTGGCAGCTCCTCCCTGACTCTCTGACAAAGGAAACATCTGCAGAAGGAATCACCAGAAGCTATTGAGAGAGGGGATGGAACCTGAAGTTAGCAAGTTATTTGACTGTTTCTAAATTCTGTGCTGGGCAAAGAAAGGGGGTTAGAAACTTCCCTTTTCATTTCAAGCACAACCATCTGCTCTGTTCAATGAGCAGAAAAATCCACCCCCAGGAAACGTGAATTTATTTGTGGGTATGTGATGAATCCCACATCTTTGCTTCTCATGGAGATCCAGTGACCCAAACCATCCCACAGGGCCAACTTGATGAATTACAACCCTGTTTCACCAGTAGGTGAGAAACACATTTGTGTGGAGCTGCTATAGACAATTTTTATGTCCTCCAACCCACAAATCCTTGTATTGGAACTGAATCACCAAGGCAAAAGAATTAGGAGTGGGGCCTTTGTTAGGTGGTTAGGTCCTGAGGGTGCAGTCCTCAAGAATAGGGTTAGTATACTTATTTAAAAAGCCTCACAGAGCTCCTTCACCCCTTCCACTGTGTGAGAGCATAGCAAGAAGGACTCATCTACGAAGCAAAATTTGAGCTCTCATCAGATACCAAATGTGCTGATCTTGGACTTCTAGACCCTAACATTGTGAGGAATAAATTTTTGTTGTTTATAAGCTACCCAGTTTATGGTATTCTGTGATAGCAGAATTAATGGGCTCAGACATGAGCCGAACAAAATTTTAGATGGATTCCCATAGACTTTTAGGTATAGAAAGCCTCAGAAAAGAATACTTCTCTAATTCAGTTCCCTCATTTCAAAAGCAAGGAAAGAATCTTCCTGAGATGATCAATAAGTGAGAAGCCAAGGCCGGGCTGTTTTCTCCTTAGCTCTTCTCATATAAAAGAATTGAATCACATAAAGGGTGGTCCCTTGTCCCTTAAAGTTGAGAGAAGGTTCTAGAAAGAAAAACACTAAATCTTGTGAGAGTTTTTTGCTGTTTAAATTCTCTTTCAATCTTTCTCATTACACTAAATTGTTAAAAGGTCTTTAACACCTCAGTAAAACATTGACACCTCTCCATATCTCCTTTTTAAATGGAAATCAAATAGGCCTCAAGCCCAGAGTCTTTGATGGGCAACCTGTTCCTCTAGAATTTAATAATATTGCTTATTTTCATGGTCTTTCTTCTTGTGGATAGTTTCTATTTGTGGTAGATGGTATTGGCTTTCCATTTATGGTAGTAAGTTTTCTTTTTAAAGAAATGCACTTTAAGTTTTCAATATGAGACAAACTAAAGAAAAATAATGAAGGACAGACTAGGCCACATGGTCTATAGAAAAATAATCGGTGATCCTCAAATAGCTAAAGCTTGAGACAGGTGGAGGTCAGAGGGATGCTGACTACAGGGCTACTCACTAGAGTAGGCACCACTCATGTCATTCAGCAAAAGTCCAGCCTGAAACTGAAAAGGTGACTTCTTAAGTGAATTAGAGACAGAGACACAAAAAATGCTAGCAAATTCTTCACATGACTTTGAACAGACAAAAGCCTTTTGAGATAAGAGAGAACAGATCGATTGTTAAATTTGGCAAAGGACTGGTGGGTAAGGGTGTCTACTGTCTGAATAAAATGACCCCTAGGACATTCATGTATTTTTCCTATGAATAAAAACTTTGTTAGTCAACTTTCTGTCACTATGATGAAATACCTAAGATAATCAATTTATAAGGAGGAATGATGAAGTTTGGCTCGTGGTTTCAGAGGTTTCAGTCCATTGGTAAACACCATTGCTTTTGGGGCTGTGGCAAGGCAGGACATCATGATGGGAGCATGTGGCAAAGCTGTTCACTTCATGGCACTCAGAAGCAAAACAAGAGTCAGGAAGGGGGTGGGTCCTAATATCCCCTTGAAGGACACATCTTCAATGACCTAACTTCCTTCTACTAGGCCCCACCTCCTAAAGGTTCCTCCATCTCCCTATAGTGCCATGGGCTGGGGACTAAGCCTTCAACACATGGACTTTTGAAGGACATTTCACATCCAAACCACAGCAACCACAAATGTAGTAGCAATGATGGGAGAAGGGCAGTTGCAGCAGCTACTGCTTATTGAGTCTCTGGGCTAAGCTCTTCACGTGCTTCTGAGCATGTCTCACAGAAACCCTTTAACATCCTTATATGGTGGAGTAGCCCCTATCCAAAATGCTTGGGACCAGAAGTATTTCAGATTTTGGAGTTTTTCAGATTTTAGAATATTTGCATGTGTACAATGAACTATATTGGGAATGGGACCCAAGTCTAAACATAAAATTCACTTATATTTCATATATACCTAGCCTAAAGGTAATTGTATACAGTTATTTTAATATAATTTTGTGGATCAAATGAAATTTGTGCATACTTAACCATCACATTTCATGTATGAAACTTTCCACTTGTGGCATCAAATTTTTGTGTTTTGGGTTTTGGAGGATTTCAGATTTCAAATTTTTTGATTAGGGATTTTCACTATGTAATGCTAGTGCAAATACTATCTAACAGATAAGCAGCACATAGTATGTATCAAGATCTCTTCAGAATACTTCTTCATTCAGTCTTAACAGCAAGCCAATGAGGCAAGTGTTATTGGCCTCACTTTACAGATTAGAAAACTGAAGTAAAAGGAGGCTAAAGAGTTCAAAATCTGGTAGTAAGGGATAAAGACAGACTCACACCCAGACATTCTAGCTTCTAAGACTGAGTCCAACCATTACACTGTATGGAAATGAGTGAGCAAAGGCTTTCCATCTGTTTCTTTTTTTACAAATTTATTTTATTGGTACATTTTAGGTATACAATATAATGACATTCATCATTGGAAATTTGCACCTTTACATAATCTCTCTTGGTTCTTATTTT
>NW_004624733.1:16193795-16253209 GCF_000247695.1 Heterocephalus glaber | reverse complement strand
CTCCTGGAAATCTGTTTGCATCTGTTTTATGGATTCCATTTGTTTCCTATGTTGGGATTCCATCATGTTCCTCCACTCCTCTATTTTTTTTTCTGTGTCCTGTCTAGATTTATTAATCATGTCTTGCACTATGGGCACAATATCTGCTGTTATGTGAGAAATTATTTCTGATTTCACTTTTTCCATATCCTCTTTTGTTGCTAGTTCAGGGAGTCCAGGTGGTTGAGTGTTAGAGTGTTCCATCTTGTTTCCCTTTGGGGTTGCTGTAGGTGATCTGGAAGTCTGGTTCTGAGGCTTGTTTACATGTCTTCTCATTTCAATAGGGAGAGGGGTGCTGCTGGCACCTGCGTGGCTTAGCTCCTCTGTGCTGGGATCCATGGTAGGTTGGCCCGGAAGCCTCCTGCTCTGCTCTAGGAGATGTGGCATGTCAACCCAGAAGGCTCCTCCTCTGTGATGGGAGGTGTGGCACATCAACCTAGAAGCTTCCTCTGTGCTGTGAGCAGTGGTAAGTTGTCCCGGAAGACTCCTACTCTGCACTGAGAGCTGTGGCACGTCGACCCAGAAGCCTCCTCTGTGATGGGAGCAGTTCTAGGTTGGCCTGGAAGTCTCCTCCTCCTCCTCATTGGGAGCTGTAGCACTTTGAACCAGAACCATCCTCGTCTAGTTCATAGAAGGTTCAGTCCATAGTTGGCTGGCTCTGAGGTTGGGATGGCAAACAGACATCACAGAGGAGAAACACTGTGGTGTATACAAGGTAGCAAAGGTGACAAGAGACCTTCCTTCCCATCTGTTTCACAGAAGAGAGCACCTGGCTGCTAAATTGTTGAGTCAGCTAACCTTCCCCTCAAAAATGAGTTATTGCATTAATTCAACAAGTATAAAATATGATGCAAGAATATAGTATTTAAATAAAAATTTAAAATTTTATTACAGTAAAATACATATTACCATTAATCTCCCTCAAAATATTCCTCCTTGCTTTGAACACACTTATCCATTGTTCTTGTCACTTTCTGAAGCAGTTCTAGGAGACTTCTTTCATGAGTGTCTTTTTGTGGCTGCCTTGATAACTTGAATCAATTTAAGATATTTATAGCAATTTCTGCCAAATACAAACATAATGATGTGTCCTTATCCATTTTCTTCACTGGATCAGGCACTATGCAACTTCTGGCTTTCTCCAGGTAAAAATGACCATAAAAAGTAATGTTTTGAATTGATTCAGGACATCAAGGCAACCAAGACTTGTTCAGTGTAACTGAAGACATTTGTGAAAGAAGACTTCAAGAACTGTTTCAGATCATGAGAAGAATGATGGGATAAGGGTATCTGAAGAAGTGAAGGAAAGTATTTTGAGGGGGATTAATGGTAATGTGCCTTTAACTTCAATATTTCAAAAAATTTAAATATTCATGAGATGGAGGGAGGGGAAAGAGAAGGGAGGTAAAGGCAATAGAAAAATAAAAAGAATTAAAGGATAAAAGTGAGGAAAATAGAGCTTTTGCAAATGGAAAGGAGACCAAGAGTTGGAAGGAGCAGGGAGGTTGGGGAAGTTGAAGGGATGAAAACTTTTTTAAAAGAAGATACATTATGTGCATACACCAGCTCTATATAATAAGATCATTATGTATTACAAATGTTCACTAACAAAATAAATATTCGCCATGTGTTCTGATCACACCTTTGTATTTATTGAGCATTTACCATGAAGGAAAGACCATTTTTCTTGCACTGGTCATCTGTAGTTGGGAGCTATGGGTCCATCTCTGCTCTCCCCCAGATAGAGAAGTTACTCTCCAGACTTCTTATTAGGGCTCTGGGATGTATAGGCAAATGTAATGAAGACTCAGCCATGAGCCTGAGTATGTAGAAGAATTGGAAAAGTTGGACTTGGAGTTGCAGAACCTTGATTGTGGTCCCAGTTTAGCCATTTTCTACCTGTCTCTTTGCATCTACCAACCTCAGTTTTGTCACCTAAAAAATGGAGTGAATTAACATGTTCTGGCTAAACTCAGAGGGAATAGTAAAAATCAGATGGGATAGTATAGGGAGAAGCCGTTTTGAACTGAAATTCCTCCTGAATGGTAGGCATAAACCAGGAACCACAGCACATGCCTATAATCTCAGCACTCTGGAAAACTGAGGTAAGAAGATCTTAAATTCAAGCCTACCCTGGGAAACATAGTGAGACTTTGTCTCAAAATAAAAAAAAAAAATGAAATAGCTGCCTAGCTCAGTGGGAAGCCTTGGGATCAAGGCCCAATATTGTTATTGAGTAGCTCCTTCTAAGAGTAGATCACCAAATAAACATTAACAGGTTTTGGGTTGCTTGCCTCTCCTTCTGGAGTTAGATTCTAGGTTCATCTAGTCTTGAACAAAGAATTGAACAAAATGAGCAGAACAGCAGTGGCACAGTTTATTTGAAAAAGTAAAAGTGAAGAATGAGGAAGAAACTCACTCTGCAGAGTGAGCCTGGACCGGTGAAAGAGTAAAAGGCAAGATAAATGTACACCCTGGAGGATGCAGTGTTGGCTGGCATGAGGAAAGCCATGATAACAAGCTCTTCCTGGCATCTGTGTCCTTTTATGATATCTACATCTTGAGGAAACCTGAAAGAACTTCTGCATGTGGGTCCTGAGAGGCAGTGCAAGGATCTCATGCCTCAGGCTGATGTCAGGTCTAGGCCATCGTATAGAAAACCTGCTCAAGTTCTAACAAGAAGTCCACATGTAGGGCTTTGGGAACTGTTCTCTGTGTGTGTTCCAGGATCTTGTTAACAGGTCATGCCTACTTCCCCAGTCAGTTTTGCCACACTTTAATCTCCTGTCTCATTTTCCCATGAGAGACATATATCCCCATAATTTTTATGAGGTGCTTAGGTAGTAGAGGTCTCTGTCTTCTATATCTTCTTTAAGCTGGAAGGGGGTGTAGACCCTACCTACTGGGGGTTATGTACTCTCCAACTACTTGGAGGTGCTGTGGCTCACTGGCTGGGTTAAAGAAAGAAAAACCTGTTAGAAAACAATGAGAAAAGAGTTAATGACCATTGACCTGCCTATTTGACAGGAGAAACTTCACTATTAGCCCAAAAATGAGGAGCAGATTTCCATGCTTCCTGTAGCGGCACTAGAATTTTACTTTTTGAAGAGAAATCTCAAGTCTTCCAGAGGCTCACAGGAGCTTTCTCCTTTTGTGTGATCTTGTTGTTGGGACAGTTCAGATGGGACTGACTTTATTCTAAAAAGATAAATCCTATTATCTATCCCTGCCACCTTTACAGCAATGGGTGTGACAAGGATTACTCAGAAGGGGCCCTTCCATTTTGGCTTTAACTGGTCATCAAGTGTCCCCTCTCTCCAAGTTTTTATATAGTCTCTAGGACGGACAGTAGATAGTCTTCTTGGGCCAGAATCTGGAAGGACTCTGTTCCCATACATTTAGATAGCCTCAGGGCCGGGGATTTAGCTCAGTGGATCCGCTGCCTGCCTTGCAAGCACAAGGTCCTGAGTTCAATCTCTGGTACCAAAAAACAAAAACAAAAAACAACCAACATTTAGATAGCCTGCTGTACTTGGCCCAAGTTAATAAAATATTATAAGAGCCTCATGGTCTCTGGGACTACTATCATATCAGAATAGAAATGGCCTCCCATATAACATCTCAAATGGGCTCAAACAGCCCAATTTGGGGCATGTTATGAACTCTCATGAGCATTATTGGCAGTACTCATAGCCAGGACTCAGACATCTCTTGGTAAAGCTTTGCCAGACCTTGCTTTAGGACTACTTGGGTTTCTCTACCTTTCCAGTATATTGAGGATCAAGGAGAAATGGAGGTTTTATTTTATTCCTAAAGCCTTTGCCACTCCTTGAGTTATTTGAGAGGTAAAAGAAGGTCCATTGTCACTCTGGAGGGACTGGGGTAGTCCACAATTAGGCAGCCAAATGCTGCAAAAGCCAGCCATCCTCAGGAAGGAGTGAAGCTGTTGTTTGGTGGCAGGAGGCCCAAGATCACAGATAGCCTGGATCTGGTCCCTATACAGCTGTTGTTTCCCAGGTATAAGAATAGATCCCAGATATTGAGCTTTTTGGAGGGATATCTGAGTCTTTTCTTTGGAGACTTATATTCCTTCTTAGCTAGAAAGTTGAGTCTGTACAGTGTTATAGTTAGATAATCCCTGAGTTGTGCTACAAAGTAGAATATCATCTACATACTGTAGGATGACTCCCTGTTTAAGCTTTAAGTTCCTCAAGTCTTTCTCTAGTGCCTAAGCAAAAAGGTGAGACTGTCTCTAAACCTTGCGGGAAAACTGTCCAAGTACATTGCTGCTTTTCTCTTGAAATGAGATTTTCTCATTCAAAAGCAAACAGAAATTGAGAGCCTGGATGTAGGGGGAGAGAGAAAAATGCATCTTTTAAATCTAACACTGAGAACCAATTAGTGTCTCCTGGAATTTGGGAGAGAACTGTATATGAATCTGCCACTAGAAAATGGATTGGAACAACAGCCTTGTGAATGAGGCAACGGTCTCGTACCATCTGATATTCTCCTGAGGGTGCTAGTACAGATAGAATGGGAGTATTGCAAAGAGACTGACAAGCCTTCAGAAGGCCATATTTGAGAAACTAATTTATGAGAGGCTGGAGGCTTTTACATGCCTCTTCCTTGATTGGATACTATTTTTGGTTAGGAAATCAGCTGAAGTCTTTTAGTCTAATTACTACTGGCATAACAGAATCTTCCCTATGAGGTACTCCATTATACCATGCAGCAGGATGTACTTGTTGGCTAATATGGTCAGGGAGACCTGATGTAGTCCCAGCAAGTAAAATCCATTTTGACCGTAGCTGGAATTTGAGAATTGCCTCCAATTTTGTTAGTAAATCTCTTCCTAGTGAGGCAGCAGCACATTGTGGGACAGTTAGAAACTCATGGTTAAACATTTGGCCTTCAAAGTGACATGTCAGAGGAGGAGTGAAAAATCTCTGACTAGTGGGGGTTCCTTTATCCCAACTATGGCTATAGACCTAAAGGAGAGTTTTCTGGGGGAAGAAAGTAAAAACAGAATGAGCTGACCCTGTATCAATAAGCAGTTGAATTGGCTCACATATGATGTGTAAGATTATCCAGGGTTTCTCAGAGGAGATGGTAAGGGGCATTGCAATTCCCCTGGGCCTCTTCAGTTGTCAGAGCAAGAAATGAGGGTTCTGGCTAGCCTAGGCTCTCTCTAGCCCCAGGGGAAATTGCAATGCCCTTGCTTCCTCCCTGTTTCAAATCCTGCCTAGAACTACACATTTCTGGCTGGATTCTTTCTTGTTTAAGTGCAGATTATTTATTTATTTATTTATTTATTTATTTATTTATTTATATTGGTACTGGTGATTGAACTCGGGACCTTGTGCTTGCAAGGCAGGCGGCAGCACCACTGACCTAAATCCCAGGCCCTAAGTGCAGATAATTTAAAATCCTATGTTGATGACCTAAGCAGACCAAATAGCATTTAAAATTTAACTAAATAATTTAAAAAATTAAAAAATAAAATTTAATTAAAGAGATTGTACGTATACAAAAGCAAATCTATCCCCATTCTTAGTTTTGTTTTGTTTCCCATTGGCTCCATTCTGATTAAGGGGATTGAAATACCAGCTGAGCCATTAATGGGCTCAGAATACAAGTAGAGTCATCAAGGGACTCAAAATGCAAGTGAGACCATCAAGAGATTCAACTAATTGGCTAAGGGAATTTGGCTTGGGGAAATTCCTCCCTTATTTCACAAGAGTTAAAGGACTGGGTAAGGCCAACAAGTGGCCTCACCTTCTTCTCCCTAATGAGTTAATGGGTCTAAATATGGAAACAAAAGCCCCAAGACAGGCTTTCTTTTGTGCTTAATGATGCCAGCATCACTCAGATAGACACATCTGTCTGGTCTATGTTAAGGTCTCACAAGAGATGCTTTGTGAAGCCCTCGGGTCTCCTCCTTCTGCATGAGATGTCATCTTAAGGAGGTCTCTCTAGAGAGACCTGAGCCAATGGGAAACCTCTTGGACTTTGCCATCACACAGATTTCACTGACTTCACTGCTAGGCCACATTCTTGATGAATGGGAAAGGTTTGATCCTGACAATCTAAAACTGGAACAGCTTAGCTATTCATGCAATATGGCTTGGGTTCAGTACAAACTGGGAGGTGGTGAGAGCTGAGTATGGGATGCTACTTTAAATTACGAGACTATTCTCCACTTAAAACATACAATGTGGAATGAAATGCCTTATGTTTAGGCTTTTGTGACTCTCTATCAAAGGGGATGTTTGGGAACTATGGTATTTAGAGTGCCCCCCATCTAGGAAGAGAAAGATACTCTGAATGTCCCCATCCTAGACCCTTCTTTGTCTCCCAGGGGGGAAAAAAAGAAAAAGATGGTGGCAATTGACATAAACACATGTCTAGCCACATGATTCTATGATTCTATTTCTTGGTGCTACCCACATCCAGGATGGGACCCCCTTAATCCTAGCCTCTCACTTTTAATCCCAACACTACATGAACTGAGAAAGAAACACCGGGGTGAGGCACCCTTAATCCTAGCATCACATCAAAACACAAATCAAGAAATAAAAAGCCATTCATAAAACTGGGGTAAGTGGAGACCAGGTTAATTTTTTTTAAAAAAGGTAGCAAACAAATGAAACACAAACTAATAAAGAAAAGCCATTTACAAAACTGGGGTAAATGGAGACTTCATTAATTTCCAAACTACAAACAACCATGTGGACAACAAGGACCCATGGAATGAGCACAAGCAGCTAGAAAGAAAAAAAAACAACCTACATTCCCTTCCCTCATCCCCACAGCTGGGCCAAGAAGCCCCCTCCATAGTGCCTTGAGAAGAGTTCCCCTATTTCTGGCTTAGGGGTGACAGTGAGGGAAATAAGGAGAGGAGAAAAAAAGCCTCACTGAGAGAAACAAAAATTATGGCCCTCACCTTGGTTTCCCACACCTGCACTTTACTTCTGTCTGCCTCAGCAAAATGTTATCAGGTAGCTGATAGATTTCCCTCTGATTTAGGGTGGCTGCTGTATATAATAGCTACTTTCTTCTTCCCGACATGGCTCTACTCCCACCAAAAGAGTAACGTAATACTTGCTCTCCTCCTAACAGCTAGTGACATCACAGGCTCCTCCAGTCCCTAGCCATTACCTCATTCAACCCCACCCCAGCTCCTATAAAAGGCACTTCCTGTCCTGGCCATATTGCCTTTGACTCTCCTTTGCTCAGAGACAGCCCAGCAGATTGTCGCTGCAATAAATGCTTGTTGTGGCCTGGTCTGGTCTTGGTTTTCAGCTTTTTTACCTGACAGTAGCTCCTTCTTAAAGTGACTCGCCAAGTAAGTGTTACTGGGATTTGGGTTTCTTGCCTCTTTTTTCTGGAGTTATACTCCAGGTTCTTCTAGTCTTGAACAAAGAATTGAATGAAACAAGAGAAAAAGCAGAGGCAAAGTTTATTTGAAAAAGTAAAAGTGGAGAGAGAGGGAGAAACTGGCTCTGCAGAGCAAGCTTGGGCCAAGTAAGAGAGGAAAAAGCAAGATAAAAGTGCACCATGGAGGATGCAGGGTGGGCTATCATAAGAAAAGCCAGGCTAGCAAACTCTTCTTGGTGTGTGTGACCTTTATGTCATCCACATGGAGAAGAAACCTATGAAAACTTCTGCACATGGGTCATAAGAGGCAGTGCTGGGATCCTATGCCTCAGGCTGATGTCGAGTCTAGGGCAGCCTATCGAAAACTTATTCAAGTTCTCATGAGAAGTCCACGTGCAGGGCTTTGGGAACTGTTCTACGTGTGTTCCAGGATCTTGTTAAGAGGTCCGGCCTACTTCCCAGCCAGTTTCGCCACACCCTAATATTCTGTCTCATTACTGCCAAGAAAAAAAAAAGGAAAAAGAAAGATTGTTGATGTTGCTCTCTAGTTCCTTTTTTGTTTTAAAGTTAATATTTAAAAATTTATTTTAATTTTTAATTGACATTACCATATATTTTGGGGATACAGCAGGATAATTCAATACATGTATTTTTTGTGATGGGACTTTACAGGCTGATCTCACGGAAACAGGTCACTTGATCTGGGAAAGGTAGAAGGAAAGGGAATAGGGAGCTGGGATAAGGGGACTCATACAGTTAGAGAGGAAGAATAAGTTCTAGTGTTCTACAGCAGAGACAGTAACAATAGTCTACCACCACTTATTGTATATTTCAAAATAACTAGAAGAGTCTGAAGCCTCTCAGCACACAGGAATGGTATGTCTTGGAGGACAAGAAAATGCTCTCTGATGAGGTTTCTTGAAAAGAGGAATGATAATTTGTCTTAATGTCAAAAATTTGCAATTACAGACTAGCACACAGAAATGAAAATGGCTCACTACCCCTCTACTCATGGATAATCTTAACTGACCTGACAGTACATTTCCTTCTGGATACATAAATATAAATGGAAATATATCATTGCCTTACTTAAAACCCAGTAGCTCCCCACAGCACCTGGAATGAAATCCAAAATTCTTGTAAACAACTAACCCTATCTGTCAGTTTTTACATGATCTAGCCTGTAGCTGCTCTTCTTACCTTGTCTCTCCTTAACCACACAATGTTTATCTTTTTTCTCTCCCCATTACACACTGATCACACAGCTCCTCATGGCTTTGGTCTTTGCCTGAAATGCTCTTCCCCAGACATTCATAGCTGGGTTTTTTTCAGCATGCAGGTCACAATCAAAATGTTACCTCCTTGGATAATCCTCCCTTCATCACTCACCCTGAACCATTACATCTTACACGGTGTTGCATTAGCCTTCTCTTCATGATGTTGTATTACCCTCAGCAATTATTTTATTTGTTGCATGTATATTGATTGCCTGGCTCCTCCACTTTATATACTGAACATGTTCCCTATTGTGTTCCCAGCATTTAGAATAGTCCCAGGCACACGACATATTCATTAAATATTTAACAATTGAATGAATTGAATTAATGTATTTACAAGATGGGATCCTGCTACATTGAATGTTTTGTAACTTGACTTTTTAAAATTTATCATGATGCAATCACATTGTCTTTTAGTACTAATATAATGTGCTGTAGTACAGATGTATAATAATTTTTAACCAAGCTTGTTATTAGCTAGGTGGGACATTTCTATGTTTGGAAATTAATGCTATCTACTACAATGACTACTGTTGTCCATACATACTGTTTTGCACCTCTCCATTACAATTTTCCTAGGATTAATTCCTAGCAATGAAATTACAGGATCAGAGCATTACATAGCTTTAATCTGCTTGACATATCTTTCCATAACTTTCTGACCTGCAGAAAGGTTTTACCATCTCTAGGTTTGCTTTAATGACCCTTAAGTCTTTGGTCTTCTTAGTGGACTCCTCTGAAGGCCATGGAATGTCATTATTTCCTCTTACTCAGGAGAGCTAAGGTTGCTTCATTGCATAAGACAGATCGTGCCTACTTATTCTGGAGAAACTACCTCCTTTTTCAATAATGACAACTTTTAGCCCTACTGATCATGTGCAATGTGAAATATGTAGGTATCCTCTACACAAGGCTGAGTTTATCAGTTCTGGAAACCACTGTGGTCTGCCTCCTCTAACCTCTAGGAACTCAATTTTCCTCCTTTTTCTGTCCAAGCACACCTTGGGCTCAGTTAGCTGCCTCTTTTGAGCCCTGCTCTTACCTGGCCAAGTCTTCTGTGTTGCCTTCACTCTATATCCTACTCCATTTTATCACACTTTCTGGAAATCCCCTTCTATGGTCTAACCTTCAAGGTTTCCTCTCAGCCCAAAACTGCCCTAAGTGATTGTTAGCCTCTTTTCTGACATATAATCATCTTACTACCTTGCAGTGCTTATATCCTCTTGTGCATGAGTAAGCCGAAATCTCCACCTGAGTGCTTTTTGCCCTCTGAGAGCTCATTCATAGTGTCATAGTCAGAATCTTTGGGAGAACTGGGGCTGGGATGGAACCCCAACTCTGCCACCTACTATCTCTGTACTTTGGGACAACATAATCAACTCTTCTGAGCCCGTTTCCCCATAAAATGGGAATCATACTACTACTGATCTGAAGGGCTTGGTCTAACAATTCAAAAGCAGCAAGTTTCTTAGTCCCTGGCACAGAACAATCATTAAAAACAATAAGAATGTAGTATTTAACTTAATTTTGCTTTTCTCTACCCCTAATAAACACGAGCCAGTAACATGTACAATGTTAAAGAAGATATTTGTGGAAAAGAAGGAACTGAAATTGTGTAAATATTCACTGAGCATGTATTTATCCTTACTAGCCAGAAAAGTGTGTATGTGTATGGGGGGGGTGTCATCCAGACCCAACTAGGACCTCTCTTAGGCCAGGAGAGGGAAAGAAATCACTCTCCTTAACCAAAATTTTGGAACTTAGTCCAAAACTCCCTCAAGAGTGAAGACCTCTCACCGATCAAATTCCCACACCCACCTAACAGAAATATATTTTTATGCCTTCAAGCTAATAAGAGCTACCATTTGCTGAACCACCTTCTGTGTGCCAGATCTATGCAAGAAGCTTTGGAAAAATGTAATTTCATTGAAACTCAAACTCTGTCTGGAGACAAGGATTCTTACTATGAAAAAAAAAGTCAGAAAATGTAAGAAACTGCCCAAGGACAAAGAAGTAGTGAGAGAAGGAAGCAGAAGAGCCAAGATTTGAACAGAGGGCTTCTAAATAAATGAATAAATAAATAACATTTTCAAAACAGAGGCTGTATTTTAACAACTGATTTATGAACATTCTCCTATATGATCAAACAACACTTAAAAGGTGTTGCATTGTAATCTCATGGAGACCTGTTAGGGACTTCAGCCTTCTAACAGATGCGTCAGAGGGACAGTTTCTATTTCAGGTGCCCACTGCAATCTCCAGGGAAATTGCTCCCCACCCCCTGCTCTGGCGTCATGATGTTCTTGTTTTTCTCTGGGGCTCTATGACTCAGCACTCAGCTCCAGATGGCTTCCTGAATTTTCAGCCTTGTTATGGGCCCTGGTCTAGTAAATGCACCCAAAACAAGTTGCAAGAAAGAGTCAGAACCCTTCTCCTCAATGCTCCATTGTGAGCACCTTGCTGTCCACTGATCTTGGGTCACTCCCTTCCCCTTTTCCAGCCCTAAGATCCTCACACGTGGCCCCAGTGCAGGCCTGATGGCTTGAAGAGCCCAGTTCTTCTAGATCTAGTGACCTTGGGCAATTTACTCTCTGAACTTTAGACATCTGACTATTGGGGACACTACTATATCCTTCCTCTGAGGGTTGGTTAGAGTTATTGTCACAAGATGAAATGCAGAACACTCTGTTAAATTTGAATAACAGGTAAATGACTATTTTTAAAATATAAGTATGTTCCATATGTTGTGCTTAAATTTTACCATGTTCCGTAATTTTCTTTGCTAAATCTGGCAACATTGTTTGGGAAATGAAGTGAGAAAACAATTGTGAAAGCACTTTGTCTTCTGTCAAGAGCTACACTTAATAGGGTCTTAAGTCATAAGACATGCGTATTTACCCATGGCAACCAGCTCCTTGTGGGGCATAGAACACTCTTGCAGGCAGATGATGGTGAATCATTGTACCACCTCAGCCTGTGAAGTGGGTAACTGGGTCCTGCTTATCAATTGACTGCCCTTTAGACATTTCACCTTTGAGTTTTCAGTGCACCCATCTTTAATTCCTTAAAAAACAGCAGGGCAACAGATGCCCAAAACTTTGCCTTCTTCTGATTGCCTGGAACGTGTCTGGACCAAATCTCCTACTGACTTCATGGCTAAAGAAGAATCAGGCAACTTGACTTAACAAGTGCTATGTCATAAAGAATGTATGTGCACAGCATTTAGCTCTAAGATGTTTGTGGAGGCCTGCTTAACATAGAAAAACAAAAGGAAACAGCTAGCGTACTATATATAGACCACTCGTTTATTTTGAATTTTGAGTGTCTCCTCCTACTAGAAATCTGAATTATATAAGGGGAAGGAGTTTTGCTGTTTTCTTCCTCAGTACTCAGAACAGTGCCTGGCCCTGGAAGGGTGGAACATTTGATGAACTGCAACCAGTTTAACTGGCTACATTAAAGAAAAATAAATGCATTCATAAGCTATCACCAAGGAACCTTTCCTAGCTACCTACCCTCCCATTCTTGGTAAGAATAGCCATTGCTTTATGGTTTTTCAGAGTAATTTATACCACTTCCCAACAGAATTGTCACCAACCAGTGACCCACTCAAGTGTGCAGTGACCAGGGCCCAAGATATGAGTTGCTTTGTCTGCCTTCCCCAAAATTCCTCAAAGATCTGATGCTATACTTTTGATCTTTTAATAGATTTTCATTGGCTCCTGTATTAGTCTGATTTATGTTGTCTCGATAAACACCCGTCTCACAGTTTCAGAGGCTGACAGTTCACATGGTGTTGCCCTGGCTGTGGCAAGGGCTCCCTTGACTACATCCCTTTTTGGTGGATGGTATTACACATGATAGCCACTCCCAAGGCAGTAATGGTTGCCCAGCACATAATGAGTGTTTGGATCATCACTAACAAAAAAAATACAGGCAGACTTTAAAAACATTGTGGCTTCCAGAAAGCCTTCAGAACCAGGTTGACTTTTCCAGGGAAGTCACAGATGGAGGAGCCTGACATTGCTGATCATTTGAGAGAGGCTCACTGATCTCTGCAGCTGCATCTGCGTCCCATCACGTCAGTTGGCCCTTTACTGTATTTGGCTCTTCCTTGGGCTGTCACCATTTTGGCATTGTCTCACAATTCTCAAAGCTCCCTCACTTTCCCAGTCCTTCTCACCTGCCCTTGCCCAGATCTCCCTACCTTTCTCAGGGCCCCTTCTGGCCCATCCTTTGCTTCCCTGTTTGCAGACTTTTCTCCATAAATCCACCATCTCCACAGCCCCAGAGGATCTTTTTGTGTATTAAGTGTCATCTGCAGTCATGTGGTCCCATGGCTCCCACTGTATGAAATTTAGGAAGCCTAATGTTGCCTCTAAAATGTTTCTAAGTTTCTTCAGGGAGAGGAGGAGATGGAAGCTATGCTGTTACGGCTGTTTGAAGTTTTGAATACTGGATTCTGCTGCAGTTTAGTATGGGAATTGATCATTTTGCACATGCATGCATACATATGTACCAAATACCCTCCATTTGTATACCACATCAACTGAAACCAGGCTATGGGTCTGGTTTCAGTCTATTTTCTACCTTTATAACAGAATACCACGGGTGCGGCAATTTATAAAGAATGGAAGCTTTAATTAACTTTGGATTCTGGAGGCTGGGAAGGCCACGAGCATGCTGTTTGGTTCTGCTTGGCTTCTGGTGAGGACCTTGTGCTACTGTTTTGTAACATGAAAAAGGGAAAGGGTTGGGGGGACAAGGGGCACATGTGCTTTGTAACAACACACTCTCATGAAGACAAACTCAGTCCTACAAGAACGTTAGTCTGTTTAGAAAGTTAGAGCCTTCGTGGCCTAAACAACAGCCACTAAAATTCACCTCCTAACACTGTAAAATTGGAAATTAAGATTCTAACACATGAACTTTTGGTGGAAACATTCAAATCACAGTAACCCCTTTTCCCTATTTTCCACCCCAGAAAAGTCATACTCACAGGATGTCATTTTTGTATTAGTCTTTGCTAAACTTTTCTGGTTGGAGAAACTTATGTGTCAGTGAGACATCACCTTCGATATTTTTTCTTTTCTTACATAACACATAATAGTACATGTTTATGGGGCAGAGTGTGGTGTTCTAATACATGAATGCAATACATGATGATTAAATTTGAATTACTAGTATATTGATTATCTTAAACATTTATAATTTCTTTGTGACGAGAACATTCCTTTGTGACAAGAAAATTTCTTTGTGATGAGAAAATCTTGTTTTCTAGCTATTTTTAAATATATAACGTTATTGCTAACTATAGTCATGCACTTCTGAATAAATATAAAATGCATAGTTTCATTCTCATCTTTAAAAAATTGAAGAGCATTTTTAAAAAATGGAAAGCAAGATAATGATTAAAGTATCAGAGATAATGCTGAGGAGGTGGAACAGGAAGACATAGTAACCTGGTTTTTCGATATCACCATGGAGTTGACATTCAGCCCTAGACTAAATACACTTACCTCTTGGACTTCCTGTTGCAAGACATAAATAAATTCACACATGTCAGGTTATTATGAGTCAGGTTTTCTGCTCCCTGCAGCTAATAGTAGTCTTACCTGACCCCTCCCACTTACCCCCAAGTCTCTCCCTTTTCCCACCATCACTCTTGAGTGCATTACCTGTCTTTGCTCTATCTTCATCACTGGTTGAGAAGATATTATTTCTTAATTGCTTACAAGCTCACTCTGTTTACCTACAAAAATGTCAACTCCACATGGAAGAGTTGGTCCTTCCCCATGCTATCCCTGAGGCCTAACTTATTACTAGGCACATGGTAGGTGCTTGATAACTACTTGTCAAATAAATGAATCAATGCAAATTTAGTCATATCATTCGTCTTTTAGAGGAGAAAATCCAAACTAATCAGATGCTCAGTGAAGGTCATTGTTGCCTTCTGCACTGCTTGTCCTGCTGCTGCCTGTTGAACGTCCACCAGGCCTTTACACAGTCTGATAGTTTCTGTGCCTGTGCATTGCTGAGCCTCTACTGCATAGGAGACACTCTTTTAGGTGTAGCAGCACCCCCTTTATCCATGAGGGATTCATTCCAAGACTGCCAGTGGACACTTGAGACCATGGACAGTACCAAACCTTAGTATGTGGGTTTTTTTCCTTATTATATGCATAAATATGATAGTTTAGTTTATAAATTTGGCACAGTAAGAGATTAGCAATAATAATAATGAAATAGAACAATCATATAATAAAAGTTATTTTATTTTAAACTTATAAATTATTTCTAGGACTTTCCATTTAATATTTTCAGACCTCAGTTAACCATTGTAAATGAAACTGCAAAGAGCTAAACTGTAGGTAAGGGGGAGTACTGCATAGAAGATAATTTAATGAGCTAGATAAGACAGAGTCTGTATCTTCTTGGACCTTAACAAAAACGAAAGGAATTGGCTAGGCACTTATAGTTGCATCAATCTTAATGAAATTGGGGATGCAGAGAATTACAAGAGCATCTCACTCTCTAGATAGAAAACTTCTACTCATCCATTAAGGCCCAATTTCAAGAGCTCCTCTTCTAGGAAGCCTTGTCTAACATCCTGAGCTGAAGCAAGTGACTCCGGTGCTTCCACAACCCCTGAGCCTTCTGCTGTTACAGAACTCAGCCCGCTCTACTGTCTTTGTCTCTTTGTCTGTCCAGCAGCCTGTGAGCCTGTAGGGCCAGGTGCTATTTCATAAATCTCTGTGTCCCCAAATTCCCATGCAAGACTACTCATGGATGTTTTCATTGAGTTCAGCTACTGACTTCTCCCTTCCTTGACTTCTCCCTTCCTTGACTTCTCCCTTCCTTGACTTGTTCCTCTCTTGCCCAGCCCCTTTCCCTTGCTGGAATTTCAGGCTTCCCTAGTGTCCCTGTTTCACATTCAACTCTTAGGAATTTTTGTGTTGTGTTCAAAATGAACCCTTCCTCCTCTGAGGGAAGTACCCTTTCCACCAGGAAGACTAGCTTAGATAAAAGGCCAGAAAAAGTGATCCAAACACTGATTGCTTTCTGGTTTTTATTTTCCCTTATTCCTCAAGATAAGCCTCTCAATCCCTTCTCTCCTTCTGTCTTGCACTGCTACCAAGCCATACTGTCTTTCCCAAACATGCCAGGTTTCCTACACCTCTGTACCTCTGCATGTGCTATTCCCCTCTGCCAGAGATGCTGTTCCCAACCATCCCATCCTAGTAAATGGGAAGCCCAGTTCCCATGTTATCTTCTCCTATACCCCTTTCTGCACCTTCAAGAAACATGAGATGCTCCCATACTGCCCTAGTCTTCCTTAGCTGTTACCTGATCCTATGGAATCTTGGTAGCTCAGCCATGTCCATGCATTCTCAGTGAGTTACTCACTACTGGGGTCAGTGACAAATCTGTGCTCAATCTCTTTGTCCTTCCAGTGTTCCACCTAGAGCTTGACATACAATGGAACCAAATTGACTATTGTTGCTTTGGGCAACTGAGGTCTTAGGTTGGGAGTGGCTGTTGGGTAGGATGCAATGGTTAGCTTTGCTGGTAACAGAACCCTTATTTGCCCCAGGAAATTATCCCCTCTCCCCTCCAATCTATCTGGTTTGAGTGGGGCTAAGATGCAAGGGAGAGCCTATGGCCCAGGCAACAGACTCAGATCTCCATCTCTGACACAAGAGATCGCTCAGCTGTGGACATGTGGGCTGCCTCTGAATTGTGAGGGGGCAGCAACAAAATTAAAGATGCAATGGAAACTGGGTGGGGGGAGAGCAGTGAGGGCAGAAGAAAAATGATGAACCAAAATTATAGTATGTCCCCTAACGAGTATCTATGGAGTTTAGAATATTTGACAGAACCTGGCTACACTCATGTCCCGTGCTTCTAAGCAACCGAAGTGTTGCCATCTCAAATCTGCAATCCTTCTGTGAGAAACATTATCTGGACTTCCTGGTGCATTTACTAGAGTGAAAGGAGCTGGGTGAGGCAGTGGGCCAAAGAGAATGTGCTTTGGAGGCAGACAATGTGAATTTGACTCTTAGCTCTGCTGCTAACTGCACACAAGTCTCTGTCTCATTGACTCTCAGTCTCTTCGTTAATAAGATGTGAATATCAACTTGCAAGAACACTGAAATAAATACAAAGCAAATGCAAGTAGTAGTTAGTCAACTTCTACTGTTATTCTGTGTAATTATGATTGGCAATTTGATACAATCATCCATGGTAGGAGATGTCCAGCATAGTGATACTTAAACCAGGACACAAGGCCAGGTGTGGTGTTGCATGCCTATAGTCCTGCACTAGGAGGCTGAGGCAGGAGGATCACAGTGAGTTTGAGGCCAGCCTGGGCTACATGGTGAATTCAAAGACAGCATGAACTACATACCAAGACCTTGTCTAAAACACAAAACACAAACAAACAAAAACCAGGGCACAGAGAGTGAAAATAGAAAGAACAGATATTATCCAAGTATTGGTAGGCAGAAATCTTGTGTTGTGTACATGACAGAAGCTCAACTGTAAACATGCTTAAGTGAAGAAAAAATTGCTATCCACACAGGTAAATGAAGGAAGGTTGGATATTCATTTTGCTTCCCTCTTTACTCTCCCTTACTGTGGGGACCCTTGTGGTCAGGCAGTCATTGGGCACATGGAGGCCCCAGCTACTCCAGGCTGGCATATCTACACAGTTTGCACTCTCTGTAGAAAAAGAGAGGGTTTCATTCCTAACATTTCTGACAAAAGTCTTGGAACCAAGTCTCATTTGTGTAATTCAGTTGTATTGCTGCTCTGGAGTTAATCATGAGCATGAGCGAATGTTCCGATTAGCTTCACTTTGGCCACCTGATTGTCCCGGGCCAAGAGGGAAGAAGAGAATCCAACTCCTCTTAGCCATAGAGGGTGAGAGAAGGAAGAGTGTCACCCAGGAAAACTAGGGTGCTGTTACTCAAAGAAGGGGAGTATGGTGGGGACAAAAGAACAATAGTTGTGCCCTGGAGTATGAGATGGGCTGTCCAAGGAAGGCAGGGCTCTGGAAGTTTAGGAAATTGGTGGAATCAGCACTAACCAGACAGTTTGAGATTGCAGCCTCTGACTTTGGTTTCCCCAGGCCTCATGCAGGAACATGACTCAGCAGTGCAGCTGCCACACATGTGGTTTGGCAACCAACCACTCCCCTCTGCCCTAATGCTGTGTCAGTTTGTCCTCAGAGCTGGCCCCAGATCCTGCTTAGAAATGCTGCCACCCTGGCCTTCTGCTGGGCCCTGGGAGAGGGTCTCTGCTTTCCTCATTACAATTCCTCCTCTTCTCTCTTCTTCCTTGCCCCAAGGCAAAGTCTGGCAATTGTTGAGAAAAGGGTCAAATGTCACCTTGCAATTTGATGTGTCATTCTAGACAAGTCTGCTGTGACTCCTCTGTCTCTGCCCAAGCAGGAGAAAGACAAGGACAGTTTGACAGATTTCCCAGGCCCTAGAGAGGAGCAGGCCAAGAAACTGGGCTGGGTGGCCAATGGATCACTCAAAGATCCTGGTTAAGGCTTCTCAGCATCCTAGGAGGGCAATAAGAGCTGCCACGGTCAGTCCTCTATGGGCAAGCAAATAGCAGGTGAGGGGGTGATTCCAAGACACCCTTGGTGAGAGGGAACTCCACCCTCAGCAATGTGCTGCACACTGGGACAAAAGGCTCATCAAATCCCATGCCTGCACCAATTAGACCCCAGTGGATGGGGTCTTCTTACAGAAGGAAACTCAAGGGCTTGGGGACAAGTAGGAGGGACCAGAGAAGCCAGGGACTAAGCAGGGCTTTGAAAGAAAAATTGCTGGCTGAGTGAACAAGGGCAGAAAGGCAGCCCAGGCAGCAGCAGTATGTGCTCCAGAAGTGTGACAGTTGCTTAGGGAGCTGAAGTGGAGCCCACAGCCTTTACCAGGAGAGGAAATGAGAAGAGGTAGGACTGGAGTGGCAGATGGAACCAATGGGGACAAGTCTTAAATGCAAGAGTGTCAAGGTCTGACAGAGCCCTCTGGTTCAACTCATTTCCTCCAAAACAATTAAACAGAAGCTTGGGTGAGATCTCCCTTCGCTAGGAAATTGTCTTAGAGAGGACTAGGAGCTTCTCAGGAAAGGTAAACAGAAAACTGACTTTCTGAAAAACCACATCTGAAGGTTTCTTGCACAGTCATTCCCACTCCTCCTAAATCAGTTCCTTTTTGAGAAATCAAGTCAATGGTAAAGGCTTGGACTGTAGCATTAACCAGGTGATGAGACACAGAGCTTCTGCATACTCTGGTTGGCTGGATAAAGTGGCCAGCCAGAAGCCCAGACAGCAGAGCTTGCAGGTGCTGAAGCCTGCCTCCCAGACAGTGAAGCCCATCTTTTCCTGTCTCTTTCTTTTGTTACTTCAAACTTAACTTACCACTAGAGGAAAGTGAGAGCCCATGGTCCCGGGTTCCTAGCTGTGCCACTTTGGCCAGAGTCTTGTAAGTCTGAGTTTCCTGAGCTGAAAAGGTGAAGTGAAGATGACCCTGGATCTAAGATGCAAAGCACCTATGCTAGGAGATGCCATGGTGGCCTGTTCTCCCAAGTCCAGCTCTGCCAGGGCACTTAAGTCTCCTGTGGGCCCAGCACGCTATGCTGGAGGCTGATGCTGCAGCAGGTGCCCTGGGACCACAGGCTCACCCACAGGGTTGTAGACTTAATGTCTGAGTACTTCCAAAGTGTTAGGTGAAGCTAACAAACATTAAATTTGTCATATCTCCAAAAAAAAAAATTTGTCATATCTCCCAATGTGACCATGGAACTTCCCAGTGATCTAGAAGGCCAGGTCAGGATTATGGGGCTCCCTAGGGTTTCACCAGCATGTGGCTGCCACCTTCTCCACTCCCCATACCACATGGTGTCCAGCCTGTGAGTGGCTCTGGACAGCCATCTAGACATCGGCTCATACACTTAAGCTCAGCCCATGTCTCCCAAAAGCAGCTGCCTCATGGTCAGCCCTCAGGCCTAGGGGAGCCCCCTCTAGCCACGGTGGGGGGAGTATGGTGGGGAGAGGACCCTGCATTCCTGGAAGTGGCCTCAGGGAATCCTAGAGTGTCCTCTGGAGGGGACATGTGGGATCCAACAGGGAACCTTCCCTTTTTCCCTGAAACTCCTCACTAGGGGGCAGGGCCTTCTGAAGTGCAAGTGTAGGGATGGAGCCCTCCCACCTTGCCAGAGGTTACTGGATGGGGACTGGGGAAAAAAATCAGGTTCTTACTGTTTCTAAGTGAGATCTGAAGTAATCCCCTGAACCTCTCTGGTCCTCACTCTTCTCCAGGCTCAAATTATTTCATTACATTATTTCATCTCTAAGCCTCCTTTTAGCTCTGGCCCAGGGTCTGAAAGCTGGCCCTACCCTTCCTCAGCTCAGCTGCTTCTCCGGGCATTCCTGCCTTGTACCAGTGTCCCTAGGGTCAAGATGGTCTTCAGAGTCCAACACTTAGACAATTCTAAACAGCAAGCCTGAAACCGAGAAGCAAACACACTAACACCTTCGATGGCTTTCATTTGTGACCTTGGATCATAAAAGCATGTGACTCTTGACCTAGCTTGCTAAGACAGAGTCCTGGTCAGGATCCCCAGGAGGATCAGCCCTTGTGACTCCTGCTAGCTATGGCCTGGCTGCTTCTCTCAGCCAGGTCTGTAATCAGATCCTTGAAGAAAATAAGGGAAGTAGGAAAATCGAAAAGACAGAGGGTCCTAGACCTAGTATGGGAAAAAAATTGATGTGGGCCTGTGCGCCCTGCAGGACTTGGGGACAGGCCTGGGGAGGACAGATAAAGGCCGGAGGAGGCAAGAAAGGGGAAGGAACTCTGGGGACCAGTCAGAGTCTTACCACGTGGCATGAAATGTGCCCATATTGTCACCTACATTTTCCCAGTAATTTAAAACTTTCATAGACCAGTGAAATCCGTTCCCTTCCAATGTCCCCAATTTTGAAAGCTGACATAGGGCTGCTCACTTTTTTTTTTTTTTTTGCCACAGAAAGACATTAAAAAATCAAATATGTACTCAATTGTTTATTTGGTTGACAAATACTTATTGAGGGCCTCCTCTGTGCCAGGCATTCTTTCAGACCCTGGAATACAGTTGGAACAAGATAGACACAAATCTCTGCCCTCCTATGGAGAGTTAGACAATGGGCCCAAACAGGAAGGGACAGAAGATCAAATGGGGAAAGAGCTCTGGAGAGAAAGCAGATCAGGGAAGGGAGTAAGGGTAGGGGTGGAGCAGGAAGGTTATATTATTCAATAAGGTGGTCAGGGGAGATGTCTGTGAGCAGGAGACACTAGAATAAAGTTCTGAAGCTGGTAAGGGAGTGGCCTTGTGGGTGGGGATAGGAATGGGAGTGGAGGAACAGGGACTGTAAAGCAACAAAGGCCCTTGGCCCAGCCCTCTCAACTGCACAAAATAAAAATTGAGGAAGAAACAGAGGGAAATTAAAAATAGAAAACCCAGAAAAAATGCTGGCCCTCTTAAGGGAGGGCGATTGGTGATGTATTATAAGACATACACAGACAGAGTTGTTCCTCATTATCCAAGAGGGCTGGATTCCAGGAACCCCATGGATATCAAATTCTGCAGATGTTCAAATCTCTTTAAAAAATAGCATAGTATTTGCATAGAATTTGTGCATATCCTCTCATATCCTTCGAATCATCTCTAGATACTTATTGTACCTAGTACAATGTAAGTGCTGTGTAAAATTTGTTCTACGGTATTATTTAGAGAAGAAAAAAGTTATATGTTTTCAGGACAGGTGTAATATATTTTCCAGAACATTTTTGATCTACAGTTCGTTGAATCCATAGATGCAGAGCCTGATGATACGGGGAGCCAACTACACATACACATATGTTACACATAACATATACACATACATATGATGACATTGCTATGATTTTAAGCTCTATAAGAATAAAAACTTGTCCCATGTCAGTTTCTGTCCACAGGTGAATATGCAAATAGCAATTTACAGCTATTGTAGCCTATAGGTGAAGCATCTGAGCCTCAGGAAGGGAGCTCATCTGGCCTATGACACGACACACAAGGCTGGGACTTGACCTTGGATCTAGCTGAGCCTTTGCTCTTATCCACTAGCCATTCTGGCTTGTTTGGCAGCCACACCTCACCCCCAGCCCCAGGGCTCCCTGGGTGCTGATTAAGAGACCTGTTTTGCCATCTGGTTTAACCTGATTTCCCTCCTTGTTTTTCCCCAAACTGCAAGCCTTGTGGGTAGTCACTCAATTGGCAGGACAGGCGGGTGGACAGGACCTCAGACTTCACTCTTTCCTGGAGATCAGTGGGCAGCTCCCTGGCGCCAGGCCTGCTGGGGCCTTCATGTTGGCAATTGGCCTATTCAGGAAGCCCAGTTGTACTGGTGGGTGTGGCCTGGAAGGCTACATTGCTTCAGATCAGTTCAGGCCACTGAACACAAGAGAGTACCTGCTCTGTGCCTAGCTCCGGGACCTTTGTAAATTATCTTACTGCAATGCATTCTCTCAACCACGTGGATAGCGAGGTGAGAGACCCACTCACTCATTCATTCATTTACTCATCCATATCCCTGTTCCACCAAAGTTTGCTGAGCACCATTTCCTTCTGGGGAATATTGACTGAGTCTCTGTGATGTGCCAGGCGTGGTGCTCTTATTTTGAGTATGGCATAGGACAGGAGTCTTCAGGGTAGATTTATTCAGATTGGAGGAGACTCAGGTCAGATTTGGGTGGAACTCAGATGGGCAGGAAGAGCAAAGGGGAATGCCAGATAAAGGGAACTACCTGTGCAAAGGTACAGAGGGAGGACTTTGAGCAGCCACCAGACACTCTCAGCTGGAAGGAGTGGGCGAAACCTGCGGCCAGGGCTGGGTGGGAAAAGATCAGGTAGCCAAGCACTTCCTGCAGCCTGGCATTCCAGGGTGTTGACAGGGTGAGGCTGTGACATTCCTGAAGCCGCAGGCACTGAGGTAGAGCCTGGAAGGCAGAAGGGTCAGAGAATGATGGGAGCTCCTCCCTGCCTGGCCCTTTAGATAGGACACAGGGTGGGAGGGAAGCATCCCCTACTTCCAATTCGTTGTGTGACTTCAAGCTGGTCACTGTGTTTTCCTAAATGTGCAAAATTAGAGTGGGCCGGATGATCTCCTCGTTCCTTTCAGCTATGAGATCTAGAATCCTTTTGTTGACTCCAGACACATCAGTAAGCAGACCTACCCATCCCCCATCTGGGCAGTCACCATACCACCAGCTATGTGGCTATGTTTGTTTCACATGAACCTTCTCCTCTGACCATTTAGATTCTGAGAGATCCTGATCCTAGAGAAACATACTCCACAGCCAATCAGATGAATCCTTTGGAGAACTGAAACCAAGAAATCCAGGCCTGGAATAATTCACTAGTGTTAGCCCTTAGGGTCAAGGTTATAAGAAGAACTAATACTTGTCGGCCACTTATTCTCCTGGGTACTTTGTTTCAATTTCATGACATCAACCCTGTGAATTAAGCTTTATTAGTATCCCCACTGCACAGATGAGAAAGCTGTTTCAGTGAAGGACCACATTTGTCGCATTATGACACGCAGGTGGTTGTGATATATCCCAATTCTCCAAGAGAAAAAACTTTGGAATAAAAATCAAAATGTATTTATATATTTATAAAAAATACATAAAATTAGTGTAAGATATCTGTAGAAGTTGCATGATGTCCATGTAAATACTTAATACCGTGAACTGAAATTCCAATGGGAAAGCCCAAGAATGTTGTGTAAACAATGAAACAGAACATTCTCTTGAATTAGCACAACACATAAAGAATTTGAGACACAAAGCTAACATGAGTTTTTGGTCCTGGAAAAGACTCCACTGAGATCTTGTGGCTTACGTCTGCCATTCTATATGATGTAGAAGTCTTCAGTATGAGTCTTTTATCAATAATATGGGCACACTGTATATACTCAGTGAAGGGAGAAGGGATGTGGGTGTGGAATATTGTACATTGCTGCCATTTGGTTGTTACAATGTTGCTTAGCTGGCAAATGCAGTAACAAAGTTTCAAAGATAAGATGTGACATGAGTCTTTATCCCTTCATTCTGTTTCTTCCCCTGGGAGATGGTAGAGAGTGGGACCTGAGCTGAACTCTGTATACTAACCTCCTAGGCAGGCTGAAATTTTGGGGAATCAAGAAGGAAAAACCTGCAAGACAGTGCAGAGAGAGGACTGCAAGTCTGCAGAGAGAGGACTATAACCAGACAGAAGGGAGCCCCAGGAGGACATGGAGAGATGAGTCTGCTCCCCTGAAGCCCAGCATGCCTTCTGCAGACTGAGTTTGTGCTATTGCTTTTCATCTCAGTGGTCATTTTTTTTTTCCTGTGAAGTTTTCTGAGTTCAAGGCTGTTCTGACAACCAAAAACTGGGAGATGAAGGATCACAGTGTTAGAATAATGCCCGATTTATAAGTGTCCTGGGGTAGGAATCCTACATTACAACTCAACTGTACAAGAAATATCACATTATTATATTTCCTTGAAGTCTAATTAAATCTGACCCTGAGTTCACATTGTTGTTGACATGGCTGGAAGCACTATATCAGTTGTTGACGAGAAGAGATGATGGGTTGTTGCCCTCTTCTTTAGGGCAATGCACTATCCTGGCAGGCTGCTACCTGGAATGTGTTCAGTCCAGTTCTGTAACTATGACACTAAAGATTCCCTCCTTGTCCTTCTAGCATGGTCCCCTGCATGTAGACACTGGTACTGCCATACCAGTAGATCTCTGGTACTGCCATACCAGTATCTGGCCTCCTGGGCTGAATGTGCCACTTGGCCACCTCCATGGAAATCTCCACCCTATTCTTAGTCTTGGGGAGTCTTTCCTCTTTCTTTCTTTTCTTTTTTTTTTTTTTTTTGGTACCGGAGATCAAACTCAGAACCTTGTGCTTGTGAGGCAGGCAATGTAACCACTGAGCTAAATCCCTGGTCCAAATCTTTCCTCTTTCTCATCCCACTCAAAGGCACTTGGCTTTCTCTTTTCCCTGTAGAATAACCTCAAGGTCAGGTAGCCTGCCACTGAGCACCTTCTGGGCAACCTTCTAGACTAGGCTGCTGTTTGTACCAGAGGAAGGAGAGTCTAGGAGCAAAACATGCAAAGGGAATAACCCAATCTGTCACCTGATTCTCCTGATGGTTGTAGAACCCACCATTCTTCCTCTTCCAGGATAGGTGCTGTGGCCCACTACTTAGGTTCATGCTGACATCTGTTTGGAGTCCTAGAATTCCTACCTGCAGCACAAGACCCAAGTGCTCTATGCCCTAAGGATAGATGTAGTCAGTGAGAGGCTCCAGCTAGCTCCCAAGTATTCTTGCTCCCCAAGATGTCCTTCCCAGAGGGCTCCCCTGAACCAGGCTTTGGTAACTCTAGGTGAATGTTTATTGGATATGCAAAAATCACTGCAGAAGCTCAAATCCGGCCTTCTTGTTTCCTTGTTTAAAACTCTCAACCTTGAGATAATTCCCAAATTCCTCAATGCAGCTTTTAAGACCTTCTGTGATCAGATCCCTGGTCATCTTTGTAGCCTTAACCCTGACCCTCACCCATCTCAAATTCACTGTGTGCTACAGAATCACATAGCCTCTCTTTGGGCATTTGGTTTTACTGTGTCCTCTGCTTGATGCATGGTCTCCTCTGCTGTCTCAAGGGTGGCCCTCTGTGTCAGAGGTGGAAAGAACAATGGCCTTGGCATTCCTAGGCCTGGAGGGCACTGTCAGCTCTGCTACTTGCTGGATCTGTGAACAGTTATTCTCTGAGCCTTAAGCTTCTCAGCTGTAATTTGCACCATAAAACCAATTTCACAGGGCAAACAAGTTAAGGATTTGGTGAGGAAATGGATATAAAATACAATGTGGAACTAGAAAATGTGGCACTCTGCTATGTGCTTAGTAGATAAAACTATTTTTTTCATTCCTTCAGCTGATTTCCTTCTTTGTACTTTATCCCTAACCAAAGAAGAGCAGTTTGTTTAGCTTAAGAAGTGATGGTCATGTAGGTCTTTGGTCAGGAGTTTGAGTGATAAAGTAAAAAGGATGAAAGTGAGAGTTACAATTTGCTAGCACCTATCCTGTTGCAGGAACTACATGGAAATGCTTAAAAACATCATCCCGTTTAATTCCCAAATCCTCTGGCAAGGGGCTTCTATCTACGGGCAATCCTGAACTTAGGGTCGTTCAACTTACATTTTTTTTTAACTTTAAGATGATGAAAAATGACAGGTATCCAGGATAAATTGTACTTCATAGTTTGAATTTTCATCTTTTTCTGGGCTATCCAAATGTTGAACGATACTTTCTAAAGATGCTGGGCAGTGGCAAGGTGATCACACAAGGGGAACAACTGACACTCCACAGTGTGCTGTGCTGCCGAAGCTGGATGTCTGGTATTCAAGGTGCACTTTTTCAACTTAGGATGAGTTTATAAATCAAGGAGAATCTGTATTTATGTGTTTTGCACATACACACATGTGTGAAACAAACAAAAGCAAAACAAAAGCCAGAGGCTCAAAGAGTTTTAGGAATTCATCCAGTAGCCCACGGGTCATAAACTTGTAAGTGACAAAGTCCAGTAAGAAATGAATCTAGGTCTAAATCCAGTGACCATACAGTTAAACACACACACACACACCACACACACACCACACACACACACACACACTTTCACATTTATACACATACATACAAGCCAATGAGCACAGAGGACAGGATATATAGGAGATTGGAGCTATGACTAATTTAAAAAGAAGGAGAAGGCATGAACAGCAAAGATGTCTAATAACACCCAGTTGGTCCCAGCCAAGGATGGCAAAGCAGGCAGGCTTCAGATGTTCTGACCTCTGCTGCCAGCCTCACACTCATTAAGCCCTTTTGCACAGGATGCTGCCAGAGCTTCATCCGGGCTTCAGAGGCTGCTTCCTCTCCTGAAAAACACTTTTGCTCCTCATAACAGTCCCAGATGATAAAGGCCTGGCAAAGAACATGTGCTCAAGACATTGTAGTGAGTTCTTACCAGGGGAGGGGAAGGCAGGTTCCTTATCCTGGGAGCCCTCTCCCTTATCTGACAAACAGCAGACGGGCTTCTTGACAGGGCAGGGGAATATTCCCCTTATTTCTCCTTTGACTTCTCCTCCATGTAACCTCCTTCCCCAAATCCTTGTGTTGTGTTGTCTGTGCGGACACCTTTCATTTCCACGCATTGTAATGTATGTGTTACTTTTGTGAATTTTATATTCAATTTGATAAAGAAAAAAAATCTGAAAATAATGTCTGCAAATGCCTATGAGCACTTTAGTGTTTCAGATACATCCTCATTTTAGAAATGATGACAACCAATCTTGTGCCCAACATTCATTCATTTGAAAAATATTTACTGACTGAACACCTACCATGGGCCGGACACTATTATAGTCACTATGATAACAATCATGTACCAAGCAGGCATGGTTCCTGTTTCCAAGGAGACTATAGGAGAGGGATGAAAACAAGTTAGTAAACAAAGGAATAAGCACAATAATTTCAGGTGGTGTTGTGTTATAGAGACAATACAAAAGGTTGTGTAATACAAAAAGAATTGAAAGAAAGGATCCAAACAAATACTTGTATACAAATATTCAGGGCAGCAGTATTCAGAATAGGTCAAAAGGTAGAAATAACTCAATGTCCAACAACTGATGAATAAACAAAATGTGACATACATACAGAGTGGAAGAGTACTCAGCCTTAGGAAGGGAATTCTGACCCATGGTACCACATGGATGAACCTAAGGTCATTATGTTAAGTGAAACAAGCCAGTCACAGAAGAATAAATGTGGTATGATTTCACTTACATGAGGTACCAGTGGTCAAATTCACAGAAACAGAAAGTAGCATAACAGTGACCAGAGACTGGGGGATTATTATTTAATGAGGACAGAGCTTCATATGAGGATAGATGAAGAAAATATTGGAGAGGAGTGGTGGTGATGATCACTGACACTGTGCATGCACTTCATACTACTGAAGTAGACACTTAAAAATGGTTAAAATGAGGGAAATTTATGTTTGTATATTCAGTCAAAAAGCCTAAATATATTGTATATTTATTTTTACATGAGGTTATGAGATAGAAAATACCTCATTTCACTGAAATGGTTGTGTAAAGCCATGAGAATGGACATTTGAGCGGAGGGTGGATGGAAGAGCAGCACCCAGCTTGAGTGGAGCACAGTGGGAGTGGACAGAGATCAGATGGGAGAGGTAGGCAGAGGCCCCAGCTCACGGGGCCTTGTAGTCCAGGGTCAGAGAATGCAACTTTGATTCTAAGAGCAGAGAAAACTTACAAAAAGACTATAGTAGCTGTGGGAGTAACATAATCAAACTTAAAATTTTTGAAGCTTATTCAGGCTGCTGTGTGGCACAGAGATGGCCAAGGATGAGACTGGATGCTGAAGGAATGATTGTGGGCATCCAGGGGAGAGGTGAGATCTGTCCCTGCCCATATCTCTGCCCGTTCACCCACAGCCCCTGACTATTCCCGCATCAGCAGGCCCACAGTCACATTCTGGGAAAGAAAATGAGGAAATCAAGAGTGTTGAAATCTGCTGGTTGCTGGGTTAGTGGCAAAGGCTTTGCACTCTTGGGGATGGGGTGTGGCCTGATTTATGCAGCTCCCCATAGGAGGTAAAGGCACAGAGCTCTAAGGGCAGGGACCCAGAGTAGGTGAGGCCATGATTTACAGCAGCGTCAGCCTGAGAGTTGGGCAGGGCTGGCTGGACCACAAACATCTATCATCAGCTGTATGCCTTGGGCAAAGGAGCCCATTCCCCTCAACCTCGTTTCTACATCTGTAAAGGGAAAGAATAACAGTACTTACACTACAAGGCTGCTGTAAGGATTCAATAAGATAACATGTTAAGCATTCAACACTGCGTAGGTCAATGCAAACACTCAGGAAAGGATAATCACCACCATCATCATTTTACTACTGTAGTTGAAAACATTTATTCCATTTACACTGGGTACATAGAAACTATGAGTTTAAGTCTCTTTGACTAATAAGTTTGGTTACTCTGTTGGTCAGCTTTCCATTACTGTGACAAAATACTCAAAAAGCCAGCTTATAAGGAGGAAAGATTCATTTTGGATCATGTTTCAGAAGTTTCATTCCATGGTTGCTTGGCCTCATTGCATTGGGCCTGTGGTGGCAGATGACACAGCACATCATGGCAAAGAGCATGTGGCAGAGACCTGCTTACCTCACAGTGATCAGGATGCTGAGGGAGGAGGGGGAAGGGAGGGTCCCAATATCTCTTAAGAGCTTACTTCAATGAACTTCCTTCCTTCCGCTAGGATTTGACTCTTAAATATTCCACCAGAAATAGCTCCCAAAGCACCACAGGTTGGGGACCAAACCTTAAACATGTGAGTCTTTGGGAGACACTCCAGACCCAAACTATAACAGCTGCTGTTGAATTTTCTACGAAGGCCTCAGGAGCAGGTTCTGGATATTCATCTTTCCCTCTTCCCTTACCTCATACAGATGGCATGCCTAACACTCTGGTCATAGGCACAGCATTCAGAATACCTGGAGGTGCCTGTTCAGTGTCTGCACACCCTACCAAGGTGGGAATCACCCTTCTTTTGGCCATGTTAACTGGGGACAGTTTAAGGATCCAGACTTTCAATATCGATCAGAAGAATTGAAATATCTTGAAGAGATATTTATCTACATTCATAGCAGCATTACCATTCATAGCACAATAGCCAACAGGTAAAAGCAACCCAGGTGTCCATCAGTGGATAAATAAACAAAATGTGATCTGTACATCCAAGAGGATAGTATTCAGCCTCATAAGGGAAGGAAATTCTGACCCATGGTACAACACAAATCTTGAAGACAGTATGCTAAGTGATATCAGCCAATCACACAAGACAAAAATTGTATGATTCCATTTGTGTGAAGTATATAAAATAGTCAAATTCATAGAGACAGAAAGTAGAATGCTGGTTGCTACAGGCTTGAGAAACAGGAAATGAGAGGTTGTTTAATGAGTATGAAGTTTCAGCTTTGAAAGATAAAAACATTCTGGAGATTGCTTGCAGAACAATAGGAATATTCTTAACACTATTGAAATATACATTTTAATATGGTAAAGATGATAAACTTCATCTTTTGTGGAGATTTCTTTTGGGCCATGATTTATTAAAAAGAAAAGAAAACAATCCAGATTTCCAAACAGAAAAATCTAAGTTATAACCTGGTTGCCCATGAAGACGGGAATAACAATTTTACCAATCTCCTACAGCAGACAATGAGTATTGTACAAGATTCTCACAACAAACTCAATACCTAGTACATGGTATATACCTGAACATTGTTAAATCTGTGCTTTTGTTATCACAAGTGCTAAATAAAAACCCATTGAAATGAATTAATGGAGGACATGTTTGAAGAACCAGCAACTCTTACTCTTAAAGGAAGACACTGTATTTGATCTTCCCCTTCCTAGGTCAAGTCCCTTCCCCATCCTGCGATGCCTTCCCCATTGCTAAATCCAACGGTCCCATCTTGACTTTCAGTAGCATGCATCACAGGTGATCATTCTTTCCCTCCTGAAAACCTTTCTCCGCAGTCAGGGACACCAGTCTCTCTTGATTTCTCCTTGTACCTCCCTAGAACCAACATCTCTGTCACCTTCATTCCTCATCTGCCTATCTCATATATGCTAAAGTACCCAGTAATGGTTTCTCTTCTATTTTATTCTCTTTTCTTTCTTTTCCTTTCTCCCCTCCTTCCCTCTCCTCTTTTCTTCTTGCCTGTGTCTCTGACTCCTTTTTGTATTACTGGGGACTGAACCCAGCCAGGGCTTTGCACATTCTAGGCAAGCACTCTCCCACTTAGCTACAGCTATACCCTTTAATTTTTGAGAGAGTCTCACTAAGTTGTTCAAGTCAGCCTCGAATTTGAGATCCTCTTGCCTCAGGCTCCTGTGTAGCTGGGATCTCAGGACCATTTCTTCCTGTTTCTATCTACACTTGTTCCCTAGGAGACCTCAGCCATAATCATGGCTTCACATACCATCAATCCATCAATGACTCCTAAATGTATGTCCTCACCCCAAATCTCACCTTTGAAATTAAGACTCAACGTCTTCTTCCCATTTGATGCTCTACATAGATGCCAAGTCAATATTTTACTGAACAAATAAATCGATCTAATTTAATACATCCAAAATAAACTTTCCACTTCCAATTGTTCAGACCACAAGTTTTGAAGTCATACTTCACTTCTCTTTCATGACCCACATTCAATATATCAGGGAACCCCATCTATTCAGCCTTCAAAATATATCCAGAATCTACCCACTCCATTTCATTGCTACCATCTTGTTCCAAGTCCCAACATCTTGCAGTTGGATTATTATTATTGCCTGATGAGTGGTCTCCTTGCTTTCATCTTAAGCCTGCCTCTCAACAACTTATACCCTAAACACCAACTAGAGTGATCCTTTGAAAATATAAATAAGATCATGTCCTTTTCCCAATCAAAACCTACAATCACCTCTCCTTTTATCCCTGGTAAGAACAAAGTTCTTACAATGCCTATGGTATCCACATAATTTGATGCTGCTACCTCTGTGACCTTAACTTTTCCCACTGGCCCCCTCTGTTCCAGCTTCCTGTAGTTCTTTGAACAAGCTTACCAGGCTCCTGCCCCAGGGTCTTTGCATTCCTTCTGCTAAGAATGCTCTTCCTGTTATGTATCTACAGCATGCTTCCTCTATTCTTTCATATCTCTACTTATAAATCATCTTATTAGAGAGACCTTCCTACTTCTCTTTACAGAGTCATATACCTCCCCCACTTCACGCTCTACTCCTTACCTTGGTGTACTTTTGTACATAGTATCTCACCATTTGACACACAATGTATATAATTTACTACCTTTTCCATAGTCTATTTAACCCCCTGAAGTGTCAGATCTATGACAGCAAGGACCTTGCCTTACTGCTGTATTTCAAGAGCCCAATGTCAAGCATATGTTGGATTCTAGGTCCAGTGGATCAGTGAATCCAAGAATGGATGCAGTGTGCTCATCTGGAAAGAGGCCAAGACTCACAGGATCCTGGCTGTTGAGAATCTATAAACAACTGGAACCCATAACACTGAGTCTTTCCTATAGATAAAGGCACAACTTTTGACATTGCCTCCAAGCCACCTGCTGAATGAGTTTATTGGGTAACTCTGTGACCTTGTCCCCACTGGAGAACTGGATTCTTCTCCCATTTGTGCCATGATCTCAACAACACCCTGTCCAAGAGCCAGAGCTCTAGTGCCTTACTAACCGGCATATTGTTTGTCCAGCATGCCAGTGTGGGCTTCTGAGTCTGCTGGAAAAAAGGCAGTATAAGTGCAAATGCTTATCTCTGGGAGGCTGGGTTTTGTGGACCACATGCAGCAGAATGAAGAGCAAATTTGTTATAATCAGAGAGCAAACCTCCACCCACTCACCCCACTAAGCTGAGACTTCTTCCTGCGCTATGGCTGTGGCATCTGCATCTGGCAACATTTCACTGACTCCTGGATTTCTCTGCTTATCAGCACAGAATTGAGCCTCTGATGCCACAGGAAAACATATTCCAGTGACACTCATTTGCACCCTGATTACCCTCACTGATGTCCCAAACACACACACACACACACACACACACACACACAAACACACACACAAACCAGACACACTGACTTTGATGGACTGGCTCTGACTGCCCTGTGACACCACAGACATGAGAATGGATGAGTCACATGGTAGGCACAACTCACATGGGTTGCTCTTGTGGTTCATGTGCAAGAATGGGAGAAGTGACCTTGATTCATAAATGTGATACTCTTGGCAGGAACCTCTCTTGTTCTCTCCTCAAATTCAGCTAAAAAGGCAAACCCAGAGAGAACCTTTTTTCTTTACTCCTAAGTCAAATCATTGTTCTAAGACTACTCAATGGAGAAAGGTAAGAACAATGTGTTGGCTCACGTTTCCCTCACAGTGTGCTTGTTACTTCCCACAGCATGTGTACCTTTCCCTTCCCAGGCTGCTGAGGGCCCATCCTCTGGATTCAGGTACCTTCTGCTTTCCACCACTTACCAGAGAGGGCTTGTAAACTTGAGCTAGTGGAGCCTTGGGAAAAATTTATCACTTTGGGTTTACAGATGAGCTCTGTGTGTGCATTTGCCGCACAAATGCATGTTACACACATCTGCACACATGTACATGCAAACCTGCAGAGATCAAATATCATGCACAGACCTGCAGAGATCATGCCAATGCATCACAAACACAGGTGTATATCTGTACACAGAGACAGCCTGCCCCCACATAATCTGCACGGACACAAATAGGTTCATATATAAGGACCTTTTCCATTATGCACACCTACCAAGCACATATTTGCATATATAGCATATTTATAGAACAATAAGCCAAAATGGGACTTTTTCTACCTTTTGAAATACTGAGAAGCCAAAATTATACAATATTTGGCATGGCTGTTGCAAAGTGAGGAGCTATTCCACCTCAGCAGGAATTGCAAAGATGGGGAACAAAAATCTAGCTTTTCAACCTGAGTCTAATATGTACCTGAGGGTATAAAATTACTGAAAGGAGATCTCAAAGGGGTTTTTGTGCATCCATGTTCATAGCAGCATTGGTCATAATACCAAAGAGGTGGAAGCAATCCAACTATCCATTGACGGATGAATGCATAAGCAAAATATGACCTATAAACACAATGAAAATGTTATTCAGCCTTAAAAAGGAAATTCTGACCCATACTGCAACATGGATGAACCATGAAGCTATCATTCTAAGTGAAACAGATTTAAAAAGTTGAGAAGGAAGATGTTTAGGTGAAGTTGTTGGACTGATGTGACATTGTTTTCTCAGCTCACCTTGAGACAGCACATGGGAACACGTCCTTCTCATCCTATACCTGTAGCTAGAATCATCACAGAGAGCTTGTTTTGAGGCCCTGAAGTTAGAGGCAAACATGTGGGACTGGTGATTGTGGCCCACCCAAAATGCTTACAGGCAAGAAGAGGCTGGGCTAGCTCACTGCTCAGCCAGCCAGGAGAGACGGGGCACTGTGCTAAAAATGGCCAACACTCCAGCACTGACTGGCCAGAGAATGCCCGAGCATCTTCCCTGTATATATGGACCATGCATAAAAGAGATCTGGCTGGAGGTTTTGTCCCCAAAGCCCCCAGGTGCAGTGTTACCAAGGAGGAATTTATAAGGGGTGAAAGAACTGGCAAACAGCCAGGCAGTAGAACTAGGCCCTGACTTAAGGAATTGCAGTTGGGAGATCCCTAATGATAAGGGTCTTCAAAAACCCACAGAGTAAACCCCAAGACAGAGTTATACTTAAACCTTGCTGATGCTAGATGAAACCAACACCAGGGTCTAGGGTATCAGGGAGATCAGCTGTCCTAAACCCCACCGTCCATATTACCTGGAGGAACCAGAAGAGGCCTAAAGGAGTGGAAGAGAAGAAAATGGACCTTTCTCTCCTTGCCCCATGTTGGAGTCTCCAGCCCCAAGTCAGCTCCTACTGGATGGGAGAGACAGAAGGACACACATCTTCACTTTCAGTACAATTTGGAGTCTTTCCAGCTATCCAGATAGGAAATTTTAATTACGGAAATGAGTCTATTCTTGAGATTGTAAGTGTCAGGGGAGGATTTGTGAGTCTCTAAAATTATGATTGAAGAAATCAGGCCTGAGTTTCTGCTCTTTAAAGATTTCATCCAATAGGGCAGGGAGAAAGTGTTTAAGCCAGCACTTCACAAGGACGACCATTTTAAAAAATGAAGTTACTTGCTGTCTGAAACTTACAGAAGTCTGATTTTCTATGAAGGGCTACTCCTACATATAGAATAAGCCTAACAAATGATTTAGCAATGAGATTTCTGTCCCCAGCCCACACTCCTGCCAACACACAGACTGCTTCTTTGTAATTTGGGGTGATATAATCAACTACTTCACCTAACACACGCACGCGCGCGCACACACACACACACACTTATCACTGATGTATTATTTTGCTGCAAACTGACCACAGCCAATCTAGGAAAGAGGACCCCAGCGACCTCTAAAAAATATGCATTCTTTTCCTTTTAAATTCAAGGATAATATGAAAATAACACATTCAAGGTCACAGATGACAATGACTTATCTTTTATCCTTTCATAATTTTGGCCAAAACCCTCCAATGCAACCTTGAACCATAAATTAGGTTGAAGCATTTAAACTGCTGGCATTCTACCATTTCTGAACTGTGAAACTATTTCATATGGTTCAACCCATTAATGTACCTTTTTAGGATTCTATTTATAAAATGATGGTAATAATTCATATAGAGAAGGGTTGTTTTGCAGATTAAATGTACAACAGATACTAGGACCTAACCTAAAAGCCATACTCACTGGTTTTCAGATGTATCTTTACCACACATTGATTGGGATGAGAGTCACTGCTGCTCAATGAATGTTTATTTAATTTCCACTGCGTCACCCTCAGTAGATTTTGGGAGGGGAAACAGGACTTCAGAATCTGCTTTATTCTCTTTTGTCACAGAGCTCTTTATTATTCTCTGATCTTTTATTTTTTAGCCCCTTATTCTTAGGAGTATAATAGCCACTCTTCTCTTTCTGAATATATTGTTGTTGCTCTTTTTGCCCTGTGCAGTTTTCTTCTGTTTCTAGCATTGTCTCTGTCACCTTTGGGTTCCTTTTTATTTGTTTCTTTTGTTCCAAAGGCTTTGGTTGCCTAGTGACATTGACTGGTGTTCCCATTTATGAGCTGGAAAGCTGTTTGGCGGCCCAGGAGCAGAGTTTGTTGACTGGTGAGTTTCACTACTGGATGGAAAATTGAACTGGTTTTGCTCTTAGGCTGGTCAGCTTCCATATAAAGAAATTCTCCAGTCTCTTACCTGGGGGTTATTCCCCTGATAGCTATGTGGATCACACTGGCAGCCATATGGGTCTCACTATGCAATATGAAAGTTTCATTTAATATTTTGTTAAATAAAGTATTTTCCCCTATCCTGAATGGTGCCTAGTGTCTCTCTAATTCCTCTTTCCCCAAAGAAACATATCCAGTATTTTATTGTGCTAGAGGAAGGACACAGCCCAAATTCCCTAGTTAGGGGAAGAAGTGATGGTGGTGGTGGTGGTGGTGGTGGAGCTGGTAGCAGTAGTGGTGATAATGGTGTGGTGGTGGTGATAATGTTGCTAGTGATATTGATGTTGGCAGTGATGGTGATGTTGATGTTAGAGTGGTGGTGGTGGTGATGGTGGTGGTGATGGCAATTATGGTAGAAGTGGTAATGGTGCTGATATCTCCTGTTCTTTCAACCATTTTTACTGCTCTCAACCCTTTTCACCCCACTACAGGCTACTTGGTATCTCCACATCCTCATATGACCTAGGGTTCTCTGCTTTCTCACCTGTGGGCTTAATTCAAAGCTTTCCCCAGCTGGTTTGGGAGGTTGCTATTCAGCTATCAGATTTCCTTTTTCAAAAAGTTAGTTGACATAGCTAAGTTCATATTCTCTTTCTCAATGTAAACTCTTCCCTTTTAAAAAGATTAATTACACTGTCATTTTGTAGAGCTTGAGGAAGAAGCAGATATAAATGAATGGGATTGCTTTCCATTTAAAATGGAAGTTCTCCACTGCCCCTTTAACACCTAGATTTTGCTTCTTTACATCTTATTTTCTGATTTTTCTATATTTATTTTGTTTTCAGTACAAAAAATAGGTTCCATTTTCAAGTACACTGACCACTCCAAAGTGAGGTCAGACATCTCAGCCTTTCTTTGTTCCAGTCAAGCTCAGACACCAGGACCCTGAATTTCTGGGGGGTGGGGAGTGAAAGGGACCTGAGTCATTTCAGTCTTTTCACCTTTTAGATTATATGTTTTCAAAATAAAGATATGGTAAAATAAAATTTGGGAAAATTGAACTATATGTTTAAATATTTGCATTTACCAATTTCAACACAGAAAAAAACTACAAAGCAATTCATTATGCACTATTCACAAGATAATTACAGGATTTCTTAAAATATTAATTCATAACACATAGGTAGAGTAATACAGAATGAGACACAAGCTTAAAATAGTGACAAGTGTCAATTTTGAATTTTATTTCAACCCATTTAGAGACAGTATCAACTTCCTGAATCTTAGAATATACACAGATATGGTGGCCATGCCATCTGCTTTTGTCTATTACTCCTCCTCCTGCCTCAATACAGCATGCACACCCCTACAAGGTGGGACCTGGAATGTCATCTGTGAAGCTTCCACCAACGGCAGCACAAGCAGAGTTACAGAATGGTGAACAAGTAATTGCCCTTGTGGAATGGACCAGGTGGGCAGAAAGTATCTGTTCCACAAGTAGGTCTTACATACAACCATTGTCTCTAGAATTAAATGTCTGCTTGACTCTGACCAGGAGACAGAAAAGAAGTTAAATGACCAGCATGGTTTTCCTCCCTTTAAGATAACCAGGTTATCAGGACTCAACCCCAGAAGGATTTGGAACCAAGGTGGAACCTTCTCTTTTCAAACCACTTTAAGATTTGAAGAAATATATAGCAGGAAAAAAATTATCCATGCACCGTTTCACTCCTAAACATTCAAGCAAATAATCTATTTTCTATTTTTCCATGTTTTCTTCCTATCTATCTGAATCATCACAGGCAGATGTGCATGCGCACACATGTATACTGTGAAAATGAACAGAACACTGGCTCTGAAGTCAGATAGTGCTGAATTCAAAATCTGTCTCCTTGCCCTCCACCATTTAACAAGTGACAACTACTCTGAGTTCATTTTCATCTGTATAAATGGGGTAAAATTAAAATAATGTGATGTAATACATGGGAAATGCCAATCAAAATGTTTGCTACATAGAAGATGCTTAATAAACAGTAGCCAAAATTATTGTTATTGGTTCCTTAATTTAACATTTATTAAGCCTTTATTATGTGCAAGGTGACAGAGGATAAGACTGCACGCCTGTCTTGCAAAAAATGTATCATCTAGGACCAGAGATGGACACGTACTCAGACTATGAGCATGCTATGTACTAAGGGCTCCATCCTACATGTGCTAGCAATAATGTGGCCTGAATCAGGCTGAACCAGGAAGACAGAAAGACCAGGCCAGTCAGGCTTTGGTTAACATAAGTCATGGGGATTTGGGAGAATTTGCTGAAAGAGAATTTGACATTCTGCCTTTTTAACTGAACATCAAATTACAAGCACTTTTGATGTTGCCACATAATCTTTCCATCATTTTTAATGACTGCATAATATTACACTGCTTTGAGGTTCTGTATTTTCCTTTAGCTTGCCCCTGTCATTGGATTGTTAGTCACCCACCTGGAGCTAACACTACAGATAAAGATATCACCACAATGAATATGCACATGACAGTTTTTCTGCTGGGAAATTATTTCCGTGGGATAAATTCTGGGTCAAAGGCAATGAGCATATTTAAATAGTTCTTACAACTCACTGCCAAGTTGTTGTCAAAGGATTCCTACAAGAGATATTATAATTTTATTAGAAAAGGTGAAATGAATTCTTGAATGTTGCTTTTATTTCCACTTCTTTGATGTGTTGTTTCGTGAGGGAAATCTCATGGATATTGAGCAGGAAATTCTGTGGGTATGAGGTTCATCTCACTGCAGGAAATAGTGAGAGGTCTGTCTCATTGAAGCACAGGGCAATCAGGAGCTCTACATGGTGACACTAATTGCATTTCTTAATTGTGTTGTTTGTATTTTACCTCTCTTCCAGTCAACTAAATGCATAATTAATATCATAATAATCAGCATTGAATGGAACAGGGCAAAACATTGTCATTTCCAAATTTTACTGCTATTTCAAGAGGATGGTGACTGTTAAATGTGTCCTATGCTCTTGCCTACACACTTTGAAAGATTTGGAAAAGCAACTGAAACCAGATTAGTATATATTTGTGGATCTTCTATTATTGATTGGTAATTGTTTGGTTTTTTACTTGCCTGTAGCCTTTTATTTATCTTGTGTATTTGCTTTTGCTATAACAAAATACTTGAGACCAAGTAATTTATAAAGAACACCTGGTTATTTGGCTCACTATTCTGGAGGCTAGGAAGTCATTGAGCACAGGGCCAGCACCTAAGTAGGTCCTTCTTGTATCATAACAGGACAGAGAAAAACACACAGTAAAACACAGCAAGTGGGCCAGCTCAGATCTCTTTTCCTCTACTTGTAAAGACACTAATCACATCATGTGGCCCCAGCTCCTGACCTTATCTAATGCTAATTACCTCCCAAAGGTCCCACTTTCAAATACCATCAATATAAGAGTTTGAAGATTACATTTTTAACACATGAATTTTGGGGAACACATTCAAATTATAGTGCTCTCAGGGAAGAGGAAATAGTGAAGCCCATTTCAGGATAGAGGAAAAGATTCAACTTAGAGGAATCCTGGGCTGAGGTGAGTTGAGGAAGGGGAACCTTGCTCCTCTGCTCCCCTGAGATTTTTCTGTAGGGAACATATTGGTTAAAATGAAGGGACCAACCACACAGGAAGCTGGCTTTCCCAGCTCAGGGAGGAACAGTGGAGGATGGCATGGTGGAAACACCCAGGAGGATCCTGGCAACAGAGGATGGGGCATTGGAGGATGAGAGCTTGTAGCATGCTTCCCTGTGTGTGGTGAACAGGGAACAGCTGAGAAGGGTGCTACACAAGGCCTAGTCCAGGGATAACTGTGCAGCTTTTGCAGGAGGAAGCACCTGGACAAATGGCCAGGCAGTATGTGGTGTTTAAGGTATCTGCAAATTCCCAGGGATCCCAGCAAAGGACATTGAGTCACTGAGTAGGACTAGTGTAAACAAACCTAAGGACCAGAGGCAAACAGGAAGAACCATAAACTTCAGCAGTGGATGGCCACATCATGCCCCTAAGGCCAGTTGAGAGCAGTCACTGGCCTGAACCACCAGCCACTGGTCTAGGCACCAGGTTAGTCCAGGCAGCTCACAGAAGATGGACACCAGGAAGATCTGATACACGTCCATCCATCTTGAAACCAACTGCTTCTTTATGCACCTAGCTGTCACAACACCTTGCTTGCCCCATGTTGGCTTGAACAAAGATGTGGTGTCTGGAGCTAGAGGAGCATCATGCAATTCTGAGACATAAAAAGGGGGGAAAGGCCAAGGGAATCAGTCACTGCCCCCAGCATTAGTAAGCTGCTGAGCCAAAGCCCCACTAGAATTCTTGTCAAAAATAAGAATGAATTGTTGGGTGAGATTTTCAGTTCAGAGACAATTCTAACAGGTACAACACTGATTGATCCCTCAGGAACAGAGAAGCTCAAGTGGACATCTTGGTTGCATGGATATTCTGCCCTACAAAATCATCATACACCATCACTTCCACTTTCTCAGAGTATTGTAACATCCTCAGCCCTAAAAAAAAGTGGGTGCTGGTTTGCCCTATTAGAGCTTAGCTGAAAAGTAAAGGAAGCAAGACCAAGTTAGAAACGAAAACAATAAAACAAAAATTTTGCTTTCAAAGAAATCGATGATGAAGAAATAGTTACAGGGGAATTTGGAAACAGAACCATAACACCACCCTGTAAAATCCCAATACACATGTTCCTACCAAGAGACTCTACCCTTCCTAATTCCCAATTATTCCACTAACTTCCATTCATTTTAACCCAGACTGTTACTAATTTGTTGCACAACTTTGAGGCCCAAGGTAATTATTCCATGAGCTCCTTAAGATCAAGAAGCAAATATTAGTTATCCTTGTAGTCCCAGTGCCCATGGGGCTTGGCCCAGCTTGCAAGCCTAATCTAGAACAAATGAATGAATGTGAGATATTAGGACAGAACAGTTTATAACAAATCTTCAAGACTTCAGTAGCACTAGAAAGTCAAATAGCCAAGCAGTGGCAATCAAGGGCTCTAGAGCAAAGAGAACTGGGTTTAAATTCTGTTTCTGCCCTGCCATATACCAGCTGTTTAGTTTGGCCATGCCACTCAACTCTACACCTCAGCCTCCTCTTCTGTAATATGGGCTGGTTAATATGAGAAAATGAAAAAATGGAAACAAAGTCTTTGTAAATAGGGAGGGATGGAGGAGTTGAAAGGAGGGCAGGGGAATGGGGAAAAAATAAGAACCAAGAGTGATTATGTAAAGGTGCAAATTTCTAATGATGAATGTCATTATATTGTATACCTAAAATGTACAATAAAATTAATTTAAAAAAACACAAAATATAAATAAAGAGCAAAATAAAAGATAAAAAAAATATGGGCTGGTTATGGTACCTTCGGATGATTGGGTGTCAGTCATTAGTAAGTGACCATTCCTGAAAAGCTCTCAGTGAAGGGCAGGCAGGCAGGGGTATTATTACCATTATTCCCAGAAACATCAGCATCCCCTTGATGCTGGGCACTACCTGGGCACTACCCCAAGAGTTTCTGATTTAGCTTGGGATAGGGCCTGAGACTCAAAAATAGGGCTGAAATTCTCAAACTGGTTGCTTTTTCCTAATACACTAAAGACCTCTGCACATGTAGCCCTGTATATTTGGAGAGAGGAGTGGGAAACTGGGATATCTGTCCTGTTGCCTCTGATCCTGAGAAATCTCAACTATTTATTCCCACAATACCATTAAAAGTTGATAATTCCTATATATGCTTTGACTTAAAAAATTTGGAGAAGCCTTCTTTTAGAGCTGCACTGTCCAATATCATAGCCGCCAGAAACATGACTATTACAAATTGAGATGTCCCATAAATGTAAAATGCATGCCAGATTGCCAAAACGTTAAACAAAACAATAGATGCATTCATAATTTGTTTTACATCAATTACAAGTTGAAATGTTAATACCGAACATGCTACTAAAATTACTTTTGCCAGTTTCTTTCTACTTTCTTAATGTGGCTACTAAAATTTTTTGAATTTCATATGCGGCTTGCATTCTATGTATGCACAGTGCCATCCTAGAAAGCTGACAGGTTTTGGAAGCCATAAGTCTGGTCTGGTCTAGTCTTTCTGAAAGGTGTGTGTGTGTGTGTGTATGTGTGTGTGTGTGTGTGTACACCTACATGTATATACTTTAGCTGTTTAGGGAGGCAGAACAAACCTAGTTGCTAGCTAAGTACTTGGAGTTGATCCTGTGGGATACAGAGAGTGATTTAGAAGCTATGAGAAGCTTGACCTGAATAGATTGTTAAAATGACAAAAAAGTAGAGCAGAGGCAGACTGACAAGTGGCACAAAACCAAAGGCCCAAAGCAGCGTGGTGGAACAGAAAGAGGATGGTCACTAGCTTCACTAGCATAGTAGGTAAGAACATGGGTTTTAAAGCCAGAAACCAGCACTTCTACTACCTGTGTGATCTCAGGCAAGTTACTTAACTTTGCTGTATCTCAGTTTGTTCATCTGTAAAATGGGGAGCTATATCATGAGTTTCTACACAATATCTTACTCAATTCAGGCCACCATGACAAATTACCTCAGACTAAGTGGCTTACAAGCCACAGAAGTTTATTTCTCATAGAGCTGGAAGTCTAAGGTCAGGATCGCAGCCTGGATGTGCTTTGGTAAGAATCCTCTTTCAGGTTATAGTCTGCTGACTGTATCCTTGCATGTTGAAAAGAAGGTAAGTGAGCTCTCTGGAGTCCCTTTTATAAAGGCACTTACGTCATTCATGAGGGCTAGCCCTCATGACCCAGTCAATTCCCAAAGTCCCCCTTCTCCTAATACCATCACACTGGAGGTTAGGATTTTAACATACCAGTTAGAGGGACACAGATATTCAAACCATTGCACAGGCATGTATGTGTTCATAGATGCAAAACAGGATCTGACTGGCCTGACTTGGTCTCATGTCCTTGTTTGATTTTTACCAGGAGGGTGGGGTCTTATGATTGAATTAGCCTGGATCTCATGCCCAGCTCATGGAGACAGGCAGCTGGGTTTCTTATCCCAAGAAAGGGGAGAAGCAGGGATGTGCAGTGGTGGATGCAAACAGCAGCTGCCCCTTCTACAACACTTTCCTGACTTTTTGACCTTGATCAAAGTAACTCAATGATCAGAAGCCCAGCTTTGGCTTCTGTAGAGCTGTCCTAATGAAACCATGAAGATCATACTCTCCCTGCTGCACAGCAGACGCCTAACAAATGTTAATCCTTCCACAAGGAAAAGACTTGAAGGCAATGCTGCCGCTAACTTTGGCAGTGAAAATCTGACCTTTGGCTGAAGCTAGAAAGTCATCCAAATCTGAGAGGAGTTGTCTTGTCTGTGGGCCAGATCACATCTCAGACTCTCAATTCAATGTCAACAGAAAAGGCAGCTGGGACCTTAGGGCTGGGCTTGGTGGGCGGCCCAGGCCTAGTGTCTGTTTAACAAGCTCCCCCAGCTACCTTCCTGGGAGGCTTCCTGCACTCACTGAGCAGTTTTGGTCCAACCAGTTCTCCCTCTGTAGCTGGGATTTTGTAAGAGGCCAAATTCCAGGCTGAGGCAGGATAAACAAAATTACATGGCTAATGATTGGCAAGTCTGCCTGGAATGCAACTGGCTGCAGATTTCAGTGGGAGAGACTTTGTTACCCCCTGGACTGTTGGCAGAGAGGGTGTAAAAACAGGAAGGAGGTTCCAGGCTCTGCAGAATGGCTGCCTGGAGTTTTTTCTCTATTCCCTTTTTAAGGAAAAGAGAGACACACATGGTTCCAACTTGGAATTCTCCACCTCAGTCTGCTTTACAAAGAAATAAAATCCTTTGGCCGAAGTCTTACATTCATCTAACATTTTACAGCTTACAAAAGAGCCCAATTCTAAAACCACCTCTGTTGTGTTGGGGCTATAGGTGGTAGTCAGAGCTCACAGAGCCCAAAGACACACTGCTAGGAAATGGCAGGGGTCAGGCATAAGAAATTTTCTTTAAAAAAAAATCAGGCAAGAGTACTGTTTAGCGTTTGTATTCAATCTTCTGGATATGGGGCTATCCTTCCCCCTGGGTTGGAATACTTGACTTGAATACACTCCAAGGGTAGAGGGAATAGGAAGGTTCCTTGTTTTCCTATGGGTATTATAAAGGGGAAAGATTTTTCCTTGAACACAGCTAGGAATTTTAGAAATTGTTTCCTAGACTTCACATTGTTCTTTCTGTCCAAAGTATCTGCCCTGCCTTTTTAAATTTTATTTTATTTTTTTTGGTAGCACTGGGATAGAACCTAGTGTCTTGCTCTTGGGAAACATGGCCTCTGTGACTGAACTACATGCTAGCCCTCCCCCATACTTAAAAGGATGTTAAAATAGATAAGTAGATAGAAAGAGATTGAGTTCAGTTCCTAGCTTGGTCCACCATCCTGCTGTCTAGATGATGTTAGTCAAAGCACTAACCACCTACCACTGGGTCTCAGTTTTCTTATAAAAAACAAGAAGTATAAAGTCTTAACAAGTTCAGAGATCCCATCCAGGTATCTGAAACTTCCACAAGGTATAAACTTCTGGTCCTTTGCTTGCAGCACTACCACCAAGGATCTGGGGCTCAGGGTAATGTGTGCACCTACCCTGTACCTGGGTGCCCAGACCTGCTAGCCATACCCACAGGTCTTATCAGGCCCCTAGTGAGCTCAGATTAACACTTGTGAGAACTGATGGTGGAGAGGAAGATGAACAGTTAAAGTGAAGGCTACTCTCCCTCTGCCCCACATGGCCCTTCTCCTCTGAGATAGCTGTGGACCAGCCTGGGGAAGACGTGGTGCCAACCTAGCATGACCAAGGCTCATTGTGGGCAGGTTTCATTAGCTCATTCTGCTAATCATTCTGGCTTGTCATTGTTTCTCCTGATTAACTACAAATTATCACTAGGGAGCCCAGCTTGGGTTTGATTTTGCCAACTTTCTGGAGCCAGTTCCCAGTTAGTTTTGGCTTGCCTGAACCAGGGGCCTTCCTGCATCTATCCAGCTGCCCTTCATGGAGAGAGCTGTGGGCACTTACATATTGTGTCATTCCTGACAATATTGTGACATTGACCTCATCGTCGCCATTTTCCAGCCACAGAAACTGAGACTCAGTAAAATGAGGTAGCATGCCCGGCTTCCCACAGCTGGTAAGAACTTAGTGAAGGTGATGCTGCCTTACAGATTTTCAGATGTGCATGCAAGCCAGTAAGATTGCTGTCTCTACATTCTCCCTTAATCACCTCTAATTCACTGCCTCACTGTTGCAGAACTTGAATCATTTAGAAACAGTGAGCTCACAAATATACCTCAGGCCTTGCCAATGGGAAATCCAAATTCTGTGACATTCAGGCAGTTTCTAGACCAGCCCAGGAATTGCCTGATCATATTAGGAATAAGCAAAGCCATTTGGGTTTTAATAACATGGTGAGAAAATAGTGACTTTAAAGTCTTTATTAGACCCGGAAAGCATTTTCCAAAGCAGGAATTAGCTGACACAGGCAGAGAGTCAGCTGGAAAAACAAGGTCTGGGTTAGGTGGCCCAGAAAATACCCCTGCTTTGGTGCCCAAAGCTTCCCATTGATTTCAATTGCGGGCTAGCACAGGCCAGCAGAACAATTGTCCCATGGGTGAATGTGCCATTAGAAATGACCCCACATAGCTAATGGGGGTTTAATAGTGGCTTGCTTAGTCTTTGGTAGGGTTTCTGTTGTCATTTTTAGTAAGAAAATTACCCATCTGCCATTCCTTTTAAACTTGTACAGTAATAATTAGCCAGGCCCCAAAGAAAAGCTGGTTACACTTGACCTTGGTTGGATGAAAGCTCAGTGACCCATTAAAGGCTGTGAAATCATTTAATTCTGACTGACTAGAGAGGTAACATTGTAGCAGATATTTGGTAGAAAATGGTTATGATTCTCACTTGTTCATCATTTCACAATTTTCAGAGCTCAGGGTAAACTTGAAGTTATAAGCAATGACTCAATTAGGGATCATCAAACCATGCCCTGCCAGCCAAATCCATTCCACTCCATATTTTTGTAAATAAAGTTTTATTGGAGTACAGCCAGGCCTATTTATTTACATATTGTCTGTGGCTACAGTAGAGTTAAATAGTTTGGGCAGAGGGTATATGGCCTGCAAAACTTAGCATATTCACTCTCTGACCCTCACAGAGAAAGTTTAATGACCTCTGTCCTAATTCACAAAGGTTAAGTTTGATTCCTGTGCCAATCACTTACCAGCTGTTTAACCTTGGACAAATTATTTGGCCTCCATTATTGAATTCAATTTCTTTATCTGTCCATCAAACACGTGAGAGCCTATGTGGTGGGTGTTACTAGAGCTCACCAGCAAGGTCTTCAGTCACACATATGCCTTTGAACTTGGTTGGGCATGGCTATGTGACTTCCCTAGAGCTGTGCAATGTAAGGAGAAGTGATGTATATCACTTCTAGACAGATCTGAGATGGATCTTCTATAGTCTCCTTCTCTACCACTTGAATCAGCAAAACAGACCATGTGCTACGGTTTAGATCTGGAATGTCCCCTAAAGGCCTCTGTGTTAAGGGCTTGGTCCCCAGCCTGGTGCTATGTGAAGACTGTGGAAACTTAAGAGTTGAGTGTTAGTGGGAAGTCTTCAGGTCATCAGGGATGTGCCCTCAAAGGAGATTGTAGGACCCCTGGTTCCTTCCTTGCTCTTTCTCTTCCCAGCCATGAAGTGAGCAGTTTTGCTCCACCACATGCTCCTGCCATGATGTGCTGGCTCACCATAGACCCAAAGCAATGGGGCCAATAGACCCTGGACCCAAACCTCCAAAACCGTGAGTCAAAATAAATCTCTTGTCTTTATAAATTAATGATCTCAGATATTTATTATAGCAATTAAAAATAGAGTGACATCTGTCATTTCTAGCCACATGCTGGAGAAATTGAGATTTAGTCAAAGCTTTTTCCTAATTTTGCACAAGATCTGTGATCATTGTCAATCAGGAAACTTGAGGAGGCATGTAAAAAAATGAAAGAAGATGAGAAGGTGAGTCATCTAAGGACCAAACTGAATTTGGGGGAAATATTAACAAAGATACTGGGTACAGAGGAAAAGGAGTATAGAAGTAATAGGAAGTATGGTGTCAACCTTTTGCCACCTTAGTTCCATTGGCCTATACAGAAGAAAATAGCAGCCACAGTATTCTCTCCTGCCTCTCTGTGGTTTGTACCTCTCTGACCTACGGTGCTCCAACAGGAAACCACAAGACCCTGGGATCCTCAGGGCCATGACAGTGCTTTACTCAACCATATTTCTCAGAAGGTCAGCTCACTATGTGATACAGGATGGGCATTTAGTCACTATCTGCTCCACGTGGACCGAAATGACACTAAATGAAATGAAGTAAGTGCATCTTTCGGGTGGGCACCGCCTCAAAGACAGGGTTACAGGCTTCTAAATGAACCCCACATATCAGCTCTCCACCCAAAAAATGGAGCATTGATGACCAGCTGATAGCCAATGTAGTTGAACAGTTCAGAGCACTGGCTACGAGAATCAAACTGCCTGCCTCTGCCACCAACTAGCTGTGTGACACTGGGCAAATATTTTAACATTTCTATATCTCAGTTCTCTAACCAGTAGGATAGTACCTAAAGCATGTACTTGTCAGGATGAAGTGAGTTGATACATAGAAAGTGCTGGCAGATATTGCCATGGTTTGGATATGGTTTGACTGTGTCCAAGGGACCATGGATTGGAAGCTTAGTCCCCACTGTGGTGATCTTTAGAAGTGGAATCCAGTGGGAGGTGATTGAGTTACAGGGGGTGTTGCCTTGGAAGGAATTAATGTAGTTCTCATGAGACCCTACTTAATTCTTTTACATGTGATCTCACCATGATGACATTTCTGTGATACCATCTGCCATGGTGTGATGTAGCCAAAGGGGCCTCACCAGAGACTGAACAAATAGGGCTACCTGATCTTGGAATTTGAATTTATTAAAATGTGAGCTAAATAAACCCCTTTTCTTAACAAAGTATCCAGCCTTAGGTATTTCATTATAGCAATGGAAAATGGACTAAGGCAATAATTTTATGAATATTATTATGATTCAAGACCTTGCCCCTCACTCTGAAGCCACTTTAGCTTATAGTCTTCAAAACACTCACAATCTCAGACAATCCTTGCTAGTCTACTTTCGATTGTTGATATTTATCTTGTCATTACTGACCACTCCCCTCACCTAAATTTGGAAACCATTTTCTTGCCCCTGGGAACTTAGGGCACTTCCTTATGGATCTGGGCTTAGTCATCATTCCAGGCCCCTGAGTCTCCTGGCCCCTATGTCTCCAGTTGCCCCAGGTAGGAACATCCCTGGCCCCCCTCAACACTGTCCTGTCCCCTGCTGGGCTTGTCCCCAGCATCCTGCCCCTCTCTGTACTCCAGTAGGTAGGGGATAGAGAAGAGGAGCTCTGTGCCCTGCTGGGCCTGGGCACAGAGACTTGTTTGCATATTTCCACTTTCATGCTTCAGTTGCTGTTGCCCCTGACTCATCAGTTAGTTAACAAGCTCCAGAACCATTTTTCTTCCTTGTGACACCTCATGAAGCAGCCTATCTAACCAGTGAGAGTATGTTCTCCAAGGGGACATGCTGCAGGAGAAGCTTCCTTATCTACTTCTCTATGCTTTTGTCCTCTTTCTCTTTGCTCCGAGAGCCACTCAAGGGTAAAAATCACTGTCTTTTCTGTTTTCTTTTTTTGCAGTGTGCCTACATATGTGTGTATGTGTGTGTCTGCTAGTATGGGTATAGAACTTTGCTCATCACAGGGGGACACCATGAACAATCTGGCTGGCTGATTAGGAATGTTATTATTATTTTTAATATCAGTAACTTCCATTTACTGAGCACTTAATATAAGTCATGAAGTCTTCTAAGCAGTTTGTGTGAATTAATTTGTAGAATCTTCACAATAACCTTGAGAAAGTAGGTGCTTTTTTAAAGATAAAGAGACCATACCTCAGAGAATAACTTGCCCAAGGCATCAACTGGTAAGTATCAAAACCCTGGAGGATTTCAAAACTGTCCTCCATCAGTGCTTCTCAATCTTTCTGGTACTTAAATCACTTTGAAACCTTGTTAAAATGCACTTGTTGATTCAGTTGCTTTGAGGTGGGGTAAGAATTGGCATTCCTGTGAAGCTCTCCCGCAGTGTTCCTGCAGCTGGACTGAGGACACATTTTTAAGTCAGGTTGATCTAAATTATACTATAGTTCCTCTGGACTGTTGGATTGGTTGCAAGATGTTCAGTGAATTTCTTTCCAGTGCATATTAATCACTTGTCATCTTTAAAAATGCACACTTTCTCTGAGTTTGCCCTGCACCTACTAAATCGGGTAAGGCCTAGGTATATGTGATATTGAAAGAATTCCATGCTGTTTTGCTGAACAACCACATAACATGGAAGAACTAAATATAGTCCTCATGATATTTGGGTCCTTCAAGTCAATGTTACTAAAACTTTATGCCCAAAGGATTCACCTGAGGATCCTGTCAAAATACAGATTCTGATCCAGTGTTTGGGGTTAGCCTGACATTATGCATTTCTACTACAGGCATCACTCAGTATCCACAGGGGAAGGCTCCACAAACCCCTCTGGATACCAATGTCTACAAAGGCTCACATATCTTATACAGAATAGTGTGGTATTTGTATATAACCTGTGCATATCTTCCTGTATTCTTTAAAATATAAATATAAATCATCTTATATTTATATAAATCAAATGTTATATAAATAGTTGTTATACTGTATTGCTTAAGGAAGAATGACAAGAAAACAAAAATTCAAATACCTACTGGGATATTTTTTAGTCTGATTCAGAACCTGCAAATATAGAGGGCTGATAGTGTTCTCACTCCCAGGTAAGACCAATGTTACAAACTTCACTCAGAATAGCAAAGCTCTGGAGAGTCATCATCTTCTTTGGAAGGTTCTAAAAGTCTTGTAGTACACACACACACACACACACACACACACACACTATAAATGTTTTAAACAAGGTAGCTATACAAGACACTAGTGAGGTGGCCTCAATGCCCTCCCTACTGCATAGTCTTCAAGGAAGACTCCGTACAGGAGATGCCGTTTGATTTGCCTCAAAAGATGAAAAGGATTTTGTCCAATAGAAATGTGTAAAGAGAAGGGCTTTTGTTTGGGAAGCCCCTGAAAGCCATTTCACGTGATTGGGGTCTAGCTGGGGTGTGATAGAAAAGGGAAATGAAGCCAGAAAAAGCTGGCTGCCAGATTATGAACTGTCTTGAACATTAGACTAAAAAGCTCAAATTTTATAACATGGATTGTAAGGAGATATGCAAGCTCCTTCGGCAGAAAAATAATATCTCTATTTAATCAGAACCTGGTTCCCACAAAAAGTAGATGGGTTTCCCTGATTGCCCATCTTTTTCATGACCACAAGATTGATATCACAAGACAGAGAGACGCCAGGAAGACTGGGGGGCCTGGAATTAAACACAGCAGACCCATATTTTGAAACTGGCAGCTTGTCTTCCTTGAAAGAGGACAGTTCTCTGGTGTTTTTGAAAAACTGTCCAAGGGAGGAAGAACAACAAGATTTCCACTTGCAGAAAGCAAAGCTGTCTCACATGTTCCAATAAGTAATGTTCTCCATACCACAATGAACAGAAAAATGTGCGTGATGGAATGAAAATCCCAACTGCCTGGCTACCCGTGGGCAGCCTCAGTTACTATGGAAAATTCCTGATTAAAGTCAGCGAAAGAATTTCCTAGCTAGCGACTATTATTAATCTGAGCTTCAGCCTTGTGCTGACATTCAAGATTGGGTTCTTTAATATGTCATTGCACAAGCAGGTGATTAAACTCCTATGTTTTTTAAAAGCAAAGAGAATGTACCCACCTTCGCCAAGCTGACTACCCTTTTTAATAACCCACGCGGTCCTGCTCAGTTAGCATGAGAACAAAACTGCAACCATGAAATTATTTTAACAAGACTATAAAAAAAACAAATTTGCTTGAGTGATGTTTAGGAAGATGGGGGGTACCCACCCTCTCTCTAAACTAATTAAACTGTACTATATGTCCTTGTGTAGTTCCTGACATTTTTCTGGTTCACTCAGTTTGAATGGTTACACAAGGATCAGTGCCAAACTCCCAAATGGCTAACTCAGAACAAAAGCAGAGTCCCCAGGGAATTCTTGAGCATCTAGCAAATTGAGGGAAAGTTATTTGGGGTTAGTCAATGTGCTTTAGTTGGAATTACATCTTGCCTCATAGAGATGATGGAAAATGGAATCACTGTTTGAAGTCTAGCTCAGGATGAAGTAGGAAGTAATACTGAACTTGTTATGGTTTTTATTTTTTTATAAAATCACACCCTTTTTGGATAAAGCCATTGACAATGGCTTCTCATTTCTTATCCCCTCATTCCATTCCATGGTAATTTATGCCTTTCCCTCTCACACTAGCTATTACTGGAAGCCACTGGCAGTTTCCTGCACATCTTTTACAGGCAATTGTTCTATTCTCAGCCTGATAGGGATTAGACATTGATGAATGGCTGGAAACTTTGGTTTCTGGCAAGACAAGCCTTAGTTCAAGCTAGAGAGGCCTTTGGGTGTTGGTCAGACTCTCATCAAAATCAAACTGAGAAACAATGAGTATCTTGGACACAGCACAGTCCTGTATGTGTCAGACACAAGCCCTCCTGCTGAGAAATATCCCTTGGTGGAGTGAGCACAAATATCATAGCCTTACACTCCTTCAAACTGATGTTTCTCAACCCTTTGGACTTTCAAGAAAACATTCCCTTTTAAAAAGCTCTTTAACATTGAGGAGGCAATCCTTTAAATCCCTGTGGAGCACAGATAAAAAGCATACAATTCATTTCCATTTAAAGTGGTATACAGTGAGCACCTGCCACATGTGAGATAGCAGTGGGGCACCATTCTTTGGATGAACAAGATGAAACTGATAGAGGTGCTTCCTGGTTTCAAGGAAATTAGACTGTCCTCATTTAAGAGAGGAATTGGTGTGATGAATGGCAGTGTTGCTCATAGTGATAAGCCCTAATATTTTCATTACCCACTATAATATGCAAAGTGCATGCATATATGCAGAAGTGTATACACGGCTACAAGCCTATTCTTACCTCCTGGCAGTGGATACTGGTTGTCTCAGACTGCTTTCCTACTGGTTCACCTACATGGGAGGAAAAAAGACAGCTAGAGTCATGGACTATTATCAAGGTGAAAATAACCAGGTGACTGCCCAAGAAAGTATGGGCTTTTGGAGGCAGACAGCTATGAATCCTGGCTGGGCTAACTTAGAGCCTGTCAAATGAGAGACAAATGCCCAATTCTCAGGATCCTCGAGAGGCATCTCCAAGATAAATATCCAACCCAATACCTGGGTCGTGGCTAGTTTTAAACATCTGTTCTGTCCCTCTTCCTCTTGTTTGATGCTTGCCTTCTCAATTCCATATGTGCTTTGTACAGAGATGGTGGCTCTGCTGCAGCTTTACCATGCTGTCTCCTACCCATATCTCCTGTCCAGTGTCATTGCACATTCTGTCTCTCCAGAGCTCCATGAAAGATGTTGCTTTTCTCTTTGCAGAAGAGCTGCCTAGAGAGGAGGGGCTGTTGGGAAGGATAGGGAAGCTACCAGGAAGGGCAGCCACCCAAGTTGGGGTACTTCCTGTGTTGAAAGCCAGGGCTACTTGTTTGTAATCAGGATGGATAGCAGAGGCTTGGGAAAGATAGTTCCCAAGGCCCTAGGGATAAAGGGATGGATCTGACTGGCAGTGTGCTCTTGAGGCTGATCCTATCTCTCTATGCTATACTTTAAATACTGTCCTTCCATGAGGTTGCATTTTTTAGAAAAATGCTTCGGGGTTGCATTTTTTTAGAAATCAGAGATGCAAGGAGTACATGCTGTGGAGTAGAAAAGGGAGCCTAGTAGTAGGTGTTATTTAACCTTCTCTGTCTCCACGGAGAAGAAGTAGACTACTGGTTTACCTAGAGAGAGCTCATTATTCATGACCCACGGCTCACCAGAAACACAATATCTGACCTTCACTTCTGACAGCACAATCACCACCTTCTTTCTAGTTACCATCACCTCTTGCTTGGATGCCTGCAAAGGTCTCAGAATCACTGCTCTCCCCCACACACTCTTGACTTCTTGAAATTCTCGTCCTTGCAGCAGTCAGGATCATCCTTTCAGAATCCCACTCCATGACCCAGGCCCAATCAGTCAGAACATGACATCCCACGGCCAGTCTGGCTGGTTCAGGGATGGAATGCAATCTAAGCTAGGGAATAATTATAACTATCATCTATTAAACACTTACTCTGTGCCAGACATGGGGCAAAACACTTAACAGCCTGGGTCTCACTCAAACCTCTCAATAACTGCATGGAGTCAGTACTCTTATTATTAGAGGGGACAAATAGCTTGCCAAAGCAACCAAATGAGTTCACCATCAGAACTTGAACTCAGTTCTTTTTCTCTCCAGAACCCAAAGCTTATACTTAAGTGTGAGTGTAGACTTAGAACACTCAGTTAATGTTTTCTTCCAACAACAAGATTTTAAATTTTAAGCATTACTTTCTAGTGAAACCAGAAATTTGGGCAAACCATGGAAGAAAGGCACCTGCCAAACAGCCTGGCTATCTGGAGTTAGTGAGATTATCCTCTTCTCCCTCCTGCCAGCACTGTGAAGGCACCATATTTGCTGCCTTACCATGCTATGTATTTCTTTTTCTTTCTGGATAAAAATCTACGATGTGATAACAATCCACTACATCTTGGTGGATAGATCAGTTTCTTCTGAAATTGATGTAGACATTTTTGTGCATTCACCCTAGAATGCAATCTTCTGAAAATTTCTTCCTTTTTTGTTTAGTGTGAAATAAAATGGGCTTTGCCAGCATTTAATCATTTCCTTAGTACATTTACCAGGCTAACCTAAGAAAGGAAGAGTCCCATTGTGCCCAGGGATCTGAGTCAGAAGTATCATGCTCAGAGCTCTGTGATCTCCCACAGGGCGCAGGAATTGACTAAATCCATCAGTTGATGGGACTGTCAGGGCTGAGAAAATGACCCTCCAAAATTAACTCCTCTGCAGCCAAGCTGCTCTCTGACCTTTTCCTTCTCTCCTATCTTTTGCCTCTGATTTTCCCTTGAGGGAAGCCATGAACATGAGAATTCCTCTTCCCCAAGGCACGTCACAGAACCAGAACTCCCCCCCACCCACAGCCAGTTATAAAACCTAAAAACATTACTCTAACTTTCCTCCACTTTCTGTATAATGGCTGGCCATAAAAAAAATCAAGACCCTTATCCCAGAGGAGTCCTGCCTCGTACAGGAGAGGAAGAGATAATACAGCTGAGGGGCTGAGAAGAATTGAAACAGACAAGCCTGGCTGGTTTCCCTACTTGGTCTATTAACATTAGCTCAGACTTATTTTTCCAGTCATATTTCTACATGGCTGTGCCTGCTTCATTGAAGCTAAGCATAATAATGAGCAGTTCACTCTGGGTCTCTGGGTCTTCACTGCAAAAGCTTCTGTGCATGTAAAATTTTGATTGAATCAATGTTCTCTTGTCAAGTGTTCTTTTGTTACAGAGGTGTCAGCTGTGACCTTTATGATGGGCAGGAAGTGATTATACTCTTCTCTTCCTTATAGTTTGGGCTGAGAGGGATAATCCCATGTCTCAGGTCTGGTAGGGGGCTGAGCTCATTTAGATCACATACTCAGAATAGTGCCTAACACATACTAAAGACGCAATAAATTATAGCTGGTTTTGTTCATTTTTCTACTGAGAGGAAGGCTTGATTTTAAAGGTCTTGATTATAGGATTAATTAATTTATATCCCCAAATCCAAACACATGTTGCTGATATATAAGCAGACCAGGCCTCCTTCTTCCTTATGTCTCTATTTTTTATCAAACAATATTTTCCTTCTCATAAAGTGATTTCTAATACAACTGATTTCTATTTCTTAAATTGGAGAATCCACATGACATCAGCTAGTTTTCCCTGTATAAAAACTCACGATGACATACTTAGTATAGTGAAAATCACAAGGACAGAAAGTGGGATGGTGGTTGCCAGGGGCTGCAGGAAAGAGGACTGGGAGCTACTCTTTAATGGGTGTAGAGTTTCAGTTTAATAACATGAAAAGAGTTATGGAGCTGGATGGTAGTGATGCTTGCACAACAGTATGAATGTATTGCATGCTAATAGGTTATATATTTAAGAATGGTAAAGTTTATGTGATATGTATTTTACCATAATAAAAGAAACTGAAAAATAGCTCATTGGATTTTCCTGATTATAAATTCTACATCTAGGCATTCTAGAAAATTTAGAAAATTCTGAAGAATAATAAGAAGTCACTAACATTATAACCCAGTTGCCTAGAGAAAGAATTATGATCAATGATCTAGTACTGTTGTTGTCTATGTATATATATGTTTTAAAAATAAATAATATTATTCTATGTTTATAAAAAATGTAAATTACTTCTTTCCGATTAAAGTGCCCAAGAAAGTTTTTCTCCTAAGATATTTGTTTATTTTTCCTTATATAATGCAAACAATGTAGTATTATATTGTTATTATATTTCAAGCATTATCATGTTCTGGCCACTAGGAAGCTCAAAAGACAAATATATGGCTCAACTTTTATAAAACCTTGGACCTTTTGTATTTTTTTTTTATGTTTTAACTTCCTTCCTGGTCTTGATCTAGTAAATCTATTCCTAAGCCTGGTTTGTTCTCTACTTATAGTTTTCTGTTTATTATAATACGTTAGCAAATTATATATTATTGTACATATATAATTTTATATATTATTATAAGCTGCACATAGAAAGGAATCATTTATATATAGTCATTGTAAAGGTGATTTATCAAACGTTAGTTTTTAAAACTGTAACAATCATAATCTGGTGAATCCAGGTGGTATTGAAGTGGAAGGTTCTGTGTGTGCATGTGTGTGTGTGTGTATGTGTGTGTAAGAAAGGGACAGAGACAGAGCAGTTTCAGCCATCACATATGTAACTTGACTCTGTTTGGGTTCTTGGTAACAATCTGTCACTTGAGAGTGTTTGTGAGCTTGATCTGCTGTCTTCTGATAAGTCTGGATGACTCATTTCTCTCTGGTCTGTACATCTTTCATAGCTTTCTGGCCACTCACTGGCCTCTGAAATGGGTGGCTTCCATCCACTTTCTACAAGGTCCCACCATGGTTTTGTGTGTTTGTTTCCAATGCAGATATGAGCACATGACTCCCCTGTTTAAGCCCTTCAGTGTTACCCACAAAGTTTCCTTTGAGGTTTCCCAGGCTGGAGCCACCTCTGCATTTTGTAGTTGAGAAGAATGAGACTCAGAGAGGGAAAGCAACTGAGTGACACATCCAGGACCAGAAATGAGGTTTCCTTCCTCTGTTCATTCATGCCAATATGCATACATTTATTTGCTCCACAACTACCTTTGAGGATTGACAGGCATCTAGAATGTTGGAGGTTCCAGAGACACAGCAGTGGGGAGTCTGGCACAGTGCTTGCTGTCTTCTTCCTCCTCCCATTCTGCAGGGGCAAGTGCAAGAAACAGACTAACACAGAAATGGTCAAGGTAATGTCAGCTTGTGCTCAGTGATATAAAGGCTGAAAAGGGACACTGTGCTTGAGAGTAATTGGGTCAGGGTGGAGAGGTAGCAGAGAGGACATTTTAGATAGAGTGGTCCAGGAGCAACTCTGAAGTTTGGGAAGATCTGGGTCTGGGCACACAGAAGAGTTCCCTCTGGAAGAAGACACTTGACTTGGCTTGTAGAATCAGAACCATGTTCTGTGTGGAAGGAGGGGTCAGGGAAGGAGGTTGGAGGGAGCGACAAGAGCTCTTGCTCTGTCATTACAACTCTGGTTTCAGAGGCTTGTCACAGACTCAGGTATGTTTTGAGACCAAAGGCCTTGAAATGCAAGATCCAGGAAGAGCCAAAGAGCTGTGCTTTTCCTTCCCCACTCACTATGACCAAGGCATACCTTGTTACAAGATCAGATTTACACCTAGTTTTATTTCCAACCTTTCCTCTCCTGCTCCCCATATGAAAGAGGAAACAAATTTATCTTTGTGCTGGAGAAAGGCTTGCTGGTGAGAGGCCATGTGACAGCAAGAAAGAGTATGCTCCTTGAGATGAAAGTGAACCTTAGCTCCATCCTAAAACTAAATGTAGTCTTTAAGCAACATGACCTCACCTAGCTACCTTAGTGTCTCACCTGTAAACGAGCTCATAGAATTAGTGTTCCACTCAGTGCATTATGTCCTTTATAAATATCCTCTCAAGTCATCTTCCTAAGGACCCTTATTAGTACTACTGTAATCAGACACATTTTATGGATGTAGAAACTGAGACCTAAAGAGGAAAACCTGGAAATAAAACCAAGGTCTATGCCAGAGTCCACTCACTTCACCACCAGCCAGTATGGTGCTGTTGGGAGTTGTAAGGAACTAGGGTTGATGAAAGGCCAGATACAAGTCTGGGTCCTTACAGTGTTTAGGGAGCCTTCTGTAGCAGGTAGAGAGTGTGGCAAAGTGTGCTCTATGCTTGCAAATATAAGGAGTACAGGGAGGTAAGTGTTGTGTTGCATTGCTTACCAGGTCCCTAGCCCAGAAGCTAGATGCCGAGATAGCCCTCCTGCCTTTCTACTTCTGGGTAAGTGGGTTCAATTTATTTCCATTGTAGTAGTGGTCCTTCCGCCATGACCTTTTATTCTAGATTCACTGTTATCAAAGACCACCTGTCCCAGGCAGGCCAGGGCCCTCCTCTGGGCTTCTACTGTGTATCATGTACATTAGATCATAGCCCTTATAAACCTGGATGGTAATTACCTTACTTGCCCAGGGCAAAAGTACAAATAGAGACCTATATATCATCCATCAGAGTTATGAATCAAGCTACAAGCTGTTAAATAAAATATGCTCTATTCACATACCTTGACAAATATATCTGCCTAACTATCCAGAAAGCAAAGATTGAATTTAGAAATCTCAGATACCTTAGAATTCTGTGCTTCAGGGTGGTGATATAGGACAGTTTGTTCCCACTCTGAGGTCTGGCTGCTGCTCTCACTTCTCTTCCCACCTAGATATCTGTCCAGTGATGAGATGGGCTTGTGTGAATGAAAACACCTGGGAATCTAAACCACGTCATTCTCAACCTATCCCACTGAGAGCCACCTTTAGCTACTTCAGGGTTTGCCCTCCTGCAGCTTGCTCAGCCTTTGGGAGGATAGACCTGGGAAGGAGTCTACACAGGTCCCAGAAATGAGCTCCTAGCTATTCGGGTATGGCATCCAAGATCCCTAGTGTGTGCTCAGAGCAGGATCAAAAATGATGCTGTCTAATAAAAATATAATGTGACCCACAAATGCCAGCCACATGTGAAATTTAAAATATACTAATAGCCCATGTTTTAAAAACATATAAGAAGAGGTAAAATTAATTTTAGCAATATATTTCACTTAACCCAATATATCATTCCAACATGTAATCAGTGATAAAAAATTATGCATGAAGAACTTTCCATTCTTTTTTGTATTGCTTCAAAAACAAGTGTATGTATCCTGCACCCATAGCACAGCCCATCTAAAGATAGACTTGTCACATTTCAGGGGCTCAACAGACTCTGGGAGGTAGTAGCTGTCTTATATGACAAAGCAAGTCTAGAACTTTGCTACTCAAAGGGTGGTCCATGGACCAGCCACATCAGTAGTGTCTGCAAAATCTCAGGCTTACCCCAGATGGAATCAGCATTTTAACAAAATTACCAGAGACTAGATATGTAAATTGAAGTTCAAGGGTATAGCAGGCTCCTAGACATCCAGGGTGTTTTTGCCAAACTGTTCCTACTGATCCATAACAGTCTCCCCGTTAGGTGCTTCCAAATGAGAAAATAAAAATGACTAGCACAGCATAATAAAGGAAAATGGTGAAGACTTGGACAATAGATAAAGTCTTCACAGAAGTAGGAGTGGAAGCAACGTGAAGCTCCTTGGCAGTGTCCCAGTTCCTGCCCATGCCACAGTGAGGTACCAGGAGTGGCTTGGAGCCCTGACCCCATCCGGTGCTCTGCTGTGCAGGTCAGCCAAGCACTGTGAAGCTCCTCAGCTGCATCCCGGATCCTGGCCATGCCACGGCGAGGTCCCAGGCTCAGCTTGGAGCCCTGCCCCCATCCGGCGCTCCTGCAAGGCCCAGTTCCACTCCCCACCCACCCGCCCTCTGGCTCTTCTGCTACCTGGTCCCACACTACAGAGGCACAGGGAATTATACTTCACATAGTTAAATGTGATAGATTAATAACTACCACAAATTGTCATTTTCTAAGCTGCACTTGATGCTATGGTACTGCTGATTGTATCATTTGGTCTAACATGTTGTCATTGATCTAATCAGTTTTCCTTCCTGGTATAAGGAAAATAAAATAGCCTCAGAGTCATTAGAGCCTCAAAACCTAAACACAAGCCATATCTGGAAGACACCTCTGAAAAGCAATCATTCCACAAGGGTTTTAAAC
>NW_004624733.1:16178042-16189005 GCF_000247695.1 Heterocephalus glaber | reverse complement strand
TTAAGTGAAATAAATAGGACACACATGTGTAAATACCAAATAGTTTCTCTAGTGTGAGAAACTGAAAGTGTAAATAAGGATGAAAACGATTAAAACAAATAATTGATAATTTGAAATAGGAAAAGGTCCAAAGGTGTAGGGGTGGTGGGAGGGGAAGGGGAAAGGGAAGAAGAGAAAGGAAAAATTATAAGAAAGAAAATGGAAAAGAAATCTATGTAAATAGGGAAGGGTGGTGGGGGTGAAGGGCTCATAGGCAATGCGGGAAAAAATAAGAATTAAGATACATCATGGTCAGGTACAAACACCCAATGATAAATGTAAATGTATTGTATACCTAAAATGTACCAATTAATATAAAAAAAAAGAAGTAGGAGTGGAGACATCCATGAAAGGAAAAAAGATGAGAGACAACACGGTCTTGGGGGACAGAAGGCTGAGTCCAAGAGGCAGGTCTGGGGCAGTAAGCTTCATGGAGGCTCCAAAGATAACAAGAGATAATGGCAAATAGTTTGTACTGGCTTCCAATATAACTAGATGGGTGTCTAAGACAGGTGTCCAAGATCACTACAGAGAAGGCTTCTGAAAAGAGCTATGCAGGGACCTTTCATACTTTGAATCCTTTATCCTTGACCATGAGCTCTTACATTGTAATTTCAGAGCAGCGTCCCAGTAGATCAAATTTCCCAAAGGCTGGAACTGCCATTTAGTACTGAAGGTAGAAGCCAATCTGAATGCACTTTTCCTCAGGAAATCTCAAACATGCTGAAGGTGAGAGGTTATGTTGGAAGTTCCATAGTGGAAACTTCATTGTCTCCATCGTTAACCTAATGGATAGTTTTTAAAGAAACATTCCTTTACATTTCAGAGTGTGATTCAAGCTGGGCCCATATAACATTGAGTTGTGTGGACAATAGCACCTTCATATAAAAAGGAAAGCAGGCTTTCCCAAATGAACACTCTGCCTTTGCTAGATCCATGCGATGCCTCTATTCATGTCTATAGTGCCTCTCCATGTCACTGTATCTGTGACAGGGCTTTCTGCAGAAAGCCTTACAGTGCCCAGATAACGGTGGCTTGAAGAATAACTCAAAATGTGATTCACCTGCATCATCATCACCAGAAACTTGTTACAAATTCACATTCTTGGCCTTAGCCTTGACCCACTGCATTAGAAACTTAGGGAGTGAGGCCAGTAATTTGTGTTTTACCCAGCCCTCCAGGTGATTCTTATGCATGCTTGGGCTTGAGAAAGAATGGCTTAAACCATAGGACCTTTATTATTTCTTAACAAAATGTCTGGAAGCAGGCTTCACAATGCCAGGACTCCAGGTCAACATCCCAGTCTCTGACTCTCTTGACTTTTCCCTCATGATCACAAAATGGCTGCAATAGCTTTAAGTATCACATACACACCTGGCAATGTACCAAACAAGATGAACAGGATAGTAGTAGAATGGGATCTCTTCTTCATTAATACTTCCTCTTTTATTATCAGGGAGGAAGACATATCTCAGAAACTCCCTCAGCAGACTTTCTTTCCCAACTCCTTGCCCAAAACTTGGTCTCATGCCCATGCCTAGGCAAATCATCGGCACAGTGAAATGGGGTCCCTCCAGTGACTTAAACTGAGTATAGTTCATCCCATTGCACTCCCTTCTCCTCTCCCAATTCCTTAAAAAATCCTTTTCTATTAGCAAGGAAGGATCAGGGAATTGTGGTGGAGGGTTACTGTTTACAGGCTATCACATTACTGTCATCACGTTATTGTCCCCATTTTACAGATGTGGAAAGTAAAGCTCAATGAAGACCACCCACCTAGGAAATGTGGACCTGAGATTCAATCTCAGTTTTCTTACTCCCCAGGGCTTCCCATTGCCATATTCCACCTACAGATTTGTCAGTTACCCAGACCCAGCAAGATGTAAATGGTTAATTCAGTGACTGTGCTGGCAGATCTTTAGATATGGATAATTTGGGATGCAGGATGTTGGTAGAAGAGATGTCACCTGTGAGCATTGTGCTTTATTTGGCAAGAGATTTAAAACTTTTTAAAAGATCCTGCCCATATTCAATATTGGGAGATTTCATTTAAAATTCTAATTTCTTGAAGACAAATAAGATTATCTAGCCAGGCTGAACCAGCATTCTCTCATGGCAAGAATTGGTGGGAGCTGAGTGATGGCTACTCCCTTTAGAGCAATTCATCCTAATTTTCTTAATCTCCACTGTTCCCTACAGCCTCACACTTGATGCAGTTCATGTGTTTATATCTCCTGTTTTTATCCAGGATCTTGCTCCTATACACTTGTAGTTTCCCTGTACTGATGGTGAGATCCAATAGCATCTATTACACCATTTGACACCTGCTCCAAACCTGCAACCAAGGGTCCTTGACCAAGGGCAGAGATAGCGGGAACTTTGGGAACATGTATTAGTTAGCTTTCCATCACTATAAAGAAATACTTCAGATAATTAACTTCTAAAAAGAATAGGTTTGTTTTGGCTTACAGCATTGGAGGTTCCATTCCAAGATGAAGCAGGTCCATTTCTTTGCACTCTCGTGGGTTAAGATGGCAATATCAAAGAGCATGAGCTAGCACTAAAGACAGAAACAGCCAAAAAATTTTACATCTGAAGACCTTCCACTGGGCCCCAACTCTGAAAGGTTCCACCCCCTCCCAATAGCATAACCCTGAGGACCAAACCTTTAACACACAGACCTTTGGGATACTCATCCCAACCATAACAGGGAAAACCTGAGTTTCCAGGGCCAATAGTACAGGCTCTGTAAGGCTGTTCTGCAGTTACTGCTCTACAGGAGGAAGGTCTGGAGCCCACAGCTATGAGTATAATTTGAGGGTCTTTGGCCCACAAGAAGTTTGGGCAAATGGTCTGGAATCAAGGAGGTAGGGATCAGCTGAGCTTCTCTACCTCCAAGCACCTAGCGTCTGCTGAAGCTCCCCAGTTTCCCTGTGCAATTTCGTGCTCTTCAGAGTCCTCATATGTCTTCAGAGACTTGTTTTAGTTATAAAATATTACCTTGGGACTAATTGTCTTCTTACGAATGCCACTACTAAAGGAAATTGTGTATAAACTTTAGGCCTAATTCTTTGTCTTGTTTTTAAATTCTGAATCCCACCCTGTCAAACAAAACCAAGTCCATGCATGAATTCATTTGGATAGTGTTACCCCAGGATCACTTCACTGGAAAATGAGAAGCAGCAACAATAGTAAAAATGGTGCCAATAATAGAGTAGCTGAGATATGAGGTAATGCTTGGGCAAAGCCCTTGCCTTGCTCTGTGCCATCTCTGAAGTCACAAATACTCAGGGAATTCTCAGTCATGTGGGAAAGTCAGGCACAGAAATGGGCCATTATAATGGAATCTGATTAGGGCAGCTCTAGAGGTAAACACAGGGTGTTCTCAGATCTAGGGGATTGGCCCCTTCCCTAAACTGGAAAAGCTTTGGTGGAGGTGATGACTGAATACTGAAATTAGGATCAGCCAAAAAAAAAGAAGTGAAGAAAGGCAATACAGACCAATAAAATATTGGGAGTAAAGGGCTAGATATAGGTAACAGCATGCTGTGTGTTGGGACTGACTTGTTCCTGAAACACGTCTCTGAAAAACTGTGGCTGAGACTGGAGGAGCAAGGAGCAAATCACTGAAAATGGGGACACCTTAAAAGGCTCTAAGTAGAAATGTGACATATGACACAATCAGGTTATTGGAGGGTGAATTTGAACCCAGTGACTTGTCAATACTATTGCCTGCTAAGAAAAGAAGGAGACTAATACTTCCTTTTTGAAGATTCCTTTTTTGGGGGGGGGGGGACCAGGGATAGAACTTGGGACCTTGCACTTGAGAAGATTCCTTTATGAAGATTCTCCTCCATCCTTCTCAATGACACTATTACACCCAGTTGATTGAGTCAAATTTGGACATCCTCCTTAAACCTACTTCTCTTACTCTCTGGGTCACCAAGACTTACACAGTTTGCATTCTCAGTATCTCTTCAACATGCTCATTCCTAGCTTCCTTGACAGTGCTACCACCATCTTCATTCCCTGTGATGCTTGTGGTTCTCTTGCCTCCAGTTTCTTTCTCTTTTAGCTATTCTCTACATCTTGGCCAAAGTGGTCTTCCTTTAGGATATTCACATTTCTTGGCAAAAATCCTATCATGAACTTATGAAGTATATATTGCAGTCAGAAATCTAACTTATTTAAGCAGAAAATATATGCATAAAAATATTATGGAGAAGTACACAAAACTTCCAGAATTTTGTTTGCAAGCTATCTCAAAATAGAGAATATATCGGGCTGGGGGTTTAGCTCAGTGGTTTCACTGCCTGCTGTGCAAGCACAAGGACCCGAGTTCAATCCCCGGTACCAAAAAAACCCAAACAAACAAATAGAGAATGTACCTTATGTTTCCACTTTCTATTGCTGCATAACTGATTACCACAAATTTGGGGGCTTAAAATAGCTGCCATATATTATCTCTTCTGACACTAGGTTGACAGGGTTCTTTTTGCTGGGAAGTTCTCTTCCATGCAGTTTCCGTGGCGACTGTGGTCACCTGGAGTCTCAACTCATTGAAATGGCTCACTGCCATGGCTGAGGGTTGGTCTGGATGTCAGCTTGAAGGGAGCTCAACTGGAGCTTCCCACTACACTCCTCGGTTCCCCTCCATGAGGTCTTGCCACATGCCCTGGGCTGCTGGATTCCAAGAGGGAGTAATAAAAGGATAAAAAGTGGAAGCCTCAGATTCATACCATCACTCTGGCTACATTCTATTGGGCAAAGAAAGTCACAGGCCACTGTAAATTCAGAATAGACTCCACTTCTTCATGGGAGCTCAGAGAGGCAAAAATTTTCCAGCCATCTTTGAATGTACTATCCCTTAACTGAATACTGTATCCTCCGAAGTCATCTAGTACAGTACAAGATATATAATAAGTACTTACTAAATATTTGTTTGGGGCCAGGGATTTAGCTCAGTGGTTCTGGCACCTGCTTCACAAGCGCAAGGTCCTGAGTTCGATCCCCAGTACCAAAAAAACCAAAAACAAAACTAAATATTTGTTTGGGATTCATTGGCCAGTTGAGTCAGTCATTTACTTATTCATTGACTTGGGAATCTCTAACCACAAAATACATCAATGATCTTCTTTGAGTAAGTGAAAAGGCAGCTTGATGTATTAAAAACTGCCAGGCTGACTTGTGGTCAGATCTTGTCTCTCTTATGACCACAAGTATGTCATTTAGTCTTTTTGGAACTCAGTTTTTTTTATCAATAAAATGTGGATAACTATAACTACAAATGAGAATAGCAACACACATACCTCACAAGATAGCTCTGGGCTTAGCTGGTCTTGCATCCTACCCCTGCTGGTTAACCTTGAGGTGGTATGACCTACTAGAAGAAAGTCTTAGTTCCCAGGGAAAGTCTTATTTGGAAGGGAAAAACAAAACCAAACAGAACAGCATAAACAACAAACCTCTTGTGATAACTTCGGAGTGCTTTCATTTGGAATAGTTATTACACTACCAACAAAGAAGACATTAACTTTGCATTTTTGCTTTATTTTGCAGTACTGAGGATTAAACCCAGGGGCTTTGAAAAACTTTTGAAACAGGGTCTTGCTAAGTTGCTGAGATATCCAAGCTGGGCTCACATTTGTGATCTTCCTGCCTCACCTTCCCAGAGTGGTGGGGCTACAAGCCTGCATCACCTCTCCTGGACTATTTTTTAAAGATAGTTAAAGAAAATCCACAGTAGAAGTTGCCTCTGGGGCCAGGAATCAGAAATGGAAGGGAAATCTGTGATTTACTGTTTACTTGCTGGCACTATCTAAATATTTCTTTCTTTCTTTAAAAAAAAAAAAGAAAGAAAAATATTTAAATGAGGAACTATATTTTTCCTGTAATAAGAAGCTCTGAAAAAAGCACCCAGAATGACATGCTAAGGTTCTTTCTTATCTTCCACCACTGTTGCTGTTTCCTCCTGGATTTTAGGGGTGCCTCTGCATTTGTTCATTAAACACTTGCTTGTACTGGAGCCAGCTCAGGCCATATCCTATCACGGTGGACACTATGAGTCCCAAACATGCATACCGCCCTTAGTGGTCTCTGCTTCTGTTTAGCTGAATCACTTAATGAGTGACAGCCAGGCAGCCTAATTTCTATTTCTTTAGGAAGATCATAATATGTTGCATATTGGGAGTCAATCAAGTAGGAGTATGGAAGCTTGGGAAAGGAATGGATGGAAGGAAAGAAAGAAGGCCAAAAGGTGGGAGGGGAGAGGGAGGAAGAGGTACTGATTGTTGCATCTCTGTAGAACACCTATCCAAAGCCTCTCTTGCTCCAGACCCCTCCTACATCCCCCCAGGTTTATTTTTCTCACTATCCTTCCTCCCACTCTTGCATATTCTACAGGCTGGTGCCAATCAATAAATGTTGTTCTGAAAGACAAGGCAAGGAGATTTAAAGAATGTATATTTTTATCCCCAAGCCAGCAACACATGCATACACACTGAATGCACGTACAAGTCCTGTCCTATAAAAATGATGATCTATCCAATGATCTACTCCTCCAAGACTCCACAACCACCATCCCTGTCACTCCAGATGGAAACAGTAATTTATGTGAGTCAATCTACTCACTGCTTAACTCTGAAAACAACGTGGCCTGAGGTCATCAAAAAAAGAGGGGGCTGCCTTTAAATGCTTTCTGTAACTCCTAATTTTTTCTTTTCCTAAATCATTTTAAGAGGCAGTCAGACAATACACCAAGTTGACTCTAGTCTTTTAGTCAAGAATTGTTGAAGTCCTGACCCCCAGTACCTTCAAGTGTGACTTTATTTGGAAATAGAGCTGTTGAAGATATCCTTAGTCAAGATGAGTTCATAGTGGAGTAGGGTAGGCCCTTAATTCAATATGACTGGTGTGTTATAAGAAGAGAAGAGGGCCAGGGATTTGGCTCAGTTGTCCCGCTGCCTGCCTCACAAGTGCAAGGTCCTCAGTTCAATCCCTGGTACCACCACCCCCCAACCAAAAAAAGAAGAGACACAGACACATGGACCCTTGAGGAAAGAATGCCTGTGACAATGAAGGTAGAGAAAGAATGCCATTACAGACCAAAAAATGCAAAGATTGATGGCCACCACCAGAAGCCAGCAAGAGGTGAGGAGGCATTTTGTGCAGAGTTTCAGAAGGAGCTCTGACACCTTGGCTTTAGACTTGGTCCTAGACCAAGGTCTCAGTCAGACTCCTAGAGGAAGCACCTCTCATTGCAGATGGCTTGGAAGAAGGGGGACACAAGGAAGCAATCATGTGTGGAAGTGCAGAGGGTGGTGGACAAACCAGGGATGGATGAAATTGGCAGACAGTAACAATGGGAAGATGATATGACCTCTAGATTGAGGAGACCAAGAAATAAAATGGCACTATTGGAGTCTATTAGGAAGTGAAGTCTCTGAGGGACACAGAGATGGACAGCCATGTGGCATTAACCAGGCAGGAGAGGGAGAAAAAATTTAACTTCCCTCTTTTACAGCTGGTAGCTCCCATTGGCTGAGCCCAGCAGAAGAGAACCCAGCACAAAAAGAGAGGAAGGCAGAGAGAGGAAGAATGTATGGGTCCATTGAGAATAACCAGTGCAGCAAGTTGGGCTCCATTCTGAGCATAGCACTGCCCTCTGCAAAATGGGGATGAGAATACTGACCTGAAAGACATTAACTTAGTAATGAATTGTAAGGGACTGAGTGCAATCCTTGGCCTCATGGTATATCCTCCATAAACATCTAGTGAATAAACAGCTGGCTGACTGACTGAATGAATTCTTTTATAAGACATGCACAGTATATTTCTTTTTCTAAAAGAAAAACATTCTCTCATGATAGACTTGGATAAATTATGCCTCAACTCCATGTCATAAAAGGTACAGAGGGAATTGTACAGCATATTAGAGCTAATTAACTCCACGTTGAACCAGGGCTGCCAGAATTCAGAAAGGACTCCTTGAGTCAATCTTATCCTAAAAAGGCACAGAAGCACACGTACAGGAAGGAAAACAGAAGCCAATTAATTCAAAACATTTGGTGCCTTGCAGCCTCAAGAGGCTTAGATGGAAACACTTAGTGACTGTGACTGAAAGAGCTAGAGCATCCAGTGGCATGTGATGGATGGAGATCAAACTGGCCTTGGTGCACAGGGCTCCACAGTGGTGCCCATTTCCAGGGAGGGATGACTCAAAGGCAGTGTGCAAGATGGAGCTTCTGTAGGGCAGACAGATTTTGAGAGGAGATGAAACAAAGGTGATTTTTCTCTCTGTGAAGTTACATCTGAATCTTTCCTCACCTGCAAGAGGAAAAAAGGGAAGTGTGGATTGACCACCTGCTCTGTGTGTGTGTGTGTGTGTGTGTGTGTGTGTGTGTGTGTGTTGGACCGGAAGGCTCCTGCACTACGCTTTGGTGAATCCTCAGCTTCACAGGCTCAGGGAGGCCAGGAGGGTTGCCCAGCATTCCCTCTTGTCTGGGTGGCCCGAGAAGAATTCAGACTTAAGTTATCTTCACTCTAGGCTGTGTGATTTTTTTTTTTTCTATCCCACTCTAAGACCCAAATACATTGGCAAGCCCTCAAGGTACAGTCTTAACAAAGTCTATAGAAACTTTATCATTACACTGGAAGAAAAACAAAACTCAAACAACACTGGAACAGAAAAAGGAGGCCTGGATTTAGATTCCAGTCCTGTTCTGGAAGTTGATACTATCATTTTCAATGATTCTAAAACATAAAATTCTTTTTTTCAAATTTAATATCTTAAAAATCAGAGCATGTTTTACAGTCAAAGATATGTCAGTTTGATTGACAGTGCTTATTCTTTCTGAATGATACACAAAATAATGGTGAGCCTTATCATTGTTGATGCCTTACATTTATAGAATTTAGTTGAGCCTTTGTATCCATAAGTGGTTTTAAACAACTGCAGATGGAAAATATTTGAAAAAAATTTGCACTTGTACTGGACAGGTACACATTGTTGCCATTATTCCCAAACAATATAAAAGTTATATACTATATCTATATTTATCTATATAGATGTGGCTATTATAAGAACTGTAGAGACTATTTAAAATGTACAGGAAAACTGTGTGTAGGTAATATGCAAATTCTATGCCAATTTTAAGGAACTTGAGTATCTGTGGATTTGGGAATCTATGGTGGGGGTCCTGTAGCCAATCCCTTACAGGTACCAAGGGAGCCACTGTATACATATTATTACTGCTTTCATTTCTCATAGGTAAGTAACTTTGCTGCTCACAAGTATATCAAGGATCCCCTGCTCACCTCCCTGACCTTACCTCCTCCTAGTACATCTTATTCCTTTTACATTTGCTATTTTGCCTTACCTCTGATCACCAGGTTGTTCATATTTGTACTAGATATTGCTGGTTGCTTTGTTAATACACTCTTCCCCTTTCTCTTGGATAACAGAACCCTGATTTAGTAGAAGTGTTTATCCATCAGGACAGATTATCCTACTTCATTCCAATTAGATGTAATATAGCATGGAGAATGGCATGCCACCAGTTTTGGGGGGCTGGGGGCTTGGCCTGTGAGCCAAGACCAATCTAAGGGAAAGGATTCTGGGGAGAACCTGGAGAAGGCTGCTTTTCTTTTAAAGATGACACAAGAGATTTATTTCTTTTCCCTTGACACTGTTAAGTCTCAGCGTGCCCAACACTACAGACACCAGTAAGGGATCCAGCCTTGAGATGCTGAAGTAGGAAGATTAGTAACACAGAAGAGACTGGGGTCCTGATGATAGGGTTGAACAGATCTGTGTCCTACCACCCTCACCCTCCTGCTGAAGCCCTTTCAGCTCACTGAGATTAAAAAGGTGACCTTATCATAGCAGCCACCTTGAGTTTGGCTTTTCTGTTACTGTCAGCAGAAGGTACTCCAACTTATGTTCCTTCAAGGCTTTCCTCAAGTTGCTTTTCTGCATGACTCTTCCTTGGCTGGCTTCACCTCACCCTTCAGGCCCAGCTCAGAGGTTCCTCCCCATCACTTCCCTATTGAATGTCCCTCCTGCCAGTCCATCACTCCATCCCATCCTGCTTCCTGCAGAAGCCTAGGAACCCATTAAATATCTCCTCCTCCCCATGCTAGAACACAGGCCCCATGGGAGCAGGGACATGTCTGTTTTATTCACTCCTGTCTCCCAGACATAACTGAATGCCTGGCACATACAAACAGACACTCAATAAGCCATTTCTAATGAATGAGAAGTGGAGAGCTGTCGTTCAAAACCCAAGCACTTCCCGTCTTGCTGGACACCTTTCAGAGCCCTTTATCTGTCTCTTTTTTGACTGAGGGTCCCTGTTTCCCTAGCAGCACTCAGTGTCATAGTTCACAGAGGTAACTTCCAGTGAATTAATGTCCCTGCATTTCTCCCTAACCATCAGCATTCTATCTTGGCAGATGAACTCTTAAAAGACCAACCAATTTATAAACAGCTTCCTGGTCTGCAGCTCATTTCTCTGCTCAAGATTGTTGATTATGTTCTTTGGCCCAAGGTCCTGGGCACAGAATTGAAATGGCTTTATCATTCCTCTGGTCCATTTCCCTGACTCTCTGCTAGTAGACCCTGCCTACTCGGCTGCTGGGGTGAGGATGGTGGAAACTCATGGTGGCAATAACATAATAGATCCCAAGAATTCCTCAGAAGATGGAAACTGAGGCTCAGCCAGGCATGGTGGCACATGCCTGTAGTCCCAGCACTCAGGAGGCTGAGGCAGAATGATTGCCATGAGTTTGAGGCCAGCCTGGGCTACATAGTGAGTTCAAGGCCAACTTGAACTACATAGCAAGACTTGCCTCAAAGAGAGAGAGAGAGAGTGACAGAGAGAGAGAGAGAGAGAGAGAGAGAGAGAGAGAGAGAGAGAGAGAGAGA
>NW_004624733.1:16134113-16177942 GCF_000247695.1 Heterocephalus glaber | reverse complement strand
AGAGAGAGAGAGAGAGAGAGAGAGAGAGAGAGAGAGAGAGAGAGAGAGAGAAAGAAAGAAAGAGAGAAGATGGGGAGGTGGTCTGACAACAGGCACTAGGTGGAAGACATGGGAAGAGTACCCAGGTTTTCTCTCTCTTCATATTCCAAAGTTTTTTCCAATAACTTGTTATTTCGCTTACATGAAGACAGAGAAAACTAGGATCAAATTCTAATATTTTCATTACCTCCCACCTCCCAGGTGATCTAGAGCCTGTCATAGCATTCTGTAAGCCTCAATTTACCCATCTGCAGATTGAGATACTCATACACTTTCCTTTTGTGTTTGTGTGTGTGTTACTGTGTGTATTTCTTAGAAGATCATGTGAGGATTGATATAAGGGTAGTAAAAACATTAAAGCAGTTTTTCCACTAAGTTCAAGTTCAGAGGTGCACTTATATTGGGAATTTTAACCCTTGACCCCTTATAAATATGCTGCCTCATGCTTAGAGAGATGCTCAGCATGAAGCATCCACTGCCTGCTTGTCTCCTCCACTGGACTGTCTATCTGTCCTCAGCCTTTGGACATCTGGTGCCTGTGGCTGATCCATTAGCTGCCTTGCCTACCAACAAAGCAGAGTGATCTGGGTCACTATGAAATATTTAAGTAGTTCTGACAGCAGATAACATACTTTGACTGGATTCTGTTAGGATTGTGTATTGGATTACAGATGAGAGGACTGACCAGCTAAGGCAGAGAAGTCAAAGACCTAGTGCAGGGCTGCCTTCAAAACAGGGAATGGACACAGGAAATAGATCACAGACTCAGATGCTACTTTTTTAAAGAAATGCAAACTTGGGAAGCTCAAACTTCATGCAGGGTGCTAAGACATAGCCAAGACCTGAGAATCCATTCTAGACTATAGATAATTCCTGTCTTTACAATTAGAAAGACCTAGGTTCAAATTCAGCCTGGCCACTTTCTAGCTATAGTCTGGAAAGTTACTAAATTGTTCTGAGTCCCAGTTTCTCTATCTGTAAGTTGGGAAGAACTTGCCATACCCACCAAGATTACCAAGAGACTTAAATGTGATAAAGTGTTTATAAGTGCCTAGTAGATGCTTTTGCTACATGTGTTTCCTCCTTTCATCCAGTTAGGGGCCTCTTAACTTGTTCAGCTTTAGGAGAGACAGCCAGATGTTACCTGGTAGATGTAGGATGACTTTGTTAAGGATCACCTGCATTAAAAACTAATCACTTTACCCACCCAGGAAATTAGAACATACTTTTGACTCCTAGAATTTCTGTATTGCTTATCTCCTTCCCCCAAAAAACAGATATGTGGATATATGTCAGTGGATATATTATATATATAATACATATATATATATGATATATATTATAAAAAGAGTAGGAACAATAATAACTTAGGTTTATAGAGTGTTTATATACCACGTTCTGTGTTAGGTGCTTTGCCCATATTTTTTCAAAGGTAAAACATAAAGCAGCACCCTGAAAAGCAGGCAGAAGCATATCTGCTAAGCATTGATGGCTCTTTCTGACTTTAAAACCACAGTAACCCTGACTTCTAGGTCATGGTTATAAAGTAAATTGTTTCAATAGGATCAAAAGAAAGAGGGGAGTTGGACTAGAGAGTTTTAGTGTCACAATAACAAAAATAAATTTTCCTGTGGAAATACCAATAATAAAGGTGTTTTTATAGCTGGGAGTTCATGGCCATAAAACCTAAATGTCACCAGCTCCTGCGGTCTCAGATCACATGGCATCCTCCTTATCACCAGCTCTGACATTGGTGCAAAGTGTCTTATGCATTTGCTTATCCTTTTTATCATCTTCCCAACCTGTGTTATGATAAAGTCTCTCCAACAAAGTAAATCTTGCAACTTCAAAGTCCTTTGGCTTATTGTTCTTGTGGCTTAGGGTAGGGGGAACCCTGTAAGGCCAATTATATGCCATATACTAGGTAATCCATTCAGTTATATCCAGTTCACTTGTTTGTTTGTTTAGAGACAAGGTCTTTCTATGTAGTTCAGGCTGACCTTGAACTCACCATGTACCCAGAGTGGCCGCGATCCTCCCTAGTGCCTCAGCCTCCCTCGTGCTAGGATTAACAGGCGTGCGCCACTACACCTGACTACATCCAGTTTTCCTGATGAACACTTGAAATGCAGAAAAAAAGCACATAGTTGACTGCCCATGGTCTCTCTGAGCTCCCTGGCAGCCCCTATCCACAGGGAAATTCCCTGGCAGCTCCTAACCAAAGGGTAACTGTGAAGTTCAGAGTCAGTCTTCTTTCACTGAAAAGAGGAAACAAATATTCAGACAGTTGCTGCTTTGGCTTGGTCCCTTTAAAGTGGTGTTTTATCTAACCAGGCTCTCAGCTGTAACATTGTCTTTTGGCTTCTCTGGCTATAGTATCTGTGGAGTGAACATGGGCTCTGTTTGCCCCACTCAGTACAAAAATCCTGTGAGAACTGGAGGTCCAGGCTCCCTTCCTTTTAGTCCCAGAATGTGCCAAATTCTACCAACATACATAGCTTTTATATACTTCATCTCATGAAATCTGGACAACCCTCCTGTGAGGCAAATAGTCCAATTCTTTTTGGCAGGTAAGGAAAAGGAGGCTCAGAGAAGTAGAGTGAGCTGCCCAAGCTCACACTGCCAGGAAATGGCAGAGTCTGCCCTAGACCTCAGATCTCCCTCAGAAGGTCACAATAATGTCCTCAATCACAAACATAGAGCAGGAAACAGCCAGGGGACCAAGGCCAGCACTTACGCATTCCATCATACAACCTTCCAGCTTCCATCCATGTATTCACTAAAGATCTACTATGTGCCTGCAAGGGCTAGGGGCTTTTAAAGGTCCTGATGATATAGCTGTGAGGAAGAGATAAAAGATCTATGAATCTACATCCCCAAGAAGCTCACCTTTAAGCAGGAGGGACAGATGACAAATAAGAAAGCTGGTACTTGAAAAAATCATTTTGCTTGGGATGGGTTTCCTAGTGGAAATATTCAAGAGCTATGTCAAGAAAGAAAAGCTGAGGGTGTAAAGTCACTTGCAAATCATTGCTTAAAAGAAGAGAGTCAGGGAAGGCTTCTTGGAAGAGGTGACATTATCTAAGAACTATGTGATATATTTAGAAGGCAGTCATGACAGAGAAAACAAGGACAGACAGAGGCCCAAATGTTAGAAGTAGCTCACCCTGGAACAAAGGTGTAGATAAAGGCAGCATGGCCAGAAGGTCATGAACAAAGACCGGAGGGATCTGAATGGACTTGGAAAGAGGTTAGGCACAGGCCTTGAAGATGGACTCCAGGGGCTGAAGATCTTCTTAAAGATCATGAGAGGCCTTGAAGGGTTTAGGCTTAGAGGTGACACAACTGAATTTGCATTTGAAAAGATTTTCTTCTCTCTTCTTTCTTCTTTCTTCTCTCCTCTGCTATCTCTCTGTCTCTGTACCTCTGTCTCTGTCTCTTTCTGGCTCTCTGTCTCTTCCTCTCTCACTCAGAAAGGGGGATGGTTAGGGAAGACTTAGGGTCGGGTGGGGGATAAGGGAAGCCAGAGAGATGCCATGTGCCATGGTAGGTGCCTAGGCACACCTGGACAAAGTTGATGCTAATGAGGATGGGGTAGATTTGGGACAAGTTTAAAGACAAAATCACTGGGACTTGCTGACAGGTTGGAAGTGAGCAGTGGAGGTAGAAGAGGTGTTTAGAAGGATTCCAAGGCTCCTGGATGAAGCACAACAGATGAGGAAGGTGAGGAAAAGGGCTGTGGTAGCAGGACCTGGGGGCAGAGATGGACAGTCCTACTGCTAAGCAGCCAGACCACTCCACTCACAGAGCAGGCAGGACCAGCACCCCAGATAATGATCCCTCTCTGCCTGGAGCCTTCCGGGAACGCCAGCCAGCCCAGCCCAGCTGCAGCCAGGGCACTGTGCTCTCTAGATTGGGTTCCTGGAAAAACTGTTCCATTATTGATAAGGAGCCCTCCTGACATCATTGCAAGATGATGAGGCACTCTTCTCACTGCCCTGCAGATCTGGGTCCTCCAGTTCAGCAGCAGGAGTACATGGGAGGCAGAGAGGGGACAACAAAAAGGCTGAAATGCATCTATAAGAAAACACTCAGCCAAAAAAATAACAATATTGTGATAACTCACATTTTCTGAACACTTGCTGTGTCAGGCATATTCTTCCAAGGCATCATAGTCTTAAGAACTCTAAGGCAGAGATCCTATAATTACTCCCATTTTACAAGAAAAAAAAACCCTGAGGCTAAAGGAGGGGAAGTAAGTTACACCAGGATTAAAACCCCCAAAGTCTGCTGTCTATGGTGTCCCTACTACTCTGAATGTTCCCACGTGCTAACCCAAGGAAGACGGAGCTAGGAGCAGGGGGAGCTACTTTGCCTTTCCTTACTTAAATCAGTTACAGTTGCAAATGTAATTCAGCATCTGCCAAACATGCATGAGGCCCTGTGTACAGTCCCTGCCACTGCAAAAAACAAACCAAAAAATGAATTAATCAGATAGATTGACATGGGGAACACTGAACTAAACAATCCTCGTTAGGTGGTGATAATCACCACTTGACTTGAATATACCAACCCCCTTGCTGTCTTTGAAATTTTTCAATATAACTTTCTTCTCCACCTTACTGCTTTCTTTTTTTATTCAACCAACTTTTGTTGAGTGCCTGCTTAGCAGTGTGATGTTGCAGAAAGATCACCAGAGTGGAGCAAAACAGGCCCCATGATCAAGTCCCAGCTTGGCCCTTTACTAGACTAGTTCTGCAACTTCAGGCAAGTTCTTTCCCCCTCCCATCCTCAGCATCCTCATCTATTAAATGGGCTACTCCTACACTTCTATTTCACATGGACTGCCCCAAAGAAATATTTGCAGCTGTGAACATATCTAACATGATGCTTCAGACTCAACTGGTGCTCAGTAAATGTTTGATGGCCATTGAGACTTTGGGTGTGAAACAGGACAAAAAGGATCAAAGGCAAACCTGCCCTTCAATAACTTCCTGCCTAGAAAGGAGATAGAGCAAAATAAGGCAACCTGTGACAAAGGTTATACAAAGGAACAGATAAAGTGTCCTGAGTGCCTTAGACTTTACAGAGCAACCTAGAAAACTCTTTCTCTCCCTCCCTCCCCCTCTCCCTCCCCCTCTTCCTCTCCGTCTTCCTCTCTCTACTCCTTCCCCCTTATCTCACATCAGAAAGATGCTTGTTTTTGTAGGCCAGATCAGAATCTGCCCTAAATCCTTAGCAGTATAGGGAAGAAGGTGATAAGAAGAAATTGAGGCTGATGGCTTAAAAGCAGTAGAAAATACTTGAGGGCTGGTTCTATCTATCCATGGCCAAAAGCCAGATATGAAGTTGTGCACAAAGTCCTGGCTCTACCATGTCCTGACTGTGTCACCTGCGGACATGATGGACAAGTGCCCCAACACTCCAAAGTCTCAGGCCCAATTTTTATAAAATTTAACATTCAACAGTTTCTATCTTCAGAGCTGTTATGAAGATTAACTGAGAGAACTACATACAGGTTCAGGGCATATGGACTATGCATAATAAGGACCAGTGTTTGACTTTTGTTCTCTTTTGTGAAAAATGAGCATGAGTTGGTGGCTCTTCTAAAATCATTGGATTTTACTAGGAAATTCAAATTTTGGCAACACCACTGCAGAAAAACTAAAGGATAGGCACTTGATAAGTTTATGTTTTCACTGTTCCACGAAGGAAACTGCCAGAAATATGTGTGTTCTGACTCAATGGGAGCAAGCCACTATAAGAGCCAGGCTCCTTGCATCCAGTTTAGAGTCAAATACAAGGACATCATCTACCTGACCTGACCTGACCTCATCCTCATAGTGGGTGGTGGGTCTGAGGTAGGCTTTTTGAAGAGACTATAAATGCTCTCATTGGCAGCAACTTGAAAAGTGAGACAAGGGATTTTGGGTACCAAAATATAGTTAGATGGAAGAAAGAAGTACGAGCGTCCTACAGCACAGTGGAGTAATTATACCTCACAATAACCTATTATATATTTCATAAATAGCTACAAGAGATCAAAGGCTCCAAACATAAAAAAATGATAAAGAGGTTGAAACATTAATTTCCTGATTTGATCAATATGCATTATATACAAGTATTGAAATAGCATACTGTATTTCATAAACATATACAACTATTGTATGTTAACCAAAATGTTTCAAAGGTTTTTAAAAAATGAGCCAAATACTCTGAGCAGGCCAGCACTATCAGTGGTAGGTCCAGAGCATCACAAAGCACACACAGACACAGAGGCTCTGCTGGGCTCATTCATGCACCCAGCTCATAAATATGCATGAAGTAACTGCACAGTGACCAATCAAGGGACAGCTCCTGAGCAAAAAGGGAAAGCACATGAGACTAGAGCAGAATTCTATTTAAATCCATGTTCGGCATCTTTCCTCTCTCTGAGCCTCAGTTTCCTCATTTGTAAAAATGGGGATAATATAAGCAGAATTGTTGAGAATATTAAATTAGAAAATTGATATGAAAATGGCCTGACACAGGGCTTGGAAAATAAATGCCACTTAAATTAGAATCTGCTGAGTACTACAGGACATAAAGACTTGACGAATTTTTATTGGTATTCTACAATATGTCAGCTTCATGTCAGGTTCTGGGCATAAGAAAATGAATAAAACATCCCATTGTGAGTCTATAGTTTACATGTATACCCTCAGCCTCTATATCCTGGGTCTGCATCTATGGCTTCAATCCAATATTGGAAATATTTGAAAAAAATTTCATCTATACTGAACATGTACAGATAATTTTTTTCCTGTCATTATTCTCTAAACAATACAGTGCTACAATGATTTACATAGTATTTATATTATATTAGGAATTATAAGTGCTCTAGAGATGATTTAAAGTACACAAAAATGAGTGTAGGTTATAGGCAGGAATACTGCATTGCATATAAGGGATTTGAGCATGTATGCATCTTGGAACAGAAAAGACAGTTTCTGGAGCCAGTCCCCTGCATATACTAAGGGATAATTGTATTTTCTTTTGTATATGTGAAACATACATACAGCAAATCAAGGAAGACATCATAAGCCAGGACAGTCTGAAGTACCTGAAGGAGTTTGCAAGCAGTCACCTCTGAGTTTGTTCAACTATTTTGTTCACCTCTGAGTTTGTTCCTATTAGGTTATTTTCTGGCATTTAAGAGTTTGCCCATAGAGAAGACTTAGACTCAATCTTAGACTTCACTTTGAGTGGGATAAGAGACCCCATCCCAAGTGTAGAAGGACAGAAGGTAAGGCAATGTCAGGTTTCCAGCTTGGCTGGGACAAGTTTAGTGCTGCCTCAACCACACCTCTTCACAGTCCCAGGAACAGGCCACTAGCAATGAGGTTTCAAACTTGGCTTTGCCTGCAAATCTTCAGTTTCAGGGGGACAACAGCCTCTCTGTGTTTCCAGTGTTTCTGAAATCTTCCCTTTGCCTATCCAGACCCACATTCCGTCCTCTGCCACTCTGCCCTGTGTCCCTAGAAGACTGATCTTCATGCATTGAATCCATGGTATTCCTTTGTTCTGTGGCTTCTCGTTGGGTTCTGACAGTGGGGAGCCCACGTAGGATATGAGGAAGAGGGAGGAGAGTGCCTTATTGGGACACTATGAGTTGGTTAAGTCCCTCCATCAAAGGCATTGCTCCTGCCAAGTGGTCCCCTCCACACAATGCTCTCTGTTCCCTGTCCCCTCAGGCCTAGAGGAGGTGACAGCACTGACTATTACTAGCCCCAGGGAACTGCACATATCTCATGGGTCCCTCTCACCTTCATAAATAGCTCCTTTATTAAACTCTCCTTGAATTGCCTAATTTGAGGAGGCCATCTGTTCCCTCTCAGCCCTGACTGACACCTCCAGGTTCTCAGCCTAGAGACTGCTGCACTGTGCATATATTTTTCTGGACTAGTGGAAAATAAGGCTGGAAATTTGGCTGTGACAAGGCTGTCCTGTCTAATCTTCACACATCCTGTTTGCTATTCGGTTGGACCTGGCCATCAGAGTCACTTTTCCTCCCAGCCTTTAGGAAAAAGTGGTCCCTCAGGTCTAACTTGAGATCAGGAACTTCTCAGATGTGTGTACACAGCATTCAGACAAACCACCTGGACCTATTCTTTATCATACATCATGATTCTCAGGACTAAATTCTACTTGCCAAGCCCCCAGGAAAACACTTGGCACATAGTAGATATTCTTAACGTTATTCCATCGTACCATTGGCTTGATTATTGCCCCAAACATCCATTTGGGTCTATAGTATTGTCATTTATCCATCTGTGATGTATAGAAATATAATTTACATTTTTTTTATAATTTACATTTTAAAATGCCTGCTCCTGCCAGGCACTTCAGACCACAGAGTAGCAGTTAGCATAGTAAATAAGCAGTTTACCTGCTTCCTGCTTTATCTACTTAATAGCTTATAGCTTCAACCAGTTATTTAATATCACTGTTAATGCATCAGTTTCCCCATGTGTAAGTGCATATAATACTTTTACCTATTTCCTAGAGGTTTTTTTTTTTTGGTACTGGGGATCAAATTCGGGATCTTACGCTTGCAAGGCAGGTGGCCACACCACTGAGCTAAATCCCCAGCCCCCCTAGAGTTTTTGAAAGGGTGAGAAAGATGTGTAAAGAGTTTATTATGTATTATGATTATACAATTATCCCATTTAATCTACATAATAGCCCAAGAAGTATATGTGATTGTCACAACTTTGCAGGTCTGTGTGGCTTTGAAGTCTGATTTCTGCACACTATCACTGTGGCCATGGAAAGGATACTGGGCAATAGAATTCAAGAAGTATTATAACAAATATATTAACAATGGCAGTTGTGTATCTGGTCATTACTATCCACCAGGAATCATGATAAGCACTTTGCATACATTATTCTGATTTCAACTCACAGTGATGCAGTAAGGGAATCATGATCAACCTCCTTTTCCACGAGAAACTGGGGCACTAAGGGTTAAATTACACACAGAGCATGGAAAAGTGGCCTCAGTAGGATTGAATCCCTATTTCTTCTACTCAGACTTTCATACTCTTAACCACCAGGAAAAAACAGTGTCATGCCTCTCAACTGAAAAACTCAGGGATCCCCAAGAAACCTATCTGCAGTGTGAACTCCATCCTAATATAAACTAGGTTGGCATTCTCTGCTGCAGCAGTGAAGAACACAGCTTAGAGCTGAGGCTGGCAAACATAACATCTGATGTAATCTATTCCATTATTGAATGTGCAGTAGCTCATGCACCAAAAAAAAAAAAAAAAGCTGCAGAAATAGAAGGAAGGCAGAGAGGCCCAGAACGCAGCCAGCTGAAAAGTGGCAGCTGGCATTACCATTGCAGGTCACAGTTGCCATCAAAGAGGAAGTAGAAGAGGATTCTGAATGTCCAGGTCATCACTGATCACAGCCTGAAGGGCAAGAAAGAATGAGAATACTCTTGACAAGACTTGCTCAGCCAGGCGCCCACAGCTGTACAAAGCCGTATCACTGTCTCAGCGGAGCCCATCTGGGGCAAAACAGTTCTAGTATAGTCCATTCTCTTTCTGTGTGCTCTGTCATTCCCTGGCTCTGCCTTAGCTTTCTGCCCACATCAGGGTAAAGGGAGACTTCCCTTTAAAAAAAAGCTCACTCAGGATGGCGAAAAACACAAAAAAGCAAAGGGAAAAGTATATTTTGACTTCATATAACACAACAAGGGGGTGGGCTAAAGGACAATTGTGTATCAAACCCGGTATGAGAGATTGGCCTTGTCAGGCTAATGAAGTAAGGGCCATCCTGAGAGAGAAACAACACAATTTTGAAGCAAGCAGTTACCACTTATGGAAGAACTGCAGACTTGCTAAAACCAGCTCAACAGTACATTGACATCTTCTGGTCCAGAAGGCTTCTGGGATGAGCATCCCTGGATCCCACACCTAGCTTAGTTCCAGGGTCCTACGTCCAGCCACCATGGAGTGCACCCCCAGGCAACAATGACTAGGCCAGAAGTCAGCTGACCCAAGATGGACAAATCAGAATCTCACTAGAAAGGATACCCACAGGGTAGGGTGTTTTATTATTATTATTATTATTATTATTATTATTATTTTGTGCACTTCTATATCCCAGTGCCTAAAATAAAGCCTGGCACCTAGTATGTGCTCAGTAGTTATTTAACTACCTCTTTGTCTACACTTCAGGACAGGATTCAGCCAATGGTACTCCCTAGAGAAGTCCTGAAGTTGTCTTTACCTGGGAGCTGGACCAGTCATGTTCCACAAAACAGATTGAGGCCTGTGCAACAGGAAGAGAAGGTGGCTGAGTAAAGTCAGGGATGAAGACAGAAAAAAATGGGGCAGCCTTCCAGAATACATCTCTGTATCTTTATGATAATGTTCTTTTTCTTTAAGCTAGCTAGATTGAGTCTCAATATATAAAACCAAGTCATTCTAATCAAACACCATGTCTCTCTGAAATCCTTTTCTAAAGGGATTCATGAAAACTCCTATGAAGTCTTGAAGTATTTTTTGCTGGGTGCACTTGGAAGCATGAGGGACAACTTTAGTCCTTTCCCAGGCACCTTGTGTGTTCTGCCTACTGAGACACAGAGGGGAAGGTGACGTGACTGCCAGCTCTAGAGCTTGACAGCCTGGCTCCCAATCTTGGCTTTATCCTCTTACCCCAATTTTTACCCTAAATTTATCTAATTTGGCTGAACTTTCTTCCTTTACAAAATGGAAATTATAATAGCACCCACTTCTGCAGATTATTTTGAAGATATAAAGCATTTTGTAAAATATTTAGCTAAGAGTTAGTGCTGGATAAATAATAATAATGTATCTAATACATTGCACAAGAAGGACTCATAAAAGCATCTGTATATTTGTCTGCCATTTCCCTTACAAACTATTCATTGTGTGCCTTCTGTCCCTTGTTCTTGAGTGAGAATATGGATCCATGAGTTTTCTCATCTCTTTTAGGTAATAAAATGTTTGTGGTCAATTTAAGTCAGAGACAATGCCTCAATTTATTAGTTACATCTTCTCTTCCTGCTAGGGCCTACTGCCAGGAGGAACCTGTGAATCTGGTGTTTCTGCTCTTCTATTTGCTTGATAACTTGGTTTCTGGTCCCTCCAAGAATCATGCAGAGATAAGAAAAGGAGGTAAGGAGAAAGGAAATGTTCCTAACTGGTTGGCACTTTCAAAGGCTAGCTTTGCCCTCTCTGAGTGTGACAGAGGTTTTAAGTTGGCAGTTTCCCTCCTGGGAACTCTGCAGATTTTCTGGAGACAGTCCTGTTTTGATTCTAAGTTCCTTAACCTAGATAGACTTTTCATTTGGGTAGTGGTTCCCCACCTTCCTATTGGCCTCTCCCTTCAGGTCCTTCCACCAACACAGGATCCCTTTCACCATGAACCGACATTCTTACTTGCTTTTCCAAACGTGACATGCCCTCCTCTGTTCTCTGCTTTACTGACCTGACCTGCCACTGAAGATCATGTCCCTATATATCTCCTCTGTTGCCACCAGCCACCATTGCTTCTGTGAGCATGTGTCAGACCCAGGCCCATGACATCTCCCAGCTCCAGGGCAGACAAAACAAGCTCTCTGAGAGTCCCCTTGGACCAGAGCTGGGAGTAATAGCCCAAATTATTTTCCCAAGGAAATCAACACAGACTTTTCTCTAAAGGTCAGCAAGCCCATCCATTTTGAAAATAAAACAACTGGATTTTGCGTTGTTCTTTTGCAAATTCTACCTTATCCAACCTGCAGAGTGCAACAGCTATTGAGGCTCAACAGAACTTTCAATTTTAACCTCCTCTTACACTAATTGAAAACAATGTGACCTGTGTGAGATCCTGAATTCAATCCCCAGCACCAAAGAGAAAAAAAAAATCAACATGTGGCACATGCTTGCAATTCCTGCTACTACTCAGGTGGTGGGAGCAGAAGGAACATGTGAATCCATGTGTTCAAGGTCAGCCCGGCAACATAGGGAGGCCTTGTCTCCAAAAAAACCTAAAAGTCAATATGTACATTTAACCTTCCAGTTCACAAAATGTCATCATGTGAATTATCTCACCTATCCCTCATAGCAATTCTAAATTGAGATGGTAATTCAATTTAGCAAGAAACTGAGACAGAGAGAAGTCACCTGGTAACTGATTTGCACCCATGACTGCCTGACTTCTTTCCACTACAGCACACAGCTTCCTGAGGAGGAATATATGTCTGTGACCTTTCTCTCTGCACCCTGGCACTTGGTTCAGGGGATGTCCTAGAGGCCTGCCTGGAAAGGCTGCAGCCCCCTCAATGTAGACCTAAAAGACAGAAGTGAGACTTCCTTGAAGCGGATTGAGGCATCCAGCCCAGTGACTGGCAGCTGGGTTCAGAGAACCAGCCAAAGAAAAGCCTCGCTTCCTTTGCACATAAAGCATCCATTCTCAGCCATACACACTGGCACAGACACTCACAGGCCAGAGCTGCACAGACTGGACAATGAAACAGACACACAAGAGAAAGAGATTTTTTTCTTTCTGAATGCAAAACCCAGATAACACATAAGACTTATATACAGTTTTCATATGAGCTGGCATATAAAGAAGGCTGAGATTTCTTGTGCCAAAATTTAGGGGGCAGATGGTGAGGGGAAGTGTCTATAAAGACAGCTTTATAGCCTGTGGCCATTTCCTCATGGCTGAAAATACACCACCTCTCCTTTCCTTCCACTTTTCTCATCTTCTACCCATCTTCTTCTCCTCCTCCTCTCCATCACGGATATCTTCTAATGGCCATTCCTGAGCTAGGTGCAGAAATGAGTCTTAATCTCCCATCCTGCTTTCTGGGGCTCAGGGTCAGGTAGAGAAGACAGGCAAAAAAAGCTAACAATGAAAATATATGACAATAGAACAAAGATGAACATGGTCAATTACTACATAACAACACTTAGCAAACCACAGGCCACAGTGGTCTTGTAAGACAATAACAGAGCTGAAAAATTTCTACTGCTCTGTGACATCATAGTTGTAATGCTGTAGCACAATGCATCGTGTGTTTGTGATGATGATGGTGTAAATACATCCACAGGACTTTTACTTACATAAAAGTATATGTAGCATATGTGATTTTGTGCCATATATAATTCCTGATAATAAGTGATCATACTACTGGCTTATGTATTTACTGTACTATACTGTACTTTTAAACATTTTAGTGTTTCTTCCTTCTATTTATAAAAAAATGGTTACTGTAAAACAGCATACCATATTCCTCTGACAGCACCTTCATCCATCTTGTGTTTACCACAATTCTTGATTGCATCTAGAAGCCACATGGAGTAATTGATCTAGTTTGTCTAGTCTGTGTAAGTGCAAGTTATAATGTTTGAACAATGACAAAATTGCCTCAAGATGCATTTCCCAGAATATGTCCCATATCTCTGTTGTAAAGCCACACATAAATGTATTTACAGAATGCTTTGGGGCCACAGAATGGGAGGAAGCTAGTGAGCTCAGGGATGATTTTCCAGATACTGTATTTTACCACTGCTACTGATTGGCCAGGTAGAGTGATTGCTTGGTCCATCAGAATGGATTTCAGCTTTTAGATCGAATTGGGTAACTATTGGCTCAAGGTGGAAACAGAGAAGTAGCTTCATGCAGAAGATAATGCATGAGCTGATCCATGATGGGCATGTTTGTCAGGCAGACACACTCTGAGCAGGGATAGTATCATCATGTGAAGTAGCAAAGGTGGGCAGGAGAATAAGTCCATTGGGAGAACTCTCAGAAACTTTTCATCTCTGAACTCTAGAGGCTCAGGGTGTTCAGTAAATATCAGTTGAATTCATGAAACAATGATAAGTGAAGGAGTGAAGTGGACAAAGTGTAATGGGGAACCACAGATGATGAGGCTGAAAAGAAGCCATAAAGCAGTAACAGTTGCTATTGATCGCTGTGAACTATGTGCCAGGCTTCTATCCTTCCTGTCATGAATAGATAAATGCCCATGATTAGAGAAGTGAAGCTCTAGAAAAACAGAAATAGTTTTTGTCACATAGTAAGCATTATATAAATATTATTATTTTAATTATTGCCCTAAAATTACAGTTATGCCTGCTGAAACTGAGAAAAACAAGGTAACAGATGTATAACCAGGTCTATCTGAGCCTAAATCTCACTCTCTTATCCCACACCCTGGAGGAGAACAGGGCCATTAAATTTATATGACTTTTACTGTACTCAACTGCAGATAAAGAGTAAATTGTAAGGCCACCCTTATCATAATCCTTGTATGTCATGGAGTACATGTGGTACTGGGCCTTGAATCTGCAGTGGTTCCCCTCATTCCTCTCTGTTCCTATGGGTCACTTACAGCCAAAACCTTGGCAGAATACATGATTCCCACACAATCAGGTTCCTAAATTCAAGCCTACTACATCATTTGGGGCACCATCAAAGAAATAGTGACTGATCTTGTCCAATAATGGAAATTAAATAATTTTACTATACCATGCATGTCTGATAGACAAGTTAAGAAATTTTCAAAGGTTGAACTAGACAATATGCAATGCAATCCAAGCTATTTTTGGAATGTAAAGGTCTAAATAAGATGCCACTGTGCTGTGTACAGCCTCCTAGGTTAGGAATGGTCAGCTGGAATGTGGGTTAAGGTTCTTAGCTTGGCAGCTATCTTTGTGCCCTTTTGTCCTTGGAATGTCTGGGATCAATCTTATTGTCAGTAGATGAAGCATACAGATTTTTATACAAAACAAGCCAAGAGAACACAAAGGAAATTTAATAGACCCCACTCTGGTTTTGTAGATTGCACCCACAGGTTCTCCAGCACCCTGATCTTTCTGTAACTTTCAGGCCCCAGAAATGAAGGCTCCATAACAGAAGTGCAAAATTCTCTCCTGGAGAAGAAGGCTCTGAGCTGAGGCCTGTCTCTTGATAATCTGAATATCAAAACTCAGAACACTCATTGCTTTGATCCATATTTTTAAAGTGACCTAGCCTGCTAAGGCACTAAAATAACATCCAAACATTATCTTGCATAGCAAGCAGAAAGAAAAATAAAATCAGACTACTTCATCATTTGTCTTTTATGAACATATCTTATGAATATTTTTCTTTAAAAGACTAATCTGCTGAGGACTTGGAAAAAATGTATTTGTGTACATTCATTAAGCCTCCAACTTTGAAGCATATTCTGGGACTAATTATTTTTAAACTAACTAATCAGCATGTTTCATTCATAAAATGGGATTTATTAGTATAGCACATGGAAGGAGAGAACATATTATTATTTTAATTTGGTTAATATGCAAAAATACACTGTATTTGTAATGGCCTGCTTTTGCTAAATAGAAGCAGGCTGGAAATAGTAGCAGCTTCCACTAATGAGGGTGCTGGCTCCCAGCCCCAGCTGTTCCACAACAAACACTTAGTTTGCACCCTGACTTACCAGTGCTGAACTCCTCCCTGAAAAACTGGGCCTCCTATTTGTTCTGCTGATAGACCACTTTATTAATGGGAGGAAAAGGCCTGGGTGCTGGGGATGGAGGTAGTAGTGGTGAGGAGTATTCACTTTTGGATGTAACAAGACACACACACACACACCCCTCCCTGAAACTGTTAAGACCAAGGCCCTGGGCTGGGAGTGTAGCTCAGTGGCAGAGGAGGTACAGGGGCGGCGGGAGACACAGACACTGAGACAGAGATAGAGACACTCAACTCCATTAATAAGAAATTCTACTGTAATCTATTGATTCATGTCTTCTCTATTGTGCCTAGAATCCTGTGTGTAGCTTGTCTGTCATGCAAATAAGTCCTCTGATAAAGGGCTTGTTTTTTATCAGCTTGACCTGAGTGTACTATTTGGTCCTGCAAATATGTGTGTATCCTTGCCTCTGCACTGCTCTCACATACACTGATTTAGAGCCACAGAACCAGGAATCCAGAGTCATCCAGTTCATCAGGAGCATGGATTGTCTTGCTAGCACCTCCAAACATGGGGACCAGTTTGAAACCAGAACCTATCTGCCCTCAGTTGACAACTGCTCTGGCCTTACCTAGGATTGCCACTTGAAGGGGGAGGAGTCACCATTGGCCTTTCTGTGACACATTGGAACAGGGTCCAACTGCATTCTTTCTGTCCAGCCTTGGAGTCAGCCTGCCGAGGTCTCCACCCGGGGATATCCTGATGTGGCACATTCTACAGCCAGGCGTTGCTTTTGTGTTTTAAAAGAGGATATTTCCTTTTCTGTTTTTTTTTTTTCCCCCACTGGAGGAGCTATTTTTAAACTGACAGAAATACACATGAACACTGGAGGAAATCTGGAAAGAGGAAAACTATCCACTGAAAGTAAATCTATAATCCCTCTACTGAGATTCAGCCAGCATGCTCACTGATATTTGGAATATTTCCTTCTGGCCCTTTGTGTCTGTGGCAGAACAGGTCCCCAGATCTGCTCAGACATGGGAGCAGCCTGAGTTTCCTGTATGTGTGAAGCTCTGGGTATGAATATGAAGCAATACTAAAACAGGTTGAAAAACATAGTGCTGTATTTTAAATGTGTACATTCAACCATCAAAGTCACATGAGAAATAGCAAGAGTGTGTCTGTGACTGTGTGGGACTGAATTTAGAATATCCCTCTGCTTATTTGTGTAACTACATTTAGAGATTATGTCAAAAGTCTAAATCAAGAGCATGAGCCCTGGCCAAATGCCTGTCCTGGATCACTTCCTGGCCCTCTTCAGACCATGTACATGTGCATTTGTATATATAATATTTAAGATCATATCACCTTCACATTTTATATTCCTTCTTCATATTACTTTGTTAATCTTTTTACAAGTCAGTAAATCTTCTACCAGAGGGATTTAATGGCTACCTACATCCCCCTAGGTAAACTTAGCATTTAATCTTTCATCCACTGTTGAACAATTTAGATGGTTCTTGCTTTTTTCACCATTATATATAAGCCTGCATTGAACATCTTTCTATAAAAATCATTGCAACTATCTGTAGTTATTTTCTGGGGACGAATTTCTAAAAGGAAATTTACTGGGTCACAGGGTAGGAACATTTTAGAGTGTCTAGTTTCATGTTGCTCAATTTGTTTCCAAATAGGTGGTACTGGTTTACTCTGAAAGTTAGGACATTATTATTGTTTTAATTAATATTTAATTGTACAAGTGATTCATAGAACATACAGTTTTTGCAAAATATTTAGAGGTAAGGTCTAAGTCAATCTTTTCACTACCTCTTCCAATCTCTAAACCCCTCTGAAGGAGCCACAATTTTCATTTTAACAAAAGTCCTCTAGCAATGCATTGACTTAGTTACCTGTGTTCTTATATAAAATTATATATCTAATCTAATAAAAACTCACATATCTCTTTAACTAGAAAATATCTATCTTGTGTGTAGATATTTTTACATGAGGTATCATATTGCATATGTATTGTGACTTATTTCCTTCAGCTGTCTGGAAACTTCCTGTGTGTGTATATATATACATGTCTACCTTACACCTTTACACTTTCTATACATTTTGACAGGATACAGACTAGTTTACTTATCCATTTTTCTATGTATGCAGATTTATGTCAACATAATCTTTTCATTTTTACAGTGCTGCTAAGTACCCTTTTACATGAACAAGTGATTTGAACAAATATTTTTTCCTGTACTTGAAACTAAGTAGAATAATTTCTGGGTCATGAGATGTGCACACTTAATTTTAATAGATATTGCCAAGTTTTATGGGACTTTTAAATTACTTTTATTACAGTTGTTCTAGAATGATTTGGATTTAGGCTTAATTTTTAAGAATGCAATTCTGATGTATTCTGTTAGTAGGATGTTACCCAAAGATCTGTGCACGTCTTCATTCATCAGCCCATCCATCCCTATGTCCTCAGGACCCAGCATGGTCGCTGACCTGTTGTACACAGCCAGTGAATGTGGGTTAGGTACTTTCCTCTTCACCAGCCCCATTCTCTCAGGCCCCAACCTGACACTTGATTCCTTTTAGCACCCGCCAAGCTCCTGCTCATCTTTCCAGATAGCACTCAAATGTCTCTTTTGGAAGCCCTCCCTGGAGACAGCTAAGTAAGGCAGCCTCCCTTCAATGTCCCAATGGCACCCTTACTTCTTGACTCTCATGCTTATTGCAATTTGAAATGTAGTCATCTCTCTGGTGTTAAAATAGTCAGTCTTGGGTCCTCAGAGGTGCATGGCATTGGGTGTCACCTGTTAAATATTTGTGGACCACTGAAATGACAAATGTGTATGTATGGCAGTCTGTTAGCTTTAGAAGGGGAGGAACTAATATGTACAGAAAGGCTGTAAAAAATTAGATGGCTAATAATTAACCCTCAATATTGAACATCTTAATAAACATGATGAATAGTTAGCAAGTAAATCACAAACTCACATGCACAAAAATTTAGAACAACATTTACTCCTCTGGAAAGTGTTTATAATATTCTTCCATGTTCTTCATGAAATCCAGAAGGTCTGAATGAAATTTATTTTTAAAAATATATCATAGCAAATGACAGAGAAAGATGTTCAAACAGTTAAGAATATGGTGGCTTTATCGTTATAAATCTCTCAGTAGGCTTACAACTATGACAAGAAATGTATAGAAAAAAGGACTAGAAATAAATATATCAAAATGTTAATGGTTGCTCTAGTGGAGTTAGGATGATGTATGAATTAATTTTCTTCTTTTAAAAAAAACTTTAACTAACATAATAACACTATTTTTCCATGTGTATTAACGCATGTTTAATCAGAGAAATAGAAATAACCACATTTTCAGCCATTATTTAACTTTCTAAAGAGAAAATTTTAAGTAATGTGCATGCACATAGATGTGAGAGAATAATTACAAAACAACTAACCAAAAATATCAGCTCTCAGATTAGATAGTTACTCATTCAATATTAACTGGGCACCTGTGATGAGCTGGGGACTACACTGGAGCAGGAGATAAGGCAATAAACAACTCAGATACGATTCATACCCTCAAGAAGTTTCTGCTCAAGTAAAAGCCACAAATTTAAATACCAATGAGGCCAGGAAGCAAGGAGAAAAAGCCAGCCTGTTCATAATATTTGGTAAACTTTGGTGGTCAGGTACAGAGTATGCTCAAGTCCCTTATATAAAATGGCATGGTATTTGCAAAAAACCTAGGTACGTCCCCTTGTATACTTCAAATCATCTCTAGATTACTTATGATACTCAATCAGTATAAATGCTATGTAAACAGTTGCAATATTGTGTTGTTTACAGAAGAATGACAAGGAAAAATGTCTGTACATGTTAAGTACAGATGCAATTATTTTCCTAAATATTTTTGATGTGTTTTTTTATTGAACCCATGGGTATGGAGGGCCCACTGTTTTTATGAACCATTTGTATGTGACCTCTGTGAAAATAAAAAAGGTTGGAAAATTAGAATTTCATTTACATGTTGCTTGACTACTGTTCAATTTTGAAAATAATATTCTCCAATTCTTTAATGTCACTTGAACCCATAAGTAAATGATGATAGTGTTCCATGCAGTATGTATGTTTGAATTTTATGCATCTTCTGTTCCCCAGCAGAAATTCAATATACTTGGCATCTTCCAGGAGCAATGTACGTCCCCGATGACTGCCAGGAGGGGCTTGATGTACAGATCTGCACATTCTTCTTCCTGGATGCTGACTTTAACGATGTTCTTCTTCTCTAACTTGCCATCTGAACCTAGGCACATGACTTTCACTGCACTGCACATTCACTGCTGTCATTATCTTTGTACGTGGCTGTCACTTCAAGAATTATCTCCGTGTCCATAGGGCCTGGCACAGAAATTGTTATATGTACACACCTCATACATTTTGTTTGTCTTGAACTGAATTCACTGCTGTTTGCTTCTCTAAGTTGACCCATGTCTCCCAAATCAAAAAATTAATGATAATTATAGCTGACATTTATTATGCACTCAATACTGATAAACGCTGCACTAAGACCTTTGTGTTTATTATTTAATTTAATCCTCTCAACCAACTGCTCAACCATTTTTATCCTCATTTTCCAGGTGCAGAAACTGAGTCCCAGAGAGACAAGAAGACCATGTCATAAATCATTCAGATGGAACGTGGCAGAGGTGGGACTTGATCCAATCTTACTTGATTTGAAAGGTCTGTGTTCTTAACCAATAAACCAGGGATTTCCTAAATGTCCTTGAGGTAGACAGTACACAGAAGAACAGTGTCTTATTTTGATTATCAGACATTTGCTGAGCTCAATATGCATTTATTTCAGCATATATTAGAAAAAAATTACTGACAGCATTTGTTTATGACATGACATACAGATTTTTCTATTTACATTAGTGATATAAAATTTTCCTTTGAATTTATTTGCTTACATTCTAAAAAACTGAGTCAATTTACAAATAATTTTAGGCAAGCAATAAGGAAGATAGTAGTACAACAATACAGCATAAATTACATATCTTGTATATAAAAAGAAGTAGAATTTGAAAAACAATGCCTCAGAAAAACAATGCCTCAGAACCACCATATATGGATTCAAAATGAACACACACACACACACACACACACACACAATTAAACTAAGTTTTAAATTCTCACCATGCAGTTACAGGTTTGTAGAATGTTGCTTAAAAATTGTATCACACACCCTGCCTAATGAAGACTTCAAAACAGTCTCTAAACTAAATTTAAAGAATATTTACTTTTTTTCCATTTCTGTTTTTGGAACTTAAATGGTTGAATGGATTAAAAATTGCCTCTAAATAAAAAATGAGCTAGGGGCCTGGAGCACTCCTCTGCTTCATTTCAACTCTGAGCAAATAGTGAATTACAACACCCCTGAACATAGTGGTTTCTAACTACCAAGCTGCCAGGCTTTTAAATAACAGCAGCACAGAAGTGTGGCCATAATGCTACCTATTTCCCTTGCTAAATTATTTATGCATTTATTATATTTAACATGGACTGTTGGATGTGAAGGTACTTCCGGGGGCCTAGGTCATTTCAAGAAGCCTATTACTGATAATCAACCCAACTACATTAGAAACTGGTGCATCCACTTGTATGTGATATTCCTTATTAATATTAGATAATTACTGCCTCTGCAATTGTGTTAGGATGGTGGTAACTTTATGATGTGGATGTGTGTCTGCACGCATGCACTAGCCAATGGCTTTAAGGGAAGCCACTTCATTAAGGAGCTGTTTAACATCAAGAGATAGCAATAAAGATGAGCTTAATGCCACTGAAGCACTGTACCTAAGATGGCTGAGCCAAATGAAGCTATTACCCTGTATAATGTGTTTAACACAAGATTGAAATGGTTTACTGTTTACAAAATCATGCTCCAGGATTTACAGTGACTGATTTGCCATAAGATCCACAACATGGTAGAAGTTTTATGTTAATATTTACTTCACATGTACTGTTAGGAAATTACTATATTCCCCCTTCAAATAAAAAACCATGAATCACCAAAAAAATTGAGAGTACTATTTATAAAACACTCCAAAGTATGTTTGTTGCTAAATTCAACAATATGTATTACTTTGGACTTACTTGTGTCTTGTATAGAAAAAGAAAAAAATTAGTTAATTTAACTTTAATTCAATAAACATACATTAAAGGACTACTATGTGCTGGGCATAATACCAGGTATAGGGTACAGAAAAGAGAAAAGTTTCTGACCTGGATTAGTAATTCTATAGGGTGGGATTTAAAAAGTCAATTATATACCAATCAATTATGTGGCCAAATGTCTGTGGTGCCTTTGAAGACACCACTTCTGCTTTGCGTCAAGTGAAGGACCCCTGAAGAGGAGCTCCCCCAGGCAAAGAAAGTAGATCTTCTCGGCAAGCAGACATGCACGGAAAGGCCTAAAGTGACTGTATGGTGAGCATGGGAGACACTGGCTCACTCCTCCAAGGACCTTCCCTTCTGTTTTGCCAGAAGAATCCTGGTTTTGTTCATGTTTTAGTCTTGAGGAAGGTGAGCCCAGGAATTTCTAGATCAAGGCATATGACCCAGTTGTACGTGGACCAACTTTTGGTAAAGGCCTTCTCTTCCTGATCAGAAGAAAGTTCATGACGAGAAACTCCAGGCTCTTTGCTGACTTCTATTTCTTGCTTTTAAAGATGAGAACTGAGGCAAACACTGAGATGCCCTGAAGGGGAGGCCAAGAACATCCAGAGATTCCAACCCAGAGCCCTGACATGACTGGCCTGCTGGCATCAGCAACTACCCACCTCTAGTTACTGTTTCCTCTTTTTCCTGCCTTGCCCACCTCCTTTTTCCTTCTCTTCTTTTTTCCTGCTCCTCCTTTTTATTTTTTGGTAGTACTGGGAATTGAACTCAGGAACTTGAGCATGCTAGGCAAGCATTCTATGACTGAGCTACACTCTCACTCCCATGCCGACAGGGTCTTGCTATGCCCAACTTGGCTTCCAAGTTGCAATTATCTTGCCTCAGCCTCCTGACCTCTAACCCTGATGAGTGAAAAAAATAACCTCTAATTGTGTCAGACATTGTTGTTCATGTGTCCTGTTTGTTGGAGCCAATAGAACCCATGACTGATTGTTAAGTTTATGGAAACAAGTTTTTCAGGGTGCTTAGAGCAGTGCTCTTTGAGAGTGGCAAGACATGGTCCTGAAATATCAAGCAGGTGACTGATGAGAACCCTGATGGTGATGGTTTCCAAACAATGGGTGCCTTCCCAGTGTGGTACATAAGATGACTGTAGGTGGCACACAAACAAGGCAAGGTTAGGAAGTCTTTTACACCTCCTTCCCACCATTTTCTTTCAACAAAGAGAAAGAAAGTCTCAGATTTAGGGCCTTTGCATTGAATACAAGTTCTAAGAAAAAGTCAATACTATTAATTTGATTTCATTATTTTAATTTTGATAATTACCTTTCAGTTACAGCAAGGGACAGGTTTCTGTTTTAGATAAGAAATCAAGTTTTTTGAATGCCTAATTATTTTTAAAATGTTTAAAAAGCCAACTTTGACAGTAAAGAAGCTACGCCAATATGGCAAAAATTGTGATGGTGAAGCAAAAATCATGGAAGTTTGAAAATAAAGTTGAGTATATCAAGGAACAATTCAAAGTGTTTAAAGAATGTAGTAATGTGATAAGACTCTATATTAGGAAGATTCAGTGAGCAAGGCCTGGCTTTCAATCTGAAGATGGCTTTTGAAAAAAAAAAATTCATTTGAAAAATGATCAGAGTAGAACCAAACAGGAGGTGAAAGGAAAAAGAAGGAGATGCTAAGGAAGAAAAAGACAATTTGGGGACCAACTGTGAGAGGACCGAGGAGAGGGAGGAGTTTGGGTTGACTCCTAAATTTGGCATAGTTGACCAAAACAATGAATCATGGAACCCTTAAATCAGTTAGGGAAATGGGAGGAGTAGGGCTGGGAGGTAAGGGGGAGAGACATGGGTACAGCTGGCCACACTGAATTGAATGCCCCTTGTTAAATACAGATGGGAATATACTATCGACTACCGGTTCCCAAAGTGTGTTCTTCAGACACACAGCATCAGCATAACTTGAAACTTGCTAGAAATACAAATTCTTGGCTTTCTCATACTTACTTGTTTTGGTTTGCATCTTAAATGTTTCCCAAAGGCTTATGTGCTCAAGTTTTGCTCACCAGCCTGTGGCACTATTGGAGGTGCAGGGACATTTGGGAGGAAAGTAGAAGGAAGTTAGACCTGGGGGTGTACCATCAGAGAGGATATTGGACCCCCAGCTCCTTCCTCTCTTTTTCACTTCCCAACCACCACAAGGTAAGCAGCTCCTCTGCCATTCACTACCACCACGGTGTACTATAATGTTCTGTGGCCCAAAGCTACAGGGCCAGGCAACGATGAACTCAAAGTTCTGAAACCATAAACTAAAATAAACATTTCCTCCTTCTAAGTTGATTTTCTCAGGTATTTTGTCACAGTGATGGAAAGCTGACTAACACATTATTTAATTAGAAATTCTTGTCTAGTTTAACTGGTCCTCAAGTGATTCTGATGCATGGTAAAATCTGAGGGCCACTGGGTAGGCAAAGGAGTTCTGAGTGAAGATAACTGGGCAAAAACAACTGCGTTATATTACATGAGATCTTTCCCTGGGTCTCAGTTTCCTCAGCCACCAAATAAGATATTGACTTGAGACCTACAGTATGAGACCTACAGTCTGTCAATAAAACTTGGTGGGTCTTAGTGTACTACCCCCACTTATCCATCTCCTCCTTCCATAGTAATAGAGTCCCAATTTTTAACTTAGCACCTAAAAGCCCAGAATAAAAACCCTACTTTCTAACCACTTTTGCCATTAGGTATGGTCATGTGGTCCAGCTGTGGCCAAGGGAGAGAGAAGGGAAGTGAAGCATATGTCTTCTGAAAAGTTTCCTCAATAAGAAGGGTTATATCTTGCTTCATTTTTTTCCTTTGTCCTTCAGTGTAGAATACAGACATGATGGCTGGGGCTTGATCAACTATCTTGAGTCTTCAGGGGTAAGTCAAATTTAGAGGAGGAAAGAGCGATGCAATAGAAGGTACTTGAGTTTCTGATCACTCCTAGAAACCACCCCACCAGCTATGTGTTAACTCTTCCCAATTTCTTTTGTGACAAATGTCTGATTTTGTTTTAGTCATTCTTATTTTGGTTTGTCTGTGCTCTTACATTATGAGAAATCTCTTGTACCTTATAATTTTATGAGAAAATACTATGAGAAAAATTCAAGATACTGTACTCTGTATCTTGGTGGCCTTGCCTGGGAATGTACATTTGATGAATTCCCATGGGGCCTGATGCACTCTAAAGTTTGAGGCTGAATAATTAGGAATCAATTCTTATCATTCTTCCTTAGTAATATTCATACCTGAAGGACAAGGGAGCAAGAAATTTGGACTTTATGTCCAGATTCATTTTTCGTGTTTTCATTTACTATTTTTTTTTGGTACTGGGGATTGAACTCAGGACCTTATTCCTGCAAGGCAAGTGTAGCACCACTGAGCTAAATCTCCAGTTCTGATTTTCTTTTCTTTCTCTTTCTTTCTCCCCCCTCCCTTTTTCTTTTTTTTTTTTACTTAAAGATACTAAAGTGAAATTCTTTTCCTAGTAAAAATTCTAGCCTTCAGGAAATCATCAGACAAATTAGACCAGTGTCTATGAGTTTATGATTTTACTGAGGTTCCAATTTTTATCTCTGACTCACAGCTGTCTATCTTCTGGACCCTACAGCTTCTCTCCATGCTCTGAAAAAGAATTCTTTTCCAAGCACACCAGGTGAAAATCCTCCAGCCCAGCGACAGGGTGTGAGATGGCAGCTGACTGGTGGCATGACCATGGTGTTTTCATAGAGGAAGCAAGTGTACCCAGTCAAAACAGCAAGGGGTAATCTGGGTCAGCAGCCCTTCTATGGAAGCTGGAGCCACAAAAGAATCCAAGGCATCCCCTGTGATGCATGTTACAGTGTGGAAGGTCAACCTGCTGCTCCAGTTCACCCAAATCTTTTGCCAGGTTATGGGCATTTCAAGTGAAGCATGTCTGTGCCCTGGACCTTTCCAAACCCGTTATTCGGTAACACTGAATTAGAAGAAGTGGCTTCACCACTCTCTACCAAAATGACTTGTTAACTATGAACTCTATGTTAATGATAATATCTCAAATGGGAAAGCAAGAGGAAAACAGTGGTCTAACATGCAGGAGGCTTGCACAGGTTGCAAAACAACAAACAAAAGAAGAAAACATAACCAAGCAATTAGTTGTTTAAAAAATGGTGCTTTCTAAGTAGACATGCACACTTCCCAATATTGAAAGAGGATGAAGATCAGAGGTGCAATTTAATAAAACCTGCCCTTGGGACTTGGTTGAGTTTCTGTCCAGCTTGCCTTACGGTAGGGAGCTTCCATGTACTACTGGAAAACAGTATTCCAAAAGTAATTCAGTCTTCTCTCCCCTTGCCTTCACAGGACTGGCCTTTGAATATTGTCTTAGATTTACTGAAATAAATATTCCAGCACTACATCAGAATGCTTATTAATGTTGCCAAGCTTCTGGGAATTAATCTCTTAGGGGACTGGACCTTATACATGTCCAGACTTGTCTTCTCACTACAGCTCACTAACTAAAACCAATACAAAGGACACCGTGTCCTTCAATCTAGTTACAGAAAGCTCTGGGGCCAATAACTCTAAAAGGATCAACTGCTTTTAATATTTCTGCATGCAATAAGCATGTAGTTGTATCACTTATGGTAGTATTTGGTGGCTTTTTCTATAGGCGTGTCATATTTTAAAATATATTCCTGCATTATGGAAATGAAATGCAGCAGGACTGGTACACTGTACAACTCCAGTGGGCAGCACTCAAATACTGGTAGCTTATGGAGTCACGTAGTACACATGAACAGCCTTGAGTGGTGGCTCTGATTCAGTCTTTTTTTTTTTTTTTTTTTTTTGGTTCTGGGGATTGAACTCGGGTCCTTGTGCTTGCACAGGAGGTGGCGAAACCACCAAGCTAAATCCCTGGCCCTTACGATTCAGTCATTTGATAGCTCTTGGTTGTAGGCTGATGGGAGACTGACAATGTATGCTTCAGGGACAGTAGTGGAGGACATTAGGGTTAGAGTGGGGCAGAGTTCAGCCTTTGTGATTAGGGGGTAAGATTTATGTTATCTGCCAAATTTTAAAAGAGTTGGTGAAGGAGACAGTGAGGCTCTGCTTCCTGGGAGGTTCCAGGTTCAGGGTGTGGTTGACCTCAATTCCCAGAGGGGGCTGGGCAGCAGCCAACAGAGTAAAGGCATTTCCTAGCATACAACTCCTCTGAAGGTGTGTCTGTATGTCTGTACATTAGACAAGAAGGAAATTAAAAAAAAAAAAAATTTTGGTAGCACTTTAATGTTTGGGCAGAGCTTGCTTTCCATGGAATCTGAAAGCTTCCTGGTGAATATGCTTCATGGGAAGGGCTCTCTTTTGCCAGCAGTTTTCCAGCCAGCACTCATCTGCAAGTGTAGAACCCTTTTCAGATCCTAAACGGAGCTGCTGAGTTGTTGTCATGGTTACCAAGATACAGTTTTTGAAACCATAATGTTTTCAATGAGGGCAGCCCTGGGCTGTGTATCTTGGGTTTTTGACTAGGCCACGGACCTAAGACTTGATTCTGTTTCTTCTCCCCTGCTCCCAGTACCTATTCAGGAGCCTGACTAATGAATGACTCCAGTAATCATCCTAATTTCAGCCCAGCTCAAACCTACTGCCTGCACTTGGTTTAACTACACAAGATTACACTGACCTGGAAGCACCCAACTGTGGCTCTAGGCATGCCTTTTACAAACCAAGACAGATTTCTGCATTTCCTCATGCATTCAACTGCTTCTAAGCAAAAGACACTTGTGAAGTAATTCTCTGTACTTAATATGTTAGTAAAGAATTGGTATTTTTGAACTCCTAGGAGCCCAGCACTTATGTATGTTATATAATTTACAAGCCTACTTAAGGGGGGAAATATACATATATTATCTATAAAGAAGAAAGAAAGGGCTTACAGAGGTGATGCCCAGGGCTCCACAACAAGGACATATCAGAGCTAGGATTCAAATTCGGGGCTGTTCAGTTGCAAAGATAGTCCTTTTTCCCAAATCATGCCTGCCACTTTAGCTGCTGAGAATTGGTAGCTCCAAGGGAAACTTACCATCTCCTAGGCATGGAAGATCCATCCATTCATTCAATAAACATGTCCTGTGTCTGCTCCATGCCAGATGCTCTGCTGGCCACTGGGGACATAAAGACAAATCAGACACAGCCTCTGCCCTCAAGAAACTAACCCACTGACAATCAGTAGTAATTTAAAAAGAGGAATCTACAAGGTCTGGAGAAAGGGACAGGCAGGGAAATCATTTTGGAGAAGTCTTGAGGCTTGTCTAATAGTGGGGAAAAAGCAACAGAGTAAGACCCAATGCTTATGCTAAAGAAACTCATAGAATTGCAGGGATAAAACTCATGCTTATGATACAATGAAAGAGAATAAAATCACTAATTATGAGCACACATAGGTGAGCTATATATAAGTTTTGGAGAATCAAAGATTGAGGTATAAAAGTGAGGGCCACTGAAGAAGCCTATAGAGATGCAATGGAAGCCACCTTTGTTTATAAGATTCTTTTTTACTCTTACCCTCTCCTAGTTTTGCCAGGCACTTCTAGCTATACCCTGGATGTTTTTCTTTCATTTTTCATTTTCTGCTAAAGAAAAACTTTCATTCAAGATCTTTAGAGCTAGTGCAGAAAGAAAGGCATTATCCCAGGTGCTGACGGTCATAGTGGTGGGAATGTAAAAAGATAACAAGACAAAGAACAACTGAGTAACAAAGAAAGAACTTGAATGATCAAAGTTTGTGATGTGAGCTCCAAACCAAATGGCATAAGGAAATAAATTGAGACTGAAAATAGGAGCTGTTACTTAGGAAAAACTTCAGTGTTGCTGGTTTTTCCATTCATGTCTTCAGGATTCATTCACTGAGGCATCCCATCTATAATGTCCACTCCTGGAAACGCCCGTAGTGGAGCACAGGTCCAGGAGGCATATGCAACTATTACAATATACTGTGATTAACATGAGGTGTGCACACAGCTGTGGGCGCTTGTACTAGAATTCATACAGAGTTTGCTCTTTTTGAACCTAAAGCGAAATTGTGATTTATCAAGTGGTGTTTCAAAGAAAGGGCATGCAAAACGACACTGAAAGTACGGAGGGAGGGAGACTAGGAGTTAAGATACACTGCTCACAAGTTGAAAAGGCTTGAATACTGGACTACCAATTGTGGCTTTTATTCTTGAGGTCATGAGCAGCCGTAGAAGAGACAGGAGTAGAGGGCCATGACTGAACTTTCATTTTGGAAATGTCCCTCCGTACCGCGTCTAAGCTAAACTAGAATAGCGAGATGAGGGCTCAGCCACGTTTGCTTACAGACACGCTGCATCTCAAGCACAAGATGGGACAGTAAGGATACAGGTGGGAAATGGAGGGTATGGGACAGTTCCTCGGGAGGTCTACACATTCTAGGTAAGGACTTACGCAATCCTAGGCACCGCAGAGCTCCTGGGAAGATCCGCCTTCCATTCCAGATCCCTCTGGGGCGGAGCCCGGTCCAGAGCACGTGAAGTCTGGGGCACCACCTTTACTGAGGGCACTCCTCTCGCCAGTCTGTGGCTTCACAAGTTTCCACTTCTATTTTCGACACCTTGAATCATGTTATAGTTTGGTAGAAGCCAACTCTATTCAGCACGTTTCTATATAGTTCTCTTGCGAAGTCCAGTTGGAGAAGATAAACATCGAAGGAGTCCTTTGACCACACAAAAGATGGCGATATGCTGCGTTAACTCTGGGATAAGAAAACCGGCTCCAGGCGACTGGCCTCACTGGGCGAGTCGCAGACGGAAGGGGCGTCTCTTGAGATAACTTTTTGACCTTCCTAGGAGGGACCCTGCGGCTGAGAGGCGTGGCTTAGCCTGAATCATAACAGCTTATTGGTCTTCCTGAAGGTGGGTGGGGAAATCGCGGGACCCCACCCCTCCCTGTTCGAACCGGAAGTGTCTCTCGGTCTTTCCAGCTGGTTGTCATTTCACTCGGCTGGGTCCTGAGGAGAAGGACTCAGCCGCGGCTGCGGGACCCGGACACCGGGAAGCGGCGGCAGCGGCGACAGCAGAAGAAGAAGAGAAGAAAAAGAAGAGCCAAGTGGAGTTCGCAACAACGACAGCTAGGACCGCGGGACCCGGGTAAAGCGGCGGCGGTGACGGCGGCGGTGACGGCGGCGAGGGCGGCCCAGCAACCGTGAGGAGAAACAAAAGCCTTCTAAATTATAGTTTTTTAAAGATCTGAGGAAAAAGAGAGAGAGCACCAAGGGGGGAGGCCTTTCTCCTTTAGAATAACTGCGGTAGTGGGATTTTCTTTTTTTTTCCCTCCCCCACTCCCCCTGCGGAGACTTGAACTGAGAGAACTGAACAAACCGCCCCTGGGTCCCATGAGGGAAAAAAACCCCGGAGCCGCAGAGAGGGGAAGAGGCAGAAACCGCAGGACCTTCCAGGTCTCCCCCTTGGTCTCCACACCCCCGGGCCGCCATCCCGCCCTCGTCCAGGCTCTCTAACCCCTCCAGATCGCGACCCCCCACCCCAGCAAGAGGGAGAAACGGGTGTTTCCAACCCCTTTCATGGGGGAGAGGAGGCCTGGGGGAGCCCAAGAACAGCGACCGCAGCAAGATCTGCACCCGGAGCCTCAGGAACAGCCCCAGAGGCCAAAACTGCACCCTGCGAAAGAGCAGAAACAGGACCAGGAACAGCAGAAACCTCCCTGCAATCATCTTTCCATTAGTCAATGCTGATTTCCTCTCCCTCAACCAGGAATTCACTTCCCATCCCAGATAACCTAATATAATCTATCTATATATAAATATATATAATATATAATGTTCTTAAATTATTCCTGATTTTTTAGCCAAACTGCCAAGAAAAGAAGAACATATTCTCCTCTTAGTCCTATTCTAATTTTTATGTGAGTGAATCTAAACTGCTGAGGAAGACCACATGTGATTGTTAAATTATATATATATATATATATATATTTTTACTCCGCACAATGCTTATTCTTCTACATCCATAGATGCTTGAGAAGCTGTGTTTTTGTCATTCATGTACATTTTTCTTTGGAAAAAGAAAGCGCCTATTTTACTAACCAAAGACTTGATTTTTACCCTCTTCGTTTTTATTTCCTCCTGGAAATAAGCCCAATTGGATTTGTGTTAATGTTTTAAGAGATTTTTTTTTTAGTTGTTTTTTTTTTTTCTTCCAGAGAAAGACCAGAATTCTAAATCAGAGATACTTTAGGGTGATAATCTGCAATCTTTGAGCTATAACTATAAACAAGATTTGGGGCAACCTAACAACTAAAATTTGGGATAGAGGACAAAAAGGCGTGAGACATCAGGTTGTCAATTATTGTTTGTGAAATTCTGATCCTAAAAATAATAAATGGGGGATTACGGGTTTGGAGTGCTAGTGCAAAGCAATACTGGGAATAAATCTGCTTTTCCAGTCCGATTCCATCCACACCTACAGCCTCCACACCATCACCAAAATGCCACCCCCAGCCCTGCTGCTTTTATAAATAATAACACAGCTGCCAATGGCAGCAATGCTGGGTCAGCTTGGCTCTTTCCTGCTCCAGCTACCCATAATATTCAGGATGAGATCTTAGGGTCTGAAAAAGCAAAAAGTCAGCAACAAGAACAGCAAGACCCTTTAGAAAAGCAACAACTCTCCCCGAGTCCAGGTCAGGAAGCTGGAATACTGCCTGAAACTGAAAAGGCAAAGTCTGAAGAAAATCAAGGGGACAATTCTTCAGAAAATGGCAATGGGAAGGAGAAAATACGCATTGAATCACCAGTGTTGACCGGGTTTGATTATCAAGAAGCCACGGGGCTAGGTACTTCGACTCAACCCTTGACATCTAGTGCGTCATCTCTTACTGGTTTCAGTAACTGGTCAGCAGCGATAGCGCCTTCTTCCTCCACAATAATCAATGAAGATGCAAGTTTCTTTCACCAGGGAGGGGTCCCAGCGGCTTCAGCTAATAACGGTGCTCTGTTGTTTCAGAATTTCCCCCATCATGTCAGCCCTGGCTTTGGAGGCAGCTTCTCCCCTCAGATCGGGCCTCTCTCACAGCACCACCCACATCACCCCCATTTCCAGCATCATCACAGTCAGCATCAGCAGCAAAGGAGGTCTCCTGCCAGTCCCCACCCCCCACCCTTCACACACAGAAATGCTGCTTTTAACCAGCTGCCTCATTTGGCAAATAATCTTAACAAGCCCCCCTCTCCATGGAGCAGTTACCAGAGTCCCTCTCCAACCCCATCTTCTTCCTGGAGCCCAGGAGGTGGGGGATATGGTGGCTGGGGAGGTTCCCAAGGCCGAGATCACCGCAGAGGGCTGAATGGTGGAATAACACCCCTGAACTCCATCTCACCTTTGAAGAAGAATTTTGCAAGCAATCACATTCAGCTCCAGAAGTATGCTCGCCCCAGCTCTGCCTTTGCTCCTAAATCCTGGATGGAAGATAGCTTGAACAGGGCTGACAACATTTTTCCTTTTCCGGTAAGTTATGTTCCATTAATAGATAAAATGAATAAGAAAATAGTACTGTGTATTATCTGTGGAACTAAAGAGTCTGAATTGTCCATATTCACATCAGACCTCTTAGTAAATGAATCAATTGGCAGACTATTTTAGCAGGAGAAAAGTATAATTTGGAACAGAATATTTAGCTGTTTCTTTTGCAATCTTCTAGTTGTAGTCTTAATCTTTCTATGATAATTATGAATACCAAGTAGTTAATGATTCATAATTATTAACTCTTAATTCCTTTCTTGCCTGAATAGAAAATTGGGATCAGTTTTCCATGCTTAATATTTGGGTGAGAACAAGTAATATACAGATGTAATCTATTTTGTTGTAGAAACTAATGAATGTTTTCTGCCTATATGAAGTAACTATATACCTCAAAAAAATCATTTCTTTTGGCACTGAAAAGGTAGTGATTCACAGAAAACCAACTATTGGCTATAGCCATTTTCTCACTGGTTATATTTTAAACCTAGGACCTTGCAGTGTGATCGATTCAGCAGTTCCTCCCAAACTGCTGCAATTCTAGGTGCCTTGTGTCAGTAGGAATTACTAGCCAGAGATATAATCTCAATGTTTTCTTCGTCGCCATTATTTTTTAATGGATTCAAATTTTTTTGTGGTGCTGGGAATCAAACCCAGGGCCTACAGCATGATAAACACATTTCATTTTGAGAACCATGAAAGTCTTGATTTCTGAGTGACTCTTTTTTGTGATGCCTTTCACCCATTTGTTTATTTTCCAATGTTAACACTAGGGGTGTAGATAATTAAACCATTCCTAAAAATAGATGTAGGCAAAGATCACTTGTCTTTCTTGCTACCAGTATATCCCCTTTTTCTGGCAAGAATCACATTGATGTTTTTGAACTAATGTGCAGCCAGTTTAGTTGATAGAAAAAAGATTAAAGGAATTTCATCGTTAGTTGAACATCACTTGCCCCACTAAATTTGTATACTTTGGGAATGTGGTCATTTATATATGTTTAGAAAATTTATAGAAGGTAATACAATAACACTGAATTAGTCCTTAGAGCAGCTCACAGGTAGGTTCTATTTTCATCCCCAGTTTTAGAGACGAGGAAATTACACACAGCTAGTAAGATTACAAATTATAGGCTAAAAAGCAAGCCTTAAAAATTGCATACATGCATATATATATATATATATATATATATATATATATATACACATACATGTGCTACACTAGAGGAATTATTTTAGAGAGCTCTCTGTAAGGGCTAAAACAGATTACAAAATACTTGCAGTGCTCTCAAATATGATGTTAGCACAAGCAGAATTACCTGTTTTAATTAGTCATTTGTTTAGGAGGAGGGGAAGTTTGCCATGAGATTCTGTCATGCCAAGGACTTATTTACGTATCTGTTTCTTCCTTAAGGATGCAGTGCAGTGCTATGTGGTTAAATTTAGTTTTAGATTTTAAAATGCTTTTTTCCTATCAGAAAACAGTTGGCATTTGCTTTTAGAAATGGTTTTTTTACTCAAACCAAAGAGCAATTATCATGTTTTAGTGGTTAGATAAATGGTTGTTCAAGACCTTGACAATCCCATCCCATGTAGTCTATTTTTTTAAAGTTATTTTAGCTATTCCTTTGGACATGAATTTAAAGAAAATTTAATGCAAAGGTAACCTTTATGAATTATTTATCTATTGCTAATTTGAAAAGTATGGGATTCTATACATTTTAACTGAATTAGGATCAGGATGAGTACAGTTTTCATTCTGTTACTATACACTGATAGAGTGAATTAATTTGACCTTATGATCTGTCTCCCATTCTCATTTTAATGACATACTATAAATGTTTGCTTTGAGAAAAGTTCAATAAATGAATAGATATGGATATATTCACATTGATATTTTTTCTTTTGAGGCTAATGGCTTGTGTTTAACACATGAAATCTTTTTGATCACTTCTTTTTGAGATTTGACTGATTTATGAAAAATAGACTTAAGACTGATTGATACTAAAATATATTGTTGGAAAGAATGATTACCTGTCTATTATGTGGAGGATAAGAAAAGGGTTGTCAATGTACCTGGCTCAAATGCTGTAGGATTAGAAAGTAAATTGCTAATTCTTACTCCCTATGCCCACAATTTTTGGATTGTGTGTCTGAGTGAGACAGCAGGAAAGTAAGCATGCATAGTGGTGATTTGAAAGTCACAGGAGAAATAAGTGATTTTTAAAAAATCTCTCATGACAAGCAACTCCTAGTTGGGATTTGAAAAAAAATCATAAGTGAATAAACTGACTACTGTGGTGTTTACTTAAATGAATACAGTCCTTGTGTGTGTGTTTTTAAACAATAATTCTTTTGAATTAGTTTTTGGCAAATACTACCCTTTTGAATTGATATGAATGTATGGTTAAATTTGATCTGAAAAAAAATTGGAAGGAATATTTATTTGGCTGGTATTCAGGAGACCTATGTTATAGTCTTGGTTCTGTCAGTATCAGATCTGAGGGCCTCAGTTTCTTCATACAATGTGGTTGGTGACCTAGGTGAACTCTGAAAAAGTTCCTTATGATTCTTAAGCAACCGACTATGAAATTCACTGTTTCAACTACAGCTCACACTCTTTTTTCTGTACCTTTCTGTCTTATTGAAATGTATAACTTAAACACTACTAATTTTGGGAAACAAAGTTTATAGATATTACCAGTTTAATTCCATTGCCATTAAAAAGAATTCCTCAGGTATTATGGAGAGATCTTGAAATATACCACAAATTGCAGAATAGAATTTACATGATAATATTGGTATTCAATCAAAGGCTAGTATGATATTGTTATATTAAAAGGAAACAATTAGCTGGGGATTTAGCTCAGTGGGTTCGCTGCCTGCTGCTCAAGCTCAAGGACGGGAGTTCAATCCCTGGTACAAAAAAAAGAAAACAATTACTTGCCATTCAACTGTTATTGTGCAATATTTATTTTATTTTGTAATGAGCTAGAATGACTTACATTTTTTTACTATAGTTTTGGGTAAATACAGGGAATTAATATGAATAAAATTTTAATGTCTTTTTTTTTTAGTCTAATCTCAACATTTCCTTTTAGCCATGTTTATGAAATATGAACAGAGATTTAAAATATATGATTAACCCTTCCCCAAATAAATTATATTCCTCAAATTCTATTTTCAGATACATTAATATGCCCATAATAATAGCTAACATGCCTAGTTTGTTCTGTTTTATATATATTAACTCATTTAATTCACTTAACAATCTTATGAGGTAGAAATCATTATTCTTATTTACACACAAGATTGGGTTCTTCATTATTTTACACTGTAGTGCCTCTTCACATAATCAGGAAGGAGTGGAGGTGAGAGGAGTGCCTCCTAGGAGCACATAAGATGAAAGGAAAAATTTTACAGTGATACATGATGATTGATTGACCAAAAGCTAAGCCAAGTGTGGTCCCAGCTACTCTCAAGGCTAGGGCAGGAGGATCAGTTGAGCCTGGGGAACTTAAGTTCAGTCTGGGAATCATAGCAAGACCCTGTTTCAAAACAAAAAGCTAATGGTAGAAATTTGAAAGTAGAAAACATTTTTTTTTTTTTTTTGGTACTGGGGATCGAACTCAAGTCCTTGCGCTTGCAAGGCAGGTGGCAGAACCACTGAGCTAAATCCCCGGCTCAGAAAACAATAGAATATATTTATCAACTGTAGTTAATGTTCAATCAGTACTTTTGTTTTTAATTTTGAGTAGTAACCAAGTACTGGCCTAGGTGTTTTCACATTTCACTTCCTATATAGGATTTCTCAACCCTGTGACTTTTGGTTTTAATGTCTTTATTTCAAAGTGAAGAAACAAGGCTCATAGTCATGTGACCATAGACATAATTTGACCCTTCCTTTAAGGGAAGACAAAAATCCTTCCTGTCCTGCCAAACACACCCTGGAATTCTGATATCCAACCCACATAATATATTGGGACACCTTCCAGTAATATTTGAATATAGCACTTTTTTAGAGAGATGTCTAGATATTCTATCTTTACAGAAAAGTAGAAGAAAATTGCCTAGTATATATACTGTCACTCCAGTACCTGCAGCTGAATTAGTTTGTTCTTACCTCTGTTAGCTAAGAAGCAAGGAGTAGGGAAAAAAATTCTGTATGTCACAAAGATTATCCTAAAATTCTATTATAGGAAAATACTCTAGGATTTTTACTTAGAACCTCATTTGCTCTTACTATCAACACAAAGTTGTCTTGACCAAGCAAATAATTTCTGTCACTTTAGTAACTCTCTTAGTGCTGTCAGTTTATGGATCCTTAAAATTATATACTGCATCGTATATTTGTAAACAAAAAAATTACTGTATTGCTTCCTTTCTGAAAGTCACAGTGAAATATTAAAATTGCCTTAACATATGATCTCATTAATATAGTCCCAAGAGAGATTTTTGCATAGGAAACATTACTTTGATTTGGAAAACAAACAATTTTTCAGCTAAAAATATGGATTGAAAGATTCTAGTTCTAGCAGAATTGAGATATTGAAAAAATTTGGGAAAAGTCTACCAGATAGTTTCCTCCATCCTTATAGAAAGGCTTCTAACTAGGTTTAATTGTTTTTTTCTGTTGGAGTGAAAACTAATTTCAGGGTAGAATTTTTAAATTATATTTTATCTTCAGCAAAGCCATGGAATACGATCAACACATTGCTTCAACATCTGTCAGGAAAAACCTATTTATTGCAAGCCTAGAAAATGTGGTTGTTGCTAGTTCCAACTAGAAAGATGTGACTTAATTCACAAGGTTAAGCTTTGGAGAGTGATCTTTGTTGATGTTCATAAGAAAGAAATAGGAAAAGTAGTCTTAGAATTAACATATCCCTGTTTGAAATTTACAGTCTCAATTCATTTTCCTCATGCTCTTTCTCTGTCTTGCTACAAAGGAAATAATCTTCAAGATCCAGTATCAAATTTTTTCATCTACATATGTACCTGGGTTTTTGGTCTTATCACAAATAATATGAGTAATGTGCTTTTTAGGCAAGGACTTGCCTATGATGTGAGCATTTGTTTTAATTTTTTTTACAAATACTCATTTGTTCACAGATGCCTCACAGAAATAAAAAGTATGGTTTTGTCATGATAAATTTATAGCAATACATATACTAAAAATACATATAAATTAAAATACAGTATTAGAGTCTCATCAAGTTTTTTCTTATATTTTATAGTATTGAAACAGGATGAGTTACATTTTCAAGTTTTTAGAAAACAGTGGATAGAAAGATAAAGGTATAGATCTTGTGTCTTTTTAAAAAATCAGTTTCTGAATGTGAAACATGAATAATTTTGCTAGTTGCCATTAGAAGGATAGTGGTTGTTTTGGTACTGGGGATCAAACTCAGGACCTCATGCTTGCCAGGCAGGTGCTGTGCCGCTGAGCCAAATCCCCAGCCTAGAAAGATAGTATTTTGAGGAAGGCCATTTTGTGAGGCCAAAAATGTAGTAGCAGGAAGAATGGGCTTTGGAACCGGACAGACTTAAGTTTGACCCTAAACTCTAATTAGCAGTGTGGCATTGAGTAAGTCCATTAAATTTGGAAGTTAGTACCTTATCAAGAAAATACATAACAGTAAAAAGTTGTGAGGTATCTTAAGTATCCAGACTTATTACCTTAAATATTTTTAAATTTAAAATATAGCTCTCAAATATTGAGTAAAATCATGAAATTAGTTATAAATGCATCATAGATTCCTATGCAAAATTTTGTAACAGTTTTTAATATTGCTTATCTTACTGGGTATGCTTTATTTCTCAGAGAATTTCTCTTGAGTCAGTATAAATGCAACCCAGGACAGATAAATGATTTAGCAGAATTGTCAATTTTCTTGAAGGGAAGTTTAATAATTGTGTACATACTTAAACTTTCATTGTCATTACCATCCTGTATCAGTATTTTAAAAGATGTTGCCTATGTTTGTTTTACTAAGAACTTTAGAATATATATTACTTTTACATATATGTTAAAGGAGACAACATTTTAATAGAAGATTATAACTTTTTGGTAAGAGGTAGGAAAGAGTACAGATTTGGATTGGGTATAGTTGGACTTTTATCCTAAGAATAAGTTTGGTTTTTAACATCTTACTGTTTTAACCATACATTTATTAATCATCTGCTGTGTCATAGAATAGATAGTATATTTTATACTACATTTTTTATCTGTGATAATCTTTGATATTGAACATGCATATTTCCTCTTACACATTTAAATAGTTTTAATTCATAAGCTGATTAATCTTTAAGCCAAACAAGCATGGTTCACTTCAGGTATAACAAAAGCAGCATGTAAATGTAAGTATTAATAAAATATTTAGAAATTTCTAAATACACATTGTATAAGCTACTTTGCTGCCTTGTACACTTGTATACAACATGTATTTATCTACATTCTGTGACAAAATGGTGTCACAAAAGGCAAATTTTAACTATAGATAGCAGAATTCAGGTCCCATTATATGTCAGAGGAAAACTCCATTAGCAGTGTATAGGTCCTAGCACATTTTTACAGACTTAATTATTAAAGTTTAAAGCCTTAAGGTGTGGAGCTATTTTCAGTATTATGGGATATTTAGATTGGACAATTTCTACTTGTTGAATGTTTATCACATATAGCACAATGAGTTTTATAGACCGATACTAAGTTATAGTTAACTCTCAATATTGTACATTTTAGAGCCATGTTTATGTTTAAAATATCATGTAACTTTTTTTTTTTTTTTGATACCAGGGATCGAACTTGGGTCCTTGCACTTGCGCAGCAGGCGGCAAAACCACTGAGCTAAATCCCTAGCCTCGTGTAACATTTTAAATAATAACATTTCCAGGTGTTCTTGAGGAATTATCTACTCAGTGAGTTCATGGCATAGTCAGTAATATAGTTACTGTCATTTTACTCTCTGTGAGGCCTTAAAAATATTCTCAATATATGAATATTACTACTCAAAAATATCATAATTATGGTACTGGAAGTCAGATCTGGTTCCAAATATGGCTCTGCCACTTACTACCTGTGTAAACAAGGGCAAGCTGCTCCATCTTTCTAATTCTTCATTTTTTCATTTCTTATTGTCTGGTCTTTTTGAAGATAAAATGAAATGTGGCTGATATTTGGCTCCAAAAACTTCTGTTGTTAAAAGAAAACAAGTCATCCAATAGAAATATTAATCCAAAGTCTTGTGAAGTCAGTTTCTTCACATGTGAAACCAGTGTATAACTGATGTGTGATAATTTAAACTTAATTTTAAAGAGTAATTTAACAGGTGAACTAATTTTTAAAATAAAGTTATTATACTGAAATAATAATGGAACTCAGGCTAATACTCATTATTTTCTTGCACACTGCTGAAAAATACAGTGACAAATTGATCATTTTCCCCTGCCATTTCTTTTACATGTTTTATTATGGAAAAATTTAAACATATTCAATAGTAGACAAAATAGTCAAAATAGTATGGAGTACTCCCATGTACATGTCACCAGGCTTTAACAGTTACTGTCTCGTGAACAGTTCTGTCATCTGTACACTTAATATTCCCCCTGTCATATTATCTTGAAGTAATTCTCAAATATTATTTCATCTGTAGATGTCTGTTATGTATCTCTAAAAGATAAGGAGTGTTTAAAAAAACAAAACATAAAAGATATCTTTCAAGTGGATTTGGTTTGGTTTGGTTTGGTTTTTCTGTTTTTGAGAAATATACAGTAGTGAGAAACTGAAGCAAAGCCCATATTGTTCCTGCTTAGCCTGTTTCACTGCTCTACCAGGTGCTAATCTCTATAGATACCATTATTGGCCTCATATCCTTTTAGGCCATCAAAAAAAAAAAAGTCCAGCTAAAGTGTCAACATATTAGCCAGTGACCAGAAATTTAGAAAGAGATTATACCATTTTCCTCTTTTAATCTCAGCTTTCCTATATATTTACACTTGTATAGATTTTTGGGCAGAACCTTAGGAAGGAAGAAGGAGAGAGGAGTAACAGGACAGGACAAAGATTTTGGAGTTGTTTTTGTCTGTTTTTGATTTCTGAGAGGAATCTGCAGGTTTGGCTATTAGGCCTTTGGACTACATCAAACCTTCTCATTTCTTAATCCACAAATGTTTGAGTTTTTGATGGATTGTGGGCTGGGAATATTTAACCAGAGCAAATGTGATCCTTCTCTTGAAGGGTACAGTCTGGTGACTTCCTGTTTTGTGCTTGAGGGTTGAGGAATGCCTTCTGTCCAGAGACTGGAGAGCTTGAGACTTGTAAGGACCCAAAAAGACAGAAGCTGGGCACAGGCTGCTTCTTGGAATAGTTGTTAAAGCTCACAAAAGAGAAGAGACATCAAGGATTACAGGACACATGCTCTAGTTTAGGAATAAGGATTATGAATTTGGGTGAAAAGCGTTTCCCCTCCTGACTTCAGATTCTGATCAGGCCTAGCAGACAATAAGGATCTTCATGAATCTTTGTGACTTCATCCCTCAAAACTGAGTTTTAATATTTTTTACTTAACCCATTGTCCTCTTGTCCTGAAGAGTTTATTAGGCAAGAGATAATCTTCTGTGATATTTTTCAATTTAGAGGAAATGCTTGGGCTTATGATTATCTTTATGAAAACGAGCTTAGGAAATAGCACAAACAGTAAATTATTCAAGTACATCCAATACCTAACTTAAAACGTGAGTTTCAGGCTCTTTTCCATTGTACTACAGAAAGAAGGGGCAGAAGGAATGCTTACTGAATGGGTCTCCTGACTGCCAGGCTTTTTGCATGTGCTGTCACATATCTTGTCTCATTTATTACTTACCACAGTTTTGTAAGGGAGGTGTTGTATCTTATTTTGTAGATGAAATCACGATTCAGTGATATTGCAAAGTCAAGATTACTTGCTTAGTAAAGGGTTATTTAAACCAAGGTCTTCTAATAGATTTTATTTCTTTCTGCCAAATGAGGTTAGTATGAACAAATTGTTAAGAAGAGTCAATTGAACCTAAAATTCCGGCTTGATTTTTTTATTACAAATAAGTGGTGAACTTGTGGTAAGAATTTCTAAGGTTCAATACAACTATGTTTTATTTAGTGAAGGGAGAATAAAAGAAAATGTTCTTAAAGATTTTGTAGAGAGATTTTAAGATTTATCAGTTCACATGGGAACCAAAATGGAGCCTTTGATCCAGTGAAGATAATACACTGAAGTCACTTATTCATTTAGTTATAGTTTATAATTCTGTTAGGGAACACTTTGTAGCCTAAGACCTGTAAGACACTCTTCGCCTTTATTAAAGAGGTCGTGAGGAGAAAGTACTCAATTAAAAAAGAACTTGCTAAGAAATATGAGATACTACTAAATTGTAGTTCCTTCTACTTCAGATAATTACCTCTCTGACAGCAGGCTCTGACCCTTCTTATGTGCATTCAGGTTTTGTATTTACAGTGAAGGATTTCATACTTTTTGGATGTCAAAAGAAAATTGTAGGTCTTGACAAGATTCATGTAAAGGGTCTGCTCTTCTTGAGCTTCTCTGAAGACAAACTCTTATCACTTAATATTTACTCTGAAGGTAATTAGTTAACTGCTCATAACTTCATTTGCCTAAAATAGGGATATAATGTAGTGACTTCATATGATGCTTGTGAGGAACTAATGCATATAAATGATATATATTTTATGTAAGATACACAGCACAGAGCCAAGAAGATCATGTTATCCTTTTCTATATTGGTGGTGATAGATTGATAGCATGCTGTATATGCATTATACTCTGAGGATGTGAAGATGAGTGAAGCTTAGAATCCAGTAGGGAAATAGTCCTAACCAAGTTTGTCAATATCCTGTGGAATGTTAGAATGCTAAGGGGATACAAGGAAAAAGTGATGCTACGTGCACAGGGATGTGGGAGTAATTTGGAAGTAAAGTCCTGAAAGTTGACTATAAAATCAACTCTTGATCTGTGAATTTAAATACCATTTATTCCAAGAAGTATAGATCTTGGAAAATCTTGGATTACAACTCCCATAGCTACCTTTGATTAATTATGGACCCTAGTGATATCTGAAATTTCCTATTTTGGCGGCTAACATACTTTTATAGACTTTCCTTTTAAAACAAAATATTTTCCTTTCCCTTATTCACCAGGGAAAGTATAAGCCAAAAAGAGAAACTTCCATAGTGTGATGCAGATTCTGAGCCATCTCAGATGTGATCATGTTAATATATATTTTTACAAAAAAAGAAAGTAAAGAAGAGAGGGAATTTTGGCTTTGGATTTCAATAATTTTGGTTATATTTAATAATTTATATTTTGTGTTTTAGATCCAGTCCAGTAATGCCAAAAAATAGTAACTCAAGTGTAAAAAGAACCAATAATAGAATGGTAGTGGTGGTGGGTAATATGGGCTACATTTAGATGAAAAACTTCAGGCTGAAGACAGTCATTACCTCTGAGCACGAAACTTAGTTATCAACTTCCCAATATCCAGGACAACAAAAGTAAAACACAATGATTTATGTAACTCTCATTCTCTGATGGAAGTAAACATATTTTGAAATAAGACAAATATTTTTTTAAAGAAATTTGTCTTGTAGGTCTCTAATCATGGGATATTGGTAGAAATGATGAATTTTTCCCTTGGCAACAGATTTTTCAAGAAAATCCAAAGAAGTTTAACATCTTTGTTAAACATGGAAGATTCTAATCTTCTCTTATTATTAAAATCTGAGATCATATTGTTAAGCCACAATTCTATAAAGGCAAGTCAACAGGGACCAACATGTACTCTATAGTTTTCTGATGATATGACTTGATAAATTAGAAAAATCTAATAAAAAGGTACATTAGAATATTTTTTGGTTTTTAATAGAGATGGCATCTAGGGCAAGTGCCTAATAGTTTTGAGAGGAGACATATAATTAATGAATATCCGAGGGCACACAGCCTATGTTAAAAAAAAGATATGCCTAAGGTAACAGGTGTATAGATGCAAAGGATAATATTTTATAGTGTAAAACATAGTGTCAGATTTGTATTTTATTTGTTCTTGATGATGAACCACTCAGTTTCTTTCTTTCTTTCTTTCTTTTTTTTTTTTTTTTTTGGTACTGGGGATCGAACTCAGGACCTGCCACTCAGTTTCTTGAAGAGCAACTCCCTGTTTGTTGACATTGAACTTGGTTGTAATTCTTCCCCAAGGTCTGTACTTTGGACCTTGAAGAGAGAGTTTCATGTTAGATTTTGAGAGCAAAGTCTTTCTCTTTAGAAGGAAACCTTAAACTGAATCCTATGAGATATTTAAACTGGTCAGTCAGGATACAAGCAACACATGGCAACCCCAAGTACTGTTTATAATGAAGTGAATCAGTTGAAATTGCTTAGCTTAGTGGTTCTTGAGTCGTGGTCCTGTGTCAGACTTAGCAGAAATGTGAATTTCTTGAGCTCGACCCAGACCTTTCAAATGAAAAACTCTGGGAGTTGACTCAGTATTTTTTTTTTTTTTT
>NW_004624733.1:16114639-16134013 GCF_000247695.1 Heterocephalus glaber | reverse complement strand
GTGAATTTCTTGAGCTCGACCCAGACCTTTCAAAAGACCCTTTGGATCAATAAAGTGTGTTTTTTTTTTTTTTTTTGTACCGGGGATCGAACTTGGGACCTTGTGCTTGCGAGGCAGGTTCCAGAACCCCTGAGCTAAATCCCTGGCAGTATTTTGTGTTTTAACAAGACCTTAAGGTGATTCTGATATATTCTCAAGTATAAACAACAATAGCTTAGGTTATCATCTGGATGATTTAAAAAAAAATGCTTCAGATGTGCACACCTGTAATCAGCTGTTGGGGAGGCTAAGGAAGGAAGATTGTGAATTCGAAGCAGCTTGGGCATCATAGCAAAAACCTGTCTCAAAAATAAGGTAAAATAAGTTTCCATAAATGATTATTTTCCTCGTGGGCTAATTGCAATTTAGTTGTTCTCCTGATAGTGATAGGCCAACAGGTTCACATGCTTCTTGTGGTTACTTTTGAAATGTTAAGGGAGTCCTGGTCATTAACTGTGTGCTGATATAGATCTTCTTATTTTTCCCTGGCAGGAAGGATTTTTCAGGTATATATTAAAATGAAGGATCTTGCCCTTTGAAATAGGCTGTTTTGTCAGATGATTTGTATTAACTTTGATTTTCATTAGTGGTATTGTTTTTCAGTTAGAAATTTTTCTGTGATGTAGAGATGACAAAAACTGAATCAGTTACTGACATGCAGTTTAGCATATTAAGTATAACAGGATTACAAAATGAAATGAAGTCTAAGTATTGTAATAAAATATGCTTTGAAAATAATTAGCCTTGAAAATAATTAATGTATTTTTATTTTCCTGCATGATTATTAAACTCGTGTTCTTAAGTCAAAAGTCCTGGGTTCAAATTATGCCTCTTCTACTTACCTGACATTGATAGTTACTTAGTCACTGTGAGCTTTCATCTGTGAAATGGGATGATAACTGTACGTCACTAATTATAAGTTTTTATAAGGAATAAATGAGATTGTACACATAAACCATAAAGTTAATGCCTTATATTATTGTTATTACTATTACTACTACTTCTCCTGTGGTTAGCAGTGGGTAACTTAGAGATACATTTGACCTATCTTCATCCCAAGAGAGAAAATGATATGTCTTCTGTGTCTTTTGTAGCTTTCAGATCTCTGATCTGATCTTCTACCACCTTTATTAAGTAATATTTGATTGTCAGGCACTGGCCAGCATGTTAATGTTCTCAGTGCCTTTAATACAGAATGTCTCTTTAATTCAAATATATGTCTTAGGTAGCATGGTCCTTTGACTGCTAGGACCATTACTTTTTGTAAGGAAGCATCACCAACTGGAGTGAGATGTGGCCTTGAATCCTTGCTCTGATCCTAGCTGAACTCTGCAGTAACCTGTCTATACAGTAAACTGTGTAAATTATCCTTAGTCTCAGCTTTTATTATTAAAATAAGAATAATACAATCTAATTTAGGAGATTTGAGGATTAATTAAGATAATATTAACAAAATACCTAGACTAATGTTATGTACTTATCTGTGCTCAATAAAGGAAAGTTGTACATTTTTACGTTTTTTCCCTTTAGACTGTCATAAAAAACCGGCAAAGATGGGTTGAAACAAATAGAGTTGTTGTTTTTGGTTTTATAGGAGATTCTTTGATCTTTTATCTGAAATCAAGACTCTTTATTCTTTCCTCCAACAAATTGTTTAAGTAATTGTTTTTCAAAAAAAAAAAGCACATTACTTTGCCTTATGTATAGCACAATGAAAATATATTGACTGTTCTGTTACGAATCTAAGGAGGCTGAGAATGTAGCTCAATGGTATAGAGCAGTGATGGCGAACCTTTTAGAGCTTTCATTGTTAACAAGTAGCAGGCTATGGTATGCATGTAATAGGTTTGCCACCATTGGTATAGAGTGTGCTTAGCATATGTGAAGCCATTGGTTCTAGCCCCAGCACCAAGGTGGGAAAGAAGACTCTAAGGGTTCATTTGCTAACTAATCTATTGTTTACCCCTGCCTTTTTGTGGACAAAAAGTGATCAACTTTGACTAGTTATTTTCATTCACATTTTTGGATCCTGCCATAACTGTCCTTATAATTTATAAACAGAGTGTCTTAGAAGAGCACAGACATCTTAGGATATTGGAAAGTTAAAATACAAAAATAGCCTGGGAGTGTAGCTCAGCGATAGAGTGCTTGCCTAGCATGCAGAAGGCCTTGGGTTTGGTTCCTAGCACTGCAAGAAAAAAAAAAAGGCAATTTTGGAGCTTAGAAAGATATATTAGAGACCTAATAAAGCCCCTTCATCTTATGGATAAGGAAAAAGTTGTAGAGTACAAATGTGCTCCAGCAGAGCTGAGGCTTCTGTTATCTAATATTATACTCATTTATGTTTGTTTATATTGTTCAAATTCAATCACAAAGACCTGTCACTTAACAAATTTTTTGTTTTGCAGTGACTTTACTTTCTGGGAAATGTATCCTAGAAAATAAATCAGTAATTATATTTGATCCAATTAGTAATTTAAAGAGGCAAAATCAAGGAATGAAATATGGAAATCAAACAAGCTTGGAAAGCTTTGCCTCATTATTGCAATCTTAAGTGGTAGAGATTAAGATTTTTTTTTACATTTATTTAATGTTCCTTAATATGGAGATTAGTTTTAATGGTATATGCTTTATGAATGAAAGTGATGCTTTTGTTGAAGTTATTGTTTTGAAATCAAATCATTGTCTACTGAGTTCAGTGTGTTTTGTGGTTTTTGATGTTTTGAAAGTGTAAAGAGTATTTAGAAATAACATAGGTGCCTGATACTGGAGTAAATCTGCTACTTTTTGATCTACACCTATGAAATGCAACTCATTTTCTTTTTTTATACCTAAATGCTATTTTAAAAGGTGCTTTATGGCTGTTTGTGTTTACAGGATCGCCCCAGGACATTTGACATGCACTCATTGGAGAGTTCCCTCATTGACATAATGAGAGCTGAAAATGATTCAATTAAAGGTAAGTTGAGAAGTTAAACTATTCTAATTTAGTGAATAGTTAAAATATTTTATTTGTTTAATCTGATGAGCAATATAGAAAATATTGTGGAATCATATTTTGTATCTAAGTTTCATTAATTTTACATATGAATTTTTGTTTAAAAATATTTGGTGTACATCTACAATAGCTACCAATTAAAAGTGCTGCCGGGCCAGGGATTTAACTCAGTGGTGCTGCCACCTGCCTCGCAAGTACAAGGTCCCGAGTTAGATCCCCCATACCAAAAAAAGAAAAAAAGAAGAGTGCTGCCTTGGCACTTAAAAGATATGAACCATAGACTTCATTTTTTAAAATATCTCAGGTAAAAACGTTCTCATTGCCTAAATATATATGTCTGCCTGTTGTTATGCTAATGATTGTATACCAGAAGAGTTTAAATGTTGATTTTTTTTTTTGCCTAGTTTCAAAGTTTAAAAATGGCCAACAGCTTAACAATTAAAATAAATTTAATAATTTTCTAATTTTTTTTTATATATTATGTTTGAAAAACAGTGCTATTCTTCCTTGGATTTTGCTTTTAATTCTATTATACTGCCTAGTTGTGTCACCTTGAATAAGACATTCATTTTGACTAGGCCATTTTTATGGTAAGGGACTGTTAATCACCTGTGGGTTTTTATTTGGCTGTTGTTGTTATTTATTTATTTATTTATTTATTTATTTATTTATTTTAGTTCACTTGTAAACTTTGTAAAAATAAAGCACAGAGCTCCACCGTACACGTAAGATGGGGTGGGAGTTGGTATGTTCTTTTTTTTTAATTTTTAAATTTTTTTAAGGGGGCACAGGAAGGGTTTATTAGGCAGAAATTTTAGGACACACTCAAGAGTGGAGTGCAGGTGCTCAGAGAAATGAGACGATGTAGCATGTTCTTTTTAAATGTCTCAGGTAATGCTAACATGTAGCTAGGTTGAGCCAGACTAGATGTTCTCTAAGGGCCCTTCCTCTGCTTTTGTGAAAACTACTCCAGAAAATAAAACATTTTTCTTCACACATGTCTGTTTACTAAAGTGCAGGTTTCTTTTTCTTTCTTTTTAAGAAATTTGGAATGTTTGTGTATTTGGTCACTCCACTTAAGTTGTTTGCTCATTTATTCATTCACTCATTCATTTAGTGTTTATAAGCCTACCTGTGCCAGATACATAGCTTTATACTGAGTTCAAAGGTAGCAAAGTAGCCTGCTGTTTTTTGTGGGGTTTTTTGGTACAGGGGATCGAACTTGGGACCTTGTGCCTGTGAGGCAGGCAGCAGAACCACTGAACCAAATCCCCAGCCGTCCTGCTGCTTTTTGAGTTTGGCTTACTGTATTATTAATGCAGTAAAACTTTTAAGTATTTTTCAACTGATCAATAGGGGGTAAATTTTTTTAATGAGGAAAGCTTTTGGGGCTTCTGGAGAGATGAAAAGTGGTTATTGTGAAAAAATATCCATCCCTCTCATGAGATAAATTTGAAATAAAAAATTTTAAAGATTCTTACTGAATTCCTCATGAAATTCTAGTGAACGACTCTAACTCAGATTCATTTTCTATATCTGAAGGAAGATATCAGAGTTGGTTTTATGTTTGCTACTTTTTAGTGTTCTGACTTTGTGTAATGCTTCAGCCTCTTGGTTTTCTCATCTAAAAAGTGAAGAGTCTAAGGCCATTTCTAGTACCAGGAAAAATTGTGTACTTAAAAAGTAACTGAAGGAAAAATCTGAATAAGATCTGTGGATTATACAATGTCAGTTTCCTGGTTTTGTACTGTGATTATGTCAGGTGTTGCTATTTGTGGACACTTGATAAAGGGTACAGGATATCTCTGCTACTTTTTGAAACTTGCTATGAAAATATAATTATTTTGAAATTAAATGAATAGGAAAAGATAAAACTGAAGGACATTTGTTTATTCTTCCTGTACAGTATTTAATTTCTTCAGTTTTTTGTTTTGTTTTATTTTTGGGAACCTCCTGTCTGCTAAATACTAGGGATAATAGGTAGTAAGAAATATTCTTTGTGATAAGTGCCTATGGTTTTGATCAGAAAAATCACAGGCTAAAAAGATCAGTAGATATAAACAGTATGTTTTATGACATTTTTTTTTTTGGTACTGGAGATCGAACTCAGGACCTTGCACTAGCAAGGCAGGTGCCAGAACCACTGAGCTAAATCCCCAGCCCTATGTGACATTCCTAAGAAGCAAGTCTCTATAATTAGTACTTAAGTTAGATATGAAGAGTTTGCACACATTATTTTTAGATTAACTGCAGGATTTCCTTGATTTATCAGTTTTAGCCAGGACATCTCAGGTTTGTTTCTGTCTTCTAGTTTATTAAATGAATTATTTTATAGTGTCCACCTTTATTCTATAGTCTCTTGTAAATTCATCCTCACCAATTTTTACTTAAATTAAGTCTCTAGCTAACTCTATAAGGATAATCAAAAATTAAGCAACAAAAAAATTATGTGTGTCGATCTATTCTGGGAATGTAAAGATTTTGTAAAAGTTTGACTTATAAAAGGCAGCATGACAAAATGGAAAGACCATGAGTTTTGTTATCAGGTCTGGATTTAAGTTGCCACTCTTAAAATCAGAAGTTTAAAAGATATGCTATATCTAAAAAATTCAACATATTTCTTAGTTCATAGAAGACACTTAATAAATGATATGGTGTATGTTCACCAATGAGAAAGCCAGTTTCAATTTAAGTTTAGGTATTAAATGAACTTAAGTGTTTTTTCCTTCAAAGAGCAATAAACAATTCATAGATGAGGGTATAGTTCTATAATGTCAGTTTATGATTATGCACAGCTTTTTAAAAAAGATCATGAACTTTATATTATTGTATTCTGTCACTACTAAAATGTAGTTTTACTCAGGGGAATACATTTTTATCAACCTCTTTGAATTTAGTTAGTTTTAGAATATTGTTGTTTATTTTTAATAGCAATTTGTGAGATTTTGTTCAAAGGTGATAATAAAATTTGAGTGCCTTAAACAAAGTAATATGTTGTCTTTTCAAAATAGGTATTTAAAAGCTGCCAATCCATTTTGAAAGTAAATAAATAAATAAAATACCTCTCCCAGTGCTCTGCTTCCTTAGGAACAAAAAATAGAAAATTGGTGTTAATTCTGTGAGACTAGTGGAGAACAAAATACCTCTCAGAAAAAAATAGTAGAAATTCAGTTAAGAAGAAAAAAAAAGAAGATTAATTTGAGAGGTTTTTTTTTAAATACTTCATCTTATCAAGGTAAAATTTCTTATTTGGGTTAATTTTATACTAAGAATATTTAAAATATGTTATGAATGACCTTGTTTATTTTTATCCCTCATTTGGAGTCCTGGGAGATAAGTGGTTGTGTGTTAAATTGTAAAGCCCCAAACTGACAGAAATTACAAGTTGAATCTGTTGATGTGGCTTATATTAATTAAAATCAAAAACAAGCCAGAAAATTGAATTTATATTTTTCATTTGAAAGAAAACAATCTCCCTTGATGTAGTGGGGTTTAACATTTCTACTTTTGCTATTAGCAAACAAGATGATTGATATGCCTAGAGACCTTCAAATATAGTTTTTAAAATTTCTTTATGAATGTGTTTTTAACTCCAGCAGGCTTCTTGGAAACTTTTTTTTTTTTAACAAATGTTCAAAAGGAGGACTTAGCCTTCATTTCATAATTTATGTAAATTGTTTTGTAATTATAGTTTTTTGGGGGGCGGCGTTGGTAAGAATTTTAAAGCTACTATCATGTTCTCCACGTACAGAGGGATTTAGCTCTTTTGAGACAGGAAGGGTCCTTCCTATATTTTATTTCCCTGTCTTTTCTCTGGTCAGCTGGCAGATACATATGTTATTTATATCCTGGAAATTGTGCATTGCCTTCTCCCTAACCAACGCCAGTAACAATCCACAGAAGATTGTCCCGGGAGACCGATTTTGTTTTCTTTACTGCACACCCAGTCTCATAAGCCAAAAGCCTGAGGTACAGGCTGATTTTAAATTTTGATCTCCTCTGTGGCAGTATACTCATTGATACAGTATTGTTAGCTTTAACAAATGTTTTCTTCTTCTGGACAGAAAAATATTTATTATTTTGGAAATATTGCATCTTACTGTTGTGGGGGTTTTTTTTTGCCTTGAAATTGGTACTTATTATTTAGAAATGGAGCAGCATAGAATAGATTAAATAGAGTATATCTATTTTCAGCCTTCTGAAATGTAGGTTGGAAATAGTGAAATAAAGATTCATAAAGCAATATTATATTCAGTATATGTAATAGGAGAGATTTCTGAAAATTAAGGAGCCTTTTTTCCTCCCTGTGTCTGAAGGGAATAAAGAGGTATAGCAATAAACCAAGAAATAGTAATTTATATAATGATAGAAACAACACTGGATAAAAAGATGAAATATAGTACTTGAAAATTATCAGATGTCAGAATATAATAATTTACAATTTCATAGTAGTGGTTGAGTATGTTAAATATAATGTATGAAATGACTTAATATCCAAATTGCTTTATTTCACTAGAAAGCCAAAATGAGACAGCAAAATTTCTGAGAGCAGCATAAAGGCAACTGTTTTTCAGTCATTAGTTAACAAGATTGTGAATCATAATATCATATTTTTCTTTTGAATATGAAAATAGAATTGTTTCCATTGTTCTGGAATGTATCTTGCTTTCACTTTTTGGAAGGGAAGAAGTATTAAAATATCTACCACAACTCCTGTGAGTTTTGGGCATTTCAAATACTGAATTTGAAAGTAAGTAATAATGATTGTAGTTTAGAAATGGAGTCTTTTACATCTCTCCACTTTCTGAAGAAGCCTATTCCATATGTAGAGTGCATTCATTTAATAAGATTCTATTTTTAGAGTTGTGGATCTACTCCAAAGATTCTTCACATTTAATTCCTGACTGCCAACCCTATTTTGACCTTGCATGTGAAAACACTTTTGGTATTTTTTCTTCTTTTACACGTTATATTTAGGGGCCCTTCCTCTACTATTTTTCATTGCTGTAAATTTGTTTGAAACAGATGCTTAGATGAGTGGGCAAGTGATAATTCCATCTGTGCCTCTTTGTTGCTAAGCAAAATATTTTATAATTTTCTCTATAGAAGATTATGAAACTCAGTTGCAATTTACTACATAATGCTTATTGCATTAATTTCAAATAATATTTTTAAATATCACTGCAAAAAGTGATTATTGGGATAATTATTTAAATTCCATATCTTTATTTATGAGATAACAAATTTGGTGCTGATTTTTTTAAAAAAGATATGTAGTATCTGGGAAACCTTTTTCTTTGATTCACAATTCTCTTACACAATTCTCTGTAATTCAAATTAGTCACTTAGTTCTTTATTTTAGAGCAAAAAATGTTCTATACTGATAAACAGATGTTTTGGAACAGATTTTATATGCATAGTAACTTTATATAGACTGAGATAGCTCTAGCTAATTGTTAAGAATTGCTGAATATGGGACTAAATTTTGTCATTTACTTATATTTTGGCATATGTTGCAATTTGAAATAACTTGGGCATAAATAAAAATTTTAAAAATGAAAGCAACTCCTACTAAAATAGATTGTGTTGTTTTAATATTAGAATGATTTTTTTCAAACAGGAATGGTGCTCATGGGGGTGGTTGTTAATCCTAAGATATTTAACCTTTTTCTATTTAAATCAGTTTGCCTATGGCAATTTGAGTACAGATAATTCTACAACCTAACCCAACTAACCTTTTTAAAGGATTAGATAAGACATTTTCTTTTCAGAGATATCTAATGGGGCATGATACAAAGTACCATAAAGAAGAAATGAACAAGGCAAACTAGTTTATTTTACTTGGATTCATAAATAAATTACTACTACATGGGATCAAATGTCTCCTGGCAAATTGGGGCACCTTTAAATATTAGAAGTGTTTAGGGCTGGGGATTTAGCTTAGTGGTTCTGGTGGCACCTGGCTCACAGGCGTAAGTTCCCGAGTTCTATCCCTGGTACAAAAAAAAAAAAGAAGTGTTTAGATTTATACTGAGCCAGGCCACTCTCCTGCGTACCAGGCTGGAGCCTTCCAGAACCAGGCTGGTTCCTTTCTAGTTCTGTTTGGATGATACCAAGTAATTCAAAGCATGGAGCAGGAGAGCAGCTGAGGTCTCCAGAGAGTAGAAAATTGCCTTATTTCTAGAAGCCTCATGAGTAATGGAGTGAGGCACATAATCAAGAATGTAAGCTAAACTGAACTACAATTAAGTTTGTGTTAGCTATTTAGAAATGAAAGATGTTTCCGTTCCTTGTGTGTTCTCCCTTTCCTGACTGCAGGACATAGAATATCCTAAACAGCCTTTCTCTTTGGCCTTGACTTAGTGGTGCCATAGGATGGGACCTGGGCTTCTGTGTTGAGGTAACTTCTCTTGTGAGGAAGCAGAGGGTAGAGTGGCATAATTTTCTATGCATTACTTCTGGTTCAGGGCCTATTCTTGATTTTAACTGCCTGCTTTTTGGTTTACTTTTGATCAGGACTTACTGGATTTCTCACAGCCCTATGCAGCAGAATTTACCAAGGACTTTGAACAGTGCAACTATTCAGTGCTTTTTCAAACTTGGTGTTGCTTTTACCCCCTTACCCTTGCCGCCCTTAGGGAGGAGAAAAAGAAAAAATACTTGGGAAAGGAAAATATGCGATGTGTAAATGTTGATTTGCTCATAGAATTGAATCGAGATCTTCTCTCACTCTGCCTCTCAACTGAAACTAACTCAGTTCCTACGAAACATATCCATATCCTATTCACTGGCCAAATCTCATGTGGCCCATTTCCTTACATAGCTGCACTAAGTCCAAAGTAGTTAGTTATCTTGTGCTTTTTATCTTCTATACATTTGCCATATATTTGACCCTTGTTTTTATTCTGAAATCATATAAGCAGTTGTCACAAAGGGAGTGTTTGTCTTATGTCATCCATGATATGAGTCCATTAATACTTGAGCACTCCCCTTATTTTCATCTTGAACATTGAGCACAAGGAACCCTATTTGAAGTCTGGAAATTGAGTGATCATCTTAAAACATTGTTGCACCTCTAATTTTACTTAGGTTACAGGTAAGGGTGAAGGGGATGGGTGGGGGGTAATAGCAAGCTTTTTATATTATTAGAAAAGTAAAGATCCTAAATCTTTCTTTAAAATATTCTTTTATTTCATTAACTTTTTTTCTTTTCAATTGTATTAAGGTTCTCAAATTCCATGGTTTTGGTGATTCAATTTTGTTTGACACATTCAGGGCAAGGATTGGTAAAGGAATAAACTAGATATAATACGATATTTTTAGAGGTAACAAGTCAGAAAAAAGCAACAATTAGGTAACAAAAAGTACTTTTCTTTAATGTCTTACTTTGTCACATTATTGCCTACAACTTACACGAGTGGGTTTTGCCAGGTAAACAGACAAAAATAGTAATATTCTTTATTTAAAAGAGAAATTTAAATGACATTTAAGTAGTAAGATTTTCAGACTTTCAGCAGTCTGTCGATAATGCATACTAGGAACTTCCCTACTATGCAAAAGAGAATAGATCCAAAACATTTATAGAGATGCATGTTGCTCATGCTCAATCTCCAAATTAAGGTAGTGTATTATATACCATTGCTAGTGCCACTTACTTTTCTTTTTTCCTTTTAAATTTTTTTCTACAAAATTTCTGAAAATTATAAAGAGAAATGACTCTTACTGTCTCATTTCTTGACAGCTACTGAAACATAAAATAGCTCTGTATACTTATATCTGCTTAATAAGCCCTTTGTTGCCTAAGAAGATCTTAAGGCCTTCCTTGATCATGTTACATAATCCTGGACTATGTTATTGGGTGACTTTGGGGGAGGTAAAGCAATGCCATGTGATTCATAGCTGTCATAAAAATATCCAAGATTCTTTTCACATTTAGTTTAAGAACAGGAAGGAGGGAACAGTTCACAATTGTGCCACAAAAATTATTGCTTCCTGACATGCATGGAATTTTTTTTTTGGTACTGGGGATCGAACTCGGGACCTTATGCTTGTGAAGCAGGCAGCGGAACCACTGAGCTAAATCCCTGGCCCTGGAATTTTTACCTGAATGTTTTATGCAGTTGATTAATCAGCTGTACGTGCCAGATTTGTGATGTTTTTCCTCTCATGATGGTTCTGTTCTTACTACCAAAGCTTAAATAAAGGCAAAAAAACCCCCAAAAAACAAACTTCAGTGAATTCATTGCTGTTTCAACAGTACAGTTCATAAAAGTCAGACATATTAACTACCTTTAACAGTTATTACTCTTTGAAAAAGCTATTGAGATGGCTGTGCTACTTGTAGGCTTCATTATTTTGTCTAATTACTGGTTTTTAGTTCAGTGTCACACCAGTGTAGTCAGTTCTAAAAGCAGGGCTTTGTTTTATTCCGGGTAGTACCTGGTAACAGTCAATTAAGAATTTTAGTGGAACTCTAAAGGGAAAGCAGTTCCATAATCTGTTTGGAATCCAATTGGGCAGATGCCAGTTATACATTGGGAAAGAGAAGGAGAAACAAACAATATCCTCCAAATCTTAGTCCTGAAGAGCAGCCATGATTAATTGAAATATAAAGAACTTTAAAAAGTCTAATTTGCACTGGCTATAACATTCTAAATAATAAATGCCTGACATGATGGGCTACATGGAGATATTTAAATCAGTTACTTAATCTCTTTATTGTAATGATCAAAGTTGTTAGCATATAGTACTCTTCCTAAAATGTTAAGAAATAAAAGGAGAGACATTTAGGATTATATTCAGACCTTGTTCTGCCACTATCTGCTGTGTAGGTTTAGATTAGTCACTTCTCTAGAGCTTAATTTCCTCAACTGTAAACAGAAGTGTTGAACTTAATGATCTTTAAATTATCTTTGGCAGCTCTATAGTCTTACAGAACTTAAAATTTTTATAGTTTAATGACTGAAAGTAGCATGTAAATATCATGTGATTGTGGGTGTAGCAGTATTGAATACTGAATAAGGTGTAGAAGGGAAATAACCAGTAATCAAAGTAAGTTGAGTGAAGGCTTTGCTTCTAGAATGTATTTTCTGAAATTGGCATAAAAAATGTTTAGGAAACAGTTGTTTCAACTTGTTCTCATGAAATGTTTCTGTTCTGCATTTGTGCATCATAGACTTCTTTAGCCTTGGGAATTATTTGGTGGATCCTGTGAACCCATTAGTGAGCAAGCATTTTAGTTAGGTGATAGCTCTGTCATTTAAGTATGCATGATTGTCTTCCAAAAGAATGTGGATGCTGATGTAAGGCAGTTAAAATGCATTTAAATGTGTCACTGAATTCATATTGTTATTAAGGTTATCTTGTTAAGGTTTTAGTTGCTTTACTTATGTTCATCGGGTTGATACCATCCATTGTTATCATGGAGAGAAGCCTCTATGAAATATTTTGTTCAATGTAGGTCTTAATAGTTACTAAAGGTTATAAAATATTGTTCTAGAAACCTTGCTAACTCTTTTTTGTACCCCTGCCATTATAATGCTCTTCATTAAAAAGGGAACATAACATAAGTTTAGTAGAGGAAACGGTGAGGAGGACGACAGAAAGAATCCCTAGATCACTTACCCTAGATAGTCATCTCCACCAGATAGTATTTTGGAGCTTCATCTCTGACATCTGAAGCCATCCTTTTGCCCCTTTAGGCAGGGCTAGGAGAATGAGGATACCCTGATGTTGTGTAACATGGAGTTCTTGTTAGGACTGGAAACAGGTACTGTTGAAGTCTCCTTTAAACCACATAGTGTGGAAATACCCTGTATTTGAGCTTCTGTTTATATTGCAGATTCTCAAAGCATTTTGGCATATTCTGTGAACCAAGTAAATTGAAGAGCACTTTTGAAGCATTTTTCCTTTTTGAGGTAGATCTGGACATTCTGTAATGACAACAGTGTTAACAACCAGTTCCAAATAAAAGGGCACTTCAGACACAATTTCTGACTTTTACTCCGTGGCCCTTCAGAGATTATCTTTAATGCAAATCCTTACAATAACCTTTTGTGTTGGTTTTCTGATCCACTTTATAGTTGTAAAAATAATTGAAGTTCAGAGAGATACGGTAGCTTCTGTAAAGTCACTTAGCTTTCTGGTACCTAGAGTGTTTAGATAGAAAACATAGTCTCTGTCTCCTAGTTGACCTACACATTTATTGTATAGCTTTAATGAGGGAAAAAAAGAAAGAAAATGTAAACTTTTTTTAACATTATGCTTTGACAGGGTAAATACCAAAATTTGTTAACTTTGAGAGTCTGGGACCCATATTTAAAATATGTATTTTATCATCAGAATCTTCTATAAAAGATTTGGTGCTCACATTTGCTAGTTTCACATTGAAGAGTAGAAGTCAAGATAGACTCATTGAGGGAATTTTTCTAATCTGTTTTTTCTCCCCTGATTCTGATTCAGGTCTGTCATGGGACTTAAATATGTGTAGGCCTCAAGATATTCAAGTACACTGCTTTCCCTTCCCACATCCACCTTCACTACACTTTGGATATATCTGTGAAATCCAAAGCTGTCTGAAGTCATTCATACAAAAAATATGCCTGAAACATCTTAGTATACCAGGCACTATTTCAGGCTGTTGGGGGTACATCAGGCACTATAAACAAAGACTCCTGGCCTGATAAAGCTTATTCTCCAAATGATTAACAGACATGATTGAACGAGCTATTTATTATTTAATTTTGAAGGCTAACGAAGAAGACTCAGAGCTTTGAGTATCTGTAGGAGAAACTAGAACTGGCGCTTTTGAATGATAACAAAAAAGATCCTTAGATCAGTATGAAGCTTGAGCAAATGCTTCCTTAAGGTTCAGAAAGTTATCGGGCTATGTTAATTAAGAGATTAAAGTTGATGATTGGTCTAGGTACAGAGAAGCAACTAGTAACTTAGTTGATTATTAGGGGGGTGGGTTTAAATTTAAGTGAACAGTGTCAAGAGCAGGTGTTCATCAGTGTGGGGTAGTAGAGTGGACCCTTGCTTTATGAACTCAATCAGTTCCCGAGGGCTGGTTGTAATTCAAATTGGTTGTAAGTCAGACAGCTACGATCTGGATGTTTACCTGGGTACATGCTGTAGATAACAAGAGGCAGATGAATCTTCCACTAACCTAATTAACCCAAGTTGTTCATATGTCAGACTGGTCGTAACTTGAGGGCCCACTGTATTCTATTTTATAAAAAAATGGTTATAAAGAACTCTTATTTTTTGTTTCTGTGGTCAATCAGGGAAGTGTTTACATTTCTTCTAGGGTTTTCTGTCTTATATTTAAAGTTCTCAATAATTTACAGGGATTAGGCTGGGATTTCATAAATTTATTTTGATTCTTTTTTTATGTTCATGTCAGTACAGACCCGTTTCTAAAGATCATTTTTACCTTGGAAGAAGTTATAAAATTCCTTGTTTACTCACTAGTCCTTTCAAAATGTGCCTCTCTTAACCCATTTTTTTTTTAATCAACTTTTTTGCAAGGTAGAATTTTAATTCTCTACATTGGCTTCTTTTGCTTTTGTTTTTTTTTTACTACCCATTGGTCTGTTTTTCTACTTTTTGTGATATTGCCTACCCCTTTCCCTCTTATAAACTGGCTTTGGCTGGTTTAGTTTGGAGAAAAGCTGTGCCAAGGTTTTTAGAGCTAAAAAAATTTGCCATTAATCACTGGTATCATAACATCCTCTTAAGGCAAGTTATCTTGTTGCTCTGTCCTCTAAATGTAGCATCCAGAATCAGAAGGCTTCTGGCAAGGATAAAAATAGCCTTCTTTCTTGATGGTTTGTTGTTAGCTTTCCTGGCAGTAGGAAATCTTTTGAATTCCTTAATTGGGTCAGTGCCTTGCTAGCTTCTCTCTAGACATTCCCTTCTGCCTGAAATTCTTAGATGCTTTTAGATCTTGCCACTTTGCATCTGCCTTGAGTTATAATCAAACAATTTTTCTTCATATAAAACATTCTTCAATCTATAGAAACTTATTCCATTGACTTTTACTTACTGAGAGAAATTGATTTTTGCTACTATTACAATCTGTTTTTCAACTGTCCAATCACAATTTAAAAATTAAATTTGAGTTTTTTGTGCAAAAAGACCTTCCCTGGTTTAATTAACAGGAAAAATTTTAAGTTGAATTTTCAAAGTTTTCCTTGCAAATGCTTTTGCAATAGAAGAAATTTAGATGTTAGAAGTTTTTCCTCTTTTCTTCACTAGAGAAGAAATATATCCCTGTTTGTAACCCAGGGCATTTGCAAACTTTCATTTCTCAGAAATTGAAAATCTTCCACATTGCCACACCCTAAGGTTGGGACTTAATAGCCAAAAAGAATCCTCCCTCTTCCTTTCTCTCACAAGTGGAAAATTGTTGGTTATCTCTGGCTTATAGTCGGAGAAGGTAAATAAGTTGATATTAATTAGGGAGCTACTGTATACTGGGGGACTTTTCTTGCTCTTCTGCAAAAATTTGTCTCAGGAATATAGCAGTTTTGTGAAGTAAATGGAAATACAGATCTCTGTTTTCCTGAGATTTCTTTATTTCTCAAAATAAAAAAATTAAAAAGTGCTGCGATTGTAGCCTAGTTGAAGAACTTGTGTTCAGTTCTTAGTACCACACACACACACACACAGGCACACACACACATACACACACACACACAGAGAAGGGTAACATACAATGTAATAAGTGTCAAGGGTGCTATATGGAGCATTTGGGATTATCTGAACCAGAGAATGGGTGTCTTGGGGCAAGGAAGACTTTGCATAGGATATGAGGCCTAAAACAACAACTGCCTGGACAAAAGAGTAGAAAGACACTGAGGGACAGATAGAAGGAAACATTTGACAGAGGACTTAACCCAGAAGCAGGTTATAAGCCAATTGTTCTGAATGGCTAGAATGCATGTGAGAAGGGAAATGGCACTGTGTGAGACAGGAAAAACATGAATTCAAGGGATTTTAGAAACCTTGACTTTGAAACGAAAAGCCAGATTCATCCCAGAAAGGGTTTTTGTTTAGCCTAAACTCTGTGTGTGTGTTTAATGAATTTTAAATGGCTTTTTGAGAAGGAGCAAGACTCTTCACTTGATACTAGTCCTAGCCAGTTCCTGCGGTGTGATTTTGCATAGAAATGTCTTATGGGAAGTTGTTGTAGCACAGATAGGTCAGAGAGTAAAATAAGGTTACCAATTTTGATTTGCAGAGTTACTTTTAGGTAAATAATGTAAATTATTAAAATTACCTTTAATCATTAAGTTACAGAGCATATTGAATTTTTATTAGTTTATATTGATATAGGTTCTGCATTTGTATAAGTAGAAAGTTGGTATTTGCAACCAGTGACTTTATTATACATTTTGAGCCTTGCTATATATCATTCTGATCACCACAGTACCATCTTGCTGCAAGTCTCAGGCATTGTTGATGAAATCAGTAGATGTTTAAAAGGCAGATAGAATATTTCCTTTAAAAAATATTTATGGCAATACAGCTTTGATTTACTCGGATGTGTACTAGATAAATTTAGCAGAAGCAGAAGTAGGAGCATTTCCAATTAAGAACAACCACAAATGTGTATGTAAGTGGATTAGAAATTTTTAATGGTGTTCATTGAAAACACCTCTCTTTTCCTTTGGCATATACAAGTTTTTTTAGCATGAGCCAAATAAAAAATTGACTTAGAATTTTATGCTACATGTCATTATGTAGGATTACATGGATATGTTTTGGATAGCCTTGCAGAGTAATTCCTTATTATTGTTTCTTGGCCTATACCATGTTGCCAAAGATGCTGGCATGACTCTGAAAAAGATGTTATAACATAAAATCTAATAGCACCGTGAACATTTGATATATTTTAGTGTTTGTTTATGAAATTGCAGCATTTATATCATTTCCTGCTGAATCAGCCATACCAATAGTATCTGGGTTCTCTTTAGAAAATAACTTTTATTTTACCTAATTATGAAAGCAGTCCATGTATATTGTTAATATATGTCTTACTTTTCTTGTTGCTGAGACAAAATACCTGACACCCAAGGTTAAAGAAGGAAAGGTTTATTGTAGCTCACAATTTGTAGAGGTTTCAATTGGTAGTTGGCTGGCTCCAAGGCAGGGTGGCGTGGCAGAGCGGCATCACAGAGAAGAAACAGTTCATGGTGAGCAGAAAGCAGCAAATCAATGAAGTACCAAAGAAGCAGCAAGTGACAAGTGAGAACAACAGCAGCCTTTTTTCTGTTCCTCATATTATATTCAGGCTATATGCCATTAGGTCTGGTAGCACTCACACTTTGGGATAGGAGGTGGGTAGCAGGCCTTCCCATTATCTACACTCAGAACTTGCCACACCAATCAGTGGAGTAATTTATAGTTATACACCCTTAGTCCCAGCATCACACGCTCTAGATCCAGCCACCTCTGAAAAAGCCCCACCTATGACCACATGAGGCTTCAGGTGGGCATCTAGACACAAGCCATAACAATATAATAGGGTATTTTCTTTTCTCCTTTCATCTTTTGGCTAGGTTGCTTAGAGTCTTAAGAAAGTACATACTGTTCTTTAAGGCACTTGTTCTTAACACCTATTCTAAGTCAGTCTATTTGGTAAATATTGGTTCTTTCCAACTTACAAATGCCTAGCATAGACTTGTCTAGTTGTTGCATGGATCTTTTCTAGGCTGTAGAATTTGGTAGTATAGTTCCCCAGAGTCACACTGGATCAGTTACCTATATTTGGCAAGGTTGAGTCATGTCACCAAATATAACCTATGCCTTCTTCATGATGTATGCCAGGCTTCTGGTTCCAAATGCCACAGGTGGCCTCTAGAGACTACTACTTTCTTTTCATAATGTCTCTCAAGAAAAAGGACTGCTGGTCAGACAATATTTTTTCCATTTATAACACAATACCAAGAGCCTTCTAAAATTGAATTTTGCCCACCAAATAGATGCGCTTTCATAAAATCCTAATGCCTTCCTTCTGCCTTCAGGAATTAAATTCTAGTTGTACCAAAACCTGGATTGTGTTTAAAGATAGACAAGTTATTAAAAAATCAACCAAACAGAACCTGAGGCACTGGATTATATTCATATTCAAATATCTCATTTCTTTTTATTTTACTATATTCATTTGTGAAATGCTGGTGTTTCAAGTTCAGTGGAATGAACTCACTGAATGTTAGCCTGTTGCCCAAACAGGAAACTGAAGATGACAAGGTAAAAATGACTGTAGTTCTTAAGGGGGTTATTATGTAAAAGAGATAAGAGAGTTAGCCAGTAGCTATATTATTATGTAAGAAGGCTGGCTATTGGTGTGAAGCTAGAAATAAAATATGGTGAGTTAACTTTATAAAAAGCCTTCCTTTTTTGGGAGAGGTGTCCTGGAAAAAGGTGAACCGGAAAAATTTTTTGAAAAAACTCTTCAGAAAACTTATATCCATACAAAACCCTGGTATATGGATGTTTGTGGCAAATTTACTCACAGTTGCCCAACTTAGGAGCAACTAAGATGTCCTTCTGTAGGTAAATGGATAAGTAGACTGTGGTTCCTACAAACAATGGAAAACTATTCAGACATCAAATCACAAAACGACAGAGAGAAAACATAAATGGATACCACTGAATATAAGGAGTCAATCTGAAAAGGCTTTATTGTATAATTTCAATGATGGGACATTCTGGAAAAGAGAAAACTGTGGAGTCAGCAAAAAGATCAAGTGTTAAGGAAGGGTGAATAGGTGAAGTACAGAGAAGTTTTAGGGAAGTGAAAATATTCTGTATGATACTACAGTTAAGAGCACACATCATTATACATTTGTGCAAACTCATGTACAACACCAAGAGTGAACCTAATGTGAACTGGAGGTTTGGGTATTAATGATGTGTCAATGTAGGTACTTAAATTGTAAGGAATATACTACTATAGTGGAGGGTGTTGATAACGGGGTGGCTAGGAAAGTGTGGGGCAGGAAGTATATGGGAAATCTCTGTACCTTCCTCTCAAGTTTGCTGTTAACCTAAAACTGCTATAAAAAGATAGTCTTTTTATTTCCCATTCCTAGCCCTCCCTTCACACCCTCCACCCTTCCCTATTTACAAAGACTTTATTTCCATTTTTGCCATTTCTCATCATTTTTCCTTTCCCTTCTTTCCTTTGCCCTGCCCCTCCCACTACCCCTACCCATTTGGACCTTTTCTTCCTATTTTACATTATCAATTATTCATTCTAATCATTGATACATTTTAGGTATACAATATAATGACATTCATCATTGGAAATTTGCACCTTTACATAGTCT
>NW_004624733.1:16038846-16105297 GCF_000247695.1 Heterocephalus glaber | reverse complement strand
TTAGTGTCATAGTTTAAAATAACTGAGTGAAATAAAGAGTTCGGATATTTCTTTTCATTTCTTGTCCCTTTTTTTTTTTTTTTTTTTTTTTTTTGGTACCGGGGGGTGGAACTCGGTCTTCGCATTTACTTTTGAATGTGTATTTCACATTTCTGTGTGTTGATATTGCTTTCCATTAGCCAAAGCTCATTTTAAGACCTACAGCCTCCAGGAAGTGTTCTTTACTACCTGTATTCTCATCATTCCATAAACAAAAAGAAACAAACATAAAACCTTGCCTGTTGTATGTGGTGAAGGAGAAATTGAAAATTATTTTTGTGATGGAATCTCCTTTTAGTTAGTGTTTGAAATTTGTGCTGTGGAACATGAGCTTGTTGAGCCTGAAAAAAATTTGGTAGATGAGAGTTGTTGAGAGCATCAGCTCTTGTGAGGAGGCTGGTGCAATTTATTACTGCCTCACTTGTTTGCCATACTTTAGTATTTTCATGCTGCAGTGCCAGAATTAATGCGATGATGATGATGATGATGATGATGATGATGATGATGATGATGATGATAAATTCAAAGAAAAGATAAAGGGAACTTTTCCCCAAATATTTATGTTCTGAAATTTTTTTGGCCTTTAAACTCTAGAAAGGAAATTAAATGATTTTTTTTTATTGATGCTTATATGGAAATTTTTATTATGAAGATAAACTGGCTGAGGTTAACTTTGTCTCAAACTGAAAGTTGATATCTTTGACAGTGCAAAGGGCAAGGATAAAGAAAGAACAAAAAGATATCAAGAGGGAAAACTTGCTGGCTCCTCAGGCGAGACCCAGGAGTGTGAGGTTATAACTACTCAGGTCTACCATTCATCTTCAGGGGACCCCAAAACTTGATTTTGTCAAGTGTGATCAAGTGTTAGGTTTTAGTAACCAACCAACTAGGACTAGATGTCAGTATTCACTTATAATGAACAATAAAGCTTATAGGTCAGCAATAGCGAACCTTTTAGATCTTTCAATGATACAAACAGCCCACTGTAGCACCACTGTGTTTGCCACAACTGTTCTAGCTAGATCAGATGCTGAAAGTGAGTGACAGTCTCTCTTCAGCAGCAACGTCCATATTATAGCAAAAGATTGCTTAAAAATCATGAAATTAAAATTAGGCAGGACAGAGGACATTGAGAGCATTTCTTAGTCATCTTGATTAAGGCATAGGCATTTGTCTCTCTCCTCAGTTGTATTTAAAAAACATTCTCTAAAGTGGATCACATCTACAGATAAATTAATCTCCATCATATATTGACTCTTAGTAGCTTTGCTCTTGCTTTAGTTCAGGTTTTGGCGATACTTATATTGAAAATCTAGTATAATGAATTAATTGTGCTTAATGAAGACAATCTCAAGAATTAAAAAATATAAGTATCTCCCATCTCTGGAGTTGTTGTGAAGATTAAATATATGTAAATCATTTAGCATAACTCCTGGCAAATAGTCAAACTAAAATACTTAGAGTGATGGGGGATGAGGAATATTAGTGCTAAAGATTTAAAAAAAGAAAAAATACAAAACAAGAGATTAAGATGAGTCTGTAAAAGCTGTTTATTGTTAAACATGGTTTCTTTGTGTATTATGGAGGTAGATAATGTAAAGCTACACTCACTTTTAAATGGCAGACCCTTCACATTTTATAACTATGCAGTCTTTAAAACTGAAAATAAAAGCCTAACACATTGTGTCGTTTTTAGTCATTGTCCCACTTTAAGACTGAAAGGAACTCTAGGTGGCTATTGCTCACATTATGGTCTCCAGAATCCTCCAATTTTTTTGCACATGACAAAATTTCATTTTTTTCTTTTGGCTGAATGGTATTTCATTGTGTATATATACCAAATTTTCTTTATCTAGCCATTTGTTGATGGGCACTTAGGTTTTTGTATATTGTACCACAGTAAACATGGGTATATAGGTATTCATATGGTATGCTAACTTTTAATTCCTTCGGGTATATATTGAGGAGTGGTATAGCTGGATCAAATGGTAGTTCTAATTTTAGTTTTATGAGGAAACTCCATATTGATTTCCATAGTAGCTAATTTAGGGTAAAAGAATTCCTTTTAAGCAAGCCAAATTTTAACACTTACGTGTATATCTTCTCCTCTGAGAATGTCTGTTCATTTAGAAGCATCAACTAAATATTTGCTTATTGGAGAAGAGGAAATTCATAAGACATTTTTTAAAGGCTAGCATAAAATAGTATCTCTTGATTATAGCTCTTTTGAGTGAAAAGAGGAAAATTTCTTGGAGAGTAGAAATCTATCAAAAAGGAGGGTATAACTTACAGAAGAAAGGTTGATTATAGTCACTTAATAATGTACCATGGTTCTAGTTGCAATAACAAGGGGCATGTTGAAAGATCTCATCATGAAAAAGATAATATGTATAATATCTTTTGCTAATCTCATTTGCTGCCTATTTTTATAAGTAAGAAAATTGAGTATTAGGGCATATAGAAGCTAGAATTGTAATAGCTTCTCTAAAGTTCTTCTAAAATAGTAGTTCTTCTACAATAATAGTGCCATGTCTTTTTCATATCTTATGAATGCTCTTTGAATATTACTGTACCAACAAACAAAATGTAAGCTCAAACCAATGTGACATAGTAAATTTCTTTAGCATATGCATAAATTAATTTTGTGACATTGAGCCTGTTAAATTAGAGGTTGATTTATAAAATCATTTAAAATACTTCCTTGTATTTTTTGTTGAACCATATTCCTTGATCTTTGTAGAGATTGTGTCAGCTTTTTGGTTCTCCCATCTTTATTTTTTTATGTTTACAGATTAACTTTTAGTTTTGAGTCTTTGATTTTTTAAAAATACTGATTTACTAATTTGGCCATTTCTCCCTACTTTTTGTTTGTTTGTTGAGATGGCTTCTCACTATATCACTCACTTCTGAGCTCAGTTGAGCTCCCTCAGTCCCAACTAGCTAGGCCTACAGGTGTCTGCCACTGTACCTGGCTCCCCCTACATTTTAAAAAATCTTGCTGGAAAAATCAGTTATTTGATAACATCTTTTCCTCTGAGCCACCCCCCCCCCCAACAAGTAGAGTTGCTTCTCAACAGGGGGCAATGAGGAGTGAAAGTAGATGGAGAGTTTAAAGTAGACCAGTTACCTGAACAGGATCAGTTCTTCCCTGCCTACTAAGACCTACTAATATTTTATCCTTTGTGGCCTAATATCCTGTTCTTTACAGAATTAGTGCTTTCATGTAGGGAAGGATACTTTCTTTAATATACTTGTTTTTAGTATTAGGTATCAAGAAAACCAAAAAGGGTCCTTTAACAAATCCAGCGACATAGAATATGCAATAATGATGAATTCAAATAGAACATAAAGAGATAAAAGAAGTAGTGAAGATTTCATTCTTTTGCCATTCTAGTTTCTCTCTCAAAGATTCTTAACAGTTATTTCTAGAAAACCAAGTTTTGCATATCCCCATGTATCTATATACAGTATATTTTTAATTTTTAAGTTTACACAGTAAGGACTATTCAATACATGCTGAGACACTGCAAGCAAATGACTTCTTAGAGAGTAGATGTCAGCATACAAATATGTACCATGTATTTAAATGGCTGCATATTAGGTACTCTTTTCTTGTGAATGTGTCGTATTTTGGACAGTTTTTCATTGTTAAAAAAAAAAGAGAAAAAATTGTTTAAGAGGTAAAGAATATTTCACTTTTATAATAGAATATGTATATTTGGGAAGAGAGAGAAAGAAAAGTTCTGACAAATATTTCTGTACCTTCTTTGCACAGATTAATGGACTATTTTACTGGAGAAAATTTGATGACAAATATAGGGCTAATAAAATCATTTGTAGTGACACTGTAAAGACATTTTAGAAATAAAGTATTTATCAATAGATCTAATAATGCGTATCCAGAAATAATAAAAATTTATGGCTGTAATGTTTCAAGCCCATTTTAACATTCTTGAATCCTGTTAGTCCTGAATGTTAAATTACTGAGGACTTCTTTAATCAAAACTGAGTCATAAAAAGAAAGTAGGTACATATATAAAGAGTATTCATCTTAACTGTGATGAGGATTGGGGAATTTTTATTCAGTGGTAATAAATGCATTTAGAAAATCTTTTACTAGCCTACTCTTCAGTTAAAGGAGAATTCTGAACTGAGTTTATTTCAGCTGACTTAGCCAGAACTTTTTCAAAACATAGATTTCTTTAAACATAATTAATGTCATTCTTTTTACTTCCCCACTTCCTTGGATGTTTGCAAAATATCAAATAGCAAGCAACAACACTTTATAGTCATAAGATTGGAAATCTGACATTTTCCTCAGGAAAGTGACAAGGATGTGTGGTACGAGTATTTCATCATGAGGTTTGTTCCAAATATAATTGAAAATAGGTGAGAAAAGGATACTTACTACATCTTTCATGTGTATAAGGAAGTGGCACCATTAGCATTCTGTTAATACTATATGTGGGTTCTGGTTACATAAATAGATTCACCTTGTGGAAAACTCATTGAATTTGTGGTCTGTTTACTTTTCTACCTATGGCATATAACAAAATTTACACATTCTCATCCTCCACGCTTCAAAATGTCATTGTGTTTATTTTTTCAATACTAGTTTACATTAATTTATTTGTTTGGGAAGTTTTTATAATTGTAAACATTGCACAAATATGGCCTATATTTCCTTAAGAAAATGCCTGCATGGTTTTCAGAATTTAACCTCAGAATGTAACTATAAATTTCTCTATATTAACTACTTCATTTTGAAATACATAATCAAAATTTGAAAGTACATATTTGAAGATATTTTATTTACCCATTGGTCCACATCTTTTACTGCTTCCTAAAACTATATTTATTTTTAATGGAAGCTATAAAAACCCATGCTAGTTTTGTAGCTTTTAAAAGTCTACTGTTTTCAAATTGTTTTCTCAGATATCTAAGCAGCATCAACCTACTTTTTAAGATAGAACCAACATTTTCAAATCATTGTTTTCCCAAACTCCTTTCTCTTTGAAGCTCTTACATAAATAGACTGTTCTTAAGCAGCAAGCATCTGCTTTTGATATCATTGGTCTTTCTAACCTCTGCTTGGTAAGTTTGAAAATAACTCTTTCTTACTAAACTTCAGCTCTATTAAATTAAACCCTGATAGGTGTTCCTCAAGGAAGATTTTATGTTGTTTTAATCCGTTTACTCGAGTACTTTGGTGAAATCTAGTGCTAAAGGTTGAAATATATTTTAGTATGAGACACAATTTCATTTTGGAAAATACTCACATGGTACTTCTGAGTTATACTTATTTAGCATTTATGTAGAAGGCTAAAAATAAAAGCCCTGACCATTTTGTATAGTGATTTATTAAATGTGCTATTACTCAAAAACCTATCCTAGCCACGTTCCTCCTTGTTTCATATGCTTCTCTTCTGGCCACCTTTCCCTGCACATTACAGCACATCTTCCTGTGGCACTGCCAGGCCTAGGATGCTTTTCCCTATTTTTTCTTTAATAATATCCATTGCAGATACCACCTGTCCCTTCCACTCTAACCAGATCCAGGTGCTCTTCCTCTTCTGTTCTGTCATACCCACCCCGTGACTATTACAGTCATTCCCCCTTATCCCTAAGGGATGTGTTCTAAGACCCCCAGAAGATACTGAAACTTAGGGCAGACCTGAGCCCTATATCTACTATGATTTTCCACATATATTCATACATATTGATATATAGTGTGTGAGATAAAATATAATTTGTAGATGAGACCCAGTAAGAGATTAATCAGTATAACTAGTAATAAAAACAGAACACCTGTAACATACTGTAACAAAAGTTATGTGAATGTAGTCTCTTTTTCAAAATATCTTCAGTGACTAATAGGGCAGGTAACATGTACACCATGAATATGCTGGACAAAGAGATGATTCACATCCCAGGTAGGACGGAGTGGGAAGGTGCAAGATTTCATCATGTTACTTAAAAGGGTTGCAGGTTAAAACTCATGAATTTATTTCTAAACACTCATGAACTTATTTCTAGGATTTTTCATTTACTATTTTCAGACTGAGGAGACCACTATAACCGAAGTCATGGAACACAATACTGTGGATAGTGGGGGAGGCTACTGTATAGGGTATATTAATTATCATTGTGTACCACATTGGTTTATGTGGCCTTCTGATAGACAAGGGTGCTAGTTCCTTGAGGTCAGGGCCATGTGATATTTATGGATAGGGCCAAGCAAAATCAATAAATATTTGTTGAATAGAATTGATGCATTTGGACAGGCTAGGCTTTAAGTATCAGTTTGATGTTTTCTCAAAAATTTCCCAATTTGAAGTTTAAGCTGCTGTTTCCTGAACCTTCAATAATTATTTTTCCTTTTCTCCTTGGCTACAACCTGCTTGGTGATATAATACCGAACTTTTTATTTTTTCAACATTTGGGACTTGATATAAAAGATTTGATTAGGGACACAAAACTGTTGGCTAAAAAACAGTATATGAATTGCCTAAAGATTTCATTTGTTATGATTTTTTTTATTAGGAATGAGCTGAGAATACTATAAAATTGTTTATGCTGTAATGGTAAAAAGTCATGATTTAAATATTGATGTATCTACTAAATTGCTAGTTAATTGGGAAATCGGAGAGAAAATATTAATATAGTAGTAGTTGGTGTAGATCATGTTACATACTATCTTAGTTTCATGATGGTTTGGACCTTGGGTGATAGTTTTTGTTAAAATTCGATAAAGATTTACTAGGTGTGATTGGAAAATATGGTGAATGTGTAAATTTAAAATGATTATTACAGTCAAAGTAAAATTGCCATTAACCCCCTCAAAATACTCCCCCTCACTTTGAACACACTTATCCCATGATACTTGACTCTTTCTGAAGTGGTTCTTGAAGTCCTCTTTTATATCTTCAGTTGTGTCATCCTGGCTACCTTGATATCCTGAATTGCTTCAAACTGTTTCCCTTTCATGGTCATTTTGACTTTGGAGAAGAGCCAGAAGTCGCAAGCTTCCAGATCTACGGAATGTGGACACACTGTAATGTTTTTCTGAGTTTGCCTTTTTGTTGGATGGCAGCATTCACTGGTTTTTGATCATGCATTGCAAAGGTATGAAAGAGGCCTTCTGGAATTGTTTCAGAGTGTTGCAAGAATGATGAGACAAGTGTGTTTGAAGTGAGGGGGGAGCTGTCTAATGGAAATGATGACGTGTATTTTACTGTAATAATTTTTTAAAAATAAACATTCATCATATGAGTACTGCTTGTATAGTATCTTTGAAGAACTTTGAAGAAAATGCATTAAATTGATTTTTCATGATCCAATTCCTTGTTTTTGAGACATTTACTAGGAAATTAAGTATATGGCCATTTTTTTTTCCAATTCAAAAGCCGATAGATGAAATCTCAGTTGATTCCTTTGACTGTGTTTGAAAGGTTATTTTTTTGTTTTTTTGTTTTTCTTCTCATTTGACATGCAGCAAGGACATATGGGCGAAGGAGAGGTAACATTATTGTTTCTAACTTTTCAATGTGTCAGTTCTATTTGGAAAGGAACCAAGCTTGCTTAGTTTTTAACCTTTGTGGGGAAAGGTAGAGGGGAAGTGAAATATGGCTTTGATCCTTACATTATTTCTGTGTTGTAGTTAACACCTTAGACATTCTAATTTGAAGGAATTAATGAGCTGTAGATTACCAGAACAAATTACCAGAACAGTAGCATTTGAATTCAAATGATTTCCCTATATTATATTAGACGCTTGACTTACATATATTAAAGAATTTCTCCCTTTTTTCTGAAAGACATTTCTTAGGAGGGCCGGGAATTTAGCTCAGTGGTTTTGCCGCCTGCTGCGCAAGCACAAGGACCCGAGTTCGATCCTCGGTACCAAAAAAAAAAGACATTTCTTAGGAGAAAAAAAATTTTTTGAAGGAAAAATAGAGTCAAACTAGTCTCAAAATACCTCATTTTCTTGGAAGTTTAATTATACTTAAGTAACTTATATCATCTTGTTCTATTAAGTAAGTGACTACATTTTGTTTAAAATAAGCTAAGTGATTAATTCTATAAATTTCAAACATTGGGGTAAAACACTCTAGAAGTGTTAGGGAATTTTAAAGATTCATTTCCTAAAGATGCCTGAGTAAACCCTATTTTTGCTGTCTGTAATAACTTATTTTACAAGAAATTAGAACAGTTAAAAGGCTTAGAGTTAAAATGTAAGTGATATTTGAAGATCATTCAGGAAATAACATCCAATTTCATAATCATTTTATCTTTGATGTATAGAATTGTAGGCTAAATTGCTACAATAACACTATTGTTATTTATATTTAGTAATAAAAGTTAAAGACAAGTGTAGCAACAAAAGCACACTGGAATGTTTGGATGAAAGAGGAGCACTTGAGATACATTTCTAGATGACCCATTAACAAATTCCTTATGTAGTACCTAGTAGTAAATTGGAAGCCTGAACAGTGATAAAGCAGTGCTTGAGAGATTCTGCAGTTATTTGTAGCTCGTTTTGTTTATGATATAAAAGTTCCTATACTGCTATCAGGCAAATATGGGAAGACTCTTACATACAGTGGCATGTCTAATCTTTTCTTGTTATGTATTCTGGATGGTACAATTTTCAAATGGCCAATTTAATGATACATTTTAGAAATGTATGACATAGTTGGAAGTTGATAATTACTCTACTAGTAATATATATAATATATCTTTAGCATGCCTCCACATTTTAAATTCCATAAGACTAGACAATGAAATTGAATAACAGCATTAAGTGGGTTTTGTTATATCCCATTTGTTAAAATTAAACTAAAATGAATACTCACTTAAAAATCAATTTATTATTTTAAGCACATTCTTAGGAAATTATGCAGGATATACCATTTGACTTTTGAAAGAAACTTAAGTGACTTGCATCTTACAGCTAAATTTAATGCTTAGTGACTATATTGAAGTTGCCAGTGGCCATGGGACCCTGCCAAGACAGTGCAGTCTGCTGCCAACTGCTTTCAAAAGAGTGCTTTCTTCTACTGTACTTCCATGTCACCTCGCTGAAGTTTTTGAATCCCAGTAGGATACTCAAGCAATCCTCCATTTAACCATGTACTTTCTCCCTGATTCAGTTGGGAATTTAAGGTGATGAGAATTCAAAGGCATTTTCTAACTAATCCTAGTATTCAGTGAGAAAAACAAAAGAAACAGTTTTATTGAATCTGCTTTTTCCTTGTTTCTTACGTATAATAATGAGTGGCAAGCAGCATTTTCTGTTAGCTTTCTGTCCTGCTTCCTGTTTCAGGTCAGTCTTCACTGTTTCCAATGGAAGATGGATTCTTGGATGATGGCCGTGGGGATCAGCCTCTTCATAGTGGCCTGGGTTCACCTCACTGCTTCACTCATCAGAATGGGGAAAGAGTGGAACGATATTCTCGCAAAGTATTTGTAGGAGGACTGCCTCCTGACATTGATGAAGGTCAGTATAGTAAGAAATGTTTAGAACAGGTGCCTAGATGGTGGACTAGCAGAGTAGGGAACTCATAGGTAGTGATTTTTGTTTTAACTGTATTATTATCAGGCTTCAGTTTTTCAGTCTTGACTGCATTGTTCTCTGTCCTTTTTATCATAGAATAAGATTAGTTCACAGAAGGAAGGAGGGAGTAGGACTGTGGAAACTAGCTAAAGCAAGGAACTGGCTCAATGACAATGAGTAAATATCACTGGGAAAACTTCCCCAGAATTCTATTGTTGTGGGCAAACACGAGGCTGTCTTTCTGTCTGTGTGTGCTGCCTTGGCCAAATTCAATTATGTGTTCTTCCATTTCTTTCCCACCTTTTATGAGCTTCATAAATGTATAGTTTATTGTTTCAGAATTTAAAATCTTAGCTTAGGTATGAACTTTGGAAAAATATAACCTGCAGTTGAACTATAAGAAAGGGAATTTTAAGTTACATCATTTTGTGAATATTTTTTCATTCAGCAAATGCTTACATGCTTTCCAAACACCACGAACTATTCTTAATCTTCTTTACAGTTAGTAAACAAGATGGAAGGTCTCTGCTTGATAAAGTTTACATTCTACTGGAGGGAGGCCCATAAAAAATTGTGCAAACATACAGGAAAATATCAGAGTAAATACTGAAAAATAAACAGGAAGATGTGATTAAGCAATGCAGGTCAGGTAGTTAAGGAAAGTCTCTTTGAAGAAGTGGCATTTGATCTGAGACTTGAGTGGGGAACCGGCCATACAAAGATTAAAAGGGACAAATTATCCAAGAATACGCAGTTGATCTTTGGGTCTGAGTGACCAGTAAAATTAAAGTAGATCACATAACCATCATACATGTTCAATTGCTTTCCTCATTTTTTTTGTCTTGGTTTCTTGAAAGAAAATAGAAATAAGCTAATTGATCTTATGAGAATAGAATCATTTCCCTAAAATCTCTAAGTTCTTATCAAGCTACTTCGTTTTACTTAAAATGATCAATCTCATGGAAGGTTGAGACAAAAATGGCACTAGGAAGCCAAAGATTGAAATAAACACAGGGACTGTTTTATTTTGTTTTGTTTTTTCTTTTTTCTTACTATGAAATGTCTTGGTGAAGACTGCTGAAATTGTAATTTAATCTGATTCAGTCTCCACCCTGCTATCAGAGAGCACAGCTTGAATATTGTATTCTGTAGAATTGTGCACTAAAAACTACAGAAATTTTAAGGGGAAATAGAGTTAGAAGCTGATCATTTAAACCATAATTTGTACCTGAAACATGAACAGAGAATTAGTACCTTGGACAGAACTTCGACAACTCAAGCAAGTAACTCAGAATGCTTGGGGTTGCATAAAGAAATATTGATAATGCCAACAACTGATTAAGCAGAAATCCTGGCTTGCAAGCATGATGACAATGCAGATTAATGAGCCTCTGATCTCTTGAGGATGTGCAGACTGCTAGGAGTTCTGTAAGTTTGAGGTTACATCTCTTGTGGGAGGGACCTGGTTTTTAATTTTCTTATAATAGAACTGGAAGTGTTCCTGCATGTGCAGTACACAAGGTGGGGGCTTTTTCTTTCCTGATGATTATAATTCTATTCTCACTATGTTAGCTGAAGTTGCATAGAAAAAATCACTAAAGAACCAGTAAAACTTCATATCATTCTGATATTTCCTATTTATCAATCTGACATGAGCTAAACTATACTATAGAAACAAGTATAGCAGAACAGACTGTCCTGTTTCACAGTCTAGGGGAGAAAAAATGGGCAGATACAAATTGGCCAGTTGATCAAGATTAACATGTACAGCGGTAAGACAGGGCACCATAGCATCATTATGGTGATGTTTGTGTTTGGAATACATAATATGAATCTAGTCATGAGGAAAGAGTACAAACTCAAAGGTTAAGGTCATTAAGTCAGTTTGGGCTGCTATAACAAAGCAACATAGACTGGGTAGCTTATAAATGGAAACTTCTCATATTTCTGCAGGCTGAACATTTCAGGCTCAAGGGACTAGCCATTTCAGTGTCTTGTAAGGGCCTGCTTTCTTAGCACAGGGCATCTTCTCACTATATTCTCACATGGAAGAAGGAACAGGAGGTCTCTGGAGACTCTTCTATGAGGGTGCTAATCCCATTGATGGGGGCTGTGTCCTGATGACCCACTGAGGCCCCACCCCACATACCCTCACATTGAATATTAGTTTTCAAAATGTGAATTTGGCAGGGAGTTGTGCACAAACATTCAGACCATAGCAGTGTGAAACAGGCAAGAATGAGGAGCTATCTAAATTGAAAAAGACCAATACTTCAGGGATGTGACAACTAAATGCAACATGTGTTCCTGGTAGGACCCTGGATCAGAAGGGGGGAAAAAAGAGATATTATTGGGATAGTTTTATATTTAAATAGTCAATGATTTGGGTAGTAATGTTAGATTGTGAAGGTTGTACATGGGAATATAAAAGTAATCTTACTTTTTTTTTTGGTACTGGGGATTGAACTCGGGACCTTGCGCTTGAGAGGCAGGCGCCGGAACCACTGAGCTAAATCCCTGGCCCCTAAAAGTAACCTTACTTTGAGCAGATAACCAACAATAGTATTTTGGGATTATAGAGCATCATGTCAGAAAAGGATGGATGGATGGATGGATGGGTGGGTGGGTGGGTGGTTGGATGGATGGATAAGTGGCTAGGGAGATTTTTGCATGCATACAGATAGAGGGAGGAAGGGGAAGAGAGAAGGTAGAGAGTAAAGGCAAATCTGCCAAATATTAATAGATGGTGAATCTAGATGAAGGGAGTATAAGGGGTGAAAGACTGTTTTGTACTGTTCTTGGAGAGAGTAGATGTGAAACTTTTTTTAAGGACTACTACTTCCAAGAAATGACCCTAACAATATTTAAATCTACTTTTTGGTCATTCCCTTAGATGAGATCACAGCTAGCTTTCGTCGCTTTGGCCCTTTGATTGTGGATTGGCCTCATAAAGCAGAGAGCAAATCCTATTTTCCTCCTAAAGGTAATTCTCAATATTCAATATATAAGTACAATTTAATCCTTATATTATTTATTATTTAGCCCTTTCATAAATGTTTACCTTCACTGCAAAAATTTTTGTTAAACTCATTTTTCTAAATGTGTCCTTAAAATTTCTACTTATTATACTTTTAATTCAAATTTAATTTTACTCCAAAAGATGTTTTAAGATACTATCAAAATGAACTGTATGTTGATAATATCAGACTTTGAATATTGTTTTAATTTTTTCATATTTTTCTATTTTTTTCTTCCTAAGTTTTACTTATCCTTCTACCCCTCAAAGAATTACAAAAAAGATAGGAAAACATAAAAACCTTTTTTTTATTATTTGCTATTTTGTCAGGCTATGCATTCCTGCTATTTCAAGATGAAAGCTCTGTTCAGGCTCTCATTGATGCATGTATTGAAGAAGATGGAAAACTCTACCTATGTGTATCAAGTCCCACCATCAAGGATAAGCCAGTAAGTGCAGTCTAGCATAAAATAGCTTTTTTTTTTAATCTCCATCTTCTCTTTTGTTTGTTTTTGTTTTTTTGGTACTGGGGATCGAACTTGGGTCCTTGCGCTTGCAAAGCAAGTGGCGGAACCACTGAGGTAAATCCCTGGCGCCCTCGTCTTCTCTTTTTGAAAAAACATCTGGCTGTTGTAGTTAATTGACATAGTAGAATCTAAATAAAAAGTCTTTATTATTGTGTTCCTAACATTGACATTCTGTATACCTATGTATATCATTTTGACATTGAATTTTGGGTTAGTTGAAATATTGATAAGTCTTTACTATTTAAAGACAGATGTATTATGTACATGTACCAACTCCCCACAATGAAAGCAATCATTACATACTGCAAATATATAGTAATAAAAATTAAAATTATAAAAATAAACACTTTGCTTGAGAATACATTTTATTAAAGTTGCTGAATTTTCTCTGAATATCAGAATTCAAATCATAAATATCTTCTGTGGCTTCTATCTCCTTCCTCTCTTTGATCAATGTTTTACCCAATACTATCCTTAACTTTTGTATTTGGTTCTCTCCTAAAGTAGAATGGATCATGTATATATACATGTATACAGATACACTGCATACTGTTTTTTTCCCTTTTGAAGATTTCTTCTTTAGCATAAACTTTAGTTGTTAGAAGGATTGCACCTGGCCTGTTTTGATGAATCTAGCAAATAAACAATTTATTATTGGGCAGCCAGCTCTAGTGAGGGGTACAGTGCACAATGTTGTCCATGGGTCTAGCTCAAGCAATAATTTGTGGAGCTTCTATTTGTATTTTGTGTTGTTTAGGTCAGAACATACTTTTTAAGTGTTCCTATGGCATGGACTCTTTCTATTGTCTCCATTCCATGCCACAACTCACAGGTAAATGAGTTGTGTACTTGTGGCCTAGGTTGATATGCATAGTTGGGAAGACCTTACTGTCAACTCTTGCCTTTGGTGTGGGTATTTGTAACAATTAATAAATACAATTAGTACATGATTCTTGATTGAACTAATGATCACATTGAAGTGTTCATCATGAAGTTTTTGGCAAATACCAGCAATATTTTTACATTGAAATGCTATTTGAAATAGTGTAGCATATTAGTATTCAGGAGTAGTTTGCATTTCCTGGACATAGGCTGATTGGACCTAAAATGTAACCCTGTATACAATACTTTGCTAAATTTAAATTATGTATGTAGAGGAGGATTGGGTAGACTGGAAGCCCCAGTAAGGTGGAAAATAGCTAATTAACTTACAGGTAATTTACCTTTTACAGGTAAGTTTAAGGGATTTGGCTTATAATAGACAATGAAGTTTAATACTCCATCTTGGCTCACTTTAAAGGATGAAGTAAAGGATTTGTGATAGAGTAGTTTTAAGTCTTTTAGTGTTATACCTTTATTGATTGCAATAATTTTAAACTTTAAAAAATATTATGACATTTTGATTTTCGTACTCACTAGGTACAGATTCGGCCCTGGAATCTCAGTGACAGTGATTTTGTCATGGATGGTTCCCAGCCACTTGACCCACGAAAAACTATATTTGTTGGCGGCGTTCCTCGACCATTACGAGCTGGTATGATTGAGCAAACAGTAATACCTCTCTATCCTTCAACATAAGAAATGTAAAGATCTTCAGGATAAATTCTGCAGGAGAATTTGAGTTAATGTCTAATAATGAGAGTTCTTAAGTCAAAGTGTCTGGGTTCGAATGTGCTGTTAATAGTTGAATGACCTTGGACAAATTACATAATTTCTCTAATTCTCAATTTCCCCATTGGTCAAGAAGAGTGAAAAATGTACTTCATATAGTTGTTTTGAGTATTAAATGAGATAACCAATGCAAAGTGCTGAATGTAATGTCTCATGAAGCTAATCACTATCACTGTCATTGTCTGGGGAAAAAGAGCCCTTTAGGAATACTTTATTTATTGAGATGTTCAGTGTTTCCCATATCCTCAGTTGCTCAACATCTGTTTACTGAGCTCTGAAATACAGTAGGGTTCTCAGTAGTGCATCATATTTTTAGAGAAATAATTTTCTTTTTTCTTTTTATTTTTGGTACCAGGGATTGAACTCAGGACCTTGTGCTTGTGAGGCAGGCGGCAGAACCACTGAGATAAATCCCTGGCCCTAGAGTAATAATTATAGGAGAAATTACATTCCTAACTTGAAGTTTAATGGTATAAATGAGATAAAGGACATAAAGTGAATGCAAATGCTATCTCAAAATTATAACCCTTCATGGAGAAGATGTATTCATTATTTCAATGAAAGATAGGTGAATAGCTAGACTGTAGGGAAAGGTAATAGGTTTTTTGAAGACAGGTTAGAAAGGTCCCCAAATGTAATCTACCAGATTACTTTTCTAATGTTCAATTAAGTGTTTATAGTAAATAATATCTTGTTAACTAATAAATGTATGGTGGCAAATGGTATAGAGCTGATAGAATTGGGCACCATGCCAAGCACTATCATTTAAAGATCTGTGACTTGGAATAGACTGATCATTCTCTCTTTGCCTCAGTTTCCTCAGGAAATTGCTACCTACTTCATAGAGTCATTGTAAAAATTAAGAGAACATATTATAAAATAGCTAGCAGAGCCCTGATAATAAAAATTAACAGTTGACCCATTGGGCAACTGGTTGTAGCAATGGGTTTGATTTTAATAATTGTTATAGTGGTGTGAACTCGAAGGACAAATGAACTACTTTTGATGAAACCATTAGTGAGCAAGATGAATTTTTCTTATTTCAGATATCCCCTTTGCTCATTTTTTATTTAGTGGAGCTTGCGATGATAATGGATCGACTGTATGGAGGTGTGTGCTATGCTGGTATTGATACAGACCCTGAACTAAAATACCCAAAAGGAGCTGGGCGAGTCGCATTCTCAAATCAACAGAGTTACATAGCTGCTATCAGTGCCCGCTTTGTTCAGCTGCAGCATGGAGAGATAGATAAACGGGTAAGTCCTAAACTACATTCTGGAAAGTGCTAGAATGGTCCTCTAAATATGTCATTGCTAAGGTTCGCAGAGGGACATTATATGACAATGAATTGACAGCTCACAGTTAACGTTTATAGAGTCAATTAGATGTATATTCTAAGAATTTCCTGTGAATTTCTTCTCTTTTAGTTTGAGTAGCTTAATCAGAACACTAGAATAAATTTACTTGAGTTAATCTTTCCTAAGTTATATCATTTATTCATTCAGTCAGTTTGTTGACAAATACTTGCTGAATCCTATGTACTCAGTATATCAGGAATTCAAACATGAAAGCACTTAACATCTCCTGATATTGTTTGTTGTTGCTGCTGCTGTTGTTTTATCCTGAAACAATCATTGATATCATAGTAAGCATTATTTTTTAATACACTATATAGTAACATCAAATTGATGCACTTCTAGAAAGCTTTCATTTAAACAAATTAGGTAAAATCACCTTTTCATTTGTAGTTGTTTTTCCATCTAAAATTAGGTAGTGATACTTAGCATTGTTTTCAACACTTTTTAATTTTCTCTTTTTTGGGTTTATCTGCTGAATCACAAGACTGGAGGGAGAAAAACCACAAACTTTTTCTTTTTTCTAATATATTTTATCTGAAACTGTATATTCCATTATATGTTTTATTTTTTTATTCACAGATTTATTTATCTTTGTATTTCATACATTCAGTAAATTTTCAGTGCCTAAGATAAGAGTCCCTGCCCTCATGAGCTTATGTTTTGGTACATAGAAACATTTTATACCAGGGCTACTCAAAATGTGCATGTGAACCAAATGCCCACCCACAAACTGTTACTAGTTTAGGGAGAGATATGAAATGTGTACCAGAATGTACATCAGCTACATTAGTAAGCATAGTGTTTGGTTCAACTAACAATTGTTTTACACAGGAAGACCTTGAGGAAGAAAGCCACACGTTGATTTATATTCTGGTATGAGCTCTTTATTTCATGATAGACTGGCAGTTTCATTAGCACTGACTTTGATATCCAACTCTTTATTGCATCATGCTCAAAAGTCTTTATTGATTGATTTTATTGTGCTGTTCTCAATCTGAGCTGTAGAAACTTTCAAATCAGTAGTGGTTTACGCTCACTGTTTATGTTTCATGTCAAGTATGGTCTACTTCAGTGGCAGTAAAAACTTTTAATAGTGACCATCCTCCAATATTTTGATTACATTAAACAGATATATATCATAAACTTAGGGAAAAGAGGTAAGATTAGGTGAAGTATACCTTGACATGCCTAGTTACTTTTTCTTCACACTTAAAAATATCTGCATCTCACTGCTGCATTCCAACATAAACTTCAGAGGTGGGTTCGTGATTAGAAATTCAGACTTAATTTGTGTCCTCTACAATGAAGTCCTCTGGCTACTGCACTCTAGATATTATGGAGCCTAATGATCTCATTATGTCTGCTCTTCCTGGTCTTCATGTCACTCTTTTCCTTTGGTTTGTGGCTCATCTTTATCAGGATTCTTTGTCAGAACTGGATGACCCAAGTAGTAATGATAGCTTGGTGTGAGGGAGTTTCAGCAGGAGCCTCTCCAAGACTAAAAATAACCAACTCTTTTCTAGCTAGTGAGTTAATAGCCATGTTATTTTTAATGCTTAAGAGGCTTAAAGGACAAGTTGGCCTATTGAACACTGCAACAAGCCCAATTAAATAAAGTCACCTTTGACTTTTAGACTCAAGTAAACCATTCTTACTGACAAAAACAAAGCTAGGTTTTAGATTGTGAGTACCATGGTTGGATCTTGTTTTACCAGAATTCTCGATTACGATTTTAACCCGAGGTGTGGACACTGTAAATAGAAACTCAGAGCCAGACTTTGTGACAACTCAGAAGCTTGTGATGCAGAAGTCAAGCATCTTCTTACCTACTGGATTCTTGAAATGCTATTTTGTGGAACTTGGAAGCTCTTGGTTTTGTTTAAATTATAGTTCCACGTATGAAAAAAATCCAGGTCTAGTAATTAAGTGAGGGTTTATGTCTATGAAAAAAATCTATGGTTTAATCTCACAATGTTATAGTCTAAAAGTTGGCTTCACATTATGATTTCAGATGAAATCCTTTTTTCCCTTTGAAGAGTGTATGTTTAAAAATAAAATGGAAAGTGGTGAATATAAAAAAGCCCTGTCAGAAGTTCTTAAAAGATGTACTACCTTAATTTCAGTAAATGAGTTACTAGCACTTCCTTTTTGGGTTCCTTGACAAAGATTCTCTCAGATAGTGGATGGAAATGCACTGTGCATATGGAAAGAGTTGCCTTGTCCAGTCACTGTAAAGTGTAAATTCTCTTATTTTTTGATTACAGGTGGAAGTTAAGCCATATGTCTTGGATGATCAGCTGTGTGATGAATGTCAAGGGGCCCGTTGTGGGGGAAAATTTGCCCCATTTTTCTGTGCTAATGTTACCTGTCTGCAGTATTACTGTGAATATTGCTGGGCTGCTATCCATTCTCGTGCTGGCAGGGAATTCCACAAGCCCCTGGTGAAGGAAGGTGGTGACCGCCCTCGGCATATTTCATTCCGCTGGAACTAAAGGATACCTAACTACAGTGCTCATTTTCAGGCCTAAGAATAAGTGCACTCTTCTGTTAATTCTGATCCCTTCCTCAATCTCTTCCCGCTGGCATGTCCTTTTGTAGCAGTGTGTTACTCAACAATAATATAATGAAAAGAATGACCTATAATATAGGTGTTTTGTAGATTCTTGTGTCACTGCAAACAATATGTTTGAACTCCTTTTTCATGTTGCCATCATGTTGTGTGGAAGTTTCATTCTCTTGTGTTGCTAGAGGTCAAGAGGATCCAAACTTCCTGCAGCATTTTCTTAGAGGAGAGAGAAATATTAACAGAGAAATGAAACAATAGAGTATTTTGGGTTTTTAATTAAATTATTGTTAATAATATAACATATAAGAATACTTTTATTAAAATAACCGTGCAACAATAACACTATTGGTCTATCCTGACACAGTTTTTCCCCCAGGGAAGTGCTTTTGCCTTTTTTCATTCTTTCTGGGTTTTTTTTTTTTTTGGTCTCTTTTTTCCATCCCCTTTTTAGTCTTTTAACAGCAATGGAGGAAGTTAATAATTGTTAACAAGAAAGGCCATGTCAAAGCAAACAAATGCATAAGCAAGATTGAGGAGCATTATAATTAATTTTAAGGACTTGGGGGCTGAATATAATTTCATCATGCCTCAAAGTTATTAATGACATCAGAAAAAATAGTAAAGTAGGCAGAGCTAGGTTTATTTTCTTTTAAACACTTTTTAAAATTGAGAATGTAAGAATTGGGTAAAATTACTACTGAGGGGAGTGGATTTATTTATTTAACTGACTTATCTGTCACAGCCCCAGGAAACCTACCAAAGCTAGAATTAAAGACAACTGGTGGGAATACTAGCATTTCCTCTCCTAAAGAACATATGTATAAATCTTATTTTTGATGTTACATATAAATTCTATATCCTAATTTACTAACACTCATCAGGTGTCAGCCTTTGCTCTCCATTTTGACGTTAATAACAGATGTAGAGATACCTCAAGGATATCATTTTTGATTTTTGTGTTATAGTACACTTGTAGCCAAAACCAGAAGACAAAAACAATATACAGATTGGCTGATGATTGGCTTACTTTTAGATATAAAGTTACTTTGGATATCCTGTAATTTAGTTGTAACATAGAAAATGGGGAAAAAAGTTTAAAAAAAGTTAAGTAGTTGCAAAGTGTTTTGCACTGTTGAAATAAGTAACTGTGTAAATCTGTGCAAAGGTACGTATGTTTATCTTACTCTTCCTATAAAATAACATTACAGTTTCAGAACTTAGCATGGGACATAGTCAGTGTTTGAAGTGCCAACTTCATCAAGTAATGCATGCTTTATTATAAATAAAATTCTAGCTTTGAAAGGCGTTCTTATGTGTTGAACAGTATGCTTCCGGAGTAAATTTAAAATAGTCTCTTGAAGCTCTAGTTATGGAAGTAACTTTTATTTTTTAATTAACATTCTCTTATTAATGCCCTATCCATCGTCAAAGGATTATGACTTGTGTGTAAAAACATTTAAAACAAACAACAGCAACAACAACAACAAAAATGTAATGGCAATCTTGCTAGTTGTGCTACCTAACAGTACCATCTTGGATCCTTCAAAACCAAAGACTTGCCCCAGCACTGCTGTGGAACCACCTGGTTGATGACTCCTACTGATTATCTTTAGGAAAAGCAGGCCTTTATTTTTAAACAGGCTTTAATGAACTATACCTGTTAAGTTCCAAAGGTCAAAATGGAGACATTTGGTGTCTAAGAGTCCAACATAGAAAGGGAGCTGCTTTTAAAGAATTCCCTGCAAACAATGAAGCAGTCATGTGAATGGAGGGTGCTCTTGTGTAGCTGGTCAGGGACTTTTTTTTCTTTTCTCCTGAACTACATGATTCTAATTGGAATGTTCATTTGCCTATTTTTATTCTTTCAAATGCTTGTAGGTGGTTTGGAGTGTGCTATTGTGCTGTTCCTACTCAGTAAACAGGTGTGATCAGTTAACAAGAAATAACACTGTTTGAAAACTAGCTTTGAATAATGATTTTTCCCTTTGTACATGACCTGCTGAATTTCGGTACAGTGTTTTTGTAGCTAACTTATTTTGTCATGCACATAATGTATATTTGTTATGCACTACTTTTGTATATCTTGTTTTTCCAACAGTGAACATTTTTAGGCACACTTTTCACTGACGGGATATCTCTTTATGCAATACCTCAATTTTTCATATTGCAAAGAGTAGCTTTTTGTACTTTTATTACTGAGAGATCTTCATATACTTCATTTTTTAATATAAATAATTTTAATAAATTTTATTTTCTTATATTCTGCTTTTTATACATTTCAGTGCTCTGCATACATTTTAAATTATGAATGTTGTGCACTGGCAATGCTATTTTAGAGTCTGCAGAGAAGAGAAAGCATGTTGCTTAAACATCCTTCCCCAGCACCAGCTATTGGTGTACCTATAATTTAAGAAATAGTCTATATGAAGTCACAAATTAATGAAAAAAAATTGCATGAAAATGACAGATAACACTGTAGTTCCTAAAAAAATTAAATGCATAAATATAGGGTAGAAATTTAAAATAACAAAATTGTCTACAGCTTCTTACTAAGTTTTTAAAATTATTCATAAAATGCAGACATTTTTGGTGAATGTTTAGCCATTTTTAATCTTAATAAATTGATGTTAAGTGTTTGATTCAGAGATGTCTGCTCTTTTAAATTATATATAAGAAAAAAATAGCCTGCCGTGGGACAGGTGTGTAATGTTAGTATGCATGACTAATGTAAGAAATTGTTATTCTACTAATATTTACTTGTGATTGTGTGACAAGCGTGTTTACAGATTATTTGGTTATACTTCAATTTACAGGGCATACACAGTGATTATCTATTACTCTGAACTTTATTGATTACATGTCCTTCAGATTACATGGGATTGTAGTTGGGAGTTACCATGTAACTCAAACATAATTAACATGTAATTAGTTTACAGATTTTAGGGTATCACTTCAATTTACCAAGCATGTAGTTCTAGCGTACTAGCATGGCACCAGCCATGTACTTACAATGTAGTTACAGAGTAATTACATGGTTATTTTTGCAATGTAAAATAAAGTGTTTCTGATTATTTTCTATGTAAAGGAACCCTCTCCCTCCCCCTTCTTGTCCTCATGCTTTGGTATAATATATATACTTCTCCATACACAGACCTCTGCAGAATGCAAAATAAAACTTGCAGTGAATGAATTTAGCATTTTATGAGAGTGCTGTTGGAAAGACTTGATAATTCACCCCTTTTGTTTTGAAGAGTTGAATCTTCTGTTAAAAGGTGATTTAAAACTTGAATGTGATGAATTGTGGCAAGTTAACTTCAAGTTATGTGCAATACTTATTTCAAACTTTTGAAAGATCTTTGCAGTGTAATTCTTTGTTTTTAATTGCAGACATTTAAAATGTCATTTTCTACTGTTAAGAGTAATCCTCTTTCTTGCTGGTGTTTCTAAAGAAAAGAATCAGAAATCAATCTTTCTACTAATGTAAATTTGAGATTATTTTTAAAAAATGGAATAAAAGGTTTTGGCCATTTGCTTTATTTTATTATCTTATTTTAAAGCTACTGTGATTGATAGCATTATAAGAATTGGGACAATATTGTATTCAACTGTTTTATTTTTTATATTTTTAAAATTTAAAGTATAATTAGTTTTTATAATTTTCATCAGATTTTTGTTATATTTTTTGGAAGTGAAACTTTTAGCAGTGGGTGTCTAGTTTTTACTAATCCCTAATTTTTTTCCAGTGTATTGCTCATATTATCAGAAGGAAAAGTTATTTAAGTATGTCAGTTAATTGTACTACTTGGCTGAATTTCCATATAGTTTTTACTGTGTATGGGGAGGTTGTAGTATTTATTATAGCATTTTAAATAAGGGTAATTCATTTTTTTATTAAAGTCATTTTCACGTTAAGTTCCTATTTTTGTATGTTCTACTCTTAAGTTATATAACACAGTTCCTTTTTTAAAAGAGTTCATTTGTTGAAGTGCTAGTGGAAAATTAATGTTATTAAATAGTTTGCAAATGACTATTTATACCAGTATGCATATAATTTTTAAATATTTGTAATGTGAGATGTTGAATGAATAAAACTTTTAACTCAGATTTCTTTTAATATACTTATTTCTTTTCAACATAAATTGATTATACTTCCATGATTTGGAATATAGCATTTAAAAAATATTAGGAATGTACTATTGGGCCAAGGCAGAACAAACGAAAATGAAAAAATGTTCAGTTCAGTGCTATGGTAAGTATTCCTTGCTTACGTAAGCCTGCGAATGTCAGCAGGTTGTGGTGTATTTGGCCTATGCTGTTTGTTCATGTGCTGCCCCACAGAGTTCTTTTTATTTGTAGCGTTCAGTGTGTATGGAGGACATTGGACCTGCTTAAGGCCGAATGTCCAAAAAAAGTAAAAGAACCAATGTTTATTTAAAGATAAAAGCCTAGGATGTTTGTCAGTGAAGAGCCTCAGTTTGGCCCACCCTGCGAAAAGATTTAAAAACAAGTCTCTCTTTTTTCTACTTTTTTGTGCTGGAGATTAAATCCAGGGCCATATGCATGCTAATCATGTGCTTTACCACTGACCTGCACCCTAAATTGGAAAACAACCCTCTTTGAATTTGAACTCCCAGTTCCTTTGTTTATTCTTCCTATTCATTTAGTCCAAAATTGAATTAATGTTTCCTTGAGCTTCTTTTTTAAAAGACAAAAATAGAAAAGTTTAATCATGAAATATGAGACCCTGATGTCGCAGGATATGACCTCCTGGGATTATAATCCCTAAAGTTTGTGAATTGAAAGTATTATCTTTGATTTGGCCTATGAATCATGTAGACTATCGAGTACTATAATGTGTTTATATATTAAGCTACATTTTCAAACTTCTAAGGATCAATTACAACAGGATATAACATCTGAGAATATCTTGTTTTGTCAAATTTAATACAGTATCTACTCTTACTTGCCAGAAGTATAATATTCTCAAAATTAGAGGAAGTTCTTGTCTTGAGACAAATGAACTGTGAGATCTTTTCTTTTAAATTGACTTTCCTAACAAACAGTTTTTCCAGCCACTGGAAATCCTGAGGGAAAGGGCTAGACCAGCAGTGTTTGGGATTCCCAAGAACTGTAGTTCACTGGAGCTTTGACCAAAGAGCTTCTCCTTTCTCTTGACTGGCAAATATCTGAAAACTTATATCCAAAGTTCAGTGAAGGCCTCAGCCCTGAGAAGGGCAACACGAGAGATAAGTAGCATTCAGTTGCTCCCTCCACAATATCCCTAGGCATTCTGGGATGGTTTCAGCATTTTAAGAGGAAAAATGAAAGACATGAGTATATTTAGTTTCTTTATTTTGGGAAATACTTATTTTAGGCAAGTGATACATTACCTATAAATGATGTAACAACCCTATCTTAATGAAATAGGAGGTACAATACCTCTAGTTCTAAATCACAGAATGGTGTGCCTGTCGAGAGGATTGCTGGGCGGCATTGCCTCCTTGATTGTTCATCAACATCTACCCAACAAGGCAGATTCTCAAGTTATTTCACAACCTCTTTTGGTAATGGGTTTCCATCCACACTCAGTTCACAAAGGAAATAGGAAATTTTAAATTTGAGAAACACTCTTCAAATCATAAAAACTCATAGGGAACATAAATTCCAGATTTTAAAAATTAAGGAATAATTGAAAGTGCCTGTGAAGTGAGTGAGTTAACATTTAAAGGGTAAATTTTCTCCTAAAATATGTAATGACAAACAAGAAGAAACTCTTAATATTTACTTCTCACATTGTGATCTTCAGAGGACTAGGATGATCCTTTCCAGAAAAAAAAAAAAAAGCTAGTATTAGAATAGGATACTAGTAGATTTTAGAACAATTGCTTGTTTGTTTATTCTGCCTATTCATTTAGTTCAAAACTGAATAAATGTTTCCTTGAGCTGCTTTTTTAAAAGACAAAAATAGAAAAGTTCTATCATGAAATATGAGGTATGCTGCTTTTTGGAAATCTGAAATAGTGCTTTGGCTACTAAGGCTCTGAGAAGTTTAAATTTCTTAGAATACAGACTCCTTTTTCAGGTAATGCAGGATTCCTGCGGAGCATCCTGCCATAACATTTTGGTATATGTAATAGTTTCAAGAAGTCTTAGAAACCCACTTTGTTTTTTGTCACCCATATGCCTGTTCTATTAGGTTCTGTAGGACGCTTTGCTCGTCCCCTTGTTAGTCATATCCAGAGCTGTTTCCAAAGTCCACACCTATTTCACTGTGCTTCTAGCTTCTGACCCCTGTTAGAAGCTGCCCCATTTCTAATTCAGCTTAAATTCTTCCCTCTCTTTCCACCTCAGAAGAAAAAAAGAGAAGTTACTCTGAAAATGAACCATGATTTTGCAAAGCTATTTTGGTTATGCTATTAACTGGCTCAGGCCAGCCTTTATTTTTCACAAGAGCCGCAAATACCGCTTCAGACAAGCAATATGGGCTTTAAATCTGCCTGCGCTACCTTTCTGATAATTTGTATCATTTCCTCCTTCAAAATTTTCCTTTGCAAACTTCCCAAAGCACCACCTTCCCCTATTCTTTGAGGATAGGAACTCCTGGTTTTGAGTAAGCTCTTCACAATTCAGAACCTTTATTTAGCAGTACCAATTTGGTCTCTTATTAGAGAACATTCTGTTTTGGCATTCCTTGAGGTTTCTCAAGATATTTTAAGTTCTAATCTTTCTCTAGTCAAATTGGGTGTCACTGTTGGCCTCCTGGAAAAAGTGTCTTATTGTGATTCAGCGTGGTGACCAGGGTTGGAAAAGTACAGTTTGTCTCAAGGAAGTTAAAAATGAACAGCATCATCCAAATCCAGAATGTGTGCAAACCACCAGTGTTTTGTATTACATATAATCTGATTAAGTGTCAGAGAAAAACTGTTGGGGGTAGATGAGGGTGGAGGGTGGTGAATAAGGGAATTTGAATGCCAGAAGCTAAGCTTGAGCTTTCTTTATCCTCTTCATTGGAGTTCTATTTCAGGAAGCAGAGCTTTGATACCATAAAAAATGTCAGTGTGATCAAGCAAATGTCACCATTTTACAGAGATTATTTTCTATTCCTCTCTCACCCCCTTGCAGCACCAAAAGAGAGAAGAAGCAGACAGACATGAGAATGACTCCACAAACCTACTAAAGACAATAGGGTATTTGAAACTTACTATGAAATAAGTTACTCAGGAAGAGAACTCAGAATGCTAGTGGTTATCTATATCTGAGCAGGCAGAATGATATTTGGTAGGATTCAGTGAAGACCCGAAGCCTCCATATTTGAAGTAAAGAAGGCATAGTTCACCTCTTGTATCTAAGCACCAAATGACATGGCCATTTGTGTGTTTAACTGTTAGGGGATGGTTTGATTCCAATGACTCGCAGGGGCAGGGTGGGAGTGGGATGGGGAAGTGGAATAGCCTCAACTATCAGATGGCTCTCAACACTCCTGACTGTTCAGTGACTGAATTTGGTTCTGGAAGAGGAAACTAGTCACTGCTGAGCACCCATTACATCCTAGGTACTTACATACATGAGACAGGTTAAGGCCCTGTGAAGTGTTGAACAGAGTCCCCATGGAGAACTGCCCGTGGAGACAGTGGGAGACTCCCAAGGCTACACAGCTAAGACATGGTGAATCTTAGATTCCCATTCTCATGTACCAATCCTCATTAAACCTCACTGCCACTGGATTTGCAAGGATCAAGATTTCTTTTTAAAATTGATTTTTTGCTTTTAATTTTTATTCCCAAACCTAATATGAGTCCAAGTGTCATATTTGAAGGAATAGGGATAGGATGATGAAATAAATTAAGAGAATGTGAGTTTTGGTTGAGTCCTAAAATGAGGTCACATTCTTCTTCAGCTAAGAGATTTGCTTAAAGTCATGGAATTGGTTAGCAGACTCTGGGTGAGGAGGTCAGGCAGATGTCCTTGAGTTTAGTCAAGCCCAAGTGGCTCAAATCTTCCTCTACAGGTCTTATCTGCTATACAGGCTTCCCTTAAGTCCGTGTTTGTGATCCAGTGGTAAAAATTGGGTATACATTTTCAGGAGCAGGGGCAAAGTAGTTGGAATGTCATTTCTATTCACTTTGAGAAAGTACAAGCTTTTTAGTGCATATTCTTTCTCTATGATTCAACTGCCAGGAAAATATTCATCAATTTAGGATAGGAAATAAGGAAAAAGGAGAACTCTTTTCTCTAGTAGTGTAAGCCTTGGATTTCCAGAAACAAAACTCTGGGAGTAAGAATTATAGTAACTACTAGTACCCATGGAGTATTTCCCAGGTGCTAGGCATTGTGTTACAGATGTCTGTCCCCCTTTTTTCAACTTTACCCACAACTTCATGAGATACGTACTGTAATTATGTTCAATTTAAGTAACCAAGGTTCAGAAAGGTTAACCAGTCTACAAAATTAGGATTCAAAACCAGGCACACAAATTGCAGGTATTGTTTCTCCCCACTCCTTAAACAAATTTCTAACCTAAAAAGGAGAAATGTATTAAAATTTCATTTTCCTCCTGCATTAAGTCACAAAAAAGTTATACTGAAAGAATGCATATCATTTTAAAAACTCATCTAAAAATAATTGATCCTTCATCGATTTGACAAGGGTACCTTTAACAATAATGTGATGGTTATTCTTTGTTCTAGTTTTGTCATCTCACAGATTATTAGGGAACTAAGAAATGATCCAACTAACCAAAATCCCATGGGTCCAAGACAGGATGTCTAGGTAACTAAGCGGGAGGATGTAGGCTGGTAGGTAGGTGGACTGATGAGAAAGACAGGGCCAGGGATTTAGCTCAGTGGTTTCACTGCCTGCTGCACAAGCACAAGGACCCGAGTTCAATCCCCGGTACCAAAAAAAAAAAAAGAGAGAAAGACATATACATGCATCATGTATTCACACACACACACACACACACACACACACACACGATTTTCCTTGATCCAAGAAAAGGTTTTACTTTTTTGTACAGAACTATCATTGAACAACACATTTTATACAGAAAGCCAAGCCTCCTCTTACGCATCTCATCCTTTGATTCTTTGTATGGTCTTTGTGATTTCACAAAAATAGTCCTAAAATCCAGAGGAATGAGAGAGAGGCTTTGTCACTGATGTGTTCTTGTGAATTTTAAAGCGGCACTTGAACATTCTGCACTGGGATATCAGAAGCACCAAAATAGTCTTCAGTAGAGAATTTGTATTCCTGATTTTCTATATATTTATGAAAGAGATAAAGCATGTGCCATTTTTAGAGCACTGGAGCTCTGGAATGCGTAGCTTTGATTTCTGCCACAGCCTGAACAGCTGTTCTTGAACAGATGTGATGCTGCACAGTACAGCCTGGAAAAACCAATTTAGAATGCTTGAACCTAGGTTTGTAGTAAAACATCCTTCTGAGGACAATGCTCAGTCTGTGACCGAACAGAGTCTTCAGCACTTTCCTTCTCACCACTCAAAAAATTCAAATCCAGCAAAGAGTAAACATGAAATTTAAAATTGGAAAGGATGCACTTAGGATTAGGTTTTGTCCCATAAGTCCTATTTAAGTCAGATCAGCAGAACCTCCCTAAGGGCTATTATTGTAGAAGGTAGGTGTGGAAGCATGTGGGTTAAAGTAGAGAGTAGGGAGAATTCAGGGAGGGTGGGAGAGAAGGGAAGTAGAACTCAATTATCAGATGCAATTTTGTACCTGGAATCCAGTAGCAACACACACAGATACACACACACACATACACCCCCATACACACCTCCCCACACACACGCACCCATAACCGGGGAAGGATAGTCTTCTACCCTCCTGATTACATTAATCTCTGTCAGCCTCAAGCAATTTTGCAGTGATGCTGTCACCCATAAAGGGAGAAAATTGGAATCCTCCTTGGTTTTCCTTATGTTTACTGAATATTTTAAGGTGCTTTTCTTTGAATCCCATATAGAGAACAGAGCTCCATAATCTTTGGAAATTGGGGTCTATAATTTGGTCATGAGAGCAGTGAGAGCCATGTCTTGCCCCAGCCAATGCCGGATGAATGTCGATTCATTATCACAATCATTGTTGCAGCTATTTATTATCTGTCTGCTTACAAATTGCCAGTTCTTGTGTTGGGAGAAAGCAGCAGTGGGGGGCAGGGTCACCACTTCAGGGTAGCAGGTTTGGATGCTCCTCTCCCAAGTTAGTTTCCTCCTGTGGATTCTCTGTTGCCACCCCACACCAGCCTACACTGGTTGCCATGGTGACAAAGAAAGCACTAGACTCCAGGCCTTGGGCTGCTACTGCAGTGCCCAGCTCTCTCTCCATTTTAGGAGCAGGAGACTCCTCCCACAGCAGGGATTCATGCACTGCAGGCAGAGTCTGTGCTGCCAGATTGGAAACAAACTCCAACAGAGCTGTATCCTGAGATTGGTTTCCTGGAAACTTTGCACCCAAAATCTTCCTCTTTGGAGAAAGAAACAGAAAGGAGGAAGAGGCACTGGAAAGTAGACCTTGTGCCCCTCAGCTGACAGCTCAATGAGACTGCCTTTGAGAAAAAAATGAATTTTAGTTCCTCAGTTATTTCCCCTTTGCATTTATGAACTTCGTGATGTAGGTGAATGTGTTTCCAACACAGTGTGGGACACAATTGACTTGAGTTTGGAAATTTGGCAAAGTTGAGTTCAAACCTCAAAGATATGAGTCACTATGGACATAGCTCTGGGTGAGATGGCTGGGGTTTGTTTCTGTCCTAGGGATACCTCTGACTGGCTGAGTGATGTTGACCACATTCAGAAACCTTAGAGAATTAGGTTTTGTTGTTGTTGTTTGTTTCTTTGTTTCATGAGTCAGAAAAGGCAAATATTGGTGGGTGTGGTGGCATACTCTCATAATCCCTGCACTCCGGAAGGCTGAAGTAGGAGGATCTCAAGTTCAAGCTTAGCCTAGGCTACTTAGTAATTTAGCAAGACCCTGTCTCAAAAAATTAAAAAGAGGGAGGTAGCTCAATATGAAGGCCTTGGGCTCAATCCCCTGTACCAGTAAATACATAAATAGCAAATATTATCTCCATTATTAGATTGAGGTAAGGATTAAGCAGGTGCTTATGAAAAACAGTACTTAAAACATAAGAATTAGTAGTTCCCATGATCATTTGCATTACTGCAGGTCTGGAAATTGTTAGTCACACTTGGAGCAGGAAAATTCCTTCTCCTCTCTGAGATTATTACCTACATTGTCCACCTTCTGCAGTTAGAGTGGAACAGAACATGGCTTCGTTGTTTCCTAATAAGAACCTTTCAACTGCTTCCCACTGTCCTGGAGATAAAATCTGCAGGCTTCCTTATACCCATCTCCCCCAGGCCTTGCAGGACCTGGCCTTGGCCTCCACTTGAACCTCCTCCCATTTCTCCCCCTTGATCGTAGGCTATGTCTGGTCTGCAAAGACCCCCTCTTCTTTCCTCCTGTGCAAGCCCCTGACCTGGTGCAGGGTCTGCTCACTGGCTATTCCCTTAGTGTGGAATTATCTTCTAGTCTTCATTCTGTTCCTTCACTCACTTCAACACAGACCTGGCTCCTCACTCATCTTTCAGGCCTTAGCTCAGATGTCCAATCCTCCCCCTGAGAGTATGTCCTCGATGCCTTTCTAAAGACCTCATCTTAGTCCTATTTCTATTGCTGTCACAGAGTACTACAGACTGGGTAAATGAAACTTATTTGGCACATGGTTCCGGAGGCTGGGTATGGCACTTGCATCCATCAAAGTCTTCAGTACTGCATTATAACATGGTGGAAAGGCAAGGAAGCATGCAATAGAGAGGGTAAGAGGGGCCCAGATTGTACTAAAGCCATTCTTAGGATAACTGCCCCACTGCAAGATGCAGCTTTAATCTACTCATGATGGCAAAGCTCCATAACCTAATCAGCTCTTAAAGACCCCACAACTATTTTTTGCTTTCTTCCTCCTTTCTTTCTTTCTCTTTCCCTTCCTTCTTTCCCTTCTTCCTTCCTTCCTTCCTTCCTTCCTTCCTTCCTTCCTTGCTTCCTTCCTTTTTTTTCTTTTGCAGTGATGAGGATGATGAAACTTAGGGCTTTTACTACTGAGTACATCCCCAGTCCTTTTTATTTTTTATTTTGAAATCAGGTCTCAGTAAGTTTCCCAGGCAGGCCTCAAATTTCCAATCTTCCTGTCTCAGCCTCCTCAGTAGCTTGGATTATGGGCAAATGCCACCTTACCTCAGCTGAATCCTGTTTCACTGGCAAATTTCATGATTAGTTTGGAGGTTACATTCAAACCACAGCAATAGCCTCTTCATTATCACCTTTGTTATCAGAAGCCCACTTCTTGACTAGCACTTATTACTATGTGTAATTTTCATTATGTATCATGTTTATCTTTTGAGGGGAGAAGAGGAAGACAAATATCATCTTGCTCTTGAGTGGTTCCTCAGGGTCTGTCACGTGCCTGGTGTGCAGTGTGTGTTTAATAAATGTTCACTGAATAAGTGACTAACAGGATCCCAAGGTGAGTTCTCTTTCCTAGACTGCTTCTCCAAATTGCCATTGAGGAGATTTCTGTGCTGTAAGAGGAGAGCCTGATGGCTAATAGGGCCCCAAGGCTTAGACATTTCAGGAGGAAAATAGAGATTGGAATTTTTGATATAGGAAGTTCTGAAGGCCCTGAAGCTAATGTGCAGCAAGTTCACCTGGGGATTTTGTAAAAATGCAGTAGCACTGGCGTTCCAAGACTGCATTTCTAGATAGCTATTAGGTCAGCTGTACACTACAATTCTCAGTAGCAAGTACTTGGTTGCCAAGACAGCTCTGGTGCTGGGAGAACAGAGCTGGGGTGGGTTGTGGCTGGGCCTCTTGAGCTGAAGCTCATCCAGCCAAGCTCTAGGGCAAGCAGAAAAGGTGCAAAGGAAGAGCTGGCTCCTCTCTAGGCCTATGCAGACTAGGTAGCCAGGCCCCAGAGGCTAGAATTGCTGTTTGAGAATCTGCCTTTATCCCAGAGAGAGAATTTTATCCAGAAGTTTGCATATTCATCCAATCAATCATGCATCCATTTCTTCAACAAATATTTATTCATTATTAGGTCCCACGGGCACTATGGGGAGGAAACAGGAAAAGTCTGTGTCCTCTTGGCATTTACATTTGAGACAAAGGCCTGGATTTGGACTCTTCGATGCAAATTGTGTGTGTGTGTGTGTGTGTGTGTGTGTGTGCACATGTGTGCATGCATTTCTGTACTTGTGTGCTTTTGGTGAGTTATTTCAGCTCTCTCTGGGTCTTATGACTGTACTGACTGTCTTATTTCTGTACCTGCGTGCTTTTGGTGAGTTATTTCAGCTCTGTCTGGGCCTTATGACTATCCGCATCCATCTGGGGAGTTGTTTGGAGGACCTCAGGAGATAATGTCTCCCCTCAGTATCCACTGGGCATTGGGTTCCAGGACATACTCCACCCCCACCCCAGGACACCAACATCCATAGATGCTCAATCCCCTGATACAAAATGGTGCAGTGTTTGCATATAAGATACACAAATCTTCCTGTGTACTTTAAATCATTTCTAGATTACTTACAACCCCTAAAACAATGTAAATAGTTGTTAAACTGTATTGTTTAGGGAATAATGATAAGGAATAAAGTCTGTACATATGCACTACAAATGCAAATTTTTTCTGAATATTTTTAATTCAAGCTCAGTTAAATTTGCAGACACAGAACCCTGAGATACAGAGGATTGATTATACATGGATCCACAAATCTGAATTTTGAACTTGATAACTGTTAGCCAAAGTTGTCAACCTGCAGAAAGGAATTACATCGGGTAATTTTCTTGTTCGCTTAATCATTCACCTAATAAGAATTTGCACACACACAAAAGAAGAATTTGCACTGTCCTGGTCTCTGGGATATTGTGGGAACAAAATCAGAACAGTCTTTTTCCTCTTTGCATTTCCATTCTGGAAGGAAAAATCAAACAATTAGCAAGTAGACATCCCTATAAACAAGAAAATGTTAATGGTAGGTATTGTGAGGAGAATAAAATTGGACAGTCTGGAGAAAACTAGGAAGCAGTATGTCTACTTTAACTTGGAGTTGAAAGATGGCTTCTCTGATAGGTGAAATCTGAATAATTAGACTAAACAAGCCATGCTGAAATCTGAGGAAAGTATCCTGAGCAGAGCAGATAGCATGTGCAAAAGTACTGAGGCAAGACAGAGCTTGATCAGTATGCATGAAGAGCAGTGGGGCTGGGCTGGAGGGTGGGGCAGGAGCAGAGCTGAGTGAGATGGAGGCATCACATAAGCCTCTTACTGGCTAGGGTGGAGACTTAAGATTTTATTTCAGCTTTATTTTTAATTTTGTGGTTGTTGAGGAGTCTCTATACTGTTTTCCACAGTGGCTATATTAGCACATTTCCACCAACAGTTCCCAAGGTTTCTCTTTTCTCCACATTTTCCCCTCCTTTATAATAGCTATTCTAACTCCTTTTGTAGTTTTGATTTGCTTTTCCCTGATGATTAGTGATGTTGGCATTTTTCATACATCTACTGACCATTTGTATGTCTTCTTTTAAGAGATGTTTTCTCAGGTCTTTTGTCCATTTTTAAGTAGGTTGTTTCCTGGTGTACCATAGATATTAACTAATTATCATTGTATATTATTTCAAAAGCTTTCTCCCATTCTGAAGTTTGTCTCTTCACACTGAGTATTTCCTTTGCTATGCAGGTTTTAAGTTTGATATCATCCCACTTGTCTGTTTTTGCTTTTGTTGCCATGGTATTTGAGATCTTGCTCAAAAATTCCTCGCTCAGTCCAAAGCCATGAAACATTTCCTTTAAGTTTTCTTCTAGTAGTTTCATAATTTGAGCTCTGATTGTAAGTCTAAACAATTTCATTTTCAGTTTGGTTTAGGGAGAGCCACTGCAGAAAGCTGTAAGGGAGGGATATGAACTGATTTGTGATCACTCTGGCAACTGTGCAGAGACCTGACTGTGGGGTGGGTGGAAGAACAATTTAGGAGGTGAAAGCAGTAGTCTTGGTGGGTAATATTGGTGTATTTTGGTGGATTATGGTGAATTGAGCCAAGATGATGACAGCAGCATTCAGGCAAGTTGGAGGAAACACGGGCAGTGAGGAAGACACATGTGAACCAACTGGGTGTTGGCAAAATCCCACGTGCTCTACTATTTTGGGAAGAAATACAATGTACAACGCATTACTAATCCTTTTCCCTTGGAAACCATTAGCAAAGACAAAACCTTCATGAAATAGAAGCAAACAATGCATTCTAATCCTCCTTGGACACACAGAAGAAGAAGGATATTGATTACAAAGAGACTTTTAGTACAGTTCCCTCCCTGTCCTCTGAAGTCTCATTAAAATTCTTTGCTTGTTTGAAAGTGCACTCTGATTTAACAAGTAGTGCTTGGTGTTCAGAAACACTGCACAGACTCTAATTCTCATTATGCATTATTTTAATTTGAAGAGAGGTTATGGGAGGAAAATGAGTTAGAAATGATTACACAGGAAACACTTTAGAGGAAACTGAGCTAAAAAACTAGGAGTCAAACACATGGTCATGTTGGTTTAGTGGTGGTGAGGCAGCAGAGGAGTAGGGGCAGGGTACAGGGGTAGGGTGTTCAATTTTCTTGCTACCAGATCTAGAGAATCATTTCTCAGCTCCCCACAGGGGTGGATCCTCTCATCCATTCAGTCCTAACTCAAGTGTTGGTCTTGTTACTGTGGTGCCAGGATTTTCCTATTCCCAAAGGCTGAAGATGGAGACAGTAGATATTATCTTGAAGTTGAGCAATGGCCTTAGAGGTTCACTGATTTGACTGAGAACAGATTTAGCTCTCAGGCACCTTTAGACTTGGGTACCATTATCATATCCTCTGACTGAAACATAAAGAACCCAATTATGTTACATTACAACTATGTTATATTACATTTTGAGGGTTAAAACAACATGCATTTGTTTGAACTAATATGACAATTTCTTCATTCTAAAGAACACATTTTGCCTCTCACCCTCCCATGGAATTGGGCCACTTTCCTTCTTAAGTAAGTCCTGGGGCTAGCTCTGTGAAAGTTGGGGTAACTTATGAGGAAGGACCATCCAACCCCTGATCCCCACTTGGAATCATACTTCTTCCAAGCAGCAGCAGGTGAAGGAAAAGCATTTCAGCCACAGATGACATGGGAGGGCCCTTCACTAACAGTCATCTGAGGATATTTCCTCAGGGAACCCTATGTCCCCACGCCTGCCACTGGCCAAATGGAATCGTGACTAGGAATAAGTATGTTTTAGTTTTCCCCTCAGCTCTAGCAGCTGCTTGAGGAGGAGTGGGGGAGGGAGGAGCAAATCATCTCTTCTGTGGACTGAAATTACATCTTACACAGAGGATCCTGTATTCTGTGCAGTGCACTAGGGGTGTCCTGGTTCTCCACCCGCTCTGGTGCCCAGTAGCCTGGGCCACTTGCCGCATAGTGTATGTACGCGGCGGATGGGACAAGCACGTTCTCCAAGTTCCATCTTCAAAAAGCTCAATCAGAAAGTTGTGCTTTGAATCCAGACTGCTCACCTCTTGGTAATAACAAAAAAATCGAGTTTCTCACAGGAGGGAAGGGGGTACGGAGCGATACAACGTAACAGCATTTTATCTGGGAGCTGTGACTGCCACCTGGTGGATGATATTAGCTGAGCAACTAAAAGGCTAGTTCTTGGTTCATTTCTTCCGGGGAAGAGGCACCTACAGCACATGCAATAAATGTTGTGATAAGGACAGTATGGAGTATGGGTTAAGGTGCTGGAGCCACGTTACCTGAGTTTGAAAGCCTTTATGATTCTAGAACTTTCTGTCTGTGCTTTGGCTGAGCTACTGTGCCCTGTTGTCCTTGACTGTAAAATGGGGCTGATAATAGTTCCTACTTCATACAATGGGAGTACAGAAGTCTTCTCTTATATTGGTTTTAGTTACTCCTGGCCAACCGTGGTTCAAAAATATTAAATGGAAACTTCTAAAAATAAATAATTCATAAGTTTTAAAATCATGCACCATTCTGGTTAGTTTGATGAAATCTTGTGTCATCTTGCTCTATTTCACCCAGGACATGTATCATCCCTTTGTTCAGTCTTTCCATGTTATATCCACTACTGCCCCTAGGTGGTAACTTTCTTGGCTATCAGATTGACTGCTGCAGTCTTGCAGGGCTTGTGTTCAGGTAACTCATATTTTGCTGAAGAATGGTCTCAAAGTACAAGGTTAGTTATGCTGGCAATTCAGATATGTCAAAGAGAAGCCATAAAGGCATTTAAGTAAAAAGGTGAAAGTTTGTCATAAGTATGCATGTATAGGAAAAAACATACATATATGTATACAAAACCATATATGTATTGTATACATATATAAATACCCACCCATACATATACAGGGATCAGTACTGTTGTAGGTTTCAGGCATCCATTGCAGGTCTTAGAATGTGTTCCCTGTGGATAAAGGGGGACTACTATGCCTATCTCATACATTGACTGTGAGAATTAAATGACTTAGTCTATAAATGCTTATCACAGAGCCAACTCACACAAAGTGTTCAGTGGAAGTTAGGTGGTGATGAGATAAAAATGGGGCTGTGTTGAACTTTGGCCCTACTATGTGCCAGCTGCTCTGCTGCACATTGAGAATATAACAGTGGACAAAAAATATTGTTCCTGATTTCATCAAGGTCATTACCGTTGAGGGAGACAGACACAAACAAGTCAATACATTAATGAACAAAAAACATTGATGACCCCCCCCCATCACTGTGGCCTAGCTGGGGAGGTAGATCTGTTAACAGGTTATTATAATTTATTATAATAAGCTTATTCTGGGTGGTTCTCAGGTTCTCAGTACATCCTGGGGGAAGGGCATACTTTGTGAGAAAGGGGCCAATAAACAGTTCTGAAGGATGAGAAGAAAGTCAGCTGAGGTAAGGTGGATGCTCTTTGCAATGGCTCCTAAATGAAATCAGACTGAATGCTTTTGAGGAAATTAAAAAAGCTTGGTAAAGCTTGGCTGGAGGCGTAGGTGAGAAAAGGCTGAAGAGGCAGGCATCCAGATTCCTCAGAGGATTGCATTTTGTCCTCACAGCAATGGGACATCATGGAAGAGATAAAAAAAGTTTCAAAAGTGGAGACTGACCATGCAATGTCAGTGGAAGGACCGAGGCAGCAGCACACTCTAGTCCTGAGGCCTGACACTGGCTACAAGTGGTAGAATGGGCCAGCAGGCCCTCTTTACCTTTTATCAGAAAACTAGAGTCAGAGAGCTAGGGAAACTGACTTGGGGAAGCTGGTGCCATCCTTTAGAAATACAGTGAATGTCAAATGTAGTGTCTTTTGAAATAGCACCAAGGTTGAATGGTGAATAAGAAAGGATTGTTCTTAAAGGTCTGGCACAGATCATGCTCACAAAAGAAATGAGAAGCTTTCGCTACACAGGAGCTTGGACTCTACAGAGCCAGGAAAATTATCTCTTAGTACAGAGAAACAGCTGTGTGGACAGGGACTCAATTGGAGTTGGGACAGTTATATTCACCCTCATTTGTGGGACTCTACTCTGACCACTTCCCTCTCTAGCAGCTCAGACAGAGCAAAGAAAGCCATGGTGCCTGCCTGGAAGACACTGAAAGCATTGATCAATTCCCTAAGAATGGACAAAGTGATGAGCTTGTTGTGGAGATGGGTGAAATTTTTGAGGAAAAAGGTAGGATCTGGAAGATGTGACAGTGGTCAGAGTGTGGGGAAGGTGGTAGAGCTGAGAGGAGAGAAAGAGTGAAGAAAAGAAGGACTGTGCTGTTTGCCAAGACCTTGTGAGAAAGATGGTCCTCGTAGGATTTTTACCTTTGCGTGCTTCTGTATGTACTCTTTTGTGATTTTATCATTTGTTTAGTTTTTTGTTCATTTATGCAACAAATCAGTGTGGCATGCCTGAGTGTGTCAGGCACTATAGGAGGCACCTGAATACATACTGTGGGAATGAAAAGGTCAAGGTCCTTGTTTTTATGTGGCAGTGGCAGGGGTCATGGTGCCGTGCGAGGGTTACATTCATTAGATGAATAACCTGTTGAATAAGAGAGGTTGTTTCAGACTGTGTTAGAGGAGGTACATGAGGGAGGACCAGAGACAGAGAGGAGTCCAGGGTGGCTGCTCTCAGGAGGGGCCTTTGGGCTGAGATCTGTCTGGTGAGAAGGAGCTGACTGCATGGACTTCATCCACCAAGTTCTCTTGTCATGTGCCAGGAATCCTATCTAGCAGTCATCCACGCTGACTGCTCTTGGAGCTCAATGCAGACACCAGGCAATTGGAGGGTGAGACAACTCTGCGTTGCTCCACACAGGTAGGCTAAAACAGGTTCTTGAGGTGCAGTGGCTTTGGTCTTTTTGGTGGTCCATTGTACTTCTTCTATTTCTGTTCTTCTGGCGGCATGAACTGCTTTGTATCAGATTTGTTGTCTCTCCTGCCAGGACAAAATAAAGCAATGGATTCAAAAAGAAAAAAAAAACTATTCAAAAGGACTAGAGAGCTACTGAGTGGGTAAGATCTTGAGGAGCTCACCGTTTCAGGGAGAAGAAAGGTGCCGAGGTGACTTCATGTTCCGCATATCCTCTCCAGTCTTCTCAGATGCTGACTGATTTGGGAGTGGCAACCTAACAGCTAATAAGTTGAGCAGAGTTGTCTATCTAGCTCTTTTGCCTATTTTTAATGAGGCTATTTGCAGTCGTTTTGAGGTCTTATTTAAATATATATATATTGTACACCATAAATGTATATAATTATTATACGCCAATCAAAAAATAAAACTTTTTAAAAGAAGTTCAGCAGAGTTTTAGGTGGCTTCATGGGGCTTGAGGGACAAAACCAGTTCAGGGCTAGCCAAACAAGGCCCTAGTAAACACTCTAGACTTCTGGGACACCTGCAGGAATAGAGGAAGTACAGAGAACCACCCAAAAGACCAAAGCTACTGCACCTCAAGAGGCTATAGTCTAAAGAGTAAGAATAAACAAGATGCATGCCAGCCTTAATAGACATCGAATGCAGCTATAAATTCAGCCTGATCCCAGATAGATTAAGATGTACTTTCCTTCCTTACCTGCCTGCCAGAAACAAAAGTAAATCCTGGCTGGAGAAGGGCATTATCACCTAAGCCCCAAATATTCTCTACTCTTTTCATTACAGTATTGTGCATTTGATAAAAATTTCCCCAGAACAACAGTATTCAAATTTCAATGGCACAACAAACAAGGGAAAAATTTTTTCCCAGGTATTAGGATACTGAAAACTCTGATTGGTATGTTCTAGAACATATTCTAAAGAAATTCTATAGAATAAAAGTCACCAGAATAGAAGCAAGAATTGAAAAATATAACTAGAATTAAGAACTTACAGCTGGGTGGAATTGCACATGCAAATAATCTCAGCACTTGAGAGGCTGAAGCAGGAGGATGGTGATCTTGAGGGCAGCCTGGACAACATAGAGAGACTCTATTTCAAAAGAAAAGAAAACAATGTAATAAACAGAGAAGTTTATGTGGCTTAGCTTTCTGCTGTTTTAATCAAGTACCTAAGGCAATTAATTGATAAAGACAAAAACGTCTATTTTAGTTCACGGTTTTGGAGGTTTCAGTCTGTGACTAGTCAGCCCTGCTGTTTTGGGGCCTGTGATGAGGCCATGCTTCATGGCAAGGAGTGTGTGGCAGAGCAAAGCTGCTCACATAGAGACTGGAACATAAAAAAGAGAAAGAAGGGGGACAGAGACTAGGGTTCCCTAGTACTCTTTAAGGGTTCCACTCCTCAAAGGTGCCACATCGTCCATTAGCATCACTCTGGGGACAAAGGCACACATGGGCCTTCAGGGGGTGTTCCAGATCCAAACTTTAAAAGGGTTTAGCTAGCTTTGAAGTTTAGTAAACCGGTTCATAGATCAGTAGAAAGCAACCAGACAGAGGCATTAAGAGAATAGCACGAGAGATAAATGGAGCAGAGTAAAAGGATTTAACATATGGGTAGTGGAAATTCAGAAAAGAAAGACAGCAGCAGAAGCAATAACTGAAGAAATAATGGCCTAGTACTAACCAAAACTGACAAAAAATTATCAAGTCATACATTCAATAAGTACCACAGAGCTCAAGAGATGAAAAGAAAATCACACCTAGCCCTATCATACTAAAACTGCTAAAAAGTAAAGACAAAAGGTAAATGTGAAAAACAGGCAGAGAAAGATGAATTTCTTTTAATAGGGCAGTATTATGACTGAAAATTGACTTCTCAAAGAAACACAGATGGTTCCCAATTTAAAATCTTTTCACTTAACATTTTGAAACTTTAAATGGTGTGAAATCAACAGGCATTCAGTAGAAACTATTTTGAATTTCAGTCTTCTCTCAGGCTAGTGACATGTGGTCCAATATACATTTTTATTAGTACTGTACATGTTTGCAGTATATAATGTTTACATTTCTTGTAGGGAATTGGTATATGCATATAATATATCTTCCTTTTTAAAATCCCTTTTCCTCCATCTTTTTCTTGATCCCCTTCTTTGTTTTTTTGTGTACTTGTTTGTAGTACATAATGTTTGCAATCCTTGTGTGGTGTTGGTACATGTATATAACATCTCTTAAATTCCTTTTTTCACCACCCTTTTTCTCTCTTTCACGCCATCCCTCCATCTCTTAATCCTCTTCCCATTTGAGAAAGATCTACCTCCCTACTTCCTATTATCTATCTTTTATTTTGTTATTTACACTTTGGGTTTCTCATATAAAAGACACCATGTAATGGTTAAGCTTGTGTGTCTGATTTATTTCACCTAACATTATAGTTTCCAGCAACCTGTAGCTCCATCAGCCATAGGATCACAAAGATAAACAATGGATAGCCTACAGCATACTGTGTTGGTAAGTGATGATGTTTAGTCAGTTAGGTATAACTATGGTATGCATTTTGACTCATGGTATTTTTAATTGACACAGATTTAGCAGAGTGTAACCCCATCATAAGTCAAGAAGTACCTGTTCCAGAAACCAGAAGAAAATAGAATGTCTTCAAGGTGCTGAAAGAAAATAGTAGCAGCCTTAAAGTCAAGACACAGAAAAGAAATTCCTTAAAAATTCAGTTTAAAAATATGTATTGGATAAAAACTAAGAGAATTAATCACCAGTAGAACAATACCAAAGTCAAAGGTGGTATATTAATCAGCTCTCTGTAGTTGGGACAAATACCTGAGATAAACAACTTCTAAGGAGGAAACATTTATTTTGGCACATGGTTACAGAGATTTCAGTACATGGTTGCTTGTTGGCCCTATGGCTTTAGACCCATGGTGAGGCAGAGCACCAGAGTAACAAGCACAGTGTAGAGTGGAGCACCATAGTAGCAAGCACAGTGTAGAGTGGCCACCTCATGGTGGCCAGGAAGCAGAGAGAGTGAGAAGAAGGGATAGAGGTCCTACTATCCCCTTCAAAGGGCATGTCCCCCAAAGATCTACCCTCCTTCCTCTCAGTAGGCCCCACATCCTAACTGTTCCACTGTCTCCCAATAGCACCACAGGATGGCAAAGAAGCCTTTAGCATAAGACCTTTAGGGAACGTTGAGGATCCAAACTATAATACACAGAACTTCAGATAGAGGGGATATGATCTCATTTGGAAGCCTGACTATGTAATAATGAATGAAAAGCAATGGAAAGGGTGACATGTCAGTAAACACAAATAAATACTGTATAAAATAATAGTAATATTAGTGTCTCATGGTGCTTCAAATATCCTACAGAATTACAAGAAAAGTTCTTAGTTACACTAATGTCTGATTATAGTGGACATCATAATCATAAAGATGAAGATAAATTTAAAGCAAGAGAACAAAAAAGATATATGATGAAATGCTAACCAAAAGAAGCATGATTAGAGATAAAAGGAAAGATTTCTTAAAGATGAAAGTGACATGGGGGAAGAGATGTAACTCCCAAACCTACAAGATATCTGAAATGCGAGTTTGTCTTCTCTATAATTGAAGAATGAATTCTATGAACAACAGAGGTTAAGAGTAGGAAAAATTTATTGGGAGAAAGAAAGCTTCTGCCTAAGAGAGACAGAAGGGGGACCAGAAAGGGGGTTGCCTGCCCACCCCACATTTCAAAGACGTTTTATACAGCAAAGCCACATGATGAGATGAGTACAAAGTGGGACAAAACTATAAGACCCAATGAAATTTACAAGGTTGGCATGAGATGGGACAAAACCATTACCAACCAGTAAGATCAAATGGGAAGACAAGTCACATGCAAGGAATTTCCCATTTAGAATATCAATCACTGCTCTCTATCTCTAAGGGAAGTAGTGCCTCTTCTTTTTATAATGCTAGCCAGTGAATGTGCCTCAATTGTTCTCCATGTTGGCTCTTCCCTGTCTTGGCTCCTGGAGGGCTGGCACCTTAAGGGAGGCCCTGTCTACCTGCCTAAAAAATATATAATTAACTTACTTATCTACAATAAAAGGATCAAAACTAGGTACTAGAAGATAAGGCAATTCTAAATGTGTGGGCACTGAACAACCATTAAAAACAGATAAAGCAAATACAGTCAGAACTAAACAAATAAATTCATTAGTAGTGGGAGAGTTTTAGCATACCTGTTGACCTAATTTAACTGATAGTAAAAAACAGATCCTTCCAAAAGTCAGTAAATATACATTGATGAAAAAGCCTAGGGCTGGTGTAACCCTCTTTCTGGTCCCCCTTCTTTCTCTCTTAGGCAGAAGCTATCTTTCTCTGAATAAATTTTTCCTACTTTTAATCTCCGTTGTTCCTAGAATTCATTCTTTGATTTTAGAGAACATGAGCTCGCACTTCAGATATCTAGCAGGTTTGGGAGTTGCACCTCTTCCCCCTATTATCATTTTGAAGGTTTTCCTCCAAGATTACTGGTCAGAGGTAAGAGTTTTCTTTCACAGGTTCTAACTTTGGTCTTTTTGCTTCATAGATTGTAACTTTTTGTTTCAAGTCACCCAACCTCCTGAGTAGGGAGATTGCTGGACACCAGAGGAACTTCTCTTCTGGGTGTTCAACAACTATGGCTCATTAGGGGAAAACTACAGTAAAATCTGTAAGAGCTCAACTAGAGTTTTAAATTTCTTAGCTAAATTTGTCCTTCAAATTGTCTCTATCTTCTTACAGCTAAGACTGGAGAGACCTATGACAAAATATCAGACTTATAGATAACCTTCATCAGTAAAGGAATCTAAGACAATCACTCACTATTTCAGTTTCTAAGCATGACTCTTTCCCCAACCTCCCTTTCCATTCTAGTGCTCAGGCTCAGATTATACATGCTCTAATATCTTTAAAATTTTCTTTATTCTTGCCTAGAGGCTGCCAAACTCCAAGCAGTCATACAAATGGAATTAATGACAAATGTGCTAGACTTCTTTTACCAGGATCCACCAGATCGACCTTGTAAATAACTCATAACTGCTAAATTACAATATGTAGGATTCTGAAGTCCCTTGGATGTTCTCTTTGTGGGAGGCTATTATTAGTTCTTCCTGGTAGAAACGCTTGTTGGCTATATTCATAGCAATCCTGCCGATCTTATTATTTGGCCCATGTATTGTCATAGTTGTGATCAGCAGTCAGAGTATGACTCTGTTTCTTTGGCTTTGTCTCCTCCACACTCAAAGCTATACACCTACCCAAGATAACAATGCCTAGCATCTATTGAGGGCCTTTAGATAGACCCTCTGTAGACTCTTACTGCTGATCACAACTATGACTCTCTTTAGCTGGAAGTAGCCAGAACAGTCTTTGCCCTTTGTTCCCTCACAGCAGTTAGGGGTATTTCTTCAGAGGGGGGAATATCGTAGATAGGTAAGTTAATTAGATATCTTGTAGGCAGTTAGACAGGCCCGGCCCTTGCAGAGCCAACATGAAGGACAATCTAGACACATTCACTGAAAGGCAGCATTCATTGTAAAAGAAGAGAAATTACCACACCCCCATAGAATGAATAGCAGTGATTATATTCTAAATAAGTATCAAACACCTCGGTAGGGGACCAAGATCTTCCAAGAAAGATCCCTGACCCACCCTTTACCACTGGAAAGCCTTGCTCACTCCTTGTACACTTGCTTCGTGATGTGCTTCCCCATTGGATCTCCATTTAATCAATATTACCTAAGCAACTATACTTGTCCTAAACTTATTGATTGTTCATAGTTTTGTCCACCTTGTGATTTCTCATTGAAGCAGTATTACCTAAGCAGCTATACTTGTAATCTTACTAGTTGACTATAGTTTTGTTCCACCTTGAACCTGCCTCACCTTGTGGCTTTGTTCCATAAAACACCTTTGAGAAGCAGCATGGGCAGGCAACCACTTTCCGGTTCCCCTTCTGTCTCTCTTAGGCAGAAGTAATCTTTCTCTCAATAAATTTTTCCTACTTTTAAAAAAACAACAAAGGGCTGGAATGTAGCTCAATGATAGAGCATTTTGCTTACCATGCTCAAGGCATTGAGTTTGAGCTCCAGCACTAATATATATAAGCTATCTTCCTGAAAGAGCAATAGATACCAATTACAGTGATATATGCATACACATGTTTACAGCAGCATAACTCATAATAGATAATCTTGGAAGTGGCCTATATGTTCATCAACAGATGACTGGATAAAGAACATGTGGTATTTACACAGAGTGGAGTACTATTCTGCCACATAGGATAAATTTGAGTTATTTGTAAGAAAATGGATGTACTTGAGATCATAATGTTAAGTGAACTAAATCAGACACACAAGCTTAAATATCACATGATTTGTTTATATGAGAAACCCCAAATATAAATAATTTAAAGGGCACTGTGAAAGATAATAGGAAACAGGAAGACAGATCTTTTGCAAATGAGAAGGGATCTATAATTGGAGGGAGGAGGAAGGGAAGAGAAGGGAAAGGAAAATAAAAAGAATTAAAATGTATCATGTACATGTACCAAGTACCCATGATTAATGTAGTCATTAGGTACTCTAAACATGTACTAATAAAAATAAAAATTAAAAAATATTATAAAAACCCCAATGAGTGTGTTGACCACTATGAAATTAAGCTAAAAATTAATAGCAAAAAGTCCCTCCCTAACAAAACCCCGCACAAATCTAGATAGCTCCTAAATGTTTCAAAATCAAATAATATACACAACTCTAATAAAAATTACAACTAATAAAAATTAATAAACTAAGAAAAATTACAACTAAAATCAGAAAATACTTTAAAATGAAATTATGGCATACAAAAGTTGTAGGATCCAGCTAAAGTTATATAGTAAGAGGAAAATGTATAGCTTTACATACACATTATTGGAAAAGAAGGCTTAAAATCAGTGATCTTTACAAGGAAATTATAAAAAATAATTATAAAAATTATAAAAAACAATTATAAAAACAATAAAAAGTCAACAAAATCAAAGGTTGATTCTTTGAGAATATTAGTACAATTGACAACCTATTGAGACTGAATAAAAAGAGAATGCATAAATTATCACTATCAGACATTATAAAGATAAAAGCAAATTTGAACATTTTTGCCATCAAGTTTAAAAGATAGAGAAAATGAGCAAATTCCTACAATACTACTTATTGTAACTGACCCAAAAATAGAAAATCTGAGTATTATAATTACTAAAAACTTGTTACAAAGAAAGCTTCATGTTTAGATGTCTTTATTAGTGAATTCTACCAAACACATGAAGGAGAAATTATAAGCTACTTTCACTCATGAACAGAAAAGTAAACAAAACATTAACAAATCAAATCCAGATGTATATCAAACACATAGAGTGATGTTATTAGCAAGTAGGATTTATTAGAGATGTTATTTTATAATAAATAAATGTATATATTATATATTTTTATATACGTTTTGTTTTTGTCCACAGTTCTTGGGCTAACTCCTTCCCCAAGACAGACCAGAGAAATTAGAATTTCTCTTTCTCAAGGCTGTCTCAGAGCTGGCTGCAAAGAAATCCTGACTTATCCTTACCTGATAGTAGGTCAGAAGACCCTCCTCATTCCACAGGGGCCCTGCCCCATACCCTGGAGAAAGGAGGTTGTAGTGAGGTGGAGAACTAAGGCCTTGCTAAGTGTCCCTTCCCAGGCTATTAGCCTTTGATTAGGCCTTTCCTATCAATCAAATTTCCATACAGTCCATGCCATAATCACACCTATGCAAGTACGTCTCCCTGAAAGCCCAAAGCAGCAGCATTTTGAGATTTCCAAAGGGTTGTGCTTCTGGAGAGGGCATTCAAGTTTTGCAGCCCTCTCACATATCTCACCTTGTTTATCTCTAATTTTTGTAATATCTTTTGCAATAAATCAGTGAATATTCTATGAGTTCTATGAGCTGCTCTGCTAAATTAAACTCAAGGAGGAGGGCCGGGGATTTAGCTCAGGTGGTTCTGCCGCCTGCCTCGCAAGCTCAACGACCCGAGTTCGATCCCCGGTACCAAAAAAAAACAAAACAAAAATAAACTCAAGGAGGAAGCGTGAGAACCCTGGCTTTTAGCTGGTCAGTCAGAAGCACAGGTGTGTGTGACTGGCATCAAAAGTGTGTGGGGGTGTGCATGCCTGAGCACACATGCGTGTCCATCCATCTGTCTGTTGGGGGCAGACTTTTTTTTTTGGTACTGGGGATTGAACTCGGGTCCTTGCACTTGCACAGCAGGTGGCGAAACCACTGAGCTAAATCCCTGGCCCCAGACTTTGAAACTAGGCCTTCAACCTGTGAGATCTGACACTATCTCCGGGTAAGCAGTGTCAGAACTTAAATGGATGAGACACCAATTGGTGTCTGCTACAGAATTGCTTGCTTGCTGGTGGGGAGAAATTTCCACATCTTTTTAGATCATAGACATCTTCTGTGTTGATTGTCATGAGAAAACAGGTAAAACCAGACATTATGTTTTTTTTTCCAACTCATCAGAATAGTTGGCTTAAAAATAAAAATCAGTATAATTCATATTTATAGAAAAAAAGTAAAAACATGTAATCATCTGACAGATACAGCAAAAGCATTGGACAAAACTTACCTGTTCAGTGTTAAAAATTCTTGGCAAAGTATGACTAGAAGGGAACTTCATGTGATAAAGCATATGACAAAAATCAAACCTATGGCAAACATACTTAACAGTATAATACTGAAACTTTCAGTTCAGGAGAGAAGAATGTTTACTATTAGCACTTGTATTTAATATTATATTAATGTCTTACCCAGAGTAATAGAATATTTCTATGAAAAAATTAATTAATATTGGCCCCTCTACATCATATTATTCATAAAAATCAGTTTCAGGTAGACTGGAGATTCAAATGTGAAAATAAAGCAATAACACTTCCAGAAGATAAAAGAGTATTTCCTGCAATAGACAATGATTTATCAAACCAAATACAAAAAGTACAGTTCTAAAGGAAAAAGGTTGATATATTGGGATATATTAAAATTACAAACTTTTATTTACCAAATGTCCATGGAGAGGATAAAAAGGTGAGCCATAATTAAAAAAAAATTTCCAATATATATAACAAATATATAAAGAGATCTTCTTAATGAGTGAGAACAATATGAGAGCCTCAAGGGACAAGAGATCTTTTTTTTTTCTTTTCAGGCTTGTGAAAGGAAAGTTTATTTCAGTAAACAGAGACTAAAAATCAGGAGATTCTAGCAAGTAGCTGGGAAAAACAGAGTTTATCACATCCATGTGGATGGGCAGATGATGGGAGAGAGAGAGACAGTGGCAGCTAGCTGGGAGATGGGCCAATACCAGGGGAGAGAGATATCAGCAGCTAACTGGGAAAGGAATTAGGCTTATGTAGGTCTTGAAGGGGCTATGGAATCTGGGTGAAATATTTATGACTTGGATGCCCAAGGACGGGCTGCTCAGGTGTGCACACAATTACTGGACTCCTTGGTGACAGGGGGGCTGTATGTTTTACTTTGAGTCCATCTGGCCTATTTACTGAGAAGCTGCTGTTGTTTGCCAAGAGCAGCCTGTTGCTTTGTCCCCTGTGCTTGTGAAGGACTCACTTAAGTCAGGCCTGACACCCAGAGAAAGAACACTGAAACTTCCAATTGAAGATCATTTCCTTGATGATGACACACTTAATACAAAAATGGAATTATAATTTTCCGAGACTTTGGATAATCTTCAAACTTCTCAAGGTATCACCAGTGATGGTGTTTTCCTCTGGGGAATAAAATGGTAAACGTGAACAGAGCAAAAGCCCCACTCTGCAGAGAGCAGCTGGCCAGTGCAAAGCCTCACCACTCCACAATTTCCCCAAGGTAGTTGGCTGCAGTTATGCATTCGAACAAGCCTCCCCTTGGTATTTTGTATCCTGTCTCCTCCGGTTTTTGGAGGTTCCTCAAGATGTGATCTGAGTGGATGTTTATCAGGATGCCCGTTAACCACAAGGCAAAATCAGCTAGCAAGCAGGGCTGGGTCACCCAGTCCTCAGCTTACACCGAATACCAGCTCAGGTACCTGCTCTGCAAGTAGCCGTTATAGATACAGAACAGGAAGGCTAACACACAGGTAAAGAGAGGCGTCGGTTTTCCTCCTCGGATCAGAAAGGGGAAGATCAGGGACCTGTGCACATAGTGGATGAGGTACATGACCAGCCGTACGCGGTTGGGCAGGCGGTCAAGGCGCTGGGGGGACGCGCAGATGCATTTGAGCAGCGGCCAGGCCAGCGCCGGCAGCTCCTGCAGGGCCCAGGCAACACGCGTGGGCACCCGCGGGCCTGGCCACTGCGACTCGTAGCCCCCATAGGGCGACGCGCGGTGCAGGAGCAGCGCGAAGCACACGCAGCCCGCGAGCATCATCAGGTAGGCGAGTGCGTCCATTAGGTGCAGCTCCTCTGGCTCCATCGCTGCCCGGCGCTCCATGCCCGGACGCCCCATATACAGAGCGGTGGCGAGGCGGGGGAGGCCTGTCCACTGGCCCCACGTGCCAAGCACACTGCCTCCGCAGACCCTGCTGAAGCGCGGGCCCCAAGGGACAAGAGAGCTAATAGGAGATTTGAACACAAAAAACATTCAAATGTCCAAAGAGTGCAACTTCACTGGTCATAAAGGAAATGCAAATTATTATAATGCAATATTATTGAGATGGTTAACATTATAGGTCCACATGCCTAGGCTTCAGTACCCCAATATTTGTTCAAATATCATTCTATGTGTTTCTGTGAAGGTATGTTTTAGATGATACTAAGATTTAAACCAGTGGACAGAGTAGGATATATTACCCTCCATAATGGGAAAGGGCTCATCTAATCAATTAAAGACCTTAATAGAAAAAGATTGATCTCATGGAAAGAAGGGAGAATTCTGTAAGCAGATGACCTTCAGATTGGAAGTGCAGCATCAGTTTTTTTCCCTGGATATCTCTGTGTATCCTGAAGTCAGAAGCCAGTCTCTCTTTCTTTCTTAAACACATATACACCTTACTGGTTCTGTTTCACTAGAGAACACTAATACACAAGCTATCAAAATAGCTAAAATTAAGAAGATTGATAATGCCAAATAGAGGTGAATGTGTAAAGTAACTGTGATTCCTATACTTTGCTGTTGGGAGTGTAAATTGGTACAACCAGTTTGAATGCTGGTTTACCAGCAGCTACTAAAGCCGAACATAGGAATATCCTAAGTCAGTGGTGGCAAACCTATGGCTTATGTGCCACAGTGGGCTGTTTATATCACTGAAAGCTCTAAAAGGTTCTCCATCACTGCCCTAAGAAATTCCACATCAAGGTATATACTATATAACATATATCCCACAAGATATCTGTATGTTCCTATGCATTATTAATAATGGCTCCAAACTGGAAAGGACCAAATGTTCATCACCAGTGGAATGGATGAATAGTGCTATATTCAAATGATGAACAAACTCAAACAATAACTATCTCACAGACACAACTTGAGTGAAAGAAATCAAACACATTGGGCCAATCTAAGTAATGATGCTTGAAATTAGGAAAGAGGAGAGGCATAAGATGTGAGGTGCTTCTGCACTGCACCATTTCTCAACATTACTTAGGTATACTGAGTGTGAAAACTCATCCATATTGTTCATCCTTGTGCAATTTTCTACATATACTTATAATCTAATAATATAGGCTTATTTAGAGTGTATTTCTCTATCACTAACTGTTACTTGGGGATGTCACTCCACATTTTGCAACCCCAGTTTTTTGCCATAAATGTTACGTGGATTTAAGGGGATGGTCAATAGGAAAGCTATCTGTAAAGTTTCCATTATAAATTACAATGTGTACCTCACAGGGTATGTACTGAATAAATGGAAAAATGAAAGTTAAGTCAAAGGGAACTACCCCTTACTATGTGTCAGATAATAAAAATTTTAATTTATTCTTGCATTTGAGGAAATAAGAGGCTCAGAGATGGAAAGGAGCTTGCTGGAATAACTCAGTTGGGTAGTGATGACCATGTGGGAACTCAGGTCCACCTCAGATGCTGGTCTCAGACCCACATTCTCTCTAAGAAGTGTCTTTTGAACCACTGAGCCATCACCAACACCAGCCAGGCCAAGGCCCTAGTGGAACCCTCTGGTACCAAAGGCCTCTGCTTCTTCCTCAGGGTCCCAGCATCATCTGACCCTCCAGACTGGTCAAGTCGAGGGCTGGATACTCACTGTGAAATCCTGTGCACAACAACCATGATCTCTCCCCCTCTTCTTGGCTTAGCTCATTTCCTCAGAAGAGCCTACCCCTTCATGGTCTGCTCCTCATCCCAAGTGATGCAGTCCCCCAAACTCACACCACTCTCTGGATGAGTGGACTGCCATCCCCTTCAACTGAATACCTTTCTGCTTTTTCTTCTCCCCAGCTTCCCTTGGTTTCCCGCGCTCTTGCAAAGTGGTCACCATTCCCTGAAATCCACTCTTCTCCTAGTTCCCTAGTGCTTCTTCCTTAATTCCACTTGTCTTGCCCAACAACCTGCAAGCTGATAGTCACCTTAACGTCTTAAGCCCACTCAGCTCGCATAGTGGTTCCTGACTCAAACTTGTTCTCCTCTCCCACTCCCTGCCCACTCAGTGCACTGTCTGGCCTTCCATCTCTGTCCTACATTCTTCTTCTGCTTGCACAATAGTCCAGCCCCCCAGCTCAGTCCCGCAACCTCCATCCCGCACCCCCGAACCCGTTCAGTGGTCTGACTCCCTCCCTCAATCTCACGCCCCACAGTAGTCGGCCCCCAGCTTAGTCCCATGTACCTCCTTTCCCCTGTACAGCTGTCCAGGCCTCCAACCCAGCCCCATTGCCACCCCCCAACTCGCGCACAGTGGTGCGGCCCCGGCTCAGGGCACCCCCGCCCCCAGTGGTCTGGCCCCCATTCCCAGGGCTGGTGGGGGCTGAGGGCCCTGCAGTCTCCTGACCAGAGGATGATGCCGGCAGGTCGGGGTCGGGAGAAGGACCTGGCGCGCTTCGTCTACGTGACCAGCTTCGGCTCGCATCAGTGCGGTGGTGTCCTGGAGCTGGGTGGCCGCCAGGCTTCAGGCCATCGTTGTCCTAGGCTTGGGGCCCGCCACCGCCAGGAGGAGCCGCGGGAAGAGGTGATGAAGCCGGGGGTCCTGGGTAGTGGTGAGCTGCACACCGGCTCCCGGCCCAAGGGCCCCGTGGCTGCAGCCTCCACCCAGTCCCTGCTGCGGTCGTCGAGCACTCGGAGCGGGACGAGGCCGGCGGCGCGTGCAGGTGGCGTGGCGTGGCGGGGTGCGGCGGGTGGAGTGGTCGGGTCCTCCGGCTCCTGGGTGGGCGGAGCTGCTGCTGGCCGCCATCTTGCCCGCGCAGTGTAGCCTGCGTGACGCTGTCGGGTCAGCTCGCTGTCAGCCACGCTGCGCTCCTTGGGCCTGCGGCGGTCACCTTGTGGGGTCGGATGGCCAGCTGCTCAGTCAAACAGTCATCCCTCCTATCAGCTACCCAGTCAGTCAGCTGAGTCCTGGAGGCAGCAAGCCAGTCAGCTCTCCTGTCAGACAACCCTCTGTCAGGCAGCCAGTTAGCCCTGCTGTCAAGTCAGCTCTCCTATCGTCCAGCCAGTCAGCCAGCCCTCCTGTCAACTAGCCAGTCAGTCGCTAGTCAGCGCTCCTGTTAGCTGTGTTGCAGCCTTAGGTTGGGGTAGAAGAAGTCTTTTAATTTACTTTAGGGGGTGGTCTACGAAGAAGGAAGCTGATGCAGAGATCCGGGTTGAAATAATCCAGAGACAGGAGAGGAGAGATTATTGTATGAGTCACTTCAGTCTCCTAGAGTGGTGGGGGCCCCCGGTGTTCTTCATGGTATTCTTACAGAAGTTCATTGAAATTGCAAATTAATTTACAGGCAGAAATGACATCTGGAAGCTGTGGAGTCATCTAAAGACAAGATATCTTTTCATTGTTCAATTTCCTTTTATGTCTTTCACGAATATTTTAAATTTAAAATTTTTCCTCATTATAGGTTTTCTACTGGTAAATTTATTCCCAAACTTTTTTTTTTGACGTTGTAAATGCAGTATTCTCCATTATGCCCTCTAAATTTTTATGTATATGAAGCATGTTGATTTTTAAAATCAACTTTATTGGGTTTTTTTGTTTGCTTGCCTTTTTTTTTTTTTTTTTTTTGGTACCGGAGATCAAACTTGGGACCTTGCGCTTGAAAAGCAGGCAACGGAACCACTGAGCTAAAACCCCAGCCCTAAAATCAGCTTTATTGAGATTAGTTCAAGTATGTTTCAGGAGGTTTGACAAATCCAGCACAGTCAAGGTGTGGAACATTTCCATTATCTCAACTTCTGTTTTTCTTATAAGGGCCCATACTTCCACTGATACTTTTAAAAAGTAGCATTATTGACGTGATTCACAGTGCATACAATTCAACCACTTAAAGTGCACCATTCAGTCATTATGGTTTTTATATAGAAAACTCAATAGTTTTTCCACACAAAAGTTTACATACTTACCATCACTACAATCAATTTAAAAATATTCTTATTATTCTAAAAAGAAACTGTATTCATTAGCAGTCACTTGCCATTCTCCGTTATCTTCCTTTACTATCCCCCAACTTAGCCGGAAACAAGCACTAATCTACTTTGTCTCCATAGATTTTCCATTTCAGATATATAAATGGAATCATATATAATGTAGGCTTTTGGACTGGCTTTTATTCACTTACGCCATTGATTTTTGTGTGTTAATTTTAGATCCTATTAATTTACTAAATTCTTTTGTTATTAGAGCAAGTTTTATAATTGATTCCCATGATTTTTCAGGTACATATATTTTCCAGGCATATATTTATATAAAGACAATTTGATTGCCTTTAAAAACACTCTTATGCCTGTAATAGGTTTTTCTTTTTTTAATTACACTGGTTACTCTCAAGTACAGGTCAGATAGTAGATAGTGAGCATCCTTGTCTTGTTGCGTCTGTTATAAAAAATGCCTCTAGTGTTTCTCAATACAATAAGGTACTGGCTTTAAGGTTAAGGCATATATAAACTTCTTTTCTGAGACATGTACTATGTAGTCTAGGCTGGCCTAGACTCCTCTGCTCCAGGCTCCTGAGTACTTAGATTACAGGGATGTCCCACCATGTCTGTTATATTTAAACTATTAAAAATATCCTTCAAGTTTTACTATCTTCAATGTCTTTTAAAAATCAGAGTGGATGTTGAATTTTGTCAAAGGCTTTCTGAAATCTCTGGAGGTAATATTTTTCTTAGATTTATTAATGTGTGATATGATATAAATAAATTTTCAAATATCAAACCAACTTTGTATAGATAAAATGAGCCTCACTTGCTTCTGTTGTATTATTTTCTTAATACAGTCTTGGACTCTGTTTGGTAATTATTTGTTTAGAATTTTTGCATTGGTATTCAGGAAAGAGAGTGATCTGTAGTTTTTCTTTCTTTGTATTTCTTTATGTGATTTAAATATCAGAGTTATTTATACTTACTTTGTGAAAGAAATTAGTTTTTTCCTTCCTTTTTGTTGCTCTGGAATAGTTTATAGAACACTGAAACTTCTAAGGCTTGGAAGATTTGGTAAAATTCTTTCGTGAAACCATCTGCCTATCACTAACCAAAAGCCTAACCAAAACCTACTGCTTTTTTCATGGGATAGTTTCTTAACAGTTTTCTTTGTATCTTCAATGGAAATTGGTGTGGTTAAACTTTCTAACTCTAAGGCATAAATTTTGGTAAACTGTATTTCCTTAAACAATTATCCATTTCACCTAGGTTTTCAAAAGTGTTTGCATAGATGTCTGTAAAACAATATTATATTACTTTTTAAATTTTCTTTGGGTCTTAATGTTTATTATGCCCTCATCATTTCTTTCTGTATCAATGTGCTTTCTTCCTTTTTCTTGATCAAAGTTAGCCAGTGTTTAATTCTCTAAACTTCTTTTTCATTTATTAATTAGATAATAAGTACTTATGCCTGGTTCTCTAAAAGGAGTAAGGGAGAATTATTTATTCATTCAACAATATTTATTTAACATCTACCACACTGTGGCCACTAGGTTAAGTTCTAGAACAAAATTTATTTAACATATATCACACTGGCCACTAGGTCAGTTGCTAATGACACCATGTATCAGACAAATATTCTGCACTCAAAAGACTTCTCTACATGAATTATGGGAATATAAATACTAGGTGTGTTATTAGAGAGAGATGGGCTTTGATAATCAAATTTAGAAAGGTTATATGAAATAATATGTGCAGAGTGCCTAGCATAGTGTTTGTCACAGAATTGAATGTCTGGTAAATGTGGGCACATTAAGCAAAAATAACTTGAAGGGAAGAAGGTAGCATCTGCCATGTAGTAGGCATGTATTACATATTTATTGAAGTTTTGGATCAGATTATTGGTTGCTTGTCATTTTGTAATCATTGAAGATTTTTAAATGGGGGAGTAAAGTTATCAGTTACTGGTGCAACTCTGGGAGATAAGCTTGTAAGCATTTCTAAGATGTATTGGAGTTTAGAGATCCAAGGGCAGACAGATTAAGCAACTCTTCTAACTTTTCAAACAGGACCAATAAATCAGGCTGGCTTCCTGTAATTACAGAGCTTAGCAGATATATTTATAATTTATAAATAATAGAGGATAATAAATACTATTAGAGCACTATACAAATGAATGCCTTAGAATTTGCAAATCATTTGAGGCTGAGAGAATCAAGGAAAGCTTCATGATGGTGGAAGCTTCATGAGATTTTCACATGGTGTTGAGATAGGAGCAAATGACAGGTGAGAAAAGCATGTGAGCAAATTTTGAGTATGGATCAGTGATGGACAATGGTTAGGGAAGAACTAGAAACACAATTTGGGTCAATGAATGGGAATAATACTAGAGAAAGATTTGAAATATTAGTCAAATCTAATAAAGTCCATTGTATATTACTGGGGGTAGTCTCAGAGCAGTACAAAATATAAGGGGAAGAAATATTGTCTTTTTCCTTTTGCATACCCTCTATATTTCATCACATATTTTATATTTCCAATTATTAAAGACAGAGCTGATTATTCTACCTCAGCCTTAAGGAGTATACATATGGTTTAGATAAGACTTAGCAGGAAATATTTGGGAATGATGCAACTATAGTGCTCTGAAGTTTGTAGGCATTTAAGGGGAAGGATAAATGTGGCAATGTGAAGAGAAGTTTTCCAAAACTGAGTTATTTTTCTATGCCATATCTACATATCATCTATACTATTATTTACTTAATTTATTTATTTAAAAAATACTTTCCCCTCTCAATTAAATTTCTTTTTAGAACATGTTGCATCATTACCTCAGTGGAAAACTTGTACTGTTTTTCATAAATAGAAATTCATTTAAGAAATCTAATAAAGGCAAAACACTGTTATTAAATTCTAGTTAAATAGGTTGTCTGCTGCAGGTTGTCTGTGGTCATAAAGGGAAATGAACAAGCCTTAGAGACATCTAAATGACATACTAGTACCAAACTCAGACTTCCTCCTTGATATAATCAGAAGATTGAAAAAGATTTGGAAAAGGAATGAATTTCTCATCATGTTCAGGCTGGCCTTAAACTTTCAGTTCTTTTTTCTCAGCCTTCCAATTAGGTGATATTACAAGAATGTTCAATCATGCTGGGTGACTTAATGTTCTTTAGTGCTGTATCTGGGCTCCACCCAGAATCAATGGCATGCATCTCACAAATTTTGAAATGCCATTTACAGCACATTATAGTTCATTAAAAAAGAAAATGTCTATTGTGTACCTGATATCAACAGAATTAGAAACTAGATTTTAGTGAATAATAAACACCTTCCTCAGGTAAGCAATATTATAAATCCTATGGTAATTGAGTATATGTTGCTTTGTGAGATCACAGAATGCTCCTTGGAAATCTAACCGTTGAATAGGTAGAAGAAAGCTAAGTATTATAGAGTAGAAGAAGGGCAGGAATGAAGACAGAAAGGGTTAAGGTAGAATGAATACAGAGACAAAGGAAAGCAAATATAAAGGCATTCAGGAAGCATATGCTTACTGTTTTATAATTTTGTCTCTGGGCACAGAGCCCTTAGGTTTTCTTCTAACTGCTTTAACATTTAGGAAGGCAGTATGGCTTAGTGAATGGAGCCAGAAAATTTTTTTATTCTGGAAAACCTCTGCCAATTTATGACTAACCTAGTCAATTTTTCAACTAGTATGGTGGTGTTGATGATATGTACTAGGGAACTCCTCATGATATTGGGCATCAGCAGAGAGCTACAACTCCGATGGGCCACATGATCACAAGGGTAAACGACAGCCACTCTATGTTGTACAGCATTGCCAGTGTTTATTAAATTTTATGTTGTTCCAGTCTATCATGTCTATAAAACATTGTCTGAGTGTGTACATGAGATATTCAACACTTTATTAGGAAGTACGTGCTGTGTTAGATATCCAACTGTTCATTTAATTTAAGCATGCTGAGTGCATTTAAGGGAGACCGGGCTAAGCTATGATGTTTGACAGTGTAGATGTATATAATGCATTTTTAACTCAGTATGTTTTCAAATTACAATGGGTTTACGGAGTCATAACCTCATCATAAGTCAAAGGTCTATCTGTACTACTATGTGACTGGATAAAAAGATGAGTAAAACATACATGGCTGTTGCCTCCAGTTCAGAGCCTAGTAGAGGAGACACATTATAAATACATGATATTAAAGTATGCTAAGTACTACGATAAGGACTTATAGGAAACAGTGCTGTATGTGGGACTGTATATCCTTGAGGGAAAGCTGTGGAGAGGAGGTGACATGTGAGTTGAGTGTTGAACAAGTATAAATTTGTCAGTAAGGGGTGTATGTGCTTTATATATACTGTTTTAGCCTGGTAGAGAAGCATGTGCAAAGCCTAGAAAGGGTAAGAATAAGACATACTGGAGGAATCACAAAGTGTTTTGTGTTATTGGAAGCATAATATGTATGTAGAGCTGAATTGAGGAGAATGGAGTCTCAAGAAAAACATGGCAAATGTAGTTTCTAATATTTGTATATTCTTTTTGACCCTTTTGGGACTCACCTCACTATCAGAAAAGAAAGGAGATTGAAACTAGATGGAAGCTTTTCTTGCTTTTTACAAGTTTATGTAGTTATAGTTTTCATGATTGTTTTCAGCATGTAATTAGCTAAATGGTAAAGTAGTATTACCTAGTGATTAGAAATATATCAACAAGTATAAAAATCTCCAAGCAGAGATCAAGAGACATTTCTATGGTCTTTATTCTCAGGATAGTGAATTTTTAAAAATATGTACTTATTTTCATATCTTACCTTTTCACTCTTTTTAAAAAAATTAGATTTAACCCAGAAGGATGCAGCTAAAGCATTTGACTTTCCCATACAATTGCCTAAAGCTTGCAAAATAATGAGAAAAAGAAAAAAGGTATGTTATTGTAAAGGGGAATGAGCAATATTTGAATTTTAGATAATCCTCTCTAAATAAAATATGTAAAGATATTCAAGAAAGTGAAAATAGTTACATCTTTTGAATAATTTAATTTTCTGAAATGAGATAATAGAATTTGGCAGAAATGGAACTGGGGTTGGAAATATTTATTAACCAAAAAGAACAGCTCTTCTAATATTTGAAGGTAGAAAATACATTTTGATATAGATACATTCCCCTGGGAGATTTTTTCAAAGCATAGTCTATGATTTATAGATTATGACAAATAATGTAGTATAAGAAGAAAATCATAGATTTCACAGATAACAATAATGTATCTGTATTGATACTACATTGCTCTTTTTAAAGACTAGGAATACATAGTAAATTTTTAGCAGGAAAGCTGACAAGGATGAACCTTTACTCTTCAACTGTTCTCAACATTCGTTGTCCAGATGTCATGGTAACCTGAGTGTTTTAAACATACCCAAGATCAGCTGCTCTACTAATCTTTGACTGTCATTTTCATTTAAAGAAATTATTAGTTGATTATGGAGCATACAACTGTATTGTTTCTGAACTTTGAGTTTATTTGATATATAATCCAATGTGCAGTATAAAATAGCATTAAATATGACTAATGCTTTGTTTTAGTTACTTTTCTCATTGTTGAGACAAAATAAAAATACCCAATACCCAAAGTTAAAGGAGAAGGAAGCTCACAGTTTGTAGAGGTTTCGGTCTATTGTTGGCTGGCTCCAAGGCAGAGTAGCATGGCAGAGGGACATCAGGGAGGAAAAACAGTCCATGGCAAACAATCCATCGCAAAGCAGGCCAGGCAGAAGGTAGCAAACAGCAAGCAAAGACAGCAGCAGGAGCAGCAGCCTACCTCTCCCTTTTATCCCTTGCAGGCTACCCGCCTTTTGGCTGGTGCCACCCACACCCAGAGTGGGGCTTCCTTAATCCCAGCATCACATATTTAATCCCAGTATCACATACACTAGATCCACCCGCCTTCAAGAAGCCCCACCTTTGACTACATGAGGCTTTTGAGTGAGCATCTAATTTCACTATGCTAAGAAATATTTTTTCCAAGAAACATTTTATTTTGTATCAGAAGAAAAGAGCAAAAGCCAGTATTTATTTGAACTGTTGTGTGCCAGATACATATGTATTTTTCATTACTGTCAATAATTCAGTGTGTAAAGATATCCTTCTATGTGATTTAAACACTTATCCAATGTCAAGCAACTGGTAAGTGGTGGTTTGATTTCATAGTTTTCATTCTTTCTATTCTAGTCTATTCATGATCTATAGTAATTTTCCCTTGGTATGTTCTGGGAGAAATTTTTAATTCTCAACTAAAATAAAATACACTAAAAAATCAAATCACTGCCCAGTAGTTTAGACACAGGAATAGAAATTCAGTTTTTATTACTTTTGCAAATTGAATGGATTGGAACCATTTTGGTAGAAATTTATAGACTTACAGAAAGCAGCTTCATCCACTACAATTAATTTAAATACTACAGGGAGGAAATTCTAGGAAGTTGGAAAAGAGATCAGATAGTTCAGTGATAATGGGGAAACAATCACATTTAAATTTTAGTTCTCTGTGTGCTAATTTGCTTTGTAATGATTGACATGCAGCACATTTGGGTCACTCCCAATTGTATCCATCAAAATGCATTTCTACTTTTCTGGTTCATGTCCCTTAACTGTGCTTATCTTTCTAAGGCTTCAGTATGGAATAGCGTATACAAAGTGATTTCTAGAATGCTTGAAGAAAATGAAAAATACAGACTTAGGCTAAATGCCAAAGATCATCTAATGAAAGTAAGTGAACACAGATTTCATTGTATTAAAGAAGACTGGCTTCTATTAACAGTTCAGTTAACCTTGGCTCTCATTATGCTAGTAGTTTTACTAATTGTCATATTTAATGTACAGAACTTTAGAAATGAGGCTACCATATTATCACTATTCATTGTAAAGTGCAAAACATCTTCAAGCAGTGAGCATAGAGTGGACTCTGGTACTGTATAGATACGAGTAGAGTCTAGAAGGTGCATGTGACTGGAATTTGTAGAGCAAAGTGAACACACTTGTCTTTTAAATGTGAGCTTTTTATTTTTTTATTTTTTTTTTGAGACAGGGTCTCACTATGTAGTTCAGGCTGTCCTCAAACTCACTGTGTAGCCCAGGCTTGCCTCGAGCTCACGGTGATCCACCTGCCTAAACCTCCCAAGTGCTGGGATTACAGGCATGCATTACCACACCTGGCTAAATGTGAGGTTTAATGCCAACTTTTTAATTCAGATTACAAAACTCATTTATATGAAGACAAACATTTAAACTGCAATATAAAGTTACACATTATATGTAACTTTTTATAGTCACTTCCTTTTCATGAATGCTGTAGTACAATTTAATGCATTTAATAGAATCTGCTCTTGTGTTATGGCCTTTATGTCATTATTTCATGTCTGGAAAACAATTCATGAATTAAACCATGTTCTAATGCTGCATTAATATTGAGTTCATATTGTTGTCAGGGTAAATTAAATATAATCTACTATGTTTATTGAAAGAATTGGAAGTTCTGGATTCTCAAAATATTAAGTTGAATAAAATTAATGTAACTATTAATGTCATAAATTGATGAATCAAAATAGTTATTTTTTTCCTTCACATGCATGTCCTAATATGCATGCTACTCCTTGGTGCTCAGTATTGTCTCTTGATGACAGTTTCTATTTAACATTTATTAAATTTATAGTATTTAATTTATGAGAAATATTTTAATAAGATAAGAAATAAAACAATGCCATTTTATAAACAATATAACACTGGAAATGTTAATGTTCAGGTACTGTTGCATCAATAATAGCATAAATTGTTGGCAATAATGACATATAAACCAATGTTTAGATATGTGGTAGTCTACTTATCCAATTAAGAAGGAGAATATGGGGCATTAGGAAGAAAGAAAGTAGTCAGAGTTTTCTTAAATTCCACAGAATTTGAATAGGCAGAGCAATTCGCAAAAAAAAAAAAAAAAAAAAAAGACACTATTCAGAATGCTAGTTCAGGTATTATTTAAGCTTAAACTTCATGGGGTCTTTTCTACCTCAGCAAGAGGCCTTCTATTAAACATAAAGTAGTCTTATGATTATTTAACAATTTAATATAATATGTTGTGTGTTTTCAGAAATATTAAAAAAGTATTTTTAAAATACTTATAAAATTTTTTGAAATTCATTATTTTGCATTACAGTTTTAAATTGCAAAACATTTTAATAAAACATGATTATGTTGCAAACTGTTATAATTTTATTTCTTAATATACATTTATTGATAAGGGAATCAGTGCTAGAGGCCAACTTGAATTTTTCTTGCATTTTATGTTCTTTCTAGGCTCAAAATATACAAGATGAATCTTCCTATCATGTTCTGGTAAGAATCCATTTGATAATAATTTTATAGATTTTTTTCCCTTTCCTTTTATATCCTACCTTCCAACTTTTAGTATATAAACATTGCTAGTTTCTTCCTTAATCCAGAGTTTGGCACATAGTAAGCACTCATTCTGCCTCTCTAACTGTATTTTCTGTGTATTTCTAATGTGTCTCTTTTGTTGTCCTAGGAGTAATTGTTGGTCCTGTTCTTTCTTTACATATTTTCTCTCAGATAACTCACTAAATTTTAATAGCTTCAGTGAATTTTTGGGTGTATGATTTAATGTCTGTTTTACTCCTGACTTCTGATTTTCTTTAAAATATTTTAATCTGAGTATATCATTTCAATTCTACCCCTGGTTTCTTAATTACCTGACTTCATTAAACCATTAGGGAGAGATTATGTCCAGTTTTCTGGAATTTGAAAAGTAATAGGAGCGTTAAAATAGATCTTGGAAAAGAAAATTAGGCTTTTATAAGTGAGAGTGTGAGGAGCACAATATATTTAGATATGAAGATGAGCAAACTTTCTTGATTCTAACAGAATGTTTATGAAATACAGATTGATAAGATTAAGATAGTAATTAAAGATATAAAAGAATGCTGAGACTATATTAAAGAGTCCCACTTGGACACTGGCGAAGGATTTGTACTTTGTTCAGGATACAATAAAGAAACATGGAACATTTTCTTGGCCTTTTATTTGAAATAATTCTAAATGTACAGAAAAGTTCCAAGAATACTGCAAAGAACTCCATTAACCCTTTACCCAGATTTTCCAGGTTTTAACATCTTGTCACATTTTCTTTCTCATTTTCTTTCTCTGTATTACCTCCACCTCTTTGATATATATATCCTAAGAATGATGGTATCTTTTATGTAACTACACTATAGTTATCAAATTCAGGAAATTTAGCATTGCTATAAAACTTTTACATAATCAATACTTTTTATTCTAACACCCTTGTTGTCCAATACTGTCTTTAATAGGAGTTATTTTTCAAGTACCAAGTCCAGTCCAGGATCATGTATTGCATTTAGTTATCACGCCTTTTTTTGTTCTCCTTTAATCTGTAACAATTCTTTAACCTTTCTTTGCTTTCATTATACTGACTTTTTGAAGAATATAGGCCACCTGTTTTTCAGACTGTCCCTCTGGATATGCTGATACTTTCCTTTTATTTGATTTCTGTGATATATTTTTCTGGAATATTATATAAGCATCACATCTGAAGCCATGTAATAATCTTCATCAATTCCTTATTTGTGGGATTAACTTGGATTTCTTGGTGAAGTTGTCCATTTATAGTTAAATTTTTATTTTGCAGTTAATAAATACTCCATGGAAAGATAATAAGAGTTTACACAAATATGTTATTCTCCATCAATGTATAAAACATTTTAAAACAGAGCTATCAGACCTGCATTTTAGAAAGAATTTGATCCCATTCATGGAAAGGTTTGCAAAGGAGGCAAACTGGTAGATGAAAAACTCTGGGGACTATATAGTAGTCCAAGTGAAAAATGAAATGTATTTAAATGAGTATGATGGAAGGGGCAGAGAGGAGACACATGGGTAGAAGTAGGGTTCAGAAAGAGGGTACTGAGTTTTGAGAATGAGGAAATAAGAAATAAGGGAGTCAGAAGAAAGAACTCATTTAATGAAGGTATTGTGTTTTATTTTATTGTATTGAGAGACTCAGGTGAAAATTCTGAGCAAGCAATTTAAACTGTATTTGGGTTGATGTGATAAATATATCATTTATAAAACTTATATTGTGGTTCCAACATTAGATGCAGATGAAAATGTCAATGTGAGGATAGAAAGAGGGGAGGATTGAGTGCAGAATGTCAGACAATGTCAAGTATGAAGAATTTTCGATTTCAGAGTCAAATATTCTAGAGCCTTAATCAGGTGTAAAAAGAGATGGTTGAGGGGCTGAAGATGGAGGCAGATGAAGTTTACAGATGATCAAGGAATTGGCAGTTCAAAGGAGGACAAAGACCTTGCTTGCTGGGTGAGAGCAAAGGGGTACAAAAAGTAGAAGGATAAAAATATGTCATTCAGGAACCCTTTAAGAGTTCTAGTACCTAAGAGTAAAACATAAATGATGACATTGTCTAAGTAATAGGCTCATTTGTGAATAGCTGCAGTGGACTGGAGTTAAAAGCCTTTGATGCAGTGCTGTGACATGGTTCTTATAAATGGAGCTGTTGAAGTCACCAAGGGTATTAGCAGAAGTTGGAATGGAAGGAAAAATATGAACTACACATTGAGTTCATCAGAAACTACTATGGTTACCTATAGAAAATAAAAGTTGCTAAAGCAGTAAGCACAGGGAGCATCTAACTGCTCTCTTTAGTCTTTGAATGTTACAGTTTTCTATAGCTGCTGACATGATATTTAATTTTAATATGATTCAACTTTGTCACTTTTTATTTAGGATTAACCTATTTTTGGGTCTATTTTCCAGTGAAGATTATGAAGAGTTTAAAGATGGAATGTTAAATGGAATCCTATTTATTTATTATTTTGGTGTATTTTGTTGGAATTGGGACTTTATAAATTGAATGGAAAAACCACCCTCTTTATAAATTAATGATATTTCTTTGCAAGTCAATGAATAATTTTAGTTAAATGTTATATTCATGGAAGTGTTATTTTCAGAATTAATCCTCATTTTGGATAATGTAAACTTCATCTTATACATAAAATTTAAATTAATGTATCATTACAATTGCATGTGTTTATAATTACCAATTTTTCCTTTTCATTAGTGAGCTTGTAATTGCTTTCTTTTAGATGTAACTGCTTTAAATTAAACTTGGATTCATTTAAATTATTTTTGGCTTCCTCCTTTTTTTTCTTAAATTCTGTACAGCAACAATTACCTTGGATCTTAAAACTAGTGAATATAGGGCCAGGGATTTAGCTCAGTGGTTCCAGGGCCTACCTCGCAAGTGTAAGGTCCCAAGTTCAATCCCTGGTACCAAAAAAATAAAATAAAATAAATAAAGCTAGTGAGTATTTAAGCCATCTTTTCATCCTCAGGATATTTAGTATATATGTATGTTTATTATATGGGTGTATTATAATGGACTATATAACAATACAAGCATTTTAGGAAAATTTTTGGGCAAAAGTCAGAGGAGATACTCTAGGATGTAGGTACACATAAGTCAAAAATTTAAGGATTTAGCACTTTGAAAATCATTTAGAAGTGTTTTTTAGTGAGGCATTTTATTTTCTATACACTATTAAGTGATAACCAGTATTACCTTCACCAGCTTGCTTATCTATCTATCTATCTATCTTCCTATCTATCTTGTGTTTACTTATTGCTGGTATGGTCTCTCTTCTTAAATTGAATAAAGGGCCTAGTAGAACTGATAACTTAGGGGGAAAAGGAGAAAAGAGACTTGTCTGTAGTCAGCCTCTGTGTATACTAATTGTTTATCCCCCCTTGATGTGGCCAGTCCTTTTCCCTAAATATGCAGGATGAGAAAAAAGGAGATATTCATTCTTTTGGGGGTCATTGAGAGGGTAGGCTTCCTCACTTCTCTTACAAAGGCAATGCAAAATAGAGAAAGACAGACTTCTTATGAAATAGTATAAGATGTAAGGAATGTAAAATAATTCATAGTTGTGTTTCTTCCTCTAGCTATAACTTCAGATTATTTTCATGAGACTCCAACAGAGTAGAATTTTGTGGTAGTATGTTCTTCTGGTGACTGTTTATCAAATCCACCAATTTCCAGTTGAAGGACACATTGCTTATATTACTTAAATCCAATGCTAAATAGAACTATATATACATAATATATATAGTAATTTATGCTGCATAAAGTTTTGTGATGAATGTGAATGAGGACTTTAGGTTTGTTTCACTCTATATTTCTGTAATTTCTACACCTTGACACAGTAATGTAGTATGTTTTAATTTGTCAGATGTGTCAGTATTTATTAGATTTACAATATGAGCTTAATATTGGATACGATTTGTCTCATTATTCTAGAGCCAATAGAGCCATGAAGACTCCCACTGAAATGAAATGAACATTCTAAATATTTATTCTAAATCTTTTTAGTTTTCATTTAATGATTTCTGGTGAAACGTACTAAATTCCTGTTTTGTTAAATATGATAAAACTTCTTTGCTGACATATCCCTCAGTATCAGTTGTGATACTGTGACTTATTTGTGATTCTGTAATCTAGCCAGGGTTAATGACTCCTACATTAAAATCTTAGACTGCTATATAGTCCTGTTTTCCCTTCATCTCTAGCACAGACTCTTTTTTTTTCTGGCCTCCATGAGTAGGAACACTTGGCAAATTTATACCTGATTCTTTGTTTCCTTTGCTTAGACCAAACAATTTATTTTAGCCCAGTAGTCTGATCATATAGAACTACAATCTGAGAAATGTGTTGTTAGGTGACTCTGTCATTGTGCAAAAATCATGGAGTATGCTTACATAAACCTGGGTGGTTTGGGTCATTCTATGTGGCCTCTTGATTCAATCAGCAGATATGATAAGCACAACATGTATGAAGCCAAGGCTGCTATAACATGGCAAGTCTTAGTTCTTTATAACAAGTCTTAGTTCTTTAGAGGACCAGTACCAATTATATATGCATAGCATTCTATAAATTGCAAAATTATAGAAATTATAGAAAACAGGTTGGTGGGTTCCAGGGGTTAGTAAGGGGATTGGGACTGGAGAGAAGTGTAGGTGGCTATAAAAAAGCAAGGTGGATCCATCCTGCCACTCCCAGCCCAGAGGACAGGGCTTTTGAGCTGCTGTCCCACCACTCCCAGCCCAGAGGAAGAGGCTTCTGGGCCACTGTCCATCCTGCTGCTCCTGGCCCAGAGGTAGGGGCTTCTGAACCACCATCCCACTGCTCCTGGCCCAGAGGAAGGAGCTTCTGGGCCACCATCCAGTCTGCAGCGCCCGGCCCACAGGAAGGGTCTTCCCAGCCACCATCTGTCCTGCCACTCCCAGCCCAGAGGAAAGGGCTTTTGGGCTGCCATCTGTCCTGCTGCTCCTGGCCCAGAGGAAGGGTCTTCTGAGCCGCTGTCCCATCTCTCCCAGCTCAGAGGAGGTGATCCGCATGGGCACCGATGGCACCACACCCCCTAACCCTGGGTTGAAATGAGAAGACACTTAAATAAGTCTCAAAACCAGACTTCCAGATCACCTACAGCAACACCAAAGGGAAATGAGATGGAATACT
>NW_004624733.1:15944124-16019915 GCF_000247695.1 Heterocephalus glaber | reverse complement strand
CAAATGTTACAATCAGCAATACCATAGCATCAAGCACAGCTTAGAAAATGACAATTTGTGGTAGTTATTAATCTATCACATTTAACTATGTGAAGTATAATCCCCTGTGCCTCTGTAGTGTGGGACCAGGTAGCAGAAGAGCTGTAAGGTGTTGGGGGTGGGGGGAGAGGATGGAATTGGGCCTTGCAGATGCCTGCGTGTCTAAGGGGAGCACTGGATAAAGGCGGGGCCCCAAGCTGCCCCTGGGACTCCACCCTGCCGCAGAGAGGAACCAGAACACAGCCAAGGAGCCCCAGGCCACCCAGCCGACTCATGGAGAGAAGCTCCGGATGAAATTGGGGCCCCAAGTCGCTCCAGAGACCCCACCGAGCCACGCACAGAGAAGGTCGGGGATTTAGATCAGTGATTCTGTTGCCTGCCACACAAGGTCCCGAGTTCAATGTCCCAAGTTCAATCCTCAGTACCAAAAATAAAGAAAGAAAGAAAGAAAGAAAGAAAGAAAGAAAGAAAGAAAGAAAGCAACATGAAGGCTTCCATTGGTGATGGAAATGTTCTACATTTTGATTATATCAATGCTATATTCTAGATGTGATTTTTCATTATGGTTTTGTAAGATGTCACCATTGGGGGAATTTGGGTAGAGTACATGAGATATCTTCATTGTTTCTTATAATTGTTTGTGATGTACAATTGCTTCAACATAAAAAGCTAATTTGAAATACTATATCTTAATCCTAAGGCTAGATTACTTTTTATTTCAATAATAATAAACACATTTTTCTTAAAATATATCAATTGAACATATATTTGTGGGTCTATTTAAGGATACTTTGTTTTCTCATTGATCTACATGTCTGTGCTTTTCCCAATATCACACTGTTTTGAAGCTATAGTACTTTTTTGCATAGCTTATCTACAACTACCTATAGTAATTTTATTTTATTTTTTTATTTTTATTTTTATTTTTATTTTTATTTTTTATTTTTTGGTACCAGAGATTGAACTCGGGTCCTTGTGCTTGCGCAGCAGGCGGCAATTCCACTGAGCTAAATCCCCGGCCCACCTATAGTAATTTTAGAAGTTATATAGTGTGTGCTACAACTTAAAGTGGTTTCTCCTCCCCAAATTATTTGACTCTTCTAGTTCCTTTGCCTTTCATATAAATTTGAGAATCAGCTTAAGGATGTCTACAAGGAACTCTCTTCAGATTTTTATTTAATTGCCTATAGATGAATTTGGTTTCATCACAACAATATCAAATCTTCTCATTTGTGAACATAGTATATTTTTTCACTCAGTCTTCTTCGATTTTATTAAGTCTTGAACGCATAGTGGTTTCAGAAGTCTACAGATCTTGCACATATCTTGTAAGATACAGACCTAAATATTACGTGAATTTTGGCACTGTTCTGAATGACATTTTAATTTGAATTGTCCATTACTAATTGTTAGTATATACATTTTTGGTGATATATATAGATTCAAACTATTTTGTCTTTGAATAAAAAATTTTATTTTTTCTTCTAATCTGTATATGTCCTTTACTTATTTTTAATTTATTGTACAGACTAACACTTCCAGAATGTCAGTTGCCATGTTGGTTTTTCCAGGACCCTAATGTGTCCTCATTGGATCCTATTCTGGAAATCTGGTGGAGTAGAAAAAAATTCAAACATATGCAAAACCTGGTTTGACTATAGGTGACTCCATTAGTCTCTGTGCTTAGCATAGGTCAGATAAGGAGTATTTCCCCTCTGACCTAGACATTTTATTTTCCTTTTTAAAAATCACTATGAGGGCCAGGGATTTAGCTCAGTGGTTCCGTCGCTTGCCTTGCAAGAGCAAGGACCTGAGTTCAATCCCTGGTACCAAAAAATAAAAAATAAAAATTAAAAAAAATAAAAATCACTATGAAATGGAATCTTCTGGACATCAATAGTGGCGATCAAATGAAAACTGAAATTCTCCCAACAAAAGGTAATACCAGTTTTCAAACATATACTATCCACCTCTGCCTGAAGATGGGGGAGCCTTCAATTATATAATGTTTTAGGGCAAAGATTATGGAGGAGAGGTGACATACATATATGAGTGTTCTACCTTATATAAGTAGGTTTAAGTACATTCATGTATTCGTGTCTCATAGTTTTGAAATAAATATTATTTACCAGATTCTGTTCTAGGCACTGGGGTAACACAAGTAGATAAAACAAACAAAATTCCCACTTTTGGGGCTTAAAAACAGATGATAAAATAAGTAAAGTCTATTTAAAGAAATGAGTGCTAAAGAGAAAAGGCAAAAAATGAAGGAAGGATATGAGAGTATGAGGGTTGCAATGTTAAATACAGTGGCAAGAGGGAGGCCTTATATAGAAGGTGATATTTAGATAAAACCAAAAATAAGTAAGGGAGATATATAGGTATATAAGGAAAGAGATTAAGGACATTTTGGTTGAAGAATAGAATCTGAAGCTGAAGAATGGGAGCAAAAACAACAGGTCCAGTAAAGTGAGGAGAAAGAATAAGGGAGAGACAATAATGGAGACCAGATCATGTTGGGCTACTTAGAGGCTTTCCTTTTCTTCAGAGTTAGATTGAAATTTATTGGAAAGGTTTGAGTTGAGGATTGACATGAACTGACTGCATTTAACAGAGCTCCTTTGGCAACTATTTGGAAGAGATGTAAGGATCTTTTTTTATAGGAGTCGGGATATAATTGCTCCTCTCACTCCTTAATATAAACATAAAAAACCAATAAAATGTACCTTCTCTACAAAGAGAGACTTTCTATAAGGACTCTGAAAATACTACACATTTACTTGAAATATATAGTGGCCCTTCTGGGAGGAGACATTCATATCCCTCTTGCTCTTTGCTTAAGGGCAATGGATGCTTACAATCTGCTAATCTCTAGTGTATCAGAGGGTTTCAGGTCTACAAAAAAATTTTTCTACAAGGTCTTCCATAGCACTCTCAACTATTTTTTCATTATATTGGCCTTACAGCCTTTGGTAATCCACTATTACATTTGTCTACATTTTCTAGAACTCAGGATATTTTTTCCCTTATAAAAGTAAATAGCATTTTTTTTTGAAAGATAAGAAGAAAAAAGGTATTAAAAATACTGAAAATCACTCATTCAAAGAAACCCTATATACACTTTTGTATTTTTCAGGTTTTATATTTTCATATAGTTGAGTCTGTAATGTCTGTACCATTTTGATTATTCTTCTTACTCAACATCATATCACCAACATCTCCTATGTTATTCATTATTCTATGACATTATTTTAATGACTGCATATTATTTCATCATAAGAGAGCAACCACAGTTCACTTGTCCACTCCATGGTTGTTTATATTTGGATTGCAAAAGCCCAATACTTATTCTCATTGAACAAAAATTACACAACTTATCATGTGATTTTCTTCAGATCATTTTATTAGTACATAATGCTTACATTCCTAGTCAAAAGTTGGTACATGAACATAATACATCTTAATTTGAATTTTCATCCCCTTTGGGTTCTCTTTCTCCCCCTCTAACCACCTCTTGATCTATTTCTCTCTCTCTCTCTCTTTCTCTCTCTCTCTCTTTCTTTCTTGGTACATGTTTACAGCACATAATGTTTCCATTCCTTGTGTAGAGTTGGTACCTGTTCATAGTGCATCTTCCTTTTTCATCTCCTTTCCTTCCTCTCCTGACCCGTTTCCATCTCTTGATCCCCTTTCTCAAAGAGAAAGATGTATCTCCCTATTGCCTATCATCTCTCTTTTATTTTGCTCTTTATTTATACTGTGGATTTCTCATACAAGAGACACCATGCACTATTAAAGCTTGTGTGTCTGATTAATTCACTTAATATATGGTCTTGAAGTGCATCCATTTTCCTACAAATGAGTGAAGTTTATCTCTATGGCAGAGTCATACTCCATTGTGTATAAATATCACATTTTCTCTATTCATCTGTTGATGAACATTTAGGCCACTTCCAAGACTTAGCAATTATGAATTGTGCTGCTATAAACAAGAGTATGCATGTATCATTGAAATATGATGTCTTTATCTCTTTTGGGAAGATAGCTATAAGGTTAATAGGTGGATCAAATGGAATATCTAGTATTAGTTTTTTGAGGAATCTGTACTGATTTCCATAATAGTTGTATTAGTTTACATTCCCATTAACAATGTGGAAGGATTCCTTTTTCCCCACAGCCTTACCAGCATTTGTTATTTGATTTTTTGATGATGGCCATTCTTTCTGGGTGTGTTATTTTTCTTTCTTATCGCTAAGACAAAATACCTGACACTCAGAGTTAAAGGAGTAAAGGTTTTTTAGCTCATAGTTTATAGAGGTTTCAGTGTGTAATTGGCTGGCTCCAAGGCAGGGTAGCATGGCAGAAAGGCATCACAGAGGATAAACAGTTCATGGCAGGCCGAAGGTAGCAAAACAAGCAAGGGATGACCACAGCTCTTTCTATCCCTTGTATCTTATCCAGGCTACATAGGATGGGTACCACTAACACCCTTAATCCTAGTGCCCTTGTTCCTAGCATTGCACCATGAATCAATCCAAGCATCCCACACTCTAGATCAAATAACCTCTGAAAAAGCCCCACCTATCACTGCATGAAGCTTTGGGGGAACATGTAGACTCAAGCCATAACACTGGGGTAAGATGACATCTCAGGGTTCTTCTAATTTGTATTTCTCTACTGGGCAGTGATGTTGAGCATTTCTTAATGTATCTAATGGCAATTTGTACTTCTGTGAGAAGTGTCTATTCATTTAGGTTGCCTATTTTTTTGATTGGATCTTTTATTCTGGAGAGTGTAATTTTTTTAAATTTCTTCATGTATTGTACATATTAGTGTGATTTTTAAGTATCATAGATATTTCAACCAGAATGAGAGGGTACTAAATGAACATACATCAGAGAAGTTGAAAATAATCTAGGCCTTCAAGGTATCTTAGTCTATTTTCTTTGCTAAAATCTGAGATTGAGTAATTGAAGGAAAGAGATTTAGTTCTTGGTTTTTGAGGCTGGGAAGTCCAAGACTGGGCATAGGTACTCTATTTGTCAGCTTTGCAGCACTATAATAAAATTCACAAGGCAACTATTATAAAGTTTATTTAGTTCTTTGTTTTGGAGATCCAAGTCCAAGATCCATGTGTCTCATGGATTTGAGCCTCTGGCAAGAGCAGCATATCATGGCAGGGACAAATGCTCACATTGATATAGTGGGAAGAGATGTAACTCCCAAACCTACTAGATATCCAAAATGTGAGTTCGTGTTCTCTAAAATTGAAGAATGAATTCTAGGAACAATGGAGGTTAAGAGTAAGAAAAATTTATTGAGAGAAAGAAAGCTTCTGTCTAAGAGAGACAGAAGGGGAACCGGAAAGTGGGTTGCCCACCCACCCCATGTTTCAAAGATGTTTTATACAGCAAAGCCATGTGGTGAGATGGGTACAAAGTGGGACAAAACTATAAGACTCAATGGGAATTTACAAGGTGGGCATGAGGTGGGACGAAACCATGGCCAACCAATAAGATTACAAGTACAGTCACCCTCGTAATATTGATCAAATGGGGTTCAAATGGGAGAGCAAGTCATGTAGCAAGCAAACAAGGATTTTCAGTAAGGGTGGGTCAGGGATATTTCCTGGAGAGGCTGGGTTAAGACCTTGGTCTCCCACTCAGATGATTGATACCTGTTTAGAATATCAATCACTGCTATTCATCCTACTTGGGTGTGCTAATTTCTCTCCTTTTACAATGCTGGCTTTCAGTGAATGTGTCTTCACTCTCCTCCATGTTGGCTCCTTGACTGTCCTCCATGTTGGCTCCTCATGGGGTGGTCCTGTCTGCCCACAAGATATCTAATTAACTTACCTATCTACAATAACATCACAAGCCAGGCAGCAGAGGGAGATAAAATTAGCTGGATCTGACAGTGTACTTTGAGGGCACATTCCCTGTGACCTAAGAATCAAGCATTTACATTTGGATTTTGAGGGGACACTCATCCAAACCATAACAGGCATATTCTTGGCTCAGGTAAGAGCCTCATGCTATTTTAACTCATGGAAGAAAGTGAAAAGGGAAAGTGGACACTTACGGAAGAGAAATAAGAGAAATCCTGAGGGAACTGCACTCACTTTATAGCAAATTGCTCCTCTAAGCCATTTTGAGGTGGTTCTCCCCTGACCCAAATACCCCTCAAAGACCCCTCCATCTCTCAATATATTACATTGATAATTAACTTTCCACCTCAGTTTTGGCAGGAAAAATCCAGGTTCAAATCATGGTAGGAAAAAAACCATGATTGTAAGGAGTTTTGTTAAGTGAGGAGATGGAGTGCTCTAAAGTGAAGGCCTAGTGACAGAGAGGGGTAAATAGATTTGAGACATTTGGGACGGAAAATTATTATCTGACTTGGTAATTGTAAATCAGAGTAAGAAGAAGATGTCAACAATTCCTCTCAGATTTTTGGCTGAAACACTGAATCAAGAAGGGAGCAATTTGCTGAGTGAGGCAAGGCAGAAGGAGAGACAGGTTTGAAAGTGTAGACTCTCAAACCATTATGGTTTGCTACCACAAAGTACCATAGACTGGGTGGCTGATAAACAACAGAAATGCTTTTTTTACAGCTCTGGAGATCAGAAGTGCAAGATCAGGATGCTAGTTGGGTTCTAGTGAGCTCTCCTCTAGGCTGCAGATGGTTGACTTCATTTTATATGGTAAACAAACACACACTTAAGGATGAGGTCTTTTTTGTATAGAGAAGCTAATCCCATTAATTCATGAGGGCCCATTCTCATGTTTAAAACACCTCTCAAAGACCCTACTTCAAAACACAATGAGAATCAGACTTCAAAATAGAATTTTTGGGAAACCCAAATGTACAGTCCACAACAGAGACCATGAATTCACTTTATGCCTATTGAGATTCAAATATTTTTGAACCCTCCAAGTGAAGGAAATAGTTGTATACCTGAGTATTATTTCAGGAGCCATTAATATATGATGGTATTCAAGTCAGGGAATATGGCAGGGGGACATCACAGCTTAAGTTCTCCCTGTGGCCAATCCTGCTTCTTTTCCTCCCTTTTTCATCCTGAGACCACTCTTATAAACATCCTATACTCAAAGCTTCTAGAGTTGTTTTTTGGGGAAAAATTTCCATTCAATTGTGATTTATTTTACACCAGGAAATCTTCTATTAGAAGAAACAGGTGAGTGGAGCATTTAACAGGAAAATAGTCTCTTGGACAGGTCTTTTACAAATGGGAAAGGGACCGAGAGATGGGAGGAAGGAGAGGGAGGGGAGAGGAGGTACATAAAAAGAATTAAGATGTGTTATTCAGATGTACCAACTCCCCACAAGGAATGTAATTATTATGTCCTGCAAACATGTACTAATAAAAATTTAAAAAGAAAAAATAAACAAAGAAAGGAAAATAGTCTTTTGGAACGTGTTTTTTGTTGTTCTTGTTAGCACGTTTGCAGTAATAAGGATTAGATTCATTGTGAGGGGTTGATACATGTATATCCCTTCCCCTCCTTTCCCTTCCAGCTGCATTTTCCCTTACCCTCCTTCCCTCTCCCTCCATCTTATTTTTCCTCCTACTATTTTTCTTTTATTTTGCTCTTTATTTATATTTTGGGTTTTCCATATATGAGAAACCATGCAATATTTAAAAACGTGTATCTGATTAATTTCACTGAATATTGTGGTCTCAAGGTGCACCTGTTTTCCTAGAAATGACTAGAGTTTATTTTTCTTTATAGCAGGGTAATACTTCATTGTGTATAGGTAGCACTTTTTCTCTATCCATTCATTTCTTAATGGGTATATAGGCTGCTTCTAAGACTTAGCTTATGAATTATGTTGCATAAACATAAGTGTGCATGTATCATTATAATATAATGTCTTTAACTTTTTGGGGAAGATACCTAGAAGGTGAATAGCTGAGTCAAATGGAATTTTTAGTTTCATGTTTTTTGAGAAATCTTCATACTGATTTCCATAGTAGTTGTACTAGTTTACATTCCTACCAACAGTTTAGAAGGGCTCTTTTTTCCCAAGAGCTTTGCCAGCATTTGTTGTTATCTCATTTCTTGATGATAGCCATTCTAGAGTAAGATGGAATCTCAGTGTTGTTTTGATTTGATTTCTGTAATGGTCCAGGATTGCTTTTGCTATCGTGAGTCTCTTCTGGTTCCATATAAATTTAGGACTGTTTTCTTTAGTTCTGTGAGGAATGCTGTTGGTATTTTCATTGAGATTGCATTGAATCTATGTATAAGTTTTGGGAGTATGACCATTTTGACAGTATTGGTTCCGCCTTTTCAAGAACAAGGTATATCTTTCCATTTTTTGATGTCCTTTTCAATCTTTTTTGAGTACTGTAGTTTCACTTCCTTGGTTTGGTTAATTCCTATTTTCTTGATGATATTGTTAATGGTATTGTTTTTCTAATTTCTTTTTCATTGTGTTCATTATTGGTATATAAAAATGCTATTGATTTATGTGTGTGTTGGCTTTGCATTCTGCTACATTTCTGAAATTGGTTTTTCTAAGGTGTAGAGTAAACTGTCAAAATCTGGAAGATTGGTATTAACTACTGTGAAAAATTATATTCCAACAAATTGGAAAACCTTGAAGAAATGGACAGATTCCTAGATTCACATGAATTATCAAAACTAAACCAAGAAGAATTAAAAATATTGAACAATCCAATAACAAGTAATGAAATAGAGGCAATAATAAAAACTTACCAAATAAAAAAAGCCCAGGACCTGATGGATCCACTGCTGAATTGTACAAAACATTAAGGACATTATATCAGCAATACTCCTCAAACTCTTCAATGACATTGAAAAGGAAGGAGTACTTCCAAAGTAATTTCTGGAAGCCAGCATCACTCTGATCCCCAAACTAGAAAAAGACCCAAAAGAAAAGAAAATCACAAGGCAATCCCCTTTATGAATATAGATGCAAAAATCTTCAACAAGATATTGGCAAATAGAATGTAGCCCATCATCAAAAGGATCATACATCATGACCAAGTAGGTTTCATCCCAGGGTTACAAGGATAGTTCAACATATGCAAATCAATAAATGTAATACATCACATAAACAGAATCAAAGACAAAAACCACATAATTGTATCAATGGATGCAGAAAAAGCTTTTAACAACTAATACCCTTTCATGATAAAAACCCTGAAAAAAATAAGTATAGAAGGACCTTACTTGAATATGATTAAAGCCATGTATGACAAACCAATAGAAAATATCATATTAAGTAGGGAAAATTGAAAATTTGTTCTTTAAAATCAAGAATAAGACAAGGATGGCCAATATCACCACTTCTGTTTAACATAGTACTCAAAATACTAGCCAGAGAAATCAGGGAAGAGAAAGAAATAAAAGGGATACATATAGGATAGAAAGAAGTTAAATTATTATTATTTGGAATGGTTTTTTTAATGACATCAATTTCTAGGCAAAATTCAAAAACTTTCTCAAAGAGCCTTTATTCCAATCAACTCATGTCTAAGTGGATTCCTAAGCCTTAATTGAAAGAATTCTTTGTAAGTCATCCTACTTGTATTAAGTTGATACCAGTTTTCACCCCTAGGGCTTGTCTCCTATTTTAAGAGAATTTCCTTCTTCATCTGTTTCTAGTCACCGAGAGAAGAAATTTTGATTGGCCTTTCTGCCATTTGTCTGCTGGTCCATTGTCCTTTCTTGTTTTAAATCAAAAGTAGGCAGTGCCCCCTTTCCTTTTTAAGAAGAAAGAGAATCTCATGCTTTTCATAGCTTTCTGACTTCTTTTATTTGAAATTTAAATATAGAGTTTCTAGTAATGGTGTGAGCATAGCTTCCTTTTATGCTTGCCTCTGGGAGGTTCTCAGAACAAATTTCTAAAAAGCTTATATGCGTATCAGACCATTCAATTTGGAATAACATCCTTAAACTGACAATGTAACAAGATGTATAATGAGACATGTAAAATGGTTTCATCATCTCTATCATTTGATATATATTTATTTAGAAACAAAACACTAAATGCTAGGATGTGATGAAAACTGGTCTCAGAAGAACCTTAGATCCTTTGAAACATTTATGTATAATAATTATTTTTAGGTAAAGCATCATTTGAGGCCTTCTGGAAGAAATCTTACATTGCATTCACTTTTCTTCCTGTTTCCAATTTTGACAGAGGTGTCTTAGGAAATGGAAATATGCATCACTGCAAAGAAAGACTGGAGTTTGGCTTTTGAGGTTCAGCTGATAAATATGGAAGGAGAGGCAGAAAAATGAGGAGAAATAAATGTGTGTTGAATATCTTAGTTTACATAGGAGATGAAATTGCTCTATTATTGAACCTGGGAGATCAATATTGATTGAATTGTTTTTGATACATTATATTATAAATTGGCATAATTTAAAAATTCTGTGTACCTTCTAAATTATTAGACAAAAATTTATATAGAAAAATAATTAAGAAAATAAAGATTATAGTAAGGAATCAGAAAAAAATAAGTATAAAATAATACATGCTGTTATAAGCATTAATTTAAGAGGTTAAATTCTCATATTAAAAAGGTTACTTATAATGGCTAGCCAAGTATAAAAGGCTGAGAAGAGCAAATACAAATCATATAAATAAGGGTTTTCAATTGTATTTTAGATGAAGGGGAATTAAAATCACAAAATACTAAATAGGAAAAATGAATCATTTTGCTTTCATAAAAGCAAAATTCATAAGAAGATGTGATACTATAAAACTTAATGCAAGAAGAAATTTCACAATAATAATGGAAAATTGAAATGTTCTCTCTTCTCTTAACAGATCATGCAAGTAAAAAAAATGAGGGCATAGAAGATTTAAAAAACATAAGTAACATTTGATTTAATAGTTATTCATAAAAATCTGTTTTTACAGAAGGTATGACTTCTTTTTCTTATGCCCACAAAATTTCAGTGGAAATAGGTCATATGTTAAGGCACAAAAAAAATGTACATTCCCCCAAAGCAGAAAATATATAAACCACACTCTTAGAGTACTTGTAATAAAGCTAGAAACTACCCTCAAATGATATACATTATGGTAACAATATAAACCAAGCTTGTAGGAATTAAAACAAAACCAAATATTTTACTGAATAACTCTTGCATCAAAGAGAGAAGTAAATCTTCATTTATCAAATACTTGAAAATGATCATGAACAAGTATTAATAATCAGAGGTAAATTAAAAAATAACATCAACTTTTTCATTATCAAACAGGAAGGAGGCTAATCAATTCATTTTTCCCACAATGTTAAAAAGAAAAATGACATAAACTTTAATAGAATAACAAGTAAATATTTATTTTTGCACTTACAAGTATCGTTCTAAGCAATACATACATATATATATATATTATATATTTTCTCATCTAATCCTCATAATGACTCCACAAATGTTATCAGTGTGCTTTATTTACAATAAGGAAATTGAGGCACAGAGAGATTAAATTACTTACCCCCCCGTCATAAACATAAAGTGTCAAAGTTAGAATTTAACCCCAGACAGTCTCGTTCCAGAGACTGTATATTTAATTCCCATACTATACTCAAATTGAATGGTTTCAAACTCAGAGAAACAGTATTAGTTTAAAATCCTAAGGGCAAATATTGCATATGATACTATACTAAAATATGATAATTTAAAAATATTCTTTGTAAGTTTGTCAATGGTGAAAGTCACCTAAAAATGTCAGATGATGTTCAAAGGAGTAATTATTTCTGTGTTTCTTTCAGGCCTATGTCATTATGCAGCTGTAAGTGTATATTCTTAGATTAGGGGTAAAACTAATTGTGTTAGTTACTTTTCTTTTGTTGCTGAGACAAAATACTTGACACCTAAAGTTAAAGGGAAGGGGTTTATTTGGCTTACAGTTTGTAGAGGTTTCACTCCATAATTGGCTGGGTCTAAGGCAGGAGTGACAAACAGGCATCACAAAGGAGAAACAACATGGTGCCCACAAAGGCAACAAGGGAGAGTTTTATAGCATCTTTCTGGATCTTTTATTTTATTCAGACTACCAGGATTAGGGTGGTACCAAACTAATCACTTGCCTGTAGTGGTTTAGTAAGCACACACCCTTAATCCTAGGATCACATATTCTAGATTCAATCACCTCATTTGCATGAGGCTTTGGGAGGACATCTAAATACAAACCATAACACTTATAAAATTTAAACTCTTCAGCACAGCCCAAATAGATGACTGTTGCTTAAAGTGTGCAATACTCCTTCCCACTTTTTAGAAATGTTCCCTTTGTTTCTTCTAAGACATGCTCTTGTCTGCTTCAACCATGTGATTGAATGAAGTTTTATCTTTTTTCTTTTTAATTCGTTTATTGGTACATTTTAGGTATACAATACGTTACATTTATCATTGGGTGTTTGTGCTTGTACATGATATATCTTGATTCTTATTTTTTCCTTGTTACCTGTGGGCCCTTCACCACCTCCACCCTTCCCTATTTACATAGACATCATTTCCATTTTTTTTTCTTTTCTCATAATTTTTTCTTTCCCTTCTTTCCTTTCCCCTTCCCCTCCCTTCACCAAATAGTTTCTCTAGTGTGAGAAACTGATAGTGTAAATAAGGGTTAAAATGATTAAAATGAACAATTGATAATTTAAAATAGGAAAAAAGGTCCGAAGACGTAGGGGTGAAGTTTTAACTTACAAATCTCATTTTCCTTGTTAGAAGTGGGCCCTGGACTCTTCTTGGCTGATCAGAGCCCTTCCTCGGGAGTTTTAAACTAAGCACCTGAGAAAGAGAGTCCGAAGTTCACCTTTGGTATGATGGAATAATGAAAAGAAACTCAGCAATATTTTTGCTGAGAACAACTAAAATTTTGGTTAAAATTTTAAAAATAGCTGGTTGAGACAGTGAGACCCTACTACTGTGTTAGCTTTCTGTCCCTATAATCAAATACTTGAAATAACTTATGAAGAGAAAAGTTTTGGCTCACAGTTTTGGAAGTTCCAGTGTGTGAACAATTGGTCCTATTCCCTTGGGTCTATTGTGAGGTAACATCAGGGTGTGAGTCCATGGCAGAACAAAACTGCTCACCTCATCAGCTATGACAAGAAAGAGGCTGGAGCTGGAGTCTTACAGTTCCCTTCAAGGGCACACTCCTGATCACTTAAGCATCTCCTAATAACCCACCTCTCAAAGATTCCACCACCTACTAGTTGCACATGGGTATAGGCCAAGCCAACACACGGACTTTTAGGGGGGACATTCGACATCCAAACTATAGTAAGTTGTGAATTATTCAAGAACCAGAACCTTGCCAGTAGACTAAAAAATCCCAATCTGACACCATAATTCATATACTTTACATGTTGCCTTCTTGAACAAAGTTGGGACATAGATAAACCTTACCTTTAAAGATTCTTTCTTCTATTTAGCCATGGTCCCATTTCTTTGCTTGCAAAAACAAACTTAGGAATCTAATAGACTTGTTTAACCAATGCCATCAGAGAGTCACAATGTGCCCTCTAACAGGACCTGAGTGGCAGATCATTTGAATATCCTTTAATATCCTTATTTGCTATTTATTTATCCTCTTTGATGAAGCATTTCTTCAAGTTTTTGCTTACTTATTTTTTGGCTTTTTTTGGTACCAGAGATTGAACTCAGGACCTTGTGCTTGTGAGGCAGGTGGCAGCGGAACCACTGAGCTAAATCCCTGGCCCTTCTTGCTCACTTTTTGATTGAGTTGTTTTCTTATTTCTAAGTTCTGAGAGTTTTTTTTACATTCTAGATATGAGTCCTTTCCTTTGTCAGGCATATGATTAGTAAATATTTTCTCTTAGTTCATAGCTTATCTTTTCATCCTCTTAATATCTTTGGCAAATAAAAAGTTTAAAAATTTTAGTGAGCTCCAGTTTATCACTCTTAGGTTTTATACATTGTGCTTTTGTTGTCAAATGTATGAACTGCTTTTCTAGCTCTAGGATGTGAAATTTTTCTTGTACTTTCTTTTAAGTGTTTTATAGTTCTAAATGTTTTATAGATTTATAATATATATTTGTATAAGGCATGAGATATAGGTCAAGATTCATTGTTTCAACACCATTTTTTGAAAAGATTATCTTTTCTCCATTGAATTGCATTTAGACTTTTCTCAAAAGTCAATTGCCCAGGGCCGGGGATTTAGCTCAGGGGCACTGTGCCTACTTTGCAGGCACAAGGTCCTGAGTTCAATCCCCAGTACCACACACGCACACAAAGGTTAATTGGCCATATTTATGTGGGTTTGTTTCTGTTCTATTATCTTCCATTAATTTATAAATTTATACTGCCCATACAATATTGTCTAAAATTCTGTAGCTTTATATTAAATCTTAGAAATGGATAGTGTGATTTTTCTAATATCATTTTTCTTTTCAAAATGTTTTGGTTATTCTAGTTCCTTGCATTTCCATGTAAATATTAGAGTGATTATATCTACAAAAGTAACTGCTGAAGATTAGAATTGAAAATTTATCCATAAGGCGATTTTTAGAGAATTGACATTAGTACTATGTTAAATATGCAAACTATGGATTGGCATATCTTCAGTTAGGCCTTTGAGCTCTTTTAAAAGCATTTTGTAGTTTTTACTATACAAATTCTGTATACATTTATATTTATACCAAGGCTTTTTATTTTTTGGAGCTGTTGTAAATGGTACTTAAAATATTTTGGTTTCTGTTTGTTGCTAGTATATAGAAATATGATTGATTTTATATATTCATTATCCATGACTTTCCTAAACCCATACATTAGTTCTATGAATTGAAGAAATAGTTTTCTTGGAATTTTCTATGCAAACAATTATGTTGTCTGAAAAAAGGGATAGTTTTATTTCTTTCTTTCCAATCTTTATGTCTCATGTTATTCTTGCTTCACTGCATGGCTGGGAATTGCACATATGTTGTTGAATAGGTGTGGTAAGAGAATGAACACTCCTGCCTTATTCTCAATGTGGGAATGAAGGCATTCACTATTTCACTATTGCGTATGACATTACTTTTTTTATAGTGCCCCTTTTCAGGTTGAATATATTTTCTTTTATTCCAAGTTTTCTAAGAGTTTTTATTGTGAATGGATGTTACATTTAAAATCATTTTTCTCCATCAATTGCACTGCTATGATAAAGCTCACTTGTTCATGGTGTATTTGTTTCCTGCAGCTGGATTTAATTTTCTAGTATTTTGCTGAAGACTTGTACCTATATTTATGAGGTATATTGTCCAGTAGTGTTGCTATTTTATCTTGTCCAGTTTTGATATCAGAATATTAATGGGCTCATAGGATAAGTGAGAAACTGTTTACCTGTTTTCTGGAAAAGGTTACATAAAATGGTATTATTTCATTTAAAAATATTTGGTTGAATTTACCAGTGAAATGTTTTGGATTTGAAGATTTATTTTGGAGAAGATTTTACCTACAAACATAATTTCCTTAATACCCACTACTATTCAGGTTGTCATTTCATTTTGGGTGAGTTTTGATAATTTATGATTTTTCAGGGATTGGCTCCATTGAATCTACTTCATTGGTTGTTTGTAGTAGTTCCTAATTTTTTTAGTATCTGCATGCTCTGTAGCATTATCACCTTTCTTTAGTAATAATGGTAATTTGTGTGTTCTCTCTTTTCCCTTTGGCCTTCTGCCTACATATTTATCAAATTTGCTGGTCTTTTCAAAGAACAAACTTTGGATTTCATTTATTTGCTCTATTGCTTTTTGTTCTCTCTCTCTCTCTGTTTGCTTTGGGCTTATTTTTCTTTTATTTTTCTGAGTGACAGCATATATTACTTATTTGAGACTTTTCTTCTCATAATATACACATTTAATGCTGCACTCTTAGCTGCACTCCTAGGATTTTGATATTTCGTATTTTCATTTTTGTTTAGTACAAAATATTTTCTAACTTGAGATTTTCTCTTTAACATATGGGTTATTTAGAAGTGTGTTGCTTAATATCCAAATATTTGGAGGTTTTCCTATTAATACTCTGTTATTGATTTCTAGTCTAATCCTATTATGGTCAGAGAATATTCTTTGATTCATTTCAAATTTAAAGAAATGTTCAAGTTTGTTTTATAATCAACATATAATCTATCTTAGTAAGTGATTCATGTACACTTAAAAACAATGCTTCTTTTATTGGACCAGATAGTCTATAATGACAGTTAGATCCAGTTTATTGATAGTGCTTTTTGATTCTTCTACAGCAATGGCTGTCAACTGGAGGTGGTTTTGCCTTCCTTCCCCCAGGGAATATTTATCAATGTCTGGAGGCATTTTTGATTGTCACAGCTTGCAGGAGCATGTAGCAGGGATATTGCTAAACAATACAGAGGATAACCTCCCACAATTATGTAATCCAAAATATTAATAGTCCTGAAGTTGAGAACCCTGTTCTATGTCATGGTTGATGTTTTGCTTGCTCTATCAATTAATGAGGGAGAAATACTGAAGCTGTAATTGTGGCCTTCTTGATACCTCCTTTCAGTTATGTCATTTGTTTTGCTTAATATGTGTTGAAGCTTTGTTAACAGGTTCATATATATTTAAGATTTTCATGTCTTCTTTGGAAATTAGTATTTTTGTTATATTCAGTGCTCCTCATTATCTCTAGTAATTTGCTATGGAGTGTACTTTGTTGTCTGATATTAACATAGCCAATTCAGCTTTCTTTTTGTCAGAATTATCATGATTTATCTTTTAAAAATATATTTATCTTTTTGGCTGTCATTGTCAAGTGATAATTTGTTGAAAGATTTTCCTTTGTCATTCTTAGCCAGCTGGACATTCTGCTGCCCTATCATTGACATCATTTGAAGTGTTTGAAGTGTGGTGGCTGTCAGTAGTGCAGACCACAGACTGGGAAGTCCCTAGGAGCTCTTAAAATATTCTAGAGAGTTCTCTAGCTAAATATTAGCTGTATCTGTCAGGCAATGTTGACAATCACACCAAAAGTTGTATTTCTACTCTGATTACTGTTTCTCTGATTCTTTCTATCTCTTGGCAGTTCTTTAAGGACCTTAATGATCAGGACAAAGGCAGAAGGTTCTACTGCAGTCTACGTCTATGTGTTCTTAATTAGTTTTTCTGTAATCCTTAGGTTCTCCCAATCAGCCATTTTTTCAGCTAAACAATACATAATATCTAACCTATTTTTGAAAGCAAGACCTGGAAAGCTCATTTTAGGGACCAGGCTAAAGGCACCGAGTTTTCCACCAATATGTCTCAGGCACATGACATTGATATTGTGGTTTTAACAGAAAGACGTGGAAGAGATAACTGATGTTGAATTAAATTAGAAATGGGGTGACATAAGAAAGTTGCAGAACCAAAAGCCCATCCTTTTATTTTTAACCTTATAGTATTATGTTTGAAGTAGTATAGTATAGTATTATGTCTTATTGATAGCATATATTTGGTTCATATTTTCCTCCATTTTGAAAAATTCTGTTATGAATTGGCTTGTTTATATCATTTAAATTTAATGTAATAATTGATATGTTTAGATGTAAGTACATTATTTCGTTGTTTTCTCCTGTTCTCTCAATTTTTTGTTTACTCTTTACTGCCTTCTTTTGTTTATTTGAATTTTTTCTCTTCTATTTTGATTTATCCATTGCATTTTGACTATATCACTTTGTGTCATTTTGGTCAGGCTGAGAATACAATAGACATGCTTTAGTTGGAACCAATACTTTACCACTTTAAGTGGAATATAGAAACATTGCCACCATATTGGCTCCTTTATTCTCCACTCTTTCTGTAATTAATTATCTTATATGTTACATCTACATACATTGAAAACCTCATCAGAAGATGTACTTATTTTCATTTTCAACCATCAAATGTAAAAAATCTTTATAGAAGAATAGTAGCCTATTTTACTAAGAACCACTCACCCTCATTCTCTAAGAAGGGGAAAATCTTTCACATCACTCCAACCCCACTCCACTTTATCCTTATAGCCTCTCCCCTATTCCACATATTAGGATTTCCTATTGCTGTGATACAGGCTCTTCTTCTGGATGCTAATAAACTCTCAGGAATTCTGGTATGGTGTTATTAAAAGGGCAGTTTCTTCTTGTGGACCATTCATGAAACATTGAGGTTTTATTTTGTTGTGGGGGCAGCAATAATATGATGGAATACAAGTATTCACAATTAAATACATGTGGTTGGATACATTGTGTTATCATTAGACAATGCTTGAACTTTAAAATCATCTAGGTCTTTGGGAAAGGGAGTGGATGACTAACATTAATTAGAACCCTCCTTCTCACCTTTATGCATGGGTCTCTTAATAGTGCCCTGTTTAACCCTGGTGTGTTATAGCCTTTATTGCCTCAGAAATCTCTCTCTCTCTACACACACACACACACACACACACACACACACACACACACACAGAGACAGACAGACAATTTCATTACTGAGTTATACAGATAATATGTATGTTTTCTTCTAGGTTTTAGCTAGAAGTGTACATCCTTAGCATGTGAGCATTAGCGAGAGTGATCAAACACTTCATCATGCCAAGCAGGATACTCTTAAAGCAAAAGGGGATACTGTTACAATGCCAAGACAGCTGAACCTCATAAAATGCATCATAAACAGCACTATAGCTGAGGATGAACAAGCAACAGTTATTTGAACCACAGCAGGGGAAAACCAGTGGCAATGGTCTTGACCTTACAGAATTTGAAGAGAGTGTAAGAGCAATCTCTAGGATTGAAATAATTCTGTCATTCAGAACCTCAACCTCAAGTTAAAAGGAATTTTCTTGAGCATAAGCTCTTCTCATGTGCCACCACTCTGCAAGGGAAGCTATTATTTTCAATCAGAGATAAGGAAATGGGAGCTTAGGGAGAGATTGCAAAAAGTTCAAGATCACATAGTCAGAATTGGGCACAGCTGACACTAGAATCTTGCCCTTTCCGATTTTAGACCATAACTGGATGTTATGTAGTGTTGTGTGCCAGATATAAACTTTGTTATCAATGGACCAGAGTCCAAATCCCAGTTCTGGTGCTATTTCAGCTCTGTGACCTTAGTTAACCTATATGATTACAGTACAATTGTGAGAGTAGTAGCTTATGTTTATGCAGTGCTTGTCATTTGCTCTTGTACTAATTGCTTTCCCTGTGCTATCTTATTCATGCCTCACAGTAACCTCATCATGTAGGTACTATTAGAAGCCACATTTTGCAAATGAAAGAGATAGCTTGAGCCTCTTTCAGGCTGGAAAAGTGCTCACTGCATGGTAAATATGCAATAAATATTGGTTTTCTTTCTCTACTAAGTCAGACTACAGTGTAGCTCTGGAACCATTCTATGTTTCATAATATTGTTCAGGAAGCTCTTAGGAGATGATCATCTTTCCTAAAAGTTAACCTGTTTTCCCAGTTTTTGCAAAGTCTCAAGAATTGCTTTCTATATACGTAATGCATATTATTAAAAAAAAATATATATTTGATGTGGCCAGAATTCGTCCCACCTTCTTGAAACCGTTTTGTACCATGCAGTGGTTGTGGCCATGCATGAGAAACAGCAGGTGGTGCCAGATGACAGATGGTGTGGAGCTTGTTCCCCGATGGGAGGGGGCGCGAGCGAGTAAGCGAGCAGGCAGCTGTCAGGAGATCTTCCCCGCTCTCTGGCGCCTCGCTCTCAGAAGCTCCGGATCCTGACACACGCGAGGCGCTGTCCTTTCAGCACCACAAGCTCAGGGCTGAGGAGGGAGGACTCCTGCTTGTCCTCCTCCTCTTCAGATTGGCTTGAATCTGCTCTGATCCCCCAAGAGTGCAGCGCAGTAAGTAGGCATTTGTTTTTGTTGTAACCATTCCCCACTATCTTCTAAATCCTTACCACCCCTGATTTCCCCACAACAACCCTGTTTTGTCTAATAACGTTCCATTAGCATGTTTGACAAGAGAAATTCAGTTGGGCTGGGCTTTTGAGGGTGGGGTGAAAGCACTGTTTGACTTCCAGGGGGGCTGGAGAGGAATAAATGTGATTTGCTTATTTAGTTGGCAATCTTGCAGTACGGGGGCTGCTAACTTTCCATGGAACAACAACAACAAAAAATGGCCCTTCGCTATTGAGGAAATGGAGGAATTCCATACCTGAATAACAGGATCAGGTTCGTGCCAGCCACCACCCCCCCTTTGGTTTTGTTTTAGGAAATTGAATCTAATGTAAATCTATATATGATGCAAAAGGGAACAGCTAGAGATATTGCATGTATCTTTTGTGTTTTCGGGGGATTGATGAAGAAAAATCCATACCACCCCCCCCAAACCAAAAAACCGAAAACAAACCAGAGGATGAAGTGAAATTTATCATACCGCAGAATTTCATTTGGCACTAAGATTACATTTTCTACTGGGATTATATGAACACTTTAGCTGTAGTGTCTTGAATATTTTTAAAGCTGTTTTTCATGTAGGTCTGGGATTTTCCTTGGTTCCTCCCATTTGAGGGCTGTTGAACCCAGTGATCAGGTGGCATGTTCTGATGATTAAAGAAGTTTTACTGGACAATGGGAATCATGTCAGAAAATCTAGTGGAAGATCGATCACTGATCACTACATTGAAAGCCACCCAAGTAGAGCTGTTGAGGACAGCATTATTTTCTCTGTCTTCGACCCTCTCCTTTCCTGCCTCACCTCCTGCTGTAACCAGAATCCCATTACTTGCCTTAGGTCTGGGAAGAAAGGCTTAAGGATGGTGAAGCTGAACAGTAACCCCAACGAGAAGGGAACCAAGCCACCTTCAGTTGAGGATGGCTTCCAGACCGTTCCTCTCATCACTCCTTTGGAGGTTAATCACTTACAACTGCCTGCTCCGGAGAAGGTAAATCAGGCATTCTTCTTCTAATAAGCCCCTTGGAATCCCCCTTCTAAAGGCAATAAAACAGCAAAACATTCCACTACAAACCCTTTCATTCCTTAATCAGCCAAATATACTCCCTTTCTTGTAAAATGTAGTTATTGTTTCCAGAGACAAGACAGCTGTGTGTTATTTCAGATTTATGGTGTTTGTTCATTTTTTGCTTGTATCTACATACATGGGTGAGCAAATTGACCTTTCCTTGTTAAAATTTTATCACAGCAGATGAATACAAATAAGCTCCTAGGTGGTGACAGAAAAAAACCTGTCTTGATTATTTTGGGAGGTGTTTCAAAAATTGGCTAGCATAGATTTGAGGACAGAGACTTGAATTTAGTCCAACAAACATTCAGTTTGCACCTGCTCAGGCCCTGTCTCTACCAGGAGTTGGTTAGAAAAAGAAAAAAAAATATGAAATCATTATTCAGTACGACAAATGAGTGTAATGCATCATGGTAAATTCTATGCCTGAGCATTACAAAGATTGTGAGAGTACATGCATGGAAACAACTAAATTCTGTCAGGGTGGGAAGAAGATGAGGAGGATTTTGGGATAGGACTGGGGGGATAGGTTAGAGGAGCTGCAGAGGGGAATATTAGAACTGGGTTCTTGAAGGTGAGTAAAAACCTTTCAGGTAGACCATGAGAGAAAAATGCACAAAGGCACAGTTGGGAAGCTTTTGGGGAGCAGCATGACTGGAGTAGAGTGTCTTTGGTGGAGGCGTGGCTGGGAAAGAGTGACTGACTGATGGCACATCTCCTGACATGGGAGTAGTCCATGGAGAATGGAGGTGGCATTCATACAAAGACTGGGGTGGAGGGTGTTATACCATGTAGATGGGTGGGGAAATATTGTCATTTAGGATCCAGCTGAGAAAACTTGCTATTTTGTAATATGAGCTTGTACATACCATAAGGAAGAGATTTGGAGGTAAATGATGGAGTTCCCTGGCTGCAGGTGAACAATGGATCATTCCATCTGTTTGATTTTCTCATTGGCATGTCCAGGAAGGTATTGTGTATCTTAACCAATTGGCTCCATCCAATCAACAGAAGAGGAGTCAAAGCTAGATAAAGAGCCTGGCTGATTGGTTGGGGATTGAGTCATTTGTTTTGAAAGTTCAGAGGTTGTCAACATGAGAATATATGCCATGATGGGGTTGCAGAAATAAAGAATTCTTGAGCCATCCTGAGAATTGATAGCACCTTTAAACATAACTTTGAACAGGCAGTTAACACTAAAGAATCATGAAGAGATAGTGTCGAGAATTTGTCACATGCATATCAGATGGATTTTGACTACATATTAGAGTCATGTGGGGATTTTAAACTCCTGATGTCTTGAGCCATATATCAGAATAATTCTATTAGAATGTCTACAGTAAGAGCTGGATATCAGTATTAATGACATTTCCTCCAAGTGACTCCTATGTGCATCAAAAGATGAGAACCGTTGTTTTAGATGGGTGATACTCCTAGGAATCAAGAGTTATGAACTCATAGGTTAAAATTTTTTGAATTATCCAAGTTATCAGAAAGAGTAAATGGAAATGCTAAAATTTGAATCTAGACATAAGAGGAAGCTGGAGGGGAGAAGGGGAGATATTGTCCTGAGGTTCTGAGGCCAACAGCTACAGCTTTGCAGACTTAAGCAGTGTGCAAGAAAAAGCGACTGTGATAAGGTTTCCTTTCTCCCAACCATCCATACAACTGCAAATAGAGATTGCTGTGATCTCTTTCTTCTCTTACTCTCCCTATCCACCTGGGATTTCTTCTCTCCTTGAATGAAGAGACTGACCCAGTGTTTACTCAGCATCCAGTCCAGCAGTACCAGAAAGTCACACAAAGCTTGAAGCATAAATATCTTATTTCTATGGTGGGACCTCTTTGCAAGGAAAAGGAAACATGCAACCTAAAAAATGCTATGGGTCCCAGTTTGACTCCAAATTCCTAAAGGGACACATTCCTACAGGGACACATCATAGATGACCCCAGATGTTCATGGAAAAACTCTTTCTAGGAAGTAGACCTGTTTCCTCTTCTGTGAAGTGAGGGGGATCACACTTAACTTACAAGAGTCAGATCAAAGATAGATGTGGCCCCATCTATAAAATGTCAGGCACAAAACTGACCATGAAAGAATAATAGTTACCATTTTTCAAGTGCTTCCTAAATGTTAGATGTTGTCCTGAGCCACACACACACACACACACACACACACACACACACACACACACACGAACTTTCATTCTTTCAATAGTTAGTAGAATCTGACAAGGAGTTCTATTAAAATCCAAGTTTTAAAGAAACTCAGACACAGAGCATTATTGGTTGTGGAACCTGGGCAATGTTGTTCCATCCAGAACCTCCCATATCAGCAGGAGTGAGGAGTGAGCTTGCCTGAGAATCCACGGAGTTAGTCTCTAGCTCTAACTCAGTCACTAGCCCACAGTGTGACTTGATTTTCCTCCCTTAGGTGTGTGAGGTGAGCTTTGGTACACCAACCACACTGATGAGGAAAACAAGGCTCTGGTTAATAGAGTGGCCTGCCCAAATTCCATAGACAAGGAGTAGAACAACCAGGCTTAATGTTCCTGACACCCCAACTTTTTATTTTTGCATCATTCTGGCTCCAATGCTAAGAAACCTCCCACCCTGGGAGAATGCTTCCTCAAACTCTATGTTCCCTTTTATGTGGCTACAGCTCCTTGAACTCCCTTCCAGATAGGCTCCTGGACCTGCAAGTGAGGCCCTTGGAGTTGTTCTCCAGAAATATGTCACCACCTCTTTGTTTCCTCCCTGTCCAGTGCTGGAGAGATTGGTGGCTGCTCTGGGAGAGGTGGTGGCCAGCCTCAGGGTGTTTTATCTTCACTTAATTCTCCTCACTGCTCCGGAGATTCCTTACCTTTGTGACCAGTCCGCTCCCATGGAAACCCTTTGTAGTCCCTCATTCTCACATGGTTCCATCCGCAGCCCTCACCTTGGCATTCCTGGTCTTGCACTGTCTAGCTACTGGTTTCCATTCTTCTATTCCTACCTTGTCCCTTGAACACCAGCATGTCACACTTCTCTCAAGCAGCAGTTTTCAATGGGGGAGAATTTTGCATTTCAGGGAGATATCTATCAATGTCTGGAGACCTTTTGGTCATCATAAGTGGAGGGGTGATTCTACTGGCATCTAGTGAGTGAAGTCAAGAATGCTGCTAAATATCTTACAGTACACATGACAGCTTCACCTAACCCCTCCTACAAAGAATTATTCTACCCAAATATCAGCAGTCGTGAGGTTGAAAAACCCTGCCAAAGAGTTTCTACATTCTCTAGGAGTTTCCTATGCCTCATCCTCCTTGAACATGTCATTCCTTCTGCACAGAATGCCCTTCTCACCCTTTGCTTATCTGATAAGACAACACTCATCTTCCTAAACTCAGTTCTGACAGTAGCTATCCTGCACACCTTTCTTGACCATCCATGAATATAGCCATGGTGATAGTCATCATACTTGAAGGTATCCAAACTCCTTCCTTCTTTCCTTCCTTCTTTCCTTCCTTCCTTCCTTCCTTCTCTTCTTCCTTCCAATTTTCCAATTTTGTTGAGTACCTTCTATCCACCAATCACCACCCTAGATTATGCATATACATGAAAAGACAATATAGCCTCTAATTTCATAGTTTCATGTCTAGAGGGGAAGAGGGACCTCAAATAAGTGATCACACAAATAGAAGCCCATAGAGGCAAATTATTAGAAGTGCTATTGAGAAAAAGAAGATGTTATAATGTAAGAGAGGGCAAAACTTAGGAGAATCTAATTCTGATGGGAGGATGGTCACAGAGGTATTTCTGAGGAAGTAGCCCTGGCTGAAACCTGGTGAGTGGAGTGAGGACAAAGGACTAGCATGCAGGCATGCAGCAAAGAGGGTGGAGGAATAATCAGGGAGCGAGGTTGGCTGAGGATGTTGAGAGAAGGAGAAAAACTTAGGAGATGAAGTGAGGTGGATGCAAGTCACGTGTGGTCTGGTGTACATTTTTTGGAAGGGACTTAAAGCAGGAGAGTAACAGGATCTGAGTCTTATTTTAGGATGACTACTCTGGCTCTGCTGGGCAGCCTAGGGAACAAGGGACAGGCTCAGTCTCATGCTTGGTATTCACTGCTTCTCTTCCTCTTTTCTTCCAATCATTCTTCCATATAACACCGGAGCATTTATCCCTAAAACAGAAGTGACTCCATTTCTTGCAGTCGCCCCACAAAGAGTAGTGGAAGAAAAGTGCAAAAGGCATGATACCAGCTAGAAGGCCACTGTTGTGTTAATGAAGGAGGTGGTGGTGGTTGGGACTAGTGCAGTAGGATTGGGGGGTTGGTGGGATTTATTAGTGCTAGGTTGGCTGTGAGGAGAATTTGGTCTCTCTGTTCCACTTGCCGAGTAGGCCTGAGACCCCTGGCTCTGAATCACCTCAGAAGCATTAGTCTTGACATGGAATGGGCAGTGGGCAATACTGGCTGAATAAGGGACCCTCTTCTGTTCTAGTTAGAACTGACCTCATTTTCTTCACTTGTTGCATGGAGAAACTAAGCAGTTGAGTGGTTTTCTCCAGAACACAGGCGCAAGCTTTGGAGAAGCTGGGATATTAATTGTTAGATGTCCAATTCTGGGACATGTGTTTGGGGCCTTGCTGATTTCAGTTTGTCTAAGTGACCACAACAACCTAGCTGTCCCCACAACTCATCTGTGAGGCTTCTGCCATTATCTCCATTTTACAGAAGCAGAAGCAGGCTCAGAGAGGTTACCTGCTGTTGTAGGGCACATCAAGAGAAAACACCGCACCCATGATCGTCCCTCAGGTGTGCTTAGAGATGTTAACTAATGGATGGCAGGTATGCAGAAACAAACCACAGATGGTACAGCTCCACCCTGGCAAAGGCCCAGGTGAATTGTATATGTCGCAAGCCAGCTTCCAGGCTTTGGGAAAATGCTCCTTTCTTTTCTTGTGATTACTAAGTATTTGTGAATCGTGGAGAAGCTTATTTCACCTGCATTGGGATAAGAGGAACATAGACATGTAGACACAAATTGATACTTGGCATGCTTCAAGTTTGCCTGGTAGATCACATGCACTTTGTAGTCCTGGAGACCTCAGCTAAACTATTTATTTACTGTGTGGCTTTGGCAAATTGCTTAGCCTCTCTGGACTCTGTTTTGTTTTGCTTCCAACTGAGTATATCTACGTAATAGGGTTACTGTCAAGGCAATAATGTGAAAATTGTCTAATGGGCCTGTCACATGGAGAGAGCTCACTGATATAGTTTCCTTTCTTCTACCAGACACAGAGAATATGTAGCATAAGATGACATGTTTGGAAGAAGAGGAAGAAAAATAAAAGATGCTAAGGATAAAAGATGAGGTCTCAAGGGTGGGGATATGAATCTGGGGGTCCGATGCTGCATAAGGAAGATCTGAAAGGATATTGGGCAGAGGGGATATCATTTCTATCACAGAGATCTATGTGACTTCTTGGCCACTCCCATGGCTTCTTTTTCTCCCCGAGACAAGGGATCAGAGAAATGTCAGCCTTTCCCCAGGGAGCAGCAGAAATGCACTCTTCAGGGTCCAGGTCTACAGAGCCCCTTGTTCTTCAGAGACTCTCAATGCATAGGTTATAAAACAGCCAACAGAGGGGCAAAGCTCCAATTAGGCAGTTCCTGCAAGCAGCTAGGAAATACTCAATAAGCACATCAAGAATTCTCTATAATTCAAAAATAACAATTTTAAACAATATAATTCTTTACTCAGATTGTTTAAAAAATTTAAAAATAATACCTAGCACTGATGATGCTGGGAACAAATCTGACCTCGGTATAGGTCAGGTTATATGATTTGATGCAACATATTCAGGGACTATTTTGACATTGTTTATAAGCTTGAAACAGTATATACCACTTTACTGATATGTTTTACACTGGTAGGAAGCCTTTCTTTGTGCAAATTTTTTTCAAGAATTCAAAGATCTATAGGTATTATAAAACAAAAGCCAAAACAGAAAAAACAGGGGAACAACTTGGACTATTGCACAAAAAGGGACTGGTTAAATCAACTCTGGTGCATGGATTGAATTATTAAGCAGTGATTATAAGAAAGAGGCCTGTTTTAATGTGGAAAGGAGCACTAGGCACACTGCTCAGTTAAAAGAACTCCAAATAGGGTGGAGCCACACATAATGTGGGCATGTTATATTCTTTTTTACTGTTTCATTTTTGATTGACACATAATTGCACATGTTCTTGGGGTAAAACATGGTGTTTTGATACATTTATACATTATATAATGGTTTCTACACAATGGGATATTATTTAACTATAAAAAGAAGGAAAATCTTGCTATTTTTAAAATCATGGGTTAACCCGGAGGTTATGCATGTGTTTTATTCTTGTAGTTTATAAAGCCGTTTTGAAAGGTCATAAAATAAACCATTAAATGTTTAAGAAACAAGGATGGGGTGAGTGGCATCCATTTGAAGACTTTTTAAATATAACCATTGCCCTTTGAATGATGATTAGGCATCAAAGTTTTACTTAAAAAATCATCCCCATTTTGTGGATAGTAAAATAATCTGGAAGACTTGGTGTAACTTGCTCACTTTCACACAGAGAGAGTCCACCTTGGAGAGAGCCAATGTTCCTATTTGTATAGAGAGGATTATAGCAGCCCACTTTGAATTCAAATGCTAACTCTACCACCTCCTTACTGCATGACCCTTGGTAAGTTTATTAATCATTCTGAACTTCTGTTTCCCTTGACATGGTATCTTCCTCTACAGATTGTTGTAAGGAGGAAATGAGAAAAATATATGCTAAATGTTTATCAGAGTGTCCAGCTCATAGTAAATGCTTAATGCAAAGACATCATTATTATTGTTGGTATTAACGTGATTTTCCTCATCTAACTCAGTTCCAGATTCAGGTTCTCTGTTCCTGTGAAGCAGAGGGGCTGGCCCAGGCAGCAAAGAGATATGATTTATAAAGTGCCCTGGGCCTCTGTGCCATGGAGCATCCTGTGGAGAGTAATTTTGCCTCATACTTTGCATTGCCAAAGAACTGGACAGTCATATAATTTTTGGTCTAGACAGTCCATTTGAGACCCTATTAGGCAAACTTCATTTGTGTCGCTGAGAAAGCAAAGCCTAGCAAAGAAAAGAGAACTGAACCCATGGAAAGAGCCAGTGGCAGGTTCATTTTAGAGACCTGTTCCTGACTTAGTCTCACTGTGTGACCTGTGCAAAATCCCTTCTTTGGGCTCCAGTTTCCTCACATAAATTAGGGAGTTGGGCCATACTGCTTTAAGCACTGATTTTTCTGATATTTTACTTTTGTTTTCTACTTCACACCAAGCTTCAGGGAACAGGGCAAGACTCAAACCCAAGGAAAGAATATGGGGTGAGGTGGAGAGAGGCAAATGGGGGAAGTTCTCAACTGAGGACTCAGGTTGCAACTGGGCAATTTCACCTTCTCTCTCTTTAGATATGAGATATATTCATTCATTCATTCAACAGTATTTGTGGAGCCCATATTTTATCCCATTTCCATAGGAACAGAGTATGTTAGGTGGTACTTGAATCTGAGTTTAGGTTCAAGTCTTGTCTGCCTCATAGTTGACACGCGAGTGGTGCAGTCATTTCTGCCCTCAGACTCAGGCTCCTCATCTGTAAAATGCAGACAATCACCCATTCCTCTTAGAGTGAGTGACAAAGTTTGCTGTAGTGCTTTCAGGAAGTAAAGCTTTTGCTACAGTTCCAGGAACCTAGTAGGTACCTTAGAAAGCATGATTTAATTAAATTCTTTTATTGGTACATTGTAGGTATACAACAAAATTACATTTCTCATTGGGAATTGTACCTTTACATAATGCATCTTGGTTCTTATTTTTTCCCCATTCCTAGCCCTCCCTTCACCCCCTCTACCCTTCCCTATTTACAAAGACTTTATTTCCATTTTTTCCATTTCTCATCATTTTTGCTTTCCCTTCTTAGAAAGCATGATTGATAGGAAAGATCATGATAATCTTGAGGCTGCATACCAGCTTAACCACTCATCAGTAATTTTATCATAAAAAATGTAACTTGACCTGCTGGAGTTAACTTTCCATATGAAAAAAGGAATAATAATAGGGATTTTATGGGAGAGACATGAGGACTGAAGGGAATGTGATCAGGAGAATTATGAAGATGAAATGGATCTTCATCAGTAGGGTACTTAGCGTAGGGTCTGGCACATAGTAGGTGCTCAGCAGCAAACTGCTCATTGTCTTGGCCCGGAACTTCTCGCTTTCCTGCAGAGATGAGCTGAAGGAACAGCATAGATCTATTTTTGGCCTGTGCAAGTCCAGCTCATAAAAATACAATCTTGCTTCTTGTCAGCACTTCTGCACTCTTATTTATTGTTCCTGCCAATCCTGGGACCTCTCCATGTGGGAACTTCTTCATTATTGATAATCCTGGGAAGTAGTATTTTAAATTTTTATAATCTGTACTTTGAGCCATCTGAACCACATGTATTATCTGGCCTTATGAGTGAAGGGGGAATTATAGCCAGACTGAGGGGTCCTTTTGGGATGAATAATTTATTCCATTTTCACAATGCCAATTATGTTAAATTATGATCCTCATATTAGCTGCTGACAGGGCAATGGGGGACCAAAGTGTAAACATGAAAAGAAAACCAAGTTGCTACTCTGCCACATCCACAATAATGTTTGAAAACCTGAAGTTTCATTTTTCCAAAATATCTATGACACCCTAATTTTAATTATAGAAAACTAAGAAGATTTTTTTCTCCTTCCATTTCTGTTATAAATCAAAGAGCTCAGTGCTCTGTTTTGATCCATTTTTGTAACAGCAGGAAAAAAAAAGAATGTCCAGAATAGACCCTTTCGTTACCAATTTATTTGCTCTAATCTCCCCCCGTCTCCCTGCTTATGCAAGCTGATTCCTCTAAGGTACAATTAATAACTATTGGCTAACATTTCTTATGCTTCCTCCTGCACAGTTCTAAAAATCAGTAACTTGTTACTGTATCTTTTATATAAAGAAGGGAAATATTTGTGTTTCCCTTCCATAGGAACAAAACACCAAACTTCTTGCAACTCCTAATACCTGATTTTGGTGACTTCATAGGACTGTATTGTCTCTTCTCTCTCTTTCTCTACTCCTGTGTATCTCCATTGTGGCTGAGACTTCTCCTCTGCTTGTAATGCACATCTGGAAAACCATCTCTTGGTTTATCATCCTTCCTTAGTTCTTCACTGTCCTCAATTTGGTCTTCAAGATCTGCCTGTCCCTCCTAGCTTCATCTCTGTCATCCCTCTCTCACTGCTCTATTCTCTAGCCTCTTTGGGTATTCCCCCAGCCTCTTGAGTGTCTTTTGAAGGTTTGCTGGTATATGCTTCTCTCTTGGTCCAGAAAGATCTTTTCTTTGGGTTTGAGGAAACAAGGAAGATGGCCAAAAGCCAAAGCTCATGGAAAAGTGACCATGCTCTGAATTAGGGAGGAGACAGTATAGTGCCCCTGCCCCAGGCAAATGGGTCAATTCAAGAGAAATATTTGAGGAAGCTAGAACTACAATGGGTGGAATGATGGAATGGGTTTGGGAACTGAAGAGAAGGGAAGTATCATGAAAGATTCTTGTACTTGATCTGATAATAACAACGCTGTGGACAATACTGCTGTTTTCAAAGCTGGAGATTCTATAAATAATAAATTCTATAAATTCATGAAAATGTTGAGGGCAAGGTAGTTGGGGAATGTAGGTCAAAGCCCAAGGGGTAGACTGTGACCATGAACAATTTAGTTGTGTTGATCCAAACACAAATGCCCAGTAGGGTAAACTGAGTTTTGGATGAGGTCTGAATGGATACATTTAGGAATCATAAAACTAAATGATAGGCTTGGCAATACTGACAGCAAGTAAGGACACCCAGAAGGGAGCTTGTAGAAGTGGAGAAGAGTGGCTATGACCTATTCTTGAAAATTCCCATCATTGTGGGCTGGGGATTTAGCTCAGTGGTTTCACTGCCTGCTGCGCAAGCACAAGGACCCAAGTTCAATCCCCAGTACCAAAAAAACAACAACAACCCCCCCCCATCATTGAGAGGTTGTGTGGAAAAGGAGCACCCTGAAGAATAAACTGAGGAGAGCTAGTTAGTGTGGTAGGAACAGACTAAGAGAAAGATCACTAATGGACCCAAGGGAAGAGAATGTTTCAAGGAGGAGGGGAGAACAAGTCTATCAAATACAAGTACTTCTCAATTTGCAATAGGGTTATGGCCAGATAAACCTATTCTAAGTTAACAATATCATAAGTCAGGAATGCATATAGTCTGCCTAGCCTACTGACTATAACAACACAACACAATGTAGAGCATCCATTTGCCCTCATGATTACATGGCTGCCCGGGAGTTGCAGCTCTCTGCAGCCACTGTCCCGCATAGGGAAAGACAGCACCATACTGCGCATCTATATCCTGGGAAAAGATAAAAATTGGACGTAGTTTCTAGTGACTGTGTACATCACTTCCACACCATTGTAAAGTTCCACAAATAGTAAGTCAAACCATTGTAAGTCAGGGACCATCTGTAGCTCTGAGAGCTGAAAGATGACCAAGGACAGAGCACTCTCCACTTGTTCCAAGCAAATAGAACAAGACCTCCAGAAATAGAGGTGAGTTCTAAAGGAGCTAACACTTCCTTGGGGGTGAAGGTGAAATTTATATAGAAGCCCAGGTTAGTTTTGTTCCAAGCTCAGGCTAAGGTGGCGTCCACCAGACCCCTCCCCGGGAGCCGGCTCTGTGGCATCTCCTGCCCAGGGTGCCCTCCTGCAGGGCCTTGTTCTCTGGGCACTCACCTCCCTGAGGCTCAAGGAAGGCCCTGTTAGAATTACTGCTGTCCCCAGTCTCAGACCTTCCCAAGGGACATGGTCCTGGGTGCTTTGGGGAAAAATGTGACTTAGCTAACAAGAGAGGAGCAGATGACGAAGACTCACATGATATTGGGTATTCACCTGTCTCTTAGCCTGTGTTTGAGCTCTGTGGTTTCCAGAGTGAGGCAATGAAGCTAAAATAATTATTTTTATTAGACAGTCACCCAGAGCATGAGCAGTATTTCAGAGGAGTTCAGAGTAAAACAATATAAATTTGAAGAGAGAAGTGTGACCCTGACTCTGCCTAAATTCAGCGCCCCCTAACCACATTATTGCAATTGGTGAGTGGTATATACTTAAATACCATATATATCATATATGTTATACAGCCATATATTTAAAGGTGATGTAAGTGAAATCAGTGTGTATAAAAACCTTTTTTGTGTCCAATTTGTTTAATATAATGAAATTCATCCATGTATAATGGAGGATTGGAGAGTAGGATTCTCACTTTATGACTAACCCACAATGCACCCATTCTCCTGTTAATGGACATTTGAGTTGTTCTTGATTTGGGGGTTACCATGTTATACTTGATCTTAGCCAAAAGACCAAGAAGCCATTAGTTTGGGGTTATTATGAACAAAGCTGTTCTGAACCTTTTTGTATGTATGTTTTGGTAGATCCATTATATTTTTTGAGTTGGCTTTTTGCTGACACATATTAAATCTATTGATTTTGATATGCTTAGAATTTGGCTATCTTACTGAATTCTAATAGATTTTTCAGTTCATTTTCTTGGAACATACTTACATCAGATAGAAAGCTTTTAGTTTCAAGTAACAGAAAAACTAACCCAAATTGGATAAAGGCCCAAAGAATATATATTTGCCCCTATAACTGCAGAGTTCATCATGGGTCTAGCTTCAGCAAAATGTGATCCAGAGTGCAGGATATCATCTGGACCCATCTCCATTCTCTACGTTTCTCTTGGTTTTACCATCCTTTGTGTGCTTTCTTTGTCCTCTTCTTCACAGGAGCAACAGTTGCTACAACAGTTTCCCTTCATATATGCAACAGTTGCTCCAGCAATTCCAGAACTCATGTCCTCACCACACCATCCGGAAGAAAGGCACATTCTCAGGGACACGAATGAAGACCAAAGAAGACTTTTCCTCAAGTCTCTAGTCAATACTGCCTCAAATTTCATTGGTTCAAATTGGGTGATATGCCAATGTTTGAGCCAATTAAATAGTGTGGTTGATAGGATAGTCTTCTCTAATGGGATTAACTTAAGCAAGGGACCATCTTTGTTCTGAATAGAGAGGGGGTTCTCACCAAACCACATGGCTGTCAGGGGTGAGATCCTGAAAGGAACTATAGAAAGCTTTTGGTTGAGGAAGGAAAGTGATGCTGGAAAAGCAACCTCAAAATGTCTATTTTTATAGAAACTAGAATAACATTGCCTGTAGGGATTATTTATTGTCTCATCTTAACATAATATTTTTCAGCTCTGTCTCTTGACTCACATGTTGGCCAGAGTATAGGGTCTTTCAACTTACACAAAATGATGAAAATGGTTTTAAGCTTTTTGAAAAGGTTTGGGAAGGATGTTTATAAAAACACAGAGGAGGTGGGAAGTCATAAGAAGTGAATGCACCCTAATATTTTACATGTAATGTGAAGATGTTCAACACCAACCTCATGTTGTGGTTCTATACAGGAAAGGATCAAACCAAGAGGTGGTTGAGATGGGCTTGGCAATGTGGGAAGATAAACTATTCTTTTGCTGTATAAAAAATCACCAAATTTTTGTCTTAAGCCAACTTAGTTTTATTACCTCACAGTTTTTGTAGATCAGAGGTCTAAACACAGTTTAGCTTAGTTCTCTACTCAAGCTTGAAATCAAAGTGATGACTGGACTGCATTTTTGTCTGGTACTCAGATATTTTTCCAGGCTTATTGAAGTTGCTGGGAGAATTCAGTTTCTTGTGGTTATAGCCTGAAGTCTGGTTTTCTTATTGGCTGTCAGCTGGAGGTTGCCCCTCAGGTATCTGCTGCAAGACCCTATCACAACATGTCAGTTTAACTCTTCAAGGTCAGTGGAGAATGTTTTCCCAATCTGCTATGACAAAGTTTTACATAGCATATGGAATTGTGGGAGGACTGTATTCTACGTATGTTTTTACTTTCCCATTCTTTGATACAGGAGGTAGGAAAAAAATAAGAATGATAGAACATCCTTCCCTACCCTTAAGTCTGCATTTGAGTTTGCCTGCACAATTTTCTTATTTAAGAAAGTCAGAGACTCTCTTTTTTGTTATTTAACCAAGGAAACTGTGAAGAGAGTATCTGGAAAGGAGTTCTAAGGGTCAAGGAAAGGGGGAGTTGTGTATGGGCTGGAGACCTGGACCTCTTTTACTATAGGGAATAGCACATGGTAGATGTTCAGTACACCATGGTGGTTTCCCCATCCCTTCATCTTGAGCAACGATGAATCAATGACATGCCTCATGAACTTTAAAGAACATTTTTTATAGAAGAATTCTTACTCTAGTCAATGTTCTTGACATTGCCTCTAGGAAAAGTTGGTGGGAATTTTCAGTGACAGTTGTTAATTTAAGCTACCATGGGAATTAAGAGTGCTCATGGTTAGAATATTCCTTCCTTTTAGCTATGTGAATTTGGACAAATGACCCAGCATCTCTGACCTTTAATTTCCTTGTCAGGGGAATGGAAATAGTAGCATGCAGGTAAAGTATATAAAGTGCTTTCTCTAGTTCTGGTGCATAACAAATGGTTTAAAAATATGAAATCTTTTAACTGACTCAACTTTCCAAGGAAACTTATTAAATTGGAATTATGTTTATGATTATTGTCCATATTTTCAAGTAAGACCCAACACTCAGACAGTTTCAGTGTTTCTCATGGTACTGCAATATTTAGTGATAGCTATTGATTATCTGTCAGGCTTCTTTTTCTTCCACTCTGACTGCACAGTAGGATGGAGTTCCATAAATGTCTTGTCAAGTTGACAGCATATCTTAGGAAGAGATTAACCACCTCTGCAAAAAAATAGTTAAGCTTCAGATTGAACACACTTTGATATTTTTACAGAAATCAAATCAAATTGGAATTAAGAATGTGTGCAAAGGTTCAGCTACAGGATGTTCTTCATAACTTGTTTATATAACCCAAACCGTGGAAGTGACCTAAATGTTCAACAGTTAAAATTCAGTTGTTGTGCATACATACAGTGAAATATTATGCGATATCCAAAAGCAAAATGAAGGGCTTGGGATATAGTTCACTGTTAGAAAGCTTGCCTAGTATGTGCTTGGTCCTAGTCTCCTCCCCCAGCACAAAAACAGCAATAACAAAAAAAGGCAAAATGAATTCATACACTGCTCTACATTGGAAAAAGTGTAGTGTTGTATGATAAAAGCAGACTAGAAACTACACCATGAAGGAAGAGTCCATTTCATAAAAATAGAATATATGTTGTTATATATTGTAGATATGTAATATACACCTATGCATATAAAAGCATTTGGAAAGGTATAATCAAAATTATCTGTGTTTGTCTCTCTTGGAAATGGGTTAATTTGAATTTTCTTTTCACTTTTCACTTGTGTGTGCTTGGAAGGTGGCTTCATTTTCTGACCCTTATGTGGTAGATAATAAATTCTAGTTATTAGAAAAAGGAAAAGAAAAAGAGAGATAGTTCAAGTCTCCATGTGTACTGACACTAGTTGAACTTTTCAGGTGATTGTGAAGACAAGAACAGAGTACCAGCCAGAACAGAAGAACAAAGGGAAGTTCCGGGTGCCAAAGATCGCGGAATTTACGGTCAGTTTCTTGCTGGTGTAGGAGAGAGTAAAGGTAAGGCTGGCAGCAGCCAGCTCAGCACCCTGGTGTTGAGAAAGCAGGTGCCACTGTGGATTGGAAAGATGACCCAGGCTGCTTCTGGAGGGTTTCTTGAAGCCACACTGTCTGTCACTAAGTTTAATCAAATGACAAGAACTCTACACATGTACTCTTATACTGATGTTCTGATAAATGCCTCTTATATTCTTTGGTGTTTTCCTGTCTCCTTCTTCCTACTTTCTCATTACTATCTTCTGAAAATATGATGGAAATACATAAAAAACCTCAAAACTTTGTCAGTGGATGTGGTTGCAACAAATACAAAAAAGACAAAGGGAAAGCAAAGCTGACTTGATAAACCTCATGGTTGAGTTTTTATTTCTTGGTGAAAGAATCTGAAGCACTGACAAATAAGTACCACTGGCTGTGATGAGTTGCATGACAGAGCCATGAAGTAAGCTTACAAAGGTGAAAAAGAGATCATTTAGGGGTTAAGACACAGGAAGAGGCAGTGAATTTAAGTAGGTACAAGGGTGCTAGTGGCTGACAAGAACATAACTTGTGCAGAGGCCCTGAGGTTGTAAAGATGGTAGCCCCAATAGAAATAAGGATAATGAGACGGAACTCTAGGAGATGGTTGGGGAGTAGCAGAGATAAGACAGGGGAAGTAGGCAGAATGCAGGCTGTTCCAGCCCTTGTAGGCTGCTAAAAGCAATAGGAAGACACTGAAGGACTTTAAGAAGGGGAGGGACATGACTGAAATAGGGTTCTTCAGAAAGCATACTGTCTTTTACATGGCTTAGTGGGTGTAGTAGGCAAGAGGAAAGGTGGGGAGATTACTAGGTACAATAATCATCCAAGTGAAAAATCAGTAGTGACTCAGACAAGGATGGTGAGTAGACAGAGAAATGGATTCAGACCTACAAGATATGAGACAAAAATCAGTCAGGAAGGCAGTGAAAAAAAAAGAAAGTGGTTCAATGGATGGATATTGGAGCAGGCTGGTTTGGTTTGAGCCTTGTTTCCACTTTATTAGCCACGTGGCCATAGGTAAGTCACTAAGCCTTATTTATCAAATGAAGATAATAATAGGGTCACTTTAAAGATGAAGTGTAGATGCATGTACAGAATGAGTGGCACAATTAATAGTAGCTGTTTTGTGTCAACTGTGACCAGGGGCTTTGAAAGTGAAGGCAGCCCTTTGTTGGTTATGTGGGGCTAGCTATCTTTCTGTATGCTAAATCTTACTCTAAATCTGTGTCAGAGCAGTTGGGTGTGTGAGCCTGAGCATGAATGTGGCACTTCTATTGTTAGCCTCTTTTTTGAGGGTAGCGACTGCTTTTAATGTTTCTTTGGTGTCTGCCACACAACGTGATTATAGACCTGGCTCCTGCTGCACATAGGTGCCTGTAAGAACAAGCACACACCTGCAGGAATGAGCACGTGGCTTTGAGGGGAGGCTGGGGTTATGTGAGTGCCCCAGACAGGCAGTAAAATTGTTCTCTTCTGGCAATGGAGGTCACAAGAAGTATGCCCAGACAAGAGTATGCTATTTATAAAATCAAAGTATTGGATATTGTTATACTTTTCAACAACTTTCTCATGATTCCATAAATAAAACCACAACTGTGTGATAAGGAATTTTTTGGTGTTCTACGAATCACTTTTTTTCAGAGTACTTTCAGAGCATCTTATGAGATAGTCTTATGAGATAGTTCAATCTTCTTTTTATGCTTTCCATATTTTATACAATAAATGTGTATTGTCACAATAATCAGACAAAAATAATAATTATTTTAAAAATCTTGTTCTTTTTCCAGAATGTTGAGTATTTAATGAAACCATTCCTTACCCAGAATCATTTCAAATGATGGCTAGGAAGATACACAGTATGTTGATGAAGGGTTAGGAGAGAGTGTTGAGGGAAAAAAAGCAAAGGCTAAAATTGTATGGTTTCTAGGGTTGTAACTGTGAAGAAATCCACAAGAATAGAGGGAAAACAACTTAAAAGAAATATATTATGGTGCTGCCTGTGGCTGTGTTATCAGACATAAAGTTGGACCATGTTATATTTTTCTCTCTCTTTGAAAGCTTTTGATTATATGGCTATTTTACCAGATAAATGTGATAGTGATATTCAGCAGTTCCCTCATTCCCCGTTAGTTTCACATTTCCTGGTTTCATTTACCTACAGTCAATTGTGGTCCAAAAATATTAAATGAGAAGTTCCAGAAGTAAACAATTCATGCATTTTAAATCTTGTCCATTCTGAGTATCATAATAAAATCCCACACTGTCTTACCCTGTAAATCATCTTTTTATCCAGTGTATCCATGGTATATACACTACCTGCCTGTTAGTGACTTAGTAGCTGGCCCAGTTACTAGATTGATTGCCATAGTATCACAGTGCTTGGGTTCAATCACCCTTATTTTATCTAAGAATGATCCCAAAGTACAAGAGTAGTGAATCTGGAAATTCTTATATGTGGCAAAGAGGAAAAATAAGTGCTTACTTTAAGTGAAATGATGAAAGCTCCTGATTTAATAAGGAAAAAAATATATACTGAAGTTGTTAAGATTTATGGTATATTATTATTGTTACTCCCATGCTGTACTTAATTTATAAACTAAGTTTTATCATGGTTATGTGTATACAGTATAGGAAAAAGTATAGTATATGTAGGGTTTGGTATTATCTGACGTTTCAGGCATCCACTGGATCTGTGATAGTGAACCTTTTAGAGCCTTCAATGATACAAACAGCCCATTGTGGCACATGTACCATAGCTTTGCCACCACTGCCCCGGGTGTTCGTTTCCCATGGATAAGGGGGGACTATTCTACCTTCCTATCTTTTAAGGGGGAATGATGGCTCAGTGAGGTGACATAATCTACTCATCCAGGTACCCACTGGCAGAGATAATGTTCAGAGTAGAGCCTGACTGGCCTTTCCTTTCAGCTACCTATAGTCAGAACAGAAGTGAGTCAGCTATGAGAAAAGGCATGGTGTGGTCAGGGTCCAGGGCCTGTAGAAGCTCCTATGCAGTTTGGCCTAATTAGTCCTGGAGGTCTGAAAGGAAAGGATTTGTGATTCCACAGCACCTCTTTGTCAACATTGTCAGGCATAGGTGGAGGAGGGCCCTGCCACTTGGAACAAAAAAAAAAAAAAGAAGGAATGAAGCAAATTCCAATTTGCTTATATAAAGCTTCAAGTATTAATTAGCCTGATTTTCTGCTTTCTTTAAGAGAGCTCTCTCTGGTCCCTGTGGAGGATGTATCAGCTGGCTGCAGGGTGGATGTGGGGAGAGGAGCGAGGAGGCTGTGATGGTAATTAAAAAGAGTCTGAGGGTCTGAGCTGAGTCAGCTCTCTGAGGCTTAGGGACCCAAGTGGAACTGTGTCAAGCTAAAATTCACAGACCTCATGTTTAGCTGGAGAAATGGACCCTGGGGGACTCGTTGGTACTTGGCTTGTCTGCCTGGCTCTAGTGAAGTAGGAGACTGGGGAGATGCAGTGAGTGTGAAGTGCCTTGAAGCTGTGGGTGGGGTGTGCTCTTGCCACACTGAGATGTAATTCATAGGTCTGCAGCTAAGGATGAAAATTTCAGCCAGAAAATGAGAGCTGAAAGTTGGAATTTATAGTCAGCCTTAGGGAGCTCTGTGCTAGCAAATAGTTGCTGGGTCTGTCCTTGGGATATATTGCCTGGGGCAAAGGTAACTTTGGGAACGACAAAATTGCATCCCTGTCACTGGTCACTGTCATCACTTCATTGAGTAATTTCAAATTTCAAAATTGTGATTTCAAACAGCTTGTGACTTCAAATTTGAAGATTGACCTGGAGAGAGCAGTTCACAGCAGTTATATTGTGAGAGAGAAAGGGAAACGAGAGCAGGGTGGGGAGAGATGAACTGAGAAAGACTGGCTGAAGGAATTGCCTGGAATTTTTGTCATTTCTAAAGTCAAGGAGGTCCTTGCAGTCATTGTAAAAGACCAAATACATGCAATATTTTCACCAATATAATTTGAGCAAATAGGAAGCTATAGAGAGGAAATTTCTTCTTTTTATAGCCTGGGAATCGGAGGCTCTTCTAAAGTTGTCTGCTATAGAGGGTGCTGGTGTCATGGAAAGTGCTGTACAATGGGAAGCATGTTGCAGAGTACTGATACTATGATGAGTGCTTGTTTTGTGGATGTGACGGTGCTGTGAAAGGTTCTGGTGCTATGGAAAGTGATGATATGGAAGGGAGTGGTGTTATGGAGATGTTAGTGCTATAGAAAATGGTGGTGATTTGGCAGGTACTGGTGTTATGGAAGATACTTGTACTTTGTAGGATTTTGATGATTTGGTGGTATTCCTACGGAAGGTGCAGGTGCTATGCAGGATTCTAGTGTTGTGAAAAGTACTCTTACTGTGGAAGGTGCTGGTGCTATGGAGATTCTGATGCTATGTAAAGTGCTGGTGATATGGAGGGTGCCAGTGCCATGGGGGTATCTAGTGCAACAGTGGGTACTGGTGCCATGAAAAATTTTGGTGCTATGAAGGATGTTAGTGCTGGGGAGGATGTTGGTGCTATATGGAGGGTACTGATGCTATGTAAGGTGGTTGTGCATCAGAAGGTGCTGGTGTTATGGGTACTAGTGTTATGGAAAGTACTGGTTCTGTGGAAGTTACTGGTCCTGCAGAGAATGGTGTTATAGGGAATGTTGGTAGTATGGAAAATGCAAGTGCTATGCAAAATTCTTGTGCTATGAGAGATGCTGTAGAAGATGCTGATGGTATCAAGGATGCTATGGTATGAATGGTGCATGTGCTAGGGGGGATCCTGCTGCTATGGAGGATGTCCAATTGTTCCAGGGCTGATTCGTCAGTGGGAATTCATGTTGTATTTGGAAGCTTTTGTGCTAAGGGGATGAAAGACATTTGAGGAAACAGTGGACTTGGAGGCTGGGCTCACCTGGGAATCTTAGTTCATGACTTCATCCCCTGTTAGCTTCATGACCTTGGGAAGCCCATTCACTCCTCTGGGTTGCTGATTCCGCATCAATAAAACTGGAACAACAGTCTTGAGATAACAAATAGTATAAACTCTTGGCACACTCTATGGGCTTAATAAGGGAGCATTGTATTGATTCCCTATTCCTATCCCCTTTATTTCTCCTGGATTTTTAGCTTTCTGTATAATCAGCCAGATTTTATCTATTGTTTGGGCTCTAGGCCTCATTCTCTTGGCTTTTCTCATGTGGATTTTCTCACAGGAATCTGCCTGTGAGAGCCATTCAAGGTTGTAGCTAGTTCAACAGCAGGACACATGGGTGGCCTTTGGTTCTTAACAGTGACCTCTGAAGTCATGTGCTTGTCTATTAGTAAGTGTAGGATATATTTTGTAGGCCATTTTTCATGAGTTAAAATGTGAATGATTACAATGTGTTAACGCTTTTTCAGTCTAACAACAGCTTTGTGAAATGCTCACTCATATTATTCCCATTTTACAGGTGTGTAAACTGATGCTCAGAGAAGTGAAATGACTTTCTCAAGCCAGAAATGTTAGAGTGAAATAAGAACCTGTCTTAGTTACTTTTCTCTGGTTACTTGAGACATGATACCTGACACTTAAAATTAAAGGGGAAAGGTTTATTTGGCTTACAGTTTGTAGAAGTTTCAGTCCATAATCAGCTGGCTCCAAGGCAGGGTGGCAGAGGGACTATAGTTCATGGCCTACAGAAAGTGTCAAAGGAACAAGAGACCTTAATAGCATCTTTCTTCCCCTTTTATTTTATTTAGACTTAGGGCGGGTAGCCCTCACACCCTTAATTCCAGTGCCTTTGGTCATAGCTTTGCACTATGAATCAATTCCAGTGTCACACACTCTAGATCCTTCTACCTCCCCTACCTATGACCACTTGGGGGGGCATCTAGACACAAGCTATTACAGAACCCATCTCTGTGACTCTGTATCCTAATTTAGAGCCACACCTTGATGTCCCCTTCCATTGTCCTTGCTAAGCTGTAGCTTGTCTGTCTTGTAGTCTTCTTTCTTCTCTCTCCCTTTTCTTCTTTGTCTTTGTTAGTATTTTCTCTGAGCTTGGCTCAGTGTCTGTTGCTGGGAGACAAAAAGGTGGATAAAATGAAATCCCTGTGCCAAGGAGCTCATCAAGGTGTGGAACAGATAAGAAACTTTCTGGCCAGCTTTTCAGCTGTACTGTTCCTGTAGAGTCACCTCCTCTGCAACCTCTTCTCTGGTCTTCTCAGCATGGTTTCAGACCTTTTCTGGGCTCTGCAGGGTCTGTGGGAGCTTCTAGCACTGCTGACCCCTAAGCAACTGCTCTGCACCTGCAGCCTGATCTAGGGAAATATCTGGCCCACTTCTGTGTTTCCACTTTTCAGCACAGATCCTGGCATAGAGTGGGCATTGGTTGTACTGCAATGTGAGCTCAGTCTTTTGGTATGTTTTAATATTTCTTCCTGACTGCAAGGTCCTCACTCAGGAGTCAGAAGACTTGGTTCCTTTGGCTATGGTCTGGGCAGGCTCAGACTGAAGGGTGTCCATGCACTTGGGGAAAGATTGTAGAGGGACTCAGGAGTCCAGAGGGACTGGAACTCACCATTTCTGTCAGGCAAATGAACACATTAAAAGGAAAGTAAAGTTTGGGGGATTGGAAGTGAGAGGACTAATCCTTTTTAAAGAACTAGCATTAGTGGGGTCTTAGTAAAAATCAAACTGCAGAAAACAAAACAAAAATGAAACAAAACCTTCCCCAGTTGATATTTCAGACTTGACATTATAGAATATGGTATTTTTTTTTTTACCATTTCATCCATTCACTGATCCATTCAACTCTTTAGGCTTCTTTCCTGCCCTTCACCTATGATTGGCATTTTTTCTGTTCTATTCTATCGAACGATCTCCACAAACAAAGCTGGAGGAATTATTGCCCCACTTGCAGAGAAGGAAGATAGGCTCAGAGAAGCTGGGTGATCTACCCAAAGCCCACACCCAGCAGGCTGCAGAGGTGGGATGTGCTCTGAGGTCCTAAACATGGAACCACCTGCCCCAGGGAGGAAGGGGCTGGGAAAGCTACTCACAGGATCTGCAGCAGAGTGGAAGGCGAGACCCAGCTACACATGAAGAACTTCTTAGGGCACGCTATTGAGCCACCTAAGTTGCCAGTTGTTCCTTCATTTCCTTTTACAATATAAGGTCAAGGGATGAAGTCTTGGCAGTCTGTCTCAGGCCACACCCATGCTCACTTTCCTTCTAACACCAACTGAGAAAGAAACATGGAGAAACATCAGAGCCAACCTCCCAGTGCTGGTTGCTATGTCTATGGGTTGTTAAGTCTAGTCCCTTCTTCCTCCTGTAAGTCTCTAATGACTGTCCTTTTTTCTCTGTTCTCACTCTCCTAGTCTGGTTAAGCCATATCATCTCCTGTCCAGCCCCTCCCTTGTCCCTCTGCCTCCTTTCTTGCCCCTCACCCCAAGTCTTTGTTCTCATTTCCCCAGAAGCAGTTCCTTTCAAAAGTTCATATTCCACCTGGTTATTTCCACTCTAAGAACCCTTCCATGGTTTCTTTCGCTAACCTGCCTCCTCGATAGGTGGCCTTACCTTCCTATAGCATTCACACTTCTTCCTGTCATTCTGCTCTTTATGCTTTTGTCCAATTCTGTTCCTTCTAGCTGGCTGCCTTCTGTGTCTTCACCATGGGCCCACCTCCTTATTCATCCCCCAACACCCAACTTGAGTAGCTCTTGGCCTGTGTAGTCTTGGCTGAACTCTGTGCAAACCCTGCCCTCCCCCTTGGGACCCCTATGCTAATTACACAGGGTTGGGATGATGAGTTCCTCTCTGGTCACACACAGACTGGACTGTGAGCTCCCTCAGGAAGGAATGGTGTTCTCTTCATCTCTGCACACCAAGAGCCTAACTAGCACCTCACCAGGCTAGGCACCAAAAAAAGGATGCACTTAATAAGTAAATAAACAGGTAAATTAACAAACAAAATATCCTCATGGCTGACTGAGAAATTATAGTTGGTATTTATAGCACCAACAGCTTTTGCTGTCTCATTTTCATTATCTTTATTTAAAGCCAGGGCCTTATCTTTTCTTCTGAGCTGCTTCTTGCCAATGACACATTCTCATAACTGTCTTCTTCCTGACCCCATGTTCTTGGAGAGGTGAGGCCTCATTTATAGCTTTGCCATTTGGTTCTACCAGTTTTTCTTCAGAACTCCAGGGACTGCCTTCCATTGCCAAGATTCTAGTATTTGCTGATAGCGGTAACTGTAGATAAGAGATTTTACTTTATTATCTGTTGTCTTAGTTTTTATTGCCCTTCTTTTTTTATTTTGAGGAACATTTTTGGGCAAGTTAATAAAAACACTGCTTGCTGGGCTAGGAGCAGAGTCATTATTTGGCACAGAAAAAAATTTCACATGAGTACTTGTGGCGAAATGCTCCAATAGTATGTTTCTTATTTCATTTCTGGGTAGAGTTTTATTGAAAATCAGAATATATATACTGGTCTATGTTTTCATCTGGCTGCTTCCTCCTGGCCTGATGGATGTTTAAGAGTGACTCCCAAGAATATATATTGTTATTAATTGATAGTTGAAAAGTAAATGTGGCTTATTATTTTTTATTAAATATTTCCCATTGAGAGAGAGAAAATATACATGGTGCTGTCTTAGGAGAAATGAGCTCAGGGTTTGAATGAGGAACTGAAAGATGTAATGACCTCAAAGCTAAATAATTGGCTGCTTTTATTACTTGCTCCTCATTTTCTTTGATTTAAACAAATCTTGATAAATAAATGCGGCAGTGAAACAAGTCACTTGTCACATCATCTAGCATAGGAGAAGGCTTACAGCACCTTGTGATGATTCTTGTTTCCTATGGGACTCCTGGAGGGGGAGCTGGAGCTAGTTCACACCAATTCCTGAGAGCTGGTTGTTCAAAGATTGCAAGCCAGGTTTTAAACTGCTGGAAGTGTGAAACAAACTATGGTGGAACTTTTTACACCAGAGAATTCAGCAACCGCCACATAAATTCACCTTCCCCTGCTGAGAGTTGGTTAACCAGAAGACCATGTTGTGGAAGACATTATACAAAAAGGGAAAATACATAGATAGGTGAGGTTTGACATCGTGGGTTCATATGAACTAAAGCAACTCATTTCACCTCTTATAATCTGTAAAATAGAAGAATGATGTCTACATCATAGGCCTGTTGTAAATCCTATAAAAAGGTAATATAAATTGACACTCTTGTTCCCTAGTGGCTGCATAAATGTGAACTTCCCCTTGTCATCACATGATAGTTCCATTTCTGTTGTGTGGGTCATCTCTTAGATGAAATGCAGTCACTATTTTGAGTCTCTGGTGGGAAGCCCTGCATGGTACCCATAGGCCCTCTATCTCAAGTGTCACTGCCCTTGCTCAGTTGTGCTCTCTTGGCTACCCTTTCCACAGTGCCAGCTTTGGACTCTTGAGTTTCTGTCCCACTCACTTTGCTTCCTCTTTTGCTTGATAAATTTGATGGTGTTCTTCTTCCTACAGGCAGCTGTGTGAAATCCTTAGTATAACATAACAGGCTGTTCAAAAGTGGTCTTTGCTGCCAGTTCATGTCCTTCTGGAACTGATTTCCTGCATGTGCAGGAGTCAGAGCTCTAACAGATTTGCAAAGCTGCCTCTTCACATCTGCAGCCCTTTGATCATGCAATTTCCTTTACCTTTATTTCTGTCTTTTTTTTCTGCCTTGTGACCCATCTCAGATTTTACCTCCTTCTGGAACTTGTTCTTGGTACTGCAAGTCGATTTCTTTTCTGAAGGTCCTACAGTCCCAATTCCCTCTGTTCCAGCATCTCTTATGGTCTGAAATGGCAACTTTGCTTCTGTAGAATGCTTCTGCTGCCTGGGTGGATAGCTGAAGGTAGTTTTGAAGGTTTTGTAAAGGTTTCACAGATTTTAGGTTTGGATAACAGAAGGAAGATGCTCATGGAAAGTAAAATATTTAAAAGTGATTATTTATAGTTAACTAACAATAATCATTATTTTATTAAATTCCTGTGATATACCAGGTAGTCTACTGGTTATGTTCTAGTTTAGTTTTACTCTACCTCATGAATTAAGAACTATTTCTGATGTATAGATGAGAAAATTGGTACAGCATAGTTGATTATGGTAGCCAAGGTTGCACAGGCAATAAGAGGCAACCAGGCTTTTCCAACCCAGAGGGGTATGTGTCCAGGTATATTCATGTGTATTTTTTCAATCTCTCTCTCTCTGTCTCTCTCTCACTCTCTCTCTGTCTCTCTCTCTCTCCCTTCTCTTCTCCTCCCTTCTTTCCTCCTCTCTCCTCTTCCTCTTCCTGCTCTCTCTTCTTTCTCTCTCTCGCTTAAATGAAATCATGCTTAAAAGTGTTTGCTAGAATACTAACGTTTTGGTACATATCCACATTATTTGTCAAAAATTACATTGATTTTGTTCTTTATTTCTTTATTCTCTTTGAATATACTATTTGGCCAAAACCTGAAATGTACTAACCCAAAAGGAAAAGGGAATAGCAAACATTTCCTGAAGGAGAAATGCCATTTTCCTTAAGGCTTGTCATATGATCTGTTTCATCCTCGCAGTCACAAGGTGGGAATGTTCACCTCCTGACTTTCTTGGCCTCTTGGCTTCCACTGCTAAATGTGCAATTATATTTAATATGATTTTCAAAAAATTTTAAAGTTATGATATCTAAGCTCTTATAACTGTCAGAGGAAGACAGGGCCTAACAAGGAGATTGTATATACAGCTGGTCATGTCACCATTATGTTCTATAATTATAAGAAAACTAGTTGTCATAGCAACTGCCGTAGAACCCTGGCTTCCTCTTAAAGATGCCAAGCAACTGGGAGGAAATTTAGTTCTCTAAAAAAGATACAACACTCACTTGGGCAATCATCATTAACTCATCCAAATTCTTTACAATTTGACCTCAGTTTTGCTTTGCAGTGTGATAGACCTGAGTTCAAGTGTTGGTTCTATAATTTATTGGCTGTGTAACATCGGGCAAGTCACTTCACCGCCAGGAGCCTCAGGTTCTCTTTTTAAGGATTGTTGTAATGATTATGTGTGTGATGTGCCTACACATTTCCTGAATGCAGTAGCCCCTGATACGTATTAAACTGCTTCTTGATCTCTTTCACTCTTAACACATGAGTTGGGAGTAGAGAGGGTGTTTGTTTCTAAAATAAATTAAAAGAAATTATTATTGATTTTGTTAAAATTATAGGTAGAAAACAGAATTACTGATTAGATATTCTAGGCTGAATCATATGCTGTATAAGAAAGGAGGGAAGGAGAAAGGAAAAGAGAGAGAGACAGAAAGAGGAGAGGATACATTCAGCTGGATAAAACTGACTTAAATTAAAAATTCTGTTTTTTCATTACATTTCCTTGAGCCTAAGAAATATATCTCTAATTGCGAAAAAATTTCTCTACACTGAGTAGGGAAGCTGGTTTCTGGTCTGTCTCTGGACCTCAGTTTCCTCATCTGTAAAATGGGTACTTGGGTGAGCTGATCTTTGAGTGTCCTTTGGCTGTGATGTTTTAGGACAGTAGTTCTCAGTCAGGAATGAGTTTGTTCCCAAGGAGCCCTTTGGAAATCCCTGGAGATATCTGTAGTTGTCACAACTCTGTGTGTATGTGTGTGTTTATTTGTATCTAGTGAATAGAGGCTAAGAATGCTGTTAAACATGCTGTCATGCATAGACCAGTTCTCTACAACAAAGAATTTTCTTTCCTCAAATGTCAGTAGTGTCAAGGCTGGGTAACCTTAGTCTAGAATTTAATAGAACGTTTATTGGATTTGAAAAACAGGGCTCATACAATAGCAACCAACATAAGTCAGATTTATCTGGTATTTCAATTTCATATCCTTGCAAACTCTTACAGGCTTGGAGCATTATAAAAATTAATAAAGGTAAAGACTAAAAGACTTCTCAAGGTTGTAGAGGGCTTCATAAAAAAGTGGAATAGCTTGCAGGAGGTACTGTATAACTTTAAACAGTCCAAATGTGATTGTTTCATGCTCAAGCAAAATGCACTGAATGCAATTTCAGGTTCATAAATAGCTTTATTATGTTTTCTATAGAGGAAGATAAAAATAAGTCTTGCATAGATTTCAACTGCCTTCTCATTTCCAGCTTCTGCCTTGGGTCTTGATATTTCAAAATAAGCCAGAGTGTATCTCTTCTAAAACTTGTGTGATCAGTTACTGCCCTCATGTAGAGATCTTGGAGCTTCTTCTGGCTTCTTGGTAAAGTCTCCACTTCTTAGTTTGCTATATGTGCTCCTCAGAGCCTGTTTCTTTCTCATCTCTTCAGTCTCCTCTCCTATCTGCCTCCATCTCTTCTCAACAATCTAAATTACTTATAGAATCCTCAGTGTACTCTGCCCTATCTCATTTGCACTCATTCCACATCCTGCATGGTTTTCTTTCTCCCATGGTCTGTGGACACCTATTAATCCCGTAGCATGGCTCAAATGCTTTCTTGGTACACTTTCTTGGTAACACCTCTTCTTTTTCTCATTGGTAAATTGACTGACCACTTCTTCCTCTGGGCAGAAACTCGTCACCTTTACCTCATTCATCCAGTCATTTCCTTGCATGCACTTTTTCCTTGGTCCTAGAAAAGCCTGATTCTTTAGGATAGAAACTTCTGATTCAGTTCAGTAACTCCTACTGAGAGAGAAGACCACTCCTTCATATGGAATTGGGCAACTGTGGGTTAACTGTGTTATTAGGCAACTATGGATTAACTAGATAACTATGCTCTTTGTGGAATGTACCTGAGTAACCATGACAGCTTCTGTAATTTGTCACCAAAGGAGAGTAACAGAAAGTTCTGGCAGAACTCTGCTTTTTGAAAATCCTGCTTGCTATATTCTCAAGGAAACTCCAATGAAAGTAAGCCTTGTATAGTTAAAAAAAAGAGATATGTAAACTAGAACAAAATTCTATTAGATGCTCTTGAGACTGACAGGAGTCACTTGCTGAGCCACAGGCATTAAGAGACATTTTTTGCTCCTATCTACCTTCATGTTATGAGTTCTCTGTCCGGGGTCCTCACAGTTTCCTGCTTCACTACAACTATATACTCTGGGGATTTAAATAGAATGTACTTTGAATAGGATGGGTAGCCCATATCATTTATTCTTAAATAAGAAGAACAAACTCATGCACAAAATTCCAACAGTAGAAACATAAGCTGAAATTTAAAAGTATTCCTTTCTCCTTCTTCATAAGTCTTCTTACCCAAAAGATCCATTGTTTAGGTCTGCACTGTTCACATTGGAAACTTGTAGCCACAATCAAAATGAAATAAAGTTCAAAATTTAATTCCGTAGTCAAGTGAGCCATGTTTTAAGTGCTCAATTGTCACATTGGCCTAGTGTTTCCATCAGTGCAGAAAGTTCTATTGGACAGTCCAAACATCCTTTCCTTATGTGCCTATCTAGGGATATTTTCTACATCAGTATTTATATATGTATATATACACCTGGTATCCTCTTTTATTTTCTCAAATAGGGTGATTTTATACACATTCTTTGGTACCTTGCTTTTTTTCTCATAATATATCTCAGAGATGTTTTCAAATCAGCACACTGAAATCATTTTTGTTCTTGTAAATTGCTGTAGACTGAGGATATTTTGTAATCTTTCTCAATTAGTTCACTATTGTTCTGGTTTTCAGTCTTCTGCTACTAAACACCATTTTTTGGTGAAATTTCTTGTGTGAGCATCTTTACACACATACACACACACACGCACACATGCATCCCTTTCATATATTTTAGAAGTGTATTTGTAGGTTATGAGTACCTTCAATTTTAAAAAGTTTGCCAGAAAATATGTAAGTTCTTAATTTCAATAAATTTGACCAAATTATCTTCTAAAAAATTCCTACCAATTTATATTTCGTCAAAAGTGCCTAAAAATGTGTTCCTCCCCACATTGTGAGCATCAGGATTTAATAAACTTTAAACGTTTTCTGGTAATATAGATAGAAAATGACACTTCATTTTAAAGGTTTGCATATCTCTCATTACTGATGAAGCTCAGCCTCTTTCCATGTTTTTTTTTTTGCTTAATATATGCTAACTGTACATATTAACAGGGTTCAGTGATATTTCCATACATATATGCATATAGTAAGCAATGATCAACTTCAAGCTAGGTATGGTGGCACACGTCTTGGGAAGCACTTGGAAAGCTGAAACACTTGGGAAGCCGAGGCAAGAGGATTCCCGAGAGTTTGAGGCCAGCCTGGACTACATAGTGAATTCAAGGACATCCTAAAATACATAGCAAGACCCATCACAAAAACAAAAAAAGATCAAGTCCAACCTCCCTTTAGTTACCCTACCTCCATCCTGCTCAACCTCTATAATCACTATTCTACCTGCAGACTGAAGTTTTAGCTTCCATATAGGAGACAGAATATGTGGTACTTGTCCTTGTGAGGCTGGCTTATTTCTTTTTACGTAATTCTTGGTAGTTCTATTAATTTTGCTTCAAATTACCTTTTACTGATGAATAATATTCCTATCTATCTATCTATCTATCATCTATCTATCACATTTTCTTTATCCATTCATCTGTTTATGAATACCTTGGCTGACTTCATAACCTAGCTATTGTGAATACTCATAATAAACATAATAAAACATAGGAGTGCAGGTATTTCTTTAGTATGCTGTTTTCATTTTCTTTGGATATATTCCCAGAAATGGGCCCTCTGGGTCACAAAGCAGATCTATCTTTAGTATTTTGAAGAGCTTCCATTCTGTTCTCTTCAATGGCTGTACTAATAAAATTTCCTATCAATAGTGCATAAGAGTTTGTTTTTCTCCACGTCTTAACCAGTATTTGTTATTTTTTAGTTTTTTATTTACTCTTTGACCTTTAAGTCTCTCCTGGAAAGCTTCCTGTTTGGCTGGACTACTTGTAATTCCTTTGTACTGATTTGTGTGGGTGCTTCCAACGGCTACAAACTTAGTCTTTCTCACTTGTTTGGTAACTTCTCAGTTGTCCTTTACCTTTTGGTTTTGTTTATGATATAATTTCCTTTTTAATCCTACAGGATTTTTTTTTTTTACTTTTTCATTATTTCAATCACAAACTCCAGAAAGCATGAAAGAAAACATTGATACATTTGAGTCTGTAAAAATTAAGGACTTCTCCCGTCTTAAACTCATACATTCTTCTGATGCTTTTATTATTTTATTTTTTATATCAAAATGCTTATCCATGTGGAAATTGTCTTTGAGTTAAGAGTCAGTTGCGAACTCAATTTTCTTTCTTTTTGAATGGCTCTTTGCCAGTTGCTTGAAGTCTATTGCCCTCTAACTTGACATGCAACCTTTTTTTATACAGAGATTGCATTTCCATATGTATTTGAGCTTACATCTGATATCTCTTTTCTTACATAATTCTGACAGTTATTTGGTATTACATACCAACTCATTTCCAATTAAATAGTTTTAAAATATCTCTTTGCCTTTTTTTGCCTTACTGTTATTTCTTCATTCTTTGCATAAACTCCTTACCCATTCTTTTGTGTTTGCCTTTTCAGATACATCCTACCATATTTTTAGGTAGGTGCCAAAGCACTCCTGTTATATTTTGATTTGGCTTTCATAAATTTATAGGTTGATTTGAGAAGAAGCTACATCTTTAAAATATTGAAACTTCTACTATAAATAAGATTTCATCTTACATCTGTGGAATTTTTCCATTACTCTTAGTTGGGCTTTAAAATTCATTTCTTTGTCTGTCTCTGTCTCTCTCTGTCTCTGTCTCTGTCTCTCAGTCTCTGTCTCTGTCTCTCTCTCTCTCTCTCTCTCTCCCTCTCTCTCTCACTTGCTCTGTGTGTGTGTGTAATCCAGGGTGATCTTGACTCATCATCTTCCTATCTCAGCACCTTGAGTTTTGGGATTATGGATGTTTGTCATCATACCTGGCTTATTTTTTAAGTTCTTGTTAAGTTTATTACAAAGTATTTTACTTGTTTTTATATTATAAAATGGCTCTTTTCTTTCATTATATTTATAACTGGTTATTATTTATATTTAATAAAAAAGCTTTTTTAAAATTTATTTTTTGGTGCTGGGGATTGAACCTAGAGCCTCACACATACTAACATCCTAACTGAGGTATATCTTTAGCCCTTACTTTTTGGTTTTATTAATATGTTTGCAATACATGAAGCTTGCATTCGTCTTGGGGAGCAGGTATATGTACATAATATAGCTTGTTTCTTTTTACATCCCCTTTCCTTTCCCCCCACCTCCCTCCCTCTGTCTCTAAATCCCCTTTTCCCATTTTTATTGTTATTATTTTTAGCTCATATTTATGACATGTATTGTTTACACTTACTGTAGGTATTTGGGTCCTGTATGTGGCATATGATTAAGTCTTTTTACTTTCCCTTCCTACACACTTCTCCCCTCATCTTCGATCTCCTGAACACCTTCTCATTTGCAAGAGATCTATGCCCTTTTTTTCTTCTATCCATCCTTTATTTTGCTCTTTGTACTTTGCCTTTCTTTTGAATTTTGTACACCTATTTGCCACTGGGCAATTACCAACTTCTCTTATTGTTTTTAATGATTCATTTAAAAGTTCAATTATTGGGATTTTCTATATAGATTATAGAAAATAATCTGTTTATATGCTAGTGTTGTTTCCTTTTTTCTGACATTTAGTGTTTTTTTCCTTCTTTTTAGTTGTTTTTTTCTTTTTTCAAATTTTGGACCCTAATGTCATTTTCTTGTTTAATTGCATTGGTTGGTAACTTCAGGTCTGTTGTTTCTATTTTTAACCAATTAAATTTTGATGGATTCTCCTTTGTCCCCCTATGCTTTCTACGTATATGGAGTTGGCTATATGGTATGTTTTATTTGACTCAGTATTATGACAAATTTGTCTTATAGATTTTCAAATATTAAGCCATTCTTACATGTCCTCATTTTGGTCATGGTGTACCACTGAGATCTACTGCTAGTATATTAACATTTTAACTTCAACAGTATTATGAGCTTTTTTTGTGTGTGCTGCTGTTGTCAGGTTGGGTATAGTGTTATACTACCTTTCAAAAAAATTACAGGTCTGTTCTTTCTCCTTGCCCTTAAATTTGAAAGAGCAGATAAATAATATGTTCCTTTAAAGTTTTTTTTCCCCCAAAATAGAATTAACCAATGTAATTATTTGGGTTAGTATTGTTGGGAGTATGTAATAATTTTCAGTAAAAGTGAAACTTTAAAAGATTACATTTTGAAATGAATCGTTGCCATCGCCTTAATTATAATTCTCTTCAGCAGTTTTTCTCCAAATGGCCTCATTCAGTCAATACATATTTGTAGAATGACTGGCCACAATGTGCTAAACTTTTGGGTGTAGGTGATTCATGGAAGTACAAGACAGAGTTCACAATCTGATGTTCCACTCTCATACAGTGGAAACACATTTATGTGAATTTGATTGTGAAAGAACATCACTTATCATTGAATGTTAATAAATATTTGGGCCCTCTGTTTACAGATTCCCTTTTAGACATCTATTAGTCATTCTTAGGTCTACAGAATGATATCTCACTTCAGGCTGTACACATGGATGCAACAAATTGTCTTTCCTTCTTATGTTTGCATCTGACTCTGGTTTCTGATGCAGTTCTGCAGAGTCAAGTCACATCGATCTCTGAGTTCAGAAACCATCACACCGGCCTGGCCTGTATGAATCATTTCTCTTTAGCTCCCTGAGTTTTAGGTCTTTTATCTGTAAAATGGAGATACTAATCTTATTTTGCAGGATACTTAGATAGCACATGTAATGCATTTAAATGCAGTTGACACCAGAAAGTATACACTTACTTCTTTAATTTGGTATCTCCCCAAATACCTAGCTCACTCTTGGGCTATGAAGTACCATAACTGTGGAATATTTGTTCAGGTTAGAAATATTTTTAAAATCCTCAGCTGGTCTTTCTTCTTTTCAAATATACCCCCTCCATTTCAATTCCCACCTAAACTGCCAAAGTAATCTTTAAAATTCCAATGAAGCCATGTCAATAAACAGTGGGTATTAAATACCTGTTAGCTCTTTAGTTTGACAATTACTTCATGCTACCTTTGTTTACCATTGAAGTTCCAGTTTTACCGAAATGTACTGCTGCCACCTCTCTCCCTTTGCCATTCTATTCTCTCTGCCTGGACTGCCCTTTCCTCTATTCTTCCAGCCTGGCTCAGAAGTGCCATCTTTATCACAGGGCTTCTCATCTTGCCTTCTAATGGTCTCTCCTGAGAGCAAAAACTTGTATACATCATCTTTGGATCCCATATTTCTGACCCTGGACTTGTTATGAATTAGGAATTCAGCCTATATCTGTAGTTTTTTGTGGAAGATTAGGCTTTGGGCTGCATGGTAAAGTATGAATGAGATTTTTTAAATTTAATTTTTTTGGTTGACATATCATGTTTTATATATCTTTATGAAGTACATTGTGATATTTTAATTCATGTATAATATATAACTGAATTGTATAAATGATCAACTCAAGATAATATCCATCACCTTTAACTTGTTCCCATCACTTTTAACTTGCATCATTTTTTAATAATTAGTACATTCCAGATCCTGTACATCCATTCTGCTGTGCCATAAAACACCAAAGTTTATTCCTCCTATCTAGCTATAACAGTGCCAATCTCTTTCCCTTCACTCTAATTCTCTCCAGCTTTTGGTAATCACTGTTCTACTCTCGACTTCTAGGAGGTCAACTGTTTTAGATTCCACATATGAATGAGATCACACCATGATTGTCTTTCTGTGCCTGACATTTCACATAACATAATGTTCTCCAGGTTCATGCATGTATCATAAATGACAGGATTTCATGCTTTTTGATGCCTGAATAAGTTCCATTGTATATAAATACCATACTTTAAAAAAATCCATTTGCCTGTTGGTGGAGACAGGTTGATTCTTTAATCTGGCTATTGTGAATAATCCTGTAATAAACATGGGAGTGCAGGTGTCTCTTTGGCATGTTGATTTTACTTCCTTTGTTCCCAGTAGTGGGATAGCTGGATCATATGGTAGATATAGTTTTTATTTTTTGAGGTCTCCATAGTGGCTATACTAATTTACATTCCTGCCAGTAATTTGCAAAGGCTTCCCCTTTTTCCACATTCTTGCCAGAATTTATTATTACATTTTTATCTTTTTAATAAAAAGCATTCAAATTATGGCAAGGAGAAACCTCATTGTGGTTTTCATTTGCATTTCCCCGATGGTTATTGATGTTGAACCTTTTTTTATAGTTCTGTTAGCCATTTGTCCCTTTCATTTAAATGCATATTTCATTTGGAGCCTGGACTAGAATTCATCAAACCATTCAGCTGCCCCCACTGCTCATGAAATTCAGGAGCAGGTGCATTTGAAAAGCACTTCTTACATAGCTCTTTCTTCTTTTTCAGTAATGCCAATGATTTTACAGTTAAACACCCACACTCCATGATGCCTCCTTCAATAAATGGAAAGAGAAAAAGGCCAGAAATAAGATGGGAAGATGAATATTGACAGAATATCTTCTAGAATCCACGCCCTGTGCTTACTGCATTTGTCATCTCCTTTGGCCTTTGTAACTACCCTGAGATGGAGACATTATTAGAATTGCTCCCTTTGGACAGAGGACAAAACAAACAGTGAGGGAGAAGTGGCTTTCCCAAGGTCATACAAGTTAGATAGGAGCCATTTGCACATCTTCTGAGCAATCAGTTTGGTTTTGTTTTATGCACTGTGTAAACTGATCACTGATCTAGTTTCTATTTTTGATCAGCCTTCTAGAAAACCTTAAGCTAATTTATTGTCCACTCCCAACATGAACACTGTTATCCTACCTTCCTCCAATTTATGAGCATTCTTTTCATTCATCTCATTACAATAATAATAGCAGTCACAAACACAGGTTGAATATCCTTTGTCCAAAATCCAAGGGACCAGAAGTGTTTCAGATTTTGAATTTTGGAATATTTTCAAATACATCATGAGATATAATAGGGATGAGACTCAAGCCTAAACCCAACATTCATTTATGTTTCAAATATACCTTATACACAGATCCTGAAGGTAATTTTATACAATATTCTTACTGCATCTGTGTTTTGATTACAACCCATCATTTGAAGTCAAGTATAAGGTATTCTACTTGTGACATCATATTGATGCTCAAAAAGTTTGAGATTTTGGAGCATTTTGTATTTTGGAGCAGTATGAGTTCAGATTAGTGATGCTCACCCTGTATATTGTGAAGGCATGAGGGAGAAGCCATGTAAAGTGCTTAGGGCAGAACATGACATGAGATGAGCCCTTGATGAATGTTAGAGATTAATAAACCATGTAGCCTATAAGTTGCCTTACATCATTTCTGGGAAAAGATGAGGATATAAGAAAATTAAGATGAATGAAGCTAGTTAGGTGGCATTTATTTCTTTAGCACAGATTTATTGAGCACCTACTGCAGCCAAGCCCTGGCCGGAGGTGGGGTCTTCTGAGATTAAGCCTCAAGGCCTCAGCCCTCAGGGAGCACAGAGTCCAGTCAAGACTTAGCCTGGTACAAGCTAATGTCAAACACGCCTCAGCCAGCTTGTTGTGGCTTTTTCTCATGGAGGCTGCAGCAAAGAATATTCTACATTCTCTGCATCTCCTGTCTACCTTTATTTTCTGGGTAAAGAAAGCATCCCTGATCTGAACCTCACATCCAACCCGGTGGTTTGGCCACAGCTCTTCAAAGACAGCTTCACATAAAGGCTACAACATGGATGCATCTCCTCCCTTTCAGCCATGGTGCCATCCTTACCCTGGCAAGGCCGTGGAGGTCATGGTTGAACAAGCACGAAAACCAGGGAGCCAAATTGCAACCACTTTAGGGAACTCAATTGAGGGAAAGTAATTTCATTAGATTCCAGGCCTTGCTTTTAAAAATGCTTTGTGGAAATGACTCTCTGTGGCCTTGTAGGCTTGCTGTATGTGGCATCTTGTGTCTACTGGATGATTTTCTGATGTCTGTAGATCAAAATGGTTTATAAGAAACATGCACTTCCATTACTTGCAGCCAGGAAGAGTAAATACAAGGGTCTGATTCCTGTGCCAGTAAAACCACGAGAAAATTAATTAAGGCTGTGACTCACCAGGCCATCTTCATGAGATGAAGCCAGGCAGATAGCTATTTTTGTGGGAGGAAGTCAAGCAGTTGACTTTATTGTTGCTTGCTTTAGGAATATATTTAAATAATAATGACAGTAATGAAATTCAATAATAATGGGAACTTTATAGCCATTGTCTTTGGAAGTTCTCCCAAAGTACCTGGTAGGTAGGTAGGTACCCAATTTTGCAGATAAAGAGACTGAGGCTTAGAGATATGGCACCACATCTTGTGGTATCTTGTGGTGGAAAATACATTGGATCCCAGGTCAGTCTGATGCCAGGGTCTGACTCCTTCTCCCGTCTTCCACTGCTTCCCTTTTAAATTGCTGCCTCCCAGCCGCTGAATAGCCAGAACCAAATTCCACACTTCCTGTACCCTGAACCCTCAGTAGCCTTTCATTGTCTTAATAATAAATTAAAATCATCATTTTATTGGCAGCAACAAACAAACTTCATGACTTTGCTTCTCAAAACCCAGTTGCTTGCATGTTGGGAATGATTTGTAACTATAGTTACTGCCTGTGGAAATAGCAAGGCTGTATGACTTCTTAATATCCTGAGTTGCACAAAGTACAAAATGACCCTGTTAAAATGGGTGAGTATTTTTCTTGTCTGGACCATTTTTCCAAAATACTGGTGATAGACAAGGTTATGGTGTAATTTCACCAGCCTTGGAAAGAGGATGACCCCTGTATGGTGAGCAAATGTCAGAAAAGTAAAAGTCCTTCCTGACCTGAGTGTGATCCTGGCAAATCCTATCCCCTAACTTTAGTAAAATGAGGATAATATCTTCATCTGACCATTGTTGTTGGGAACTTAAAGCAGTACATATAAAACCAAGTTCTCCTCCCACCTTCAACCCCTTCCACTGTGGTAGAAGGTGATAGGCCTATACTTATTCAGAGATGTTTTTTGAATACATGCTCCAGATCCCTTTACCTTCCCACCTTGTCTCTTGTAGTAACTGGCCATAGGAGTCCATAGTGCCACATGAGAGTTTGCTCTACACTTAGCTCCATGCCAGTCACATTCCCTACCTCATCATGAACCTTGACCAAAACAGACTAGGGGTGATTCCCGGCTATCTGATCTTGTACTAACCATGTCTGGAAACTTATTTCTTACAACACAGAGATGAAAAAGCTCTACTTTATAGAGTTGTTGAAACATTTAAAACAAGTAATGAAAAAAAGTGTTGAAAGTCTTTTTGGATCTGTTTTCCCTCAATCTAAAAATTCGGAAATTACATATAAAGTACATTATCTCTGCCTTTTCTTGAAAAGTTGGAAAGCCAACCATTGTAGGACTTCACTTCATCCTTGACTGTATATTGTCTGAGGCAAAGCAGCTGCTGTCCGCTGTAGATGGGCCAGGTTCGCTCCAGATCCCCATAGTCTCTCCAGCACTTCTAATACCTCCTACCTGGCCCTTGTTACCTATTTATGTTGTTTGTCTGTTCTTTGCCTGCACAGAGGAGATGACTGGGACAGGTTGGCTTCTCCATCTTGATAGGTTGGTTAAATATGCATAAACATGTTTGGATATATTTTGCATTTACCTTATAAAGATACAACCTTGTGAATTAAGGCCTCAGCTCATTCATCCTGTAAGAGGTTCACTGTCAAAAGGCTTAATATCCTCTGGCCCAAGTTGAGTGATGGTTTGAACTTTTAAAGTGAAAAATACTTCAGGAGGCCAGAGATTTATCTCCTACATAAGCAGGGCTCTAGACCCTCATTTCTTCTTTCTAATGATTATGCCAATAGCACATTAAACTGAGAAATGAGTTATTGCTTTCGAATGTTCCAATTTAAATGGTGCTTTTTCTCTTTCAGGGATTCCATAGATATTAATGAATTCTTGGCTCTCTACCCCAGGATCACATTGCCTCCTCCGCCCTGTGGGGAATTTTCTTCTCTGAGTTCTGAAAGCAACTCTTGAATTATTGTTCATATAAAGTTTGAGGCCACAGATGTCTCATTTTCCTTTTCCTTTCAAAGGGCAATTTACTAAGCAGGATTCACTGGAGCCCTAGGGAATGGGCTTCTTTAATGAGTTTTTGGGGGCTTCCATAGGGAGCTGACCAAACATTATGATAACACAATTTTTTGGGTTTGGTAATGGAAAGAACCTTTGTATTCCAGGTAGCCACTCTATTAGCAGGCACCACACAGATAGTGAATGAAGCGAGTGGAAGGTGCACATAGTCTTTGGGATCAGACTTGGATTTGAACCTCAGTTATTCCATTCATTAATTGAGTTCCCTTAAGCAATTGACTTAACTTCTCTGGGATTCATTCTCTTCAGTTATAAAAACAGAAAAGTGATAAGACCTATAATATAAGATTGGATTTAAAAATATTAATAAGAAATGAAAGTAAAATAACCACGGTGCATTTAATAAACTGCAATGTTCATCTGAAGCCTTTTATTCCCTTTGCAATTATATAATCTTGGCTATGGGAGAAGAGACCAAAGCCAATCCCCTCTTAACTAAGGAATTAAATAAAATAATGGGCAGAAAACAGAGCCATCCCTTAGATGTTCACTCCCACATCTGTCTTGTCGTTTTATGATTGACTATTCTACCCAAATAATATCTTTCTAGATATTGTTCTGATACACTGAATTGTATGATATTTGGTTGACCATTTACTCTTTCAGATTAAAGCCAGGCAGATGACCTCTGTGATCCCATTTCACCTTTCAGTGCTTGAATGCCAGGGGTCACTATAATCCCCATTTTATGGGTAAAGAAACTGAAGCATCAAGATGTCACAAACCCTCTTCAAAGTCATTCAAATGACAGCTGGCAGTGAAGTCTTACTGGCGAGTATGCCTGTCTTCAGTCTGGACTGGCTTCATACCTGCTTTGGTCAGTAGCACTGGCTGTCTTTAGCCTCATCTCAGTATTTTATGAAGCCCAAAAGAAATTATTTCTTTTCTTCTGATTAGGCCAAACAGACCAAAAGAAACATCATGGTCATTGTAGTCATCTCCTACACCTAGGTATGTGCATGAATTTGATGACTTCAAATTAGAATAAATTCATTTCTATTGAATGAATACAATCTTGGGACCATAAAAAATTACTCAAAACATGAGACCTATGAGGTAAGGAATGAGAATAAGATATTAAATCCTAATGCATGTTTATTCTTCCTGGATCTTTGGTCTCTAGGCTCCTGTTCTATGCTAGGTGCTGCATTCAGCATTCCCACACAATGATCTCATTTTCTTCTTACATCAGTGCTTCTAGGCAGCTGCTATGATCCCAATTCCCAGATGAGACAGCTGAGGTCACAGAAATGTAATTAGAGAACCAAGAAGTTAAGGGTTGGAATGTAAGCATCGGGATTTCTGGTTTCAAAACCTAGGATCTGGCCAAGGCTTTGTTTTTCTGTCTTTATCAAAACTGAACAAATGAATGGAAAGATGTTCTACCTAAGGTCATACTGAAATATACACACTGACTGGAGAACATTGGACTTTGAAGGAAAACTTGGCTTCTAGATATTATCTAGCAATGTACTATTTCAAACCAAAGCCAGACTGATGGCCTCTGATCCCTCTAGGGAGAATTAACCAGGGTCCCATGAGAACTATCTTAATCTCTTCCAAAGGTAATGTGAGTCCAGATGACCTCATCAGTTCCAAATAGGTCCTTCTTCTTAAAGGTTCCACCCTCTCTCATCATCACCACACTGTGGATAAAGCTCTCAGCACATGAACTCAAACCACATCCAGACTGTAGCAATAGCCCATAGAAGTACCATCACCAAAGAAAAAAATCCAAGGTGGAATGTAGGAGAAAATACATTTATTCCCAGTTTCTAGCATGGAACTCATTAAGTGATATCCCAGGACAACAGAGGAGGAGAGAGGTAGACCCTAAAACAGATGGCCAAGCTCCTTGATGCAGAAAGAATAAGACTTCCATGATCTTGACCCATGAAGAAGGAAGAAAAGGGAGAGTTGTAAATGGTTCTGAGATCTGGGTGGCAGAAAGAGGGGGACAAACACCTAGTGCCTGTCTTTAAGGCACAAGATCCCTAGTAAAGTCTGGCTAACCACCTGCCAGGCTCTGAACAATGAGACATACTGTGCATTCTTCTGTAGGGGAAATCAGAAAGAGGAGTCAAGGATGGGGTTGTGTTGAAGTTCTCCAAGACCATCCCCAACCTCAATAGTTAGTTCTCCAGGACTAATAAGATTCTACAAATGATTATATGCATGGCTCTGATTTATTACAGTAAAAAGATCTCCAGCAAAATCATCCAAGAGGAGGAAAAAAGGGAAAGTCCAGAGGAAGCTAAGCACAAACTTCTAAGAGTTCTCTCTCATTGGTGATACAAGAATATGTTTAGTTTCCTCATTTTTAATAACATGTGTGATGCATCATCTTCCAAGGAAGCTTGTTAAACTCAGTGCCTAGGGTTTTTGATGAGGGTTGGTTACACAGTCACTCTCTGATCAGCACTGCCCAAATTTCAAACCACCAGAAAGAGGGCAGATGTGTAGCATAAACCATATTGCAGGTACTATTTAGGCATAGGGAGCTATTCAGTTCTGAGAATAGTGGAAACATTCCTAAAATCCAGGTTCCTTGATGGACTAGCCTTAGAAGTAGGCCTTGCCAAGGAAGAAGCAATCCTAGGCTCTCCACAAGAGCTCTTTTCTGTAAAAAATACTCCTATAACCCATCCCTCTAAGCACAGCGTATCTGTGTATCTGTGTGTAGGGAAGGAAGTATGAAGAGGTAGGAGATTCAGTAGAAATTTTTTCCTGCTTGTGGACAAAAGTAGCAAATTGAGTAGAAGGGCAGAAAAGCTGTCTCCCCCAAACTCTGTTGACTTAGATCCAGAGGAGATACTGCGGTATGTGCTAGATCACAGCATTAACAGGCACTGTTTCTCACCCTGGGGGGAATTATAAGAAGACTTGGATTTGTTTATCTGCTTGGGATCCCCCCACTGGTATACCTACCAGTGCTATTCATTGGAATTTAGAGAGGGTAATTTCTAATTTTTCAAACCAATTTCGCTGACCTGATTCTTTTTTTTTTTTAATAGTAACTATTCTGCCAAGAAAGGGGATTGAGGAATGAAAGTAGCTAAATGGAACAAGCTATTTGGACTAGAAAGTTTGTGTCTCCATGGAGATGGGACTATAGACTGAGTGTACACCAACAGGCTGACTGAGATGCACGGAGATGATTGTGTATCTCCAACTATGGCCAGGATCCATGTCAATAACCCATAGAGTCCTGCTCTAGGGCTTATGGGGACTGGCTGAAGCAAAAGGATATCAGTCCTTCTCAGTTCACTCATGTGCCAGGCCCAGGCCAAGAATTGGGCCAGAGGTCACTGGTGTACAGTTCCTGCTCTTGGGATGCTCACAATCTGATGGGACAGGCTGGTGGTTCAAGAAGCCACAGTAACACAAAGTAATATGTATAGTTAGGTTGCGTAGCCACGGAATCCCCAGAGAGGCCTTACTTATGAAGGAAAGTGAAAACAAGAACTAGGAGTGTGTGTGTGTGTGTGTGTGTGTGTGTGTGTATGTTGTGAAACACTACCCTTTGAACACTGAAGGATTTTGATTCCACAGGGGGTCCTGGAACCAATCCCCCACAGATAGTGAAAAACAACTATATTTCATAACAAAAGGATGTGAGTTCTTTGTCCTCTCCTTTTTAGATGACAGGCAAAGGAACTTGGACTTTGTCTCAACCTATTTATAGGGTCCCAGTAACTTGGATAGCTGTGGAATATGCTGATTTCTGGGTGATGGACAGACCAGAATAATCAGAACCCAATGGTGGCTTAGGACTCTGCACCTGATCTGTCTCCTTAGATGATTCCAATGCCCAGTAAAGCCACAAACTCATTGTGCCAGGAGATAAGTCAGGGGAAGGTTTTCAACTTTACCCTGAAACGTTCAGAGAAGTACTTTAAGAAGATCCTTCAGTGGACAGGGAGAATGGATTAGGCTGGAGAGGCAGGAAAGGCCAGAGAGGAGATGCACACCAAAACTACTTTTCCGGCTTATCAACATGAATCACTAGCAGATGCTTTAAAAGATAGAACCTCAGTCCCTGGAGAATCTCAGAGACAGGGGATAGGGGTGGTCTTGCCCTTGAGAAGATATCATTTGGCTGAGGAGGACAAACCAAAGGTGATAGTAACACATGGCAATACCTAATGACCCTGATGGCAAGGCAGGAACAGAACAACAACAGCAACAAGAATCACTAGTTGATCACTTTAGAATTTATGTGGCACTCTTCTTTTGCATTATTCATCTTGGTTGTATCTCATTACAGTATGATGTAGATTAGTGTAGCAGTTTAGAGACATTTTACAGATGATAAGATAGAGGGTTATGGGTGGCCCAGAATTTGTATGTGAGGATTTTCTGTGTGATCACAGGAAGCTGGAGTCATCACAAGTATATACAATGAGATGGAGAAGAAGGAATCAAGATTTACACTGGAATATATAAAGAGAGGAACAAGAAACAAGTGTGTAAAATGAATTAAGTGTGATAGAAGAATTATAATGGGTGTCCTTTTATATTTTCAATATTGCTTTTAAAATAATGTTGCATGATATTTTATTTATTTACAGTACTGGGGCTTGAACCCAAGGCTTCATGCACAATAGGTGTCTACCACTAAGCTATGCTCCAAGCCCCAGTGTATTTTTAATAACAATAAACTATAGGTTTATAAGCAGTGTAATATATGGTTGCTGTCTTAGTCATTTTTTCATTGCTGGAACAAAATGCACAACACTTACACCTTAAAGAAGGAGAGATTTATTTTGGCTCATTTTCAGTTTGTGATTGTCTGGCTCCAAGACAGAAATGGAGTGGTAGAAAGGCATGGGTAGAAGACAGCTGCTCATCCCATAGCAGCCAGGAAGCAAAGAGAGAAGGGAGGAACTGAGGACAATAATACACCCTTTCAAGTCATGCCCACAGTGACCTATCTTTAATCAAGCCCCACATAACTGCACATTCAGCTACTGAGCTCACCAGTGGATGAACTCACCAGTGGATACATCCACTGATGACTATAGTGCCCCACGATCCCATCACCTTCTAAACATGAGAGGTTTTGGGAGGACATTTCAGATCTAAAGTGTAACAGTTGGGAAGCTGGACTTCTGACTCAACAGACCTGAGTTCAAATCTTCACTGCCTCTCGCATGTGTAAAGCCATTCTGTTGCCTCTCATACAACATCTGTAAAATAATAGCCTGGTTCCTGCCCCACCTAGAACTGTGAGAACATGGCTTGATGTCATGTGTGTTGCATACTCTGTGTGCCAAGGTCATTTCTATGAGTGGCTGAGCATGCAAGATGGACCACGTACTACCATGATCTGCCTTTCAACAGTTAGTATGGGGAAGCAACCAGCATCACTACCATTTAAAAGAGAAGTAAACTGAGGGTTCCCAAAGGCAGGCAGGCAACTTGCCCAGGTTCATATGGATAAGTGGCTGATCTGGGGCTTCTGCTTATAATCTTAAAGTTCTGCTCTGTTCACTTCCTATACTAGGGAACGGGCTGAGAAAACCAGAGATTCATTTGAGTGAAATTTACAGAGGCTGTGATCCCTCACCCTTTCCACTCAAGCCCTGCTGTCAGTATTTCTGGGGCCAAGCCAGGAACATGGCACTGGGCGGCCTGATTCTAACTCTGGAGGTTCCAGCTGGCAAGTACAGAAGATGAATGTCAGTTGAATGGCTGTTTTTACCTCCTCACAAAATTAAATTTCTCTGATGTGAGTGGTTCTATTGCTTTGAGGTTTCTAGGGTTTGCATCCTTCATAAGAAGGTTCATTTATTGGGTGGTGTGGTGCTGAGAGACTGAGAGGTACCTGAATGTTAATGACATTCATGTTTCCCAACATAATGAGGGTCTAAATCAGTGGCTTCACTGGGTAGACAGTGAGAAGGGTGTTGTATTTGTCTCCTCTCTTCCTGAGTTCTGGGATTTCCACATCTGCAGTGATGGGTCCTCTCAGAATAAATTTAGAGTATGTACTGTGCATAACATCAGCTTCATTGCAATCATGAAAGAGAATTCAACTGCAGGATAGCAAGGGTTAGAATCAAGGCCTTCAGAATCAGATGTTCCACACTCCCCATTAAGCTCTGCTCCTTCTATAACCATGTAGCCTCAGACAAGTAACTAAATCCTCGTTGTCTCAGTTTCCACAGCTATAAAATTGGCTTATATGGTTACCATGAAGTTTAAAGGAGAGAATATGTAAATATTCTGTTCCACAGTACCCAGCCTGTTACTTAACAGCCATTACGTGGTTGCTCGTATCAGTTATGCCTAGGGGTCGGGATGACACTAGACAATTTATAGACATCATCTCATGGAATCTTCACATCAACCCTGGGAGATGAGATGTTTTTGTCCCTATCTGACAGATGAGGAAACAAATTTAGAGAGATGAAGCATCTCACCCAAGGTCACACACTTCACTAAAGGCAAAAGCAATACAGGTGCCTTGATGGGATGTGGCCATAGCTACTGCAGAGAACTGCACAGATGTGTCCAGAATGGAAGGTTCAGCTTACCCAGTAGAGAGAAGCTTCCTGTCTTTTGGGGGCACTGCAGGCAGAAAAGGAGATCACTTCAGGGAACTCATAGTTTCTCCACATCAGACAGACTAGACTTCGGTTGACCTTATGCACTGGTTTTATTCACCTGGGCCCTTCTCTAGCCTTCCCTTCCTTATTTGCCTCCCCTCCTCTCCTTCTCCTTCCCTTCTTTCCCTACCAGGCTCTGGAACAGTTGAAAGGGGTCCTGAAAACTCAGTGCTTTGTGCCAAAAATGAGGAAAGAAGTATGGGGTAGGGAATGTGGGATATCCATTAACATTGCTGACACACTGTGCCAATCTTGAGTTGGAAGCTAGGACCTGGAGGGATAAAGATATGATCCCTGCATACATGACACATGCCAATGCTACATGGTGGATGGATGCACAAAATGTAATGAGAGTACAAGTAGGCAAAGGAAAGTTTCTCAGAGGAGGTAACATGTGGTGTGTTAGGTTTTGAAGTATGAGTATGAGTTCACCAAGGGAGGAAGGATTGAAAAGCTATACAGGATGAGAATACAGTAGTCTTCTTTAATATTTAGATCTTTTGAAGTATATACCAGGAAACAAGGCAGATGTTATGGAGAAAGAGGAGCTCACCCATGTAACACATGTACTAAACACTGTGGGAGAACATTTTATTAGTTTCCTGGAGCTGCCATTACAAATTATAATCCCACCATGTGGCTTAATTTAATATAAATTCATTCTCTTACAGTTCTGGAAGCCAGAAGTATAAATCCAGGTGTTGGCAAGGGCCACATTCCCTCTGGAATCTCCAGAGAAAGATCTTTCCTTACCTTTTCTAGCTTCTGGTGGCTCAGGTGTTCCTTGGCCTGCAGATGCATCACTCTGCTCTCTTCTCTTGCCCCTGCATGTCTGTCTCCTTCCATAAATCTCTTATGGGGCATTTCTCCTGGGATTTAGGGCCCACCTGTATAATCCAGCATGATCTTACCTGAAGTTCCTTAACTAAACTACACCTACAAAGACACCTTTAAAATAGTCTAAATAAAATCACATTTAAAGGTTTTGGAGATTAGGATGTGGGTTTGTATTTTGGGGGCCACCACTTAGCCCACTGTAGGGCTTCATGTGCATTATCTGATCTAACCCCATAAACTCTGAGAGGCAGGTATCATTATTCCCTTTTTACAGAAGTGAAAAATCATTTCCAGGCAGACAAGGTAGACAGCATGTCTCCTGTCCTCTTTAGTATGATCTGCCCTGCATGTGGGATTATCTTTGATACACTGTATGTAGGTGCTCAGTTAATGAAATGAATAAATATACTATTTGAGTTGTGTAGATAAAATAAGTGCCCAGGCAACACTTCACAGAGCTCCTGAGTGTATTAATTCATAAGCTGTGTGTCTTTGAGAAAATGATGTAACTTCCTTGTGCTTTGGTCTCCTTACTGAGAAGATGAGGCTACAGTAGTGCTTACCTTGTAGGGCTGCTGTGAGGTTGGTAAGAGCAGATCTGTACACAGCACTGAGAACAACATCTGGCAGGCGATCAGTGCATAGTACATGGGAAGTGTGAAGTGCTATCATAGCATACTGTCTCCCAGGAGGTGGTTAGTTACATCACACTTGGAGATAGAAGTGGGCAGACAGGGAGTGGCTAAATATTGCCTGGGGACTTTGGGGGAAGAGATTGATAGTTTGAACTGGCTGTAGGATGAGCAGGGAGTCAGCAGGTTGGGAAGCAGGAATGGCGTTCCAGGGCCTGAAACAGCAGCTGTGAGTGAGCATGGGAGTGGGGAAAATCAGGGAGCCTGGGCATGAGGGGTCCAGTCAAAAGTGGATGTGGAGATTAAATGGAGAAGGGTCTGGCCTACAGTATTAAGGCTTGGTGATCTGGGTGTGAGGTCTTATTCATAAGGAAAGCAACCCAGCATGGACTGGAAGGCAAGAGACCCAGGTGCAGTGAGAGGCAAAGCCCGCGAGGATCTTGGTGAGGGAACTCAGGCTGAAGGCGGTGGGGAGAGGAAAAGTGTACCTCTGTGTCAGAGGTACAGACTCTGGGGAGCAAAGGGAGCATGGTGTTGGAGCTGGACATCCCCTGGGTTAGGGGTGGGCAGCACAGACTTCCAGCAGCTGACGGGGAAGAGGCTAAGGCTGGGTGTGAACATGATGAGTTCAGGGGACCCTTGAGTCACCTCAGCTCATTGTCTGGCCTTAATTTTTACCAACTGTAGAGTTCAAGTGAATCACTTAAATTCTCAGAGCCTCAGTTTCCCTGGCAGCAAAATGGGGATGATTATCATATTTATGCTGGGTGATTGTGATATGAGTATATAGCAAGCTCCCTCAAACTCTTGGCATCTATCATTATTGTTATGACTGCTATGAGTGCTATGGTTATTATTGCACAGATGTATGGATCATGGGAGGTGATTATGGTGACTCCAGCCTCAGCACATCTTTGCCAGCAGTGCTGACTCTATATTCAGCTGTAAATGATTTCTCTCATCTCTCTCTAATCTCAAAAACTTAAAGAGAAATCTTGGGTCCATCTTAGCAGATACTAACCCAAACCCTGACTCTTCTTCCAAGGGTGAATGGGTTTTTGTTTGAGTGTCTGTGCATCTGGGTTTGAGGGTAGGGAGGTTGAAAAGATGTGATAGTAAAGAATAGAAGCTGAAGAAGGGTGGATGTTTCATGCCCCATCCCACCAATGTGGTTTGGACCTGGCTTCATGTCTCTCTGCTAGTGAATATCTGGGGAGAGGGTGGATGTTCGCACCTCTGTGTGTGCACATGCACACACACACACACATGTGTGTGTGTGGCCTTAAATGCAATGCAACATTGAAGTTCAGGAGCTGTTACTGGTCCTCACACTGTGGAAACCATTAAGCTGGGTGCAGAGAGAAGGTGAGACTTGCTGGCTGCAGAAGGAGGATGCCGAGGTGGTAGTGACTGAGGAGCTAAATTGAACCTCAGCTCCTAACCAGGGAGGAGTCCAGTGCTTAGGAATGAGCAGGAAGGTAAAGAGACACTCTTCCTGATTCTGGTAGAAGGACACATGGGAGTTTCAGGCCAGACCAAGGCTTGAAGGGAAAAGTATTAGCTGGGGATTGATGTCACAGGAGACTGGAGGGCAGCAGAGGAGCCAGGCTAGTTGAGAAGGTCATGCTGAAAGACCCATGGAGAGGTGCTGGCTCTCAGGCAGCACAAGGGTGAGATCAGCCTCTGAAGCTTCATGGGTCTTGCCCTGCCCCCACCTCAGTTGTGTCTCTTCTTTTCTCCTTGTCACATCCAGGGTGCTCCAACCCAGGGTCACCTTGTGTCTGGCTCCTCTTTCCTTCCCATAACCTCCCTATCTAAGCTCTTCCCTTCACATTCTCTGTTCCAGATCTTGTTCTAGTCTCATTCTGTCATTATTTGGTTTTTATTCATTCACTGCCTGTCTCTGCCTATCATAAACTCCTTGGAGCTATGACTGTATCACAGTGTGTGACACAGAGAAAACCCTACAGTGAATATATGCTGAGTAAGGGAGGAGGGAGGATGAGAGAGCAGGAAGACAGGGAACAAAGAGGGTGTTTTCACGTGGTGAGGATCACATCTACGGAAACATTCACATCTAGCACCAGAAAACTAACAGGCTGTTTATTGCTAGTCCCAAGTTGTTAAATTCAAGAGGTGAAGCCAAGGCCTTTTGAGGGTCTCTGAGGAGCAAGGTTATGTAAATAGAATCCATAAATGTTGATGTGGAATCTGGCTTTCATGTTCTGAGGGACTTGGGGGAAGTGGGAATTTCCTCCCTGACCCTCTGTGTCCAGGAGCTTTGCGGCACCATCAGGCATGTGGGGCTCTGAATTTCACAAATCTTCCAGAAAGGAGAGGTAAGTTCTGGGTAACCAGGTGTGCAGTGTACCCCACTGAAATGGCCTGCAGGAAATCCCCCCTTGAGCCAAATGAGAAATCTTCAGCTCCTCACTCCACTCCAAAGATCAATGGAGATGTAATCCTTAGAATTCAGTCCCAGTTCAAAAACCCACATTCCTCCTATGAGTCAGTCCCTTCCTCCTATCTCACAGCACAGTGCTCTCCTCCTAGGCTTCCTCACATCATTACCTCTTTCCACTCCACTGCACAAGTCTGACTTCAGCCTTTGGAGCTTGTTTTAATGCATCAACCTTGCCAATAGCCTCCCTGATTCCAGTCTTATCCCCTATCCCAAGCTACCTCCATGGTGCCTCCAGGAGACATTCTTTTGACACACCTAATTTAGGTCTTGCCACTCCCTTCCTTCAAACATTCAGTGGATCCCTGCTATCCTTGAGGTAAAGTTTAAATTTTAATCCATTCTTTTTCTTTCCTCTCCAGCCCCTGAGTCCTCTCCCTCACTTGCACCCTCTCAGCCAAACCCTATGTTGCTTCTAGAACAGTCCATGTTCTCTGCAGCTTCTGTTCCATGGCAGAGGCACTTTCCTCTGCCAGAGGTTTCTGCCTCTCATTTTCTAGTGTGTGCCCATGAAGTCACTTCTGGTGTCACATTACCAGGAGGCCTTCCCTGGTCCTCCACCCCCAGGCTGGTTAGGTTTAGGATCCCCTTTGGAGATTGCCTCAGTTATGATATCAGCCCTTATGCTACCAATTCCCATGTCCTTTTGTCTACCGCTGCCACATCCTGTAGACTGTGAGTCTCAGGTGGGGCTATGCCTGGTTCACCACAGTGCACCCTCTCGCCTCCCTAGCTCTTAGGGAATGATTGGCCTGAGTAGTAGAAGTTATCAACATTTAGGAAGGGAAGCAAACTTTTCTTCCATCAAAACAACCTCCACCATGCTAATTCCAGGGACATGGAACATGTGATTCCACCTGGCATAGGTTAGTTTTGCTTGGGCAGAATCCCATACATGGAAGGGGTTGTAGCCCCATACCATCCAGCGTCCATCCACTCAGCATTAGATCCTTCATGGTGACTGTCATAGGGGCCACCTTGTCCAGTGTCTACTCACAGTGATCATTCCACCCTGTCTGCAGTAGGGATCCACCTTGGGGCTTCCAAATGCCTCAGAGCCATGCCCCCCCCCACGGCCCCGATTCTGATGTCATTGGTCAGGATGGAGCCAGAGCATCAGGATTATTTAAAATGCTGCCCAGTTGATCCTACAATATGTAGTCAGCTTGAGAGCCACTCATACTAGGGGAGTGGATCTCTTCCCTGTTGCACGTTATAATCACTTGGAACATTTACAATAATGCCCATGTCCACCCATTCCTGGCCCATTACATTAGAATCCATGGGAGTGATGGCAACCTATACCCCAGCATTAGAAGGTACTTTAGATGCTTCTAATGTGAAATAGGAATTGAAACCACTGTACTTATAGAGGATCTCCCTTCATCTTTCCCTCCGTTCTTCTCTTCTCACCTTTTATTTTCCCAGTAGTATTTGCTGAAGGCTTCCTCTCTGCTCACACTGTCAAGCCCTGGTGACACTTTGATGAATCAGATCTACTCCTTCTAGGTGGAGGTTGTTAATTCAGGAACTGTTAGGAATGGTAAAGGCCACCTTTGTGAGGGAACCTGTCCCAGGGATGGGACTACTTATTCTTCTTCATTAACCTGATGCTGGCCAGGGAGCATCCATGCTGAATGCATGCACCTGTACCTGTGCTTGCACATGTTGCCCTGTTTCTTAGTTTTCCAAGAGGTCTGGGGCTCTGCTCAGTCAGAGATTAGGATTGGGAATGGCCATTAGGATGGGATACTTTCCAGGAGCTCCCTAACACTTTGCATTAGGCTGCTGGTGACAGCGCAATGGGGCTGCAGCTCTCTGCTCCCTCCTTATCATGCATGAGGTCTGTAGCTGCATTGTTGACATGAGTGTGCCTATGATTGTGTCTGTATCCTGGCATTGAGGGCAACCCTCTTGGCTGGGCCTAAGTAATACTCTCTGTGAGGTGTGATTGTGGCATTTTAATGTCCCTTTGCCAAAGTCACCACTTGGGAACAAGTTTTCCCACCCGGAGGCAGAACTGTGGGTACCAGGTTGCTGCATTTATTTTTAAAACTTGCGTTAAAATTCACATACTCTAAAATTAATCACTTTAAAGTGAACAATTCAGTGGCATTTAGCACATTCACAGTGTTGTGCAATCATCACCTAAATCTAATTCCAAAATATTTTCACCACTGCAAAAGGAAACCTGGTATCCATTGGCTGTCATTGCACATTTTCTACTACCCTTAGTCTTTGGCAATTAGCCATCTGTTTTCTCTACAGATTTATCTATTCAGGATATTTTACACAAATGAAATTACATACTCTGTGTCCTTTTGTATCTAGCTTTTTTTTCAGTTAGCATAGTGGCTTTGAGGTCCATCTGCATTTGCAGTATGTACTTCATTCCCTTTTATGACTGAATAATATTCCACTCAGTAGATACACAGCCCTACCTCAAGATCTCTGGGGAATCTCAGATATTTGAATACTTTATAAAAAATGGCATAGTATTTGCATATGACCTATGTATATCCTATCTATATCTATGTATTTTAAATCATCTCTATATTCTTTATAATCCATTTTAAATGTTATAAAATAAGTGTCACTCTATTGTTAGGGAGTAATGAGACAAAAAAGTCTCTACATGTTCAATACAGAAGGAATTTATTTTTTTTCTAATATTTTTGATCTCCAGTTGATTGAATCCATGGGGGTATTGGATTGAATCAGTAGATGTATAATCCATAGATGTGGAGGGTTGACTATACCACAATTTGGTTGTCCATTCATCAGATGATGGACTTTTAGGATGTGTCTGCCTTTTGATTACTGGAAAATGTGGGCATATTTTAGTTTCTTTACATCTACATTCCAATATCTGTTTCTTTACAGTGCCTGAGTCCTTAGTATTATTGGGTAGTAGTTTCACTATACTCCTTTCCTATGCTATTCAAATTCAACCCTTGGTGGAAGTTCTAAAACAGTGAAGTGTCCTGGGGGAATCTCTTGGTCCAGATTCAGCTTCTATGGACTTACTCATCTTAGCTCCACATATTAGCTGCCTGGGTTACTCTGGTCTGATCATCATCCTACCCTACACTGTCATCACCCCAGTCCTTGGCAGGATGCTTCTGTGTGTGCAACAGGTTTCAACCAAGGGCTTAGGGTAACAGTGGACGGGAGGATGTGGACAGCACAGTGTCAACAATAGCTTAAAATTGTCCTAAGGCTTCATACACACATATGTGGGAATTTCTCACGGACTGTGCTCCCTCCCTTATCCATCTTCCTCCTTTCTTTTTCAAATCCCTCCCATCCAATATTTAAAGCTTCCAATAAGCAACTGCATTTTTTTTTGAATATTAAAGAACCCTATCATCTCCTATCCTTATCAACATGCCTTGGGTTGGGAAGGAGATATGGTATGGCCCCTCAAGATTGATTTTATTTTTCTTCTAAGTCAAAAGAAACCTTCTCTCCATGAAAAGGATTCTGTCATATTTCTAGATCAACTGACATAAAGGACTAACAGCTTTAAAAAGTAACACAGGTAATAATTCTGCTTATGGCCCAAATAGAATGGGGCTCACCTTTGTCTTCTGTATACAGGTAATGGGATGGGCCCAATAGAAACCTGGAGGCATCTCTAATATTAGCTGTTTATTCCTTTCTGATAAACCCTGATGGTGCCCCCAGTTTGGCATGTTTTTTTTAAACTGCTTATTTTTAAAGATAGATAACAATCAGGAGCTGAGTTTTTACTCTGAGTGTGTTGGAGACTACTGCACACTTTTGATCCTTGACTTAGATTTCCAAATATCTCTCTGGTTTCTTTTTCTTTTTTTCTTTTTTCTTTTTTTTTTTTTTTTTTTGGTTTCTATGTGTCAAATACACCAGAGTGTGAAGAAGCTGCTAGTTAAAGGTGGTTTTGATACTGCGGCTGAGAGAGAATGATAACTTGGGCCATCTTGGGAATGACTGAAGTGGTAAGAAGTGGCCAAATTCTGGATGTCCTTGAAGGCAGAGATGATAAGTTCTGCTGATAGACTGGATATACAATGTGGGAGAGAGAGTGAGTTGGGGATGATCTCAAGGTTTTTGGCCTAAACACCCCAAAGGTGGAGTCCATGTTTCCTGTCATGCAGAAGGATGCAAGTGGAGCAAGTTTGGAGTGGGAGGAGAACAGTGGTTTGAGCGATGTGTTCAAGTGTTTACTCAATGTTCAAATGGAGGAGAAACCAGCAGCTGATGCCTGAAGTTGGATTTCAGCAGTGGTGATGTGGTGGTGATGGAAGGCAGGAAGAAAAGGAAGTGATAGCTTTAATTAGCCCTTCCCCCATATACATACTGTTAACAGGAAAAATAAAACAAGTGGGGAAATCATATGTTGTTGGGTCAAGAAAAAAGTCACAGATTACCTTATTGAATGGGGAAACTAAGCCCCAAAGACTGCAGTCACACTGAAAGTAAGTGATAAAGTCAATACAGAGCCTGTCCACTGGATCCCTGGCCCTCTGCTCTTTCCAATACCCTATATACCACACTGTCTACAAACTCTAGGTTTTGAAGGCTGCACATATGGACTAAAAGTGGGTGCTCTGAGGCTGAATGACTTTCAATTTTATCTTTTCCCAGGTCACAATCCTCGTCAGCCTGGCCCTCGCTTTCCTTGCCTGCATTGTGTTCCTGGTGGTTTACAAAGCCTTCACCTATGACCACAGCTGCCCAGAGGGATTTGTCTATAAGGTAAGGGGAGTCTGACAGTAGCCCAAAATTACTGTCAACTTCAGTTGAAGGGACTGTTGTATCTTCATTTGTGTCCAAAGTTTGGGTGTGGCAACTTCCTCACAGACTGTTTTAAGTTATTTTTGTTCATTGAAAAGAAAGTTTGTGTTATTGTCTGATTATTTCTTTTTTGCAAGAATCTTTTGGTTTATATCTTGTACTGAGTACTTTGAAGATGATGATACATGGTATATAACTATTGCTATTCTCTTATTATTTGATAATGAAAATTTGTTTTATTTTTTCATAAAATAAAGCAATGAAAAAGAAAAAATATAACATATGTATGGAAAGGAGTTCTCCTGAAGGACTCAGTGGCATCCTCTAAGGTTTGGGACATGGTCCAGCTGCTAATTATGCATCAACAGTGAGGGGCTCTCACCATCGCTGGACACTGGCTTTTCCATCCTTGGAAATCTCCTCTTGGCACACTTTTGAGCCTTGACTTAGTCCTTCCTGGCTAAATGGCTGGTTCCTTAGGTTTTTTTTTTAATTAAAATAACTTTATTATCAAACACACACACATGCAAAAATTAAAACCAAAGAAGAACAATGCAAGGGAAAAAAACTACAATAATATTCAAATACAATGGAACTCAACCAAAGCAAAACTGAAAAGCACTTAAACATTTTTCCATATAACTTAAAAAAGCATCTCAAGCACCAACAAGACACCAGAGGATGTGATTTCTTTCAGAAAGATCCCCAAAATCAACACTGAACAAACAGTGGTCTGGAAAAAATCTCCGGTTGGTAGCAGACTCCACATAAGCCAAGCTTCTCCCTAATTTAAATTTTGATACAGTCATATGACCCATGATGTAAACACAATCTACGAAATATGTTATTAGGCCATTTCATCCATGTGTATCCTTAATTACACTCTCAGTATCTCACACTAGACAAACTATTCGGTATTTACACATGTGTGTCCTATTTATTTCACTTAAGAGGATGGCCTCAATGTGCATCCATTTAGCTATAAATGTCTCTAGTTTCTCATTCTTTATGGCTGAGTAGTAGCCATTTTATTAAAAAACCACATCTTTTTTATCCAGTTTCCAGTTGATGGGCACTTGGGCTGTTTCCAAACTTTAGCTATTATGAACTGTGCCGCTATAAACATGGGTGCACATATATTGCTGTAGTATGATTCTTTTAATGCTTTGGGGAAGATAGCCAGCAGGGGAATAGCTGGGTTGAATGGGTTTCTTAGATTTACACTGTCCCTGAAGAAATGTGAAGATAGGGAGCCATGCTTCTGAGGTTTTCTCTACTTTTGCAGTTGGACCCCTGACCTGCTCATCTCTTTTTAAAATTATTTTTTATTAGTACATGTTTGTGATATAATGAATATATTCACCATAAGGAGTTAGTACATGTAGACATCACTTTTTTTTTTTTTTT